>CAWUPB010001173.1:35000-1235000 GCA_963924115.1 Dovyalis caffra
CACCCAAGATGACCAAACGTATGATCCGTCCGAGAGGAGACGCCGTACATGTTTTAGCGTAGCTCGCTTTATTCCAAGCCGCGAGCCGCTTAATCCCCAAACCACCCTCCCGAAGAGGGTAACAACCGAAGCCCAAGCTACCTTAGCCCCGCAGGGAGAAAGGGAGGAACCCTTCCACGTAAAGGCAGCCTAAAATACCCTCAATCCTCCCGATAATCGAGCACGAAAGAATAAACATGAGGACCAATATACCCGGATAGAGAAGAGGATAGATTTGATCGACTGAAGACGCCCCGAATACGTGAGAGAGGTCGAAGTCCATAGCTTAATCCGAGAGAGAATCCGCTCAACTAAAGGCAAGCAATCACTATGCTTCAAACGAGTGGAGATCAAAGGGACTCCGAGATACCTAACCGGTAGAGAGCCCAAACCGAAACCCAAGAGAGATCGAAGAGAAGCTCCTAGCTCATCATCCACTCCCGATAAGAAAACATGGCTTTTCTCGTGGTTAGTTATCAACCCGTATAACCCGTAAAAGTCATCCAAAGCCTTCCTCACAATCCCAACCGAATCCATATCTGCCCGACGTAAAATCATAAGGTCATCGATGAAGCATAAGTGCGTGATGGCACTCGTTTCGCACCTCCAATGGAACCGAAATCTTGGACTCGCGAAGCCTCTCTAAGCATTCCTCCCGTACCCTCCATGGCCAAGACAAATAAATAGGGGGACAATGGATCACCCTGCCGAAGGCCTCTATATGATGGAAAAAACCCGTGGAGCTCTCCATTTATAGCCACCGAGAAAAAAGCTATAGACATACATACCTCAATCCATTTAATCATGGAATTAGGCACTCCAATAGATTTCAATCCCAAGATGATAAATTCCTAGCTAACCATGTCGAAAGCTTTCCTGGATGTCTACCTTCAAAGCACATCTAGCCATAGTAGCTAGGTAGATGATAGTTATGCATGAGCTCTTGGGTCGCAAAATAGCATCCGATATCCGTCTACCAGAATAAAAGCAATCCGAGCTGGACCAATCACATCAGTAGAATCATCTTCGACCTGCTCACAATGACTTTAGAGATGCATTTATACATGACATTACAAAGCATGCAATCTACCTAAAGTCTTTCATGGAGGTAGTGGTTCTCAATCTTAGGAATCGGAGAAATCCTAGTAGCATTAATACAACGAGGAAGAGTAGAGGAACCGAAGAAGTACCTTACAAGCAAGCAATGAAGTCTCCGCCAATAATATCCTAACTTTTCTTGAAAAACCGAGAAGTGTAACCATCGGGGCCCTGGAGCCTTATCATCCGGATGGAGAATAAGGCTCCCTTGATCTCATCATCGGTGATATCGTACTCTAAAGTGGAAACCATATCAGGAGAAATGCCGCTAGAAAAGTACCTGGAGGCATCCTCGTGAGGGGAGGCCGAACGAGAAGAGAGCACATCCCGAAAGTATCGAACCGCTAACCGACCCATACCATGCCGATCACGGACCCGAATCCCCGACTCATCGCTCAAGCCATGAATCATGTTCCCGACCCGTCTACGAAGAACTCGATCTATGGAAGAACTTGGTGTTCCTATCACCCAATCGAAGCCACCGAATCCGAGATCGTTGCTTATAAAAAGCTTCCTCATCCTTACTTAGCCGAGAGTATTCCTTAGCAAGCACCCTCTCGTACACCAAGTACTCATCTATAAGAGGAGAACCATCCAATAAAACCCGAGCCGCAGCCCCAACGAGCCTTTGCCTCCACCACCCTACTAGAGATATGACTAGTGTGGTGACGATGGAAAGACTTAAGTTTAGACTTGAGCAACCCCAATCTCTCGAGTAAACCCGAACATCGCGTTACCATTCATCTGAACCTCGCCAAACCTCCTCCACTAAACCCATAAAATCATCCCCGTCACCCCAAAGGTTCAAAAACTTAAAGGAAGCTTTTACCTTAGATGGAGCGGAACCGAAATCAACCACCATAGCACTATGATCGATGAATCTCGTGGTAGAAATTCCGAGCGAGTAGTCGGCCATATTGAGAACCACTCTAAGTTACCAAAAATCCAAGTCGAGCTTTTCTAGAATAGAGCCACCGCCATGCCGACTATTATGCCATGAGAATCTCAAACCCGAATAAGGAACTCGATTAACTCGGATGCTCGCACACAATTGCTAAAATCATCCATATGGCCATACCAAGAAGTGGTCACCCCCATACTTATCCGAAGAACTCAAAATAGCATTAAAGTGTCCCAAGACAAGCCAAAGCCCGGATTGAAAAGCGTAAGAGTGAAGCCTTAAATAATCCCACAAGTCCCGACGACTATCCGGCGTATTTAAACCATACACAAAAGTTACGACAAAAGAGGACCGATCAACCAAGCTAAAAACCTCACAGGTCATCCACTGCAAGGAAGAATGCAAACAAGAAATGCTATACACCAACGGGTCCCAACCAATCGAATACGACATTTAACCGCATCCGACACATTAGAAAGAAACTACCGGATGAAGGATTTATAGCCGATTTAACTCTCCTCATCCGGCTAAGAAGAATTTTGGTCTCAAGAAGACCTACTAAGCTAATACGATATTTAGCAATCCAATCCTTAACCACTCTCTGTTTTGACGGGCCATTAAGACCCCCAAATATTCCAAAGAACCTAACATAAAAAATAGGAGTGGAGGAGAAAACATAGGGGAAAAATTAATAGCCCTTAGGCTTTTTCCCCCTTCTTCTTCTTAGCGAGATAGGGGTTACCTCGGCTTTTCGACTCGGTGACAACCTGTGAACTCGATGAAGAGGCCACCGAATTTGAGGAGGCCTTGAGTGGCGATGAAGTACCGCAACCATCGTTGCTAGGCAAAGATGCCACTTTGCTCTCCAAACACTCGCTCTATGGCTATCACAAAGAACCGATCCTTCTCCACCCGCGAGATGTCATTACCGAGTCCGAGTCCGAGTCCGACCCATAATTTTCTTTCATCCTATCATCTCTAACAAGTAGAGCTCAGAGCAGCAGACTCATCCGCTTCGGAATAGGTCGAAGAGCTAGCCGAGTAACTCGGGGCTGCCGCAACGGCCTCAAGAGTAGGCACAGCAGAGGCGAGGAACCTCGACAACAATAGCAACGAGGGTGCTACCCGCCATTAAGACATCCCCTCCATTTTTGGGTTCCGCCGAATTAACCGGTATACTCTTAGCCTTGCACGAATGCCCAAACACTTTACAAGTTCCACGGACACTCGACTTCCATTCATACTCAATCGAAACCGATATAGGCTCTGAAGATAACCTACATTTCAACCGAAAGGAGTGAACCATAGGCATCGAAGCATCCAGCTCAACACAAACCCGAGCATAATCAAGTCGAGTGCATCCTAGAGTTTGTTGGTCGAGGATAAAGGTCTTCCAACCATACTCGCCGCCATACCTAATCCAAGTCTCATTCCACAATGGAAAAGGCAATCCATGAAGTCGGATCCACACCGGAACCTTTGAAATTTTGGATTTGTCAAAAACAAAGTGGGGATGCCACCGTTGGAGAACAATGCTCTTACCCCCAAACATCCACGGTCCCCGCTCCATAACCAAATGGACATCCTCCTCTCTCTTGAAACGAAAAATCATGAAGCCTTGTCGTGTCGAGGAAACACTCTCAAGACCGAATTTTTCCAAACCCGTTGGGCAATAGAGTTCACCGCATGGAATGGCATCTCGAGCACTCGGAAAGAAGCCAACTAAACATCGGCTCCATCGTGAAGAACTCTCATCAATGACGTGGTCTGGAATTTCCAAAACGGTACCCATTGGTTGCCTTGGAAATGATGAGGTTGAAGCTCGGGTTTTGGCACTAGACACTTTTACCCGATCAGCCCATGACCCACTAGGAGAGGTGGATCTGGTGGTGCCTTTGCCATTGGTTGTGGCATTCAGTTTGTAGGTGGTTTGGGTGGTTTTGGGCTGATCGGTTGTGGCTGGTTTGGTGGGATTTTGGGTGGTTGTGGCGTTTTTTATGGTGGAAGTGGCTGCTGCTGCTGTTACTGTTCGGGCGATCATTGTAGTAGTCTGTCTTCAATCCAAAAAACCAATGAAATCAAATTCTGGACGGTGAGCACGTAGCCACTTGAGCTACGAATCTTTCCCCAAAGGTTTCACTCTCATCCAACGGTAGACGGCGGAGCGATTGCCCTGACGGCAACAGGCGACACAATTTCAGGTAGTCTCTGTTGGAAAGCGATAACGCCTTGCTCACAGCTCCAAACCCAATCTCCCCCGTTCCGAAACCAGAACCCAACTAGACACAGCTGTGGTAGAAATTTGAGCCCAATCCAACTGTTAACAAAGCCGAAATCTCCAAAACAATCAAAGTTCTTTTGCCTAGAAAAATGGTAAAAACATCACAGAATACTCAGACGTAAATTTTCCTTGCTTCCCCAATTCTGATCTGCAAATCCTTTCGTTAGAATGCCGATGACAGATACAGAAAACACATATCAAAATTTCAATGCAATCGGACGGCCTAGGGTGGAGTTATAGCTCCGACGGCAGTAACAATCTGACTGCCAATTCTTAGAGCTTTCCAACCCGTATGTTCCAGAGATCGTAACTCCCTGCTCAGCAATTAAAATGCAAATCCCTCCGGTGAGAAGGAAGCCCAAAATCAGGCGAACAACATACCAAAACGTCAGTACGATCTGACGGTAGACGACGACGATCAAGCTCCGGCAGCCGTGGGTCTCTGTCAAAAACCTGCGAGCATTTTTTTCCCTCCCTAAACCCTAAGCCCCAAACCCCAAGCTCCAAACCCCAAACCCTAAACCATAAACCCCTAAACCCTAAACCCCAAACCCTAAACCCTAAGCCCTAAACCCCAAACCCTAAACCATAAACCCCTAAACCCCAAACCCCTAACTCCCAAACCCCTAAACCCTAAATCCTAACCCCTAAACCCGTAACCCCTAAAACCCTAAACCCTAACCCGTAACCCTAACCCCTATACCCTAAACCCTAGCTCATAAACCCTCAATCCTAACCCTCAACCCTAAATCATAACCCCTAAACCCTAAACCCTCAACCTTAAAACCCTAAACCCTAAACCCTAAACTCATACCATACTCCGAACCTTTAGGTTTAACCCTCATAAGAATCAGCTTCTTTTTTAGATTTTCGTCTATCGATATGAAAGGGACAAACCGATACCTCTGTTCAAACTTTCACACATACTCACCCACGGACATACCATCCTGCTTCAATTTCAAGAATTCCTAGATTTTCTTATCTTTCACGTTCGCTATGAAGTATTTATTGTAAAAGACCTTCTTAAATCCTTTTCGAGTCAAATTAGGCACACTACCATTAATCATGTGCTTTCCCACCCGGTACGGACGCTTTAGTCAGTATAAAGATAGCACACGACATCCGTTCATTATTGGTGAATCGTAGATACTCAAATATCAATTCTAGCGACTTAATCCATTCCTCCGTTATCATTGGGTTAACATCTCCGGTAAAATCTTAGAGATTCATCTTGCGAAATCTTTCTACTATGTCGTTTCTATGTTGAGGTGGAGGGGGAGGGTGTTTGTAACCCTCATAAAATCCATAACCGTATAAGTGTATGTATCGAGATATTTATATTTGTACGTATATATATAGTGTATCGGTTACATATGTGAAAATCTATAACCAAGTCAAAATATGTACTCGGAATATATGGTATATACGTATTTGTTGAGAGTAACTGGTGTACATCAATATTTACAACCAAAAAAAAGGTGCTAATTGTCAAAATTTTGGGAGGAATTCTAAAAATATAGTTAATTTAATTACCCTCATTTAATCACATTTTGGCCCCCTACTTTCTACAAATTTCCATTGACCATCACCTCTTCCTCTTTGAAATTTAAATCCATCCTTTCATTAATTTCAGTCACATTTATCTTGCATTTCACCACAAGCTCTTGACACTTGTAATGGACATTAAATGGATGAGATTAGATGAGATATTTAAGTAAAAAAAATGGAATAAGGATGTATTTTTTGGTGCATCCCATAGCCTTCCTTAAAGCAAAGAAAGAAAGAGTGAAAGAGAAGGAAGAAAGAGAAAAAAAAGAAGGAAGAGAAGGGGAAAAAAAGAAGGAAGACAAGGGGAAAAAAAAGGAAAAAGAAAGGAAAACTAAAAGGAAGCCAAAAAGATTTTAGGAAAGTTAACCCAATGTAAGTAGGTTTCATTTTTTTTTCTTGCTTTGTTTATGCCTTCCATGTTTATTTTATGAGTTGTTAATTCATGTAAAATGTGATTATGGTATTTTTTGATGACTTTAAACACTTGATGTTTGATGATGGATGGTTATGCATGTGTGATGAGAAATGTGCTTTAAGAGAAGATTTCGGATTTTAGGGGTGAAAAAACCCAAACTTGGTGTGATTTATTTCGGGATCTTAGAGTGATTTTTAGGAAAAATGAAAAGAATGCAAGTTGTTGATATATGTGTCTACTATGTATCTTTAAAATTTTATGACTTTTAGAAATATATATATAGAGTTATGACTGACTTGGTATGGATCGTTCGAATGGACCACTTATCGAAAAAATATTTCATTCGAAAGTTGTGTGATTTATTTCGAGATCATAGAGTGGTTTTTGGGTAGAACTCAAATAAGAAAAGTTATTCATCTATGTGTCTAATAGATTTATATAAAATTTTATGATTTTTAGATCTATATGTAAGGATTTATGACTGATTTGGTACGGATCATTGAATGGATCAGCTACTTGGAAAAGATTATTTAGTTTCGAAACTTGTGTGATTTATTTAAGGATTTTAGAATTATGTTTTGAGGAAACTTAAAGAATAAAAGTTGTTGATCTATATGTCTAATATCTCTCCTTAAAATTTTATGAGTTTTAGATATTTATTTAAGGCGTTATGGCTGATTTGGTATAGGTTATTTAAGTGTACCACTCGCTGAAAAATTTTTAACCTAAAATAAATGGGCTTAGATTAAAGGTAATGGACTTGGACTTGAGTTAAAATGAGATGGGCTTGGAATTACAAATAAAGTGGACTTAGATTAAAACAAATGGACTTGGGCTTGGATTAAAATAAATGGGTTTGGACTTGAGTTAAAATGAGATGGGCTTGGATTTAAAAATAAAGTAGACTTAGATTAAAACAAATGGACTTGGGCTTAGATTAATGTTAATTGGCTTGGACTTAAATAAAATAAACTTGGTAATGGACTTGGACTAAAATCAAAAGGCTTGGTTTTAAAGTAGATGGGCTTAGACCGACGGAAATGGGCTTAGGCTAAAATAAGTGGACTTATATAGAAATAAAAAGGATTTTAAAATTTTAAAGAAAATTTATTCTTTCGAGAGGAAATTAAAAAAAAAAGAATTGGGCCTTCTTTAATTATTAATGAAACTAATAAATAATATTAATGAGCGAAGGTTATGTTTCCGCTATGAGTACCATGATTGGTATGTGAGCGTCGAGTGAATCCCGAGTGATGGTTGGACCGTGAGTATGGCTTGAGAAAAAGAGTCGGTACCCGAGTTTGGTTGAATGTGATTAAACATGTCATCACGTGCATCATGTGCATTGGGGGTGGAAATAAATTGAGAAAAATCATTGAGTCTTGAATTGACACGGTTTGGTAACCGAATTGAGTGGATTGGGTAATAGCAAGAAATCCATAATGTGAGCTCTATTTACTAACACCGTTAAGCGAGGGATAATTTTGCTAATCGTGTGCTACAACGAGGGATAATTCCGTTACGAGCGATAGGTGATATTGAGATCACCGAGAGAAAGTAATAGAGCGAGTAGGTGATAACACGATTACCGAGAGATTGGGCGCACGGACTTGCATATACCTAGGGTACCTGGATTAAAATGGATGAAAATATGAGAAACACAATATCATTGCATATCATGTGCATCACCCTACTTACCGAGCTTTGGCTCATTTTGTTATTGTATTTGTGTATCGTTCGAGCAAGGGCAAAGTTAAGCTCGATCGAGGATGCTACCGGTTCTCGCTAAAAGAGGCTCATGTGTCACTCATAAAAATAGGAATATCTTTTATGTCATTAAAAAGGGATACGGGCCTAAGTTGTAAATTTTAAAGCATTTTGAATATGTTATAAATTATAGAACTATATGTAATAATGTTATAAATTATATCATACGTTTTCCATAGTTTAGTTTATGTTGTGTATGATGGAGGAAGTAGGGGACTTAGTCCTAACAAGTGTGTCGCACCGGTTACGCTTGTTAGGTAATAGGTAAGTGAGCCGGGGCGTCACGAGTGTTCGTCGCATAGCCGTGAGTCGTCTAATTTACTCCGTACGGGTCTATTGTTGTTCTTATATTACTTGTTGCTGTTGTTGCATTAGGTGTATTAGACGATTCATAACGTCTTATAGGTTCTCATTGTTAGTCCCGGAGGTTCCTTCCCCTCCCGCAAGTAAGGGATTCCGTCTTAACATGCTTTGACTTTATACATGTCACGTTATGTTCGGGTTAGTTTTTAGTATCAAAAATTTAAATGTCATGCATCATACACAATAGAAAATAGCCAAAGATATATAGATAATGAATCATAACATACATTTCAAACTTTCATCATGACATACATAGTTACATCTCAAAAGATTTAATGCCGGAGTACACACAAAAAGTGGCATCGCTAGTTCCAAAAGGGCATGTCTAAATACATTAGTAGGTGCACAAAAATCTTAAAAGATGCACGGGGCACTAGGCCATACGATACGTTTCCTAGACACATATCTACTCCATCTAATCAACATAGCGAACATGTCATGGAAAGGAGGCCTCGACACTCCATCGATTAATAGTGCCAACCGATAGGATCCGTGCGATGTCGTGAGCTAAAGGCAAGGGTAGACCCCGATTATACATCAACCTAGTCAAGGTCCACATAACATGTATCGAGCATGATGACTCATATCATGTTACGATAAGAATATCACTCTATTATGCTCTCCTAAATCGTATCAAGTAACTACCGATCTCTCGATAAAAGGGTCCGACGCATGGTCGGCCTCGAAACTCAACATTACGGTATTGATCAAAGTAGGCATCAATAAATACTATTCGCTGGATCGGATCATGGACTCGGATCACATGTGCCACCGGATCCCGATCCGGGCCATGGCGAGGTCGTTTAACTCAACCTAGTATACGGTGTGGGTGGCCCGCTACGAAACATCAAAACATAACCTCAACACAAGCAACCAAAACAACATATTACATAGCTTGAAACATAACTCATAAATGGAACCTTTAAAATAGAACTTAAAACATAAAGGAAGCTAAAATGAAACCTACTTACAATGATATATGCTTGTTTAAGATTTTCTAGACTTTCTCTTCTTTTTCTTTCTTTCTTTTCTCTTTTACTTTTCCTCATAATGCCGTTTCTCTCCTCTCTTGGAAGCTATGATTTTTGTCAAGAAAATGGCAAGGTTTTAAGCTTTCTTTCATTTTTATATCACACTTTTTTCCCTTCATTTATTATTCTTCCAAGCGTCAAAATTTTATGATAAATTAAGGTCAAATGATGGGACTAAATGGGAGGCAAGTTGACAATTTAAAAATCCAAATGGGCTAGGTGTCACACTTTTAGAAAAAGTGATAGATTTGGTGTCAAATCAATAACTAAATGTGGGAACTAAAAAGGTAACTAAACTAACCAACTTCTTTATCCCATTTGATTCCTAAATTTCGACCATGCACCTTGTTTGGGACATGTTTTTCACTTGCATGGTCTTTAAAATATATGTTATGGGAAAAATAAATAATGACTAACTAAATTCCTAAAAAGTAATTCTAATAAACACTTTCATAAACCTTAGATATTCTAACAACACAAAATATAAAAGAAATGGCATAGAAATTACACTCACATAACTATGGATATTCCGGGAGATATTTTTCCCGAGAATCCACATCTCGCGGCATGTCGAAATAAAATTAATTTTTTTTTCAATCCCATATCTCCTCACCAAACATGCTCATGACACATAAATCATAATTTAAACTCGGTAGATGCAGATAGAATTATTTTAGTACGTATAGCTAGGTTAAGGAGTTTCACGAGGGTTACACTAAGTGTAGGACCTAATCGTAATTAGTGAACTTTTGCAACGTAGGTGTACCATCTAGATCTATAAATAAGTCACGGTGCCTTAGTAACTTGCGTTTATTGCACTCCGAACGTAAGTTGTCAATTGTAACATTCTCAACCTATTAAGTCCTAGATTGGTGGTGTTACACCAATATAGTAATATTATAACTATCAATCCAGCGGCGGAGCTCCAACTAGGATAAGGTGGCAATTAGCCCCCTTAAATTTTGGATTACCTATAATTAAAAGAAATCGTTAGTAACTTTAGTTTTGACCCCATATCTAATTGCGATTGTCATTTTAGCACATCTTTAATTCTCTATTAGTCCATTAGTTAATTGAGGAATTTTGAATCTTTTTGGCTTTTAATATAGGACATTGTGAAAAATTACCGCCAATCTAAAGTATAACTGATCATTTGTCCCTTTGTGTTTTGGAGCAAAAGTCTGGTATTATATCGGGATTTCTCGGATTAGAATCTATCCCGGGTCCCCGGTTACCTCAAATTGACTTTTTTAACCGTATCAATGGTTTGTTCTCTTGTAGTATTTATATTATTACTTTGAAAATTATTAGTTCTCCGACATGACAACCTTTTCTCGAGTCTTATAATTAATTGTCATTCTTCTACGAAGAAAACCAAAAGAAGTATGCAAAAGCCGATGCGAAATTCAAATCATCTCCCATTCTCGAGGAGCTACTGAAGTGATCCAAGCTAAACAAAGAAAAATAACTTAAAAGTAGTTTTTAATTTGGTTTCATATATATTGATATGGTGTGCTTCAAAATTTCTAATGAAGCTAAAAGTGGACGAGCTTTGCATGAGCTTAAGAACTAGATGTGTCATGAAGCTTTCTTATTATTTTCAATGGAATGTGAATTTCTAGGATTCTTTGGGAGGAAACGAGCAAAACGGTGATGATTGGTATGCCACTTATCATCTTTATATATCACGATGTTTAGAGTTTATATTTGTATTTTAGATTTCTCCATTCAATAGTTGTTTGTCGTATTCGTTATAGCATGTGTTAGCCCTGCCGACACAAATGCGGAGGAGACCTTGAATCCTTTGAAGTATGCAAATCATGCTTGCAATATTCGGAACAAAGAAGTGGTAAGTTTGCCTTCTCCACTTTTTTGTTGTGTTTGGTTTTGTCATGGTTTTCTTTTCACTCTCTTGACATTTTTTTCCTTCTTCTTAGGTCAATTGTGATCCATTGCTCGCTCAAATGCGGCGAGTGAAAAGCCAAATTGAGCAATTACAAGCGAAACAATCATTTTATCGTGGTGATGCAACCATCCCATTCAACGAGCTTCGTGTACATCAATTTGTGAATAAATACCCATATCTCGTTGCTTATCTTCTAAATTCAATTAGTTCATGATATGTGGTTGTTCGGATACTCAAACACAAAGTATCATTGCTTGAAGTGAGTAATACCGAATTACAATGACAACTCACTCGTGAACATTTGAATCAACATGTTGTTGATGCTCAAGTTATTAAGTTTCTATGTTTTTGTAATTGTTATGTTGTTTGTGATGTTTCTTTGTATTGATTACAACCGAGTCAATATTTCAAGTTGAAAAGGACAAATTGATAATGCAAATTGAATCAACTTGAAATGGTAAACCCAATAAATATTGACTTAATACGAAACAAGTACAACGTTTATCCGTAACATAATGTGTGCCACATGCGAGTGTATATATATATATATAACCATAGGAAAGTACTCGTTGTATTGATGAATTGGAATTTAATTGGTTATAGTATTTCTAATCCGTAGCTACATCCGTACTCCGCACCGCACCGCCTCTCTAATCCATCAATTTGGTTGGGTTGGAACTTAGGAGTGAAGTGTAGAATATTACTAATATGTTTTATACCTAGTCTTAATAAATTTCACTACTACAACTTTGAATTATAGAAGATCAATCCCTCTTAAAACGAGCTTTATGTTGCGGTGGAGAAAGCCGACAACCACGAAACAAGGCCCCCAAATATGTGATAAGCAATAAGGAAGGAGCCCATTAACCCTTTCAATAAAAATAAGCTTGTGCCGTGCGTTTGGGCTCTAATACTAATTATCCATCAACAACTAACTTTGCGGCCTTTCTACCAAACCCTCCCTTCACCGATTCCGTAGCCGCAATTGCTCCCAGTGGGCTCGAAGACCGATGATAACACTTTGACCTTACATTATCATAAAAATCAAACAAATATAAAAAAATATTCTTTTAGTCCGAGAGATAGTTTTTTTTTTATTGATTAAAAGATAGTTTAAAAAAATTAAAAATTATATAGATTAAGAAGACTATCAACATTTTTTCATATTTTTTAAAAATTATATTTGGACAATATTTTATAAAATAGACTTTAACCGTGAGTATTTAACACGTATCTTATTTAAAGTTTTGACCAAATAAATATTTTAGAATGAATATTTATAAAAAATAAATAATTTCTCTAGAAAAAAAAGCATAAAAATTAAATCTAATCAAATGAATTTAGACTAGATAATTAAAACAATAACTATTAAACTTCAAGTAGTATCTTGTTCTTTTAATTTTAACGATTTTCTAATGAGTTTTCTAAGTTTTTCGATTTCAAATTATTCATAATTAATCTTTTTCATGCTTAAATTTTAATATATACGTGTGTGTGGATCGAGAGATAAGGAGTTGAAAAAAATTAAATTGCAAGTAAGTTAGGAATGAAAGGAAAAAAATGGAAAGAAAACACATAAGTGAGAATAGAATTACCAATTTCAAAGTAATTAGCTATGTAAGTTTATGATTTATGGATTAGCGTGAAAGAGAAATGATAGAGTAATATTTTTATATAATAGGATACGTTTTCAATTTGTTTTTATATCTTTAATTAAATCAATTTTATTTTTATAAGTTATGTACATAATAAATTATATATATGATTGAGTTTTAATATATCATTGTGTTAACTTTTTTTTTTTTTTTTTAACATAATTGCTCATGCAACATTATATCGAAAATGACAACTTCACGGAAGAGAGAATAAGAGAGGAGGAGAAGGAAGTTACAAAGAGGGAGAGACAACTTCTTTCGTGTGATTTAAAAATAATAATAATAATAATATTCTCTTGTTTTGTCACGTATTTTGTCAATAACTAACATTTTCATTTAACTCATGACTATTAATTAGTTACGTACATGACTAATATGACTGAGCTTTCATATATAGTGTTCAATAAATTTAGATGAAAAAAATTAATTAAAAATAGATTAAAAATCAACTATTTTATAAAAATAAAATTATTTAATTAATGATATAATAACATATTAGAAACTCGTATACTATATAAATACAGACTTCGCTATTCTCCTTTATTGGAAAAAATTGAACGTAATTTGATTTTGAAATGAAATGTTCATGGAAGAGATTAAATGTTCAGACAACACACTGATTTTGGTTTTGGTTTTGTTAATAGCAGCAGGTAAATTTTGTTTTTATTAGTTCACAAATATGAAAATGACTTGAGTTAATTATCATTCAATCCCTTTGCTCTTTTGAAATAAATTAATTAATCAGTCCTCTTAATCTCGAAAATTATGTATTTGAAATTTATCTGTAAATTATTTTTTATTTATTGAAAAAAAGAGAAATACTTAAAATGGAAAAATTACCGGGTTAAAAAAATCTATACATTTCTACTTCTCTTTTGGAACATTCTCATTTGTGCTGGTAAAGAGTGTATACTGTACATATTATGTTATATGTTTCGTAAAAATAAATGATTTCAATAAATAGAGAATAGGATTGACTCAAAAGAAAAAAAAAACAAGGTATGAGAATGACTTGTGCTAGTTTTGAAGGCTGTTGTGATCTACGAGGGTGACACGACACGCAACAATTTGGGACCAGAAAAACAATATAATCGTGAAATAGCAAAATATTGAAACTAAAAAAATAAAAAACCAAAGAGTCAGTAGCTTCTGGTCAAATCCTAAAACTGAAATTGGGAAATTTGAATGCGTAGACAGTTGAGATAGTAAAAATAGAGAGGCATAGAGAGCTTTAGCGATGATGAGCCTTGTTGCAGCCGGCAGCTGCCAGTGCTTCTGCTCCTCCTCCTCCTTTGCCTCGGTTGCAACTCCAACCTCATGGCCAAAGATAAGAAGAGCAAGGGCAGCTCGAGCAGCTGTAGTGGAAGCGAGACCACCACCACCTCCTACTCGAGTGATGCAGCCAGCTGCACTGCGAGATGTTAAATTAATAGTGGGAGGGGATCGAACGGAAGACCTGCAGGCGGAGGCAAGGGCCATGGCCCGTGCTGTCAATGCGTCCGTCTATAGCCCCGAGGCTCTGACCGTTCAATACGGCTCCAGGCCGATCAAGGCAAGCAAGATTTTTTCAGTTGTTTTTGTCTTTCCTTTGGTTTGATTATAAATAATTAATTAATTAAACATGTGTATTGTATTTATGATGAATATCCATCTGAAATTTGATCGGAAAACATATAGGTATTGCGAAGGACTCTTGAAATATTGACAGCCTTGGGTTCATTTGGTTTGAAATTATTCCTGGACCAAAGGAATGGCGTGTTCGATAAGAAGAAGCGTGAACGAGCAGCTGAGCTCAGAAGAATTTTCACCCGATTAGGCCCTACTTTTGTTAAATTGGGGCAGGGCTTGTCTACCAGGCCGGACCTCTGCCCCCCTGAGTATCTGGAGGAGCTCTCTGAGCTTCAGGTAATCTATTTATTATTATTTCTATTTTTATCTCTATAATATTGGAGTTGTGCTTTGCATCTTGCAAGTTACTAGTCAAATACCTATTCTATCAAATCAATCAATTAATCACTAATTTCAATTTTGAAATGAATCATAAACAGGATGCTTTGCCTACATTCCCAGACGCTGAAGCATTTTCGTGCATTGAAAGAGAGTTGGGTCTCCCACTCGACTCCATTTTTTCATCCATTTCTCCTACTCCAATTGCCGCTGCCAGTTTAGGCCAAGTTTACAAAGCTCAACTTACGTATTCTGGACAGATTGTTGCTGTCAAGGTGCAACGCCCTGGTATCGAAGAAGCTATTGGACTTGACTTTTACCTCATCAGAGGCATCGGCTTTTTCATTAACAAATATGTTGACATTATTACCAGTGATGTAGTTGCTCTTATTGATGAATTTGCACGCAGAGTATATCAAGAGCTCAATTATGTGCAGGTTGTTTCCTTCATCATTCTTACTAATACTATCATTGCCTTGCATCACCACTTCATGAATTAATGCATGCATCTATAAATTATATTCTTCTCATATTTGCTGTTGGAAACACAAGAATCTCAGTCACTCTAGTTTTTTTCTTTCTTCTCTTTCTAGCATACTTATGCTACTTAGGTTAGGCCACCAATTATCTTTTTTAAAAAGTGGCCTTTCTTAGTCTAAAAATCTATTTCTTTCCTAGCTTCCTCTGCAACATTCTTTCGGGTTTGAATTTTAATTTCAACAGGATCCTGCAGGAGGGGCAGAATGCAAGAAGGTTTAAGAAATTGTATGCTGACAGGGAAGACATACTTGTTCCAGATATCTTTTGGGATTATTCGAGTGGCAAGGTTTTGACAATGGAATGGGTCGATGGAGTTAAATTAAGTGAACAAGATGCTATTGAGAAACAAGGTTTAAAGGTTCTGGATCTGGTCAACACGGGTATACAATGCAGTCTCAGACAGCTACTCGAGTATGGATACTTTCATGCAGATCCTCACCCTGGTAATCTCTTGGCAACACCTGAGGGAAAGCTTGCTTTTCTTGATTTTGGAATGATGAGTGAGACCCCAGAAGAAGCAAGATTCGCTATAATTGGTCATGTTGTTCACATGGTTAATAGGGACTATGAAGCCATGGCTCGTGATTACTATGCTCTAGATTTCTTGTCACAGGATGTAGATGTGTCTCCAATTGTTCCAGCACTTCGTGACTTCTTTGATGATGCACTCAGTTACACTGTCAGTGAACTAAACTTCAAAACTCTAGTGAATGGTCTGGGTGCTGTTTTTTATCAGTATCCATTTAATGGTAAGTTAATTTAATTTTTTTATATTTTAATTTTGATGCCTACCTTTTTGGTTCTGTAGATCAATAAAGCATATTTGATTTAATTGATCACAAAATAGCTAGTGAATGCAGTGCTTGTGGAATCTGATTGTTTGGTCTGTCAATTAACCTGCAGTTCCAGCTTATTATGCTTTGATATTGAGGTCACTCACTGTACTTGAAGGCCTGGCCCTTTCTGCCGATCCTAATTTCAAGGTGCTGGCTGCTTCGTATCCATATTTTGCTAAAAGGCTTCTCACTGATCCAAATCCATACCTTAGAGATGCTCTTATTGAGTTGCTCTTTAAGGATGGGAGGTTTAGGCATGTACTCTGCTAATATAAAATTCTATGCTTCTGTTGGAATCTGCTCAAAACCCCCTTGAGAACCTAACTTTTGTTATGCAGGTGGAATAGGCTTGAAAACCTACTTGTCCAGGGAAGAAAAGATAGAGATTTCTCTGCAAAAGATGCCTTACAACCTGTTTTGAAGCTATTATTGGGCCCAGATGGCGAAGAACTCCGAACTTTAGTTATTAAGGAGGCTGTTCGTGTCACTGAAGCTGTAGTGCTTGGCACAGTTGTTGATACGTACAATTCTATCCCGAATGTTGTGAGGGCTTTAATCTTTAATGGTAATGTAACTGGACCTCTCACGGTGAGTGATTCCGAAATAGAAAGCATGATGGCGCTTCGGGACCAAGTTTTTAGGATATGGGGGCTTCTGCGATCCTCTGAAGATTTTGATCCAGCGCTTTTGCAGCCTATATTACAGGTAAATATTTTTTTGTGTCATGCTAAAGATTGTCTTACATTTATGTGGAGGTGCAACTCTTTCAGCAGGAATCTAATCAATATCGTTGGTAAGGATGGCATCAAAGTAAATGGACCTCATTTGCACCAGCTTTTGCAAAAGTTTTTTTTTTTTTTTTCCCCAAAAATGTTACTGCAGCACATCCTAAGCACCCCCATTTTCATCACATCATATGTGGCTGTAAGTTTTCATTCAGCCATTCAAAAAATTAATTAAATTTAGAGCTCTTCTAGATTATTTTATTTGTTGATGGCATCTTAACCCTTTTTACCTCTTGGACTCTCACCCGAGCACAAACCCAATCTGTTTGTTGATGTACATTTGTGTTGAGAATATCACCGTAGACAAGGTAGAATGGAGTGTTGATTCCAGTGGCCAATAGAAACTGATGTTGGATTAAGGATTGATTGAGCTGAGTTGACCTTTTCCATTGATAAATTAAAATGAAAACGGTCTGTGGATCATTGTGGAGTAAGACCCATTCACTCTTGGGATGAAAACTAAATAGGAAAGTGTGCATGCACAGGTGCTTCAACAACCTGAGGCGCGCAGTCTAGGGGAGCGTGTTATTGGTGGCATCACTCAGCGACTTGCAGCACGATTATTACAACAAATTCTTCGAGTTCCAACAACAGTTTCTACTTCAAATTCATAAACTAGTCATAACAATTGGGGTAAGGTGAATGCATGTAATTATATGCTTGGGAAGGAAAACAGTGATCGATACATTTTCACCATTCTTTGCCTTGTTCATTGTTTAAATGAAAAAAATTGATAGGATCATTTGAAATGTGTATGCAAAGGGAGAAAAGGCTGTACCCACCACCACTGGTAAATTCCTCAAAGAGGGCACCTGGATATGGATGCAAGTGATTATACATTAATACTGCAACAGAAATGAACTATTTGCATTCTACGAACAAGTTTTTGTGATACACGGATGCAAGAGTAGCATTCAACTACAAGCTCATTAGTGTTTTGAGATGCCTTTACCAGTCTTTGTTAATTCGTGTGGCGACCTACAAATAAATTTCTTGTTAAATGAGTTAACTAAATTGTTAGATAATTGCCAGTAATTAGTTGTACTGAAAAAATGCAAATGGATCTTGCATTGCTACTTTGTTGTTACTTGTTCATAATATTATCCTTAGCAGTGTTCTTTTTTAACAAGTTTGGATGTTTTATGGCGACTTATAAATACAATCAATAATAATACAGTCAAACTGACTGTTTTTAATAATTCTCCCATTTGGTTTACGAAAGATTCGGTTTGCTTAAAGTTTTAACAGATAATATTGCATTTTTATAGAAGGCTGAACCTAAGATTTAGAGGGTGTAAAGAAGAGCAACTCTTGTTGCCCTGATTCATGGTCATGGGTGCTATTGTCTGATTCGATAAATTGTTAATAAATTAGGGTGATCTTTGCGCACTTCCCTTCTAAACGTGATCTCCTTGTCGCAAATTCGGGTTGGCCTAAGGGTACAAGGTGCACCTTTTTATCTTATTGTGTTTCGCTCACTTTGCTTTTGGATTGTTGACAGGTTGGCCTAAGGGTCACAACTTCAAATTAGACATCGAGGATATATTTTTGATCAATTGGTTCGGTGGTCCTAAGCCTCTCACAGTAGATCAGTATCTACATTATAAAGTGTGAGTAATCGAGCAGAGATCCTGTGTTCTGTTATCAATTGATTCCAGTCTGAATTGAATGGATTAGATTTCTTAGGCTCATAGAGGTGTTTGGTGTGACCTTGTTTTGAAAATTAAGAAAACTTATCTTATCACCTTAACACACGAATATATATATATATATATTGGTGGAAGCCTCTCTTCACGACTCTTGTCTCTCCCTCCAACTACTTGATTCCAAAGCAAAAGGATCCAAATCCTTGCGCAGCCCAGCCTCGACAACTCTGCCACGTGGCCAATTAGGGAAACAGCCCTATTTTGTCAGGGAAGTGACGTTGCTTACTGATACGATGATTAGCGGTTTAAAATATATAACCCATTGCCTAGGAGGGAAGAGGGCCGTCACAAACAATGCATAAAGTAATTGACTTAGCTGATATAATGATGCATATACTAAAAAAAAAAAAAAAAAAAGACAAGCGGTGTGGAGTCATATGAAACAAAGTTTTGTAAGAAGCCGGCCAACGAAGGTCACGGGAGCCTAATTTTCAATTGTCAAAAAATAAAAGGAGATCAGGGGTGTTCTAAGCCTATAATATTAATATGTCAAATCTGTCGAGCGGCCATCTACCCCATTCGATAGCCAAAGGGATGAACGGAGTGAAAATGAATCGACAGAGATCTTGCTGCACACATTCTTCCTTCACTCCATCCACAACCACGATAAAAAAGAGCCTAACAATTCCAGAGGATGATGAGATAACTACGAGGAGCCACAAGTCCCAACAAAATGGCCGCTGGAGTGTTGATTGGCAGTGCTCAAGTAAGCATACGAGTAGTGGAAAGGGGAAGAAAGTAATTAACTTGGAGCGTAGAAGGTCTGTTGATAGATATCATGAATGCCGTAGTATTGCTCCAGAAACTACTAACTGTTCCCCAGGTCAAGGATTCTACTCAGAGTCAGAAGAGGACTCATCAAGCGAAGAAGAAATTGATGCTATGATCCTGGACAATATTGATCACTCTTGCTATAGTCATGCTTATTTGAGAAGATGTTATAGCCAACACAAGGATCGAAATCGAGGGAGAAAAAGTGTGCGTCACTCAAGCACAAGCTTGAGAGACAAGTATCAACCAAAGAGTTTCCAAGACATTGTGGGCCATGAAATAATCACCAAGGTCATCTCCAATGCCGTTGATAAGAAAAAAATTGCCCAGCTTTATCTGTTCCACGGCCCCAATGGCACTGGCAAGACATCAACTGCTAGAATATTTGCCATGGCGTTGCAATGTGAATCCCCCATTCATTTAATAAACCATGTTGGAGTTGCAGAGGATGCTCCAGAAGCCCGTCTGTCATGAAGCTGTGCTGTGGAAGTAGGGCTAGTGGATTTCAAAGAATTAGCATACTTCTCCAAAACACCTCTTTTATACAAGCACCGCCAACAATTAAGGTATTCATCATTGAGGAGTCTCACAATCTTGCTGCAGAAGCGTGGGATCAACTCCTGGATATAGTAGAAAATATGCAAAGTGCTGCTGTGGTGTTTGTGCTGATCACTGTAGATGCAAGCACGATACCAATATCCATATCATCAAGATGTCAGAAATTCTTTTTCCCAAGACTCAAAGACGCAGATGTCATGCTAAAGTTGGCAGGAATTGTAGTACAAGAAGATATTGGAATCGAGGAAGAAGCTCTGAAACTCATTATCATGAAGGCAGAAGGATCCCTGAGAGAAGCAGAGCACTTATTGGATCAGTTAAACTTACCGGGACTAAGAATCACTAGTTCCATGGTCCAACAATTTGTAGGTGTCTTTTTTCCTTCTACCCTTCTCCCCTGCACATAAACAAAAAGAGATAAATAGGTCACACGCATGCAAATATTTATGGTCCGTGTGAGCGGTGCGAGTGAGTGCGTGCGTAACACGTCAGATTATATCGCAGAACTGCTCATTGACAAGAAAATGTCAACCATCTAGCAAACAACTTTAACAATGAAGTGATTCTGATTGTTCTCTGAATACAGGTTGGTCTAGTTCCGCTGAATAAACTCATTAACTTGCTCACAATAGCACTTTCTGGTGACACTGAGAAGACTTTATTGTCTACTACAAGGGAATTGATTGCAACAGGAGTTGAAGCACAAACTCTCGCATTCCAGTTGGCAACTCTCATCGCTGATCTACTTTCAGAAGCTTCTGCCACCACTCCTAATTACTCCACGTTGGTTGGGCCATCAAGCGAGAAGAAGAGGCTGCTAACGAGTAAATTACAACACAGTAAGATGCATAGAATTATTCACATTATATTATCATTTTCAAATGTGTCAATTCTCAGCAAAACTTTTGCAGCCAATGTTCAGCCAGAGAGATTGTGCCATACCTTGAAGATATTGATTGATGCAAAGAAGCAACCCAGATCATCAATCGACAACATCACACAGATATATGCAGCTCTCCTGCAAATCGCTCCACAGAACAATTCAAGTGGAACATCTTCAGGATTTTCCTTGCCTAATGGCATAATAATACCAACAGGTACCGTCTTTAATCATTAGACCTTTAGGCTAGAATACAGATTTCAAGGTTTTAACTGAAATAATAGGAGGTTTGGAGAACAGACCTTGGCGACCTTAATACCTTGTAATGGTCGCAATTGTGCGTAGGTGAGACAACACAACTGGAAAATCATCATTGCATGAGCAAAACTTCTGAGCACTCAACTGTTGACAGAATAAGCATAAAGACATTTAGCAAAAGCAAGCAAAGCAGAACCGTTGAATGCATAGAGAAGACAATGAAATGCAGGGGTATAGATGTTGATGAGGGGCTGAACTTAGCACGCTGGACAGACATGGAAGAAACTTGGTTGCATATTCTAGACAACATACAGAGTATAGATATGAAAGAATTCTTGTCAAGCCATGTGAAGCTAGCATCAGTCACATTAACCTGTGGTAATGCTATTCTTTTTACCATTTAGTGTCTCATGAAGTTACACTAAGTGAAGTGTTATGGGAAAGTTAATTTGAGCGGCCCACTTTCTAATGTTATAAATTATTGGATTTCAGCAGCCAACGCCATTGTACATTTGGTGTTCAAAACACCTGAAGACAAGTTGGCAGCCCAGATTTCTGAAGAAAGCATATCAGAAGCTTTAAAAAGTTCCATCGGATGCCCTGTTATTATAAATATGAGCTTAGAGCCGCTTGACATGGGTTTCGTTCAAGAATGCAATGCCTCGAACAACAAGAGCAAGCTGGAGGAAAGTAATTATTCAATGCAAATGCAGCAGAAACTATTTCTTCCTGAACTTGTAGACGTTACAAATCCTAGAGTTAGAATGCACCAAAACAAACATGTAAAACCGGCTTCTCCATCAGATAACAAACCAAGGCCCACTGAGTTGAAAGATAGCATGTCGATATCTCAAGAAGAAGATGGATCTCCAACGAGAGAAGCAAAGCTAACCAGATGTTTACGCGGCCAAATGTCGCCCTTTTTTGGACTTATAATGCAAGATAACCAATTGGAAGCCTCTACAAGTGCCGCAACCAACTCTTTGATAAGGGATCAGGGCAAGGCTAACACATCCCATGTCATGATAACTGAAAGGCCTAAGCACAGGTGGTTGTCACTGTCCTCTATTCAGCAGAGTGATGCAAGCGTTCAGCCATACAGTCAAGACATTTTGTTTGAAAATGCGAACATAGACAGAGAGAGCAGAACTAACAAAAACCCAAAGCTTCAAAAAGATTCCTCTAAGGTTCATAAAGAGCTCCATTTGCAGGAGAGGGCTAAAAGCATGTAAGTAGAGTCAGTTTTCGACCATTATTTCTAAAACATGTAGTGTTTGCGTACAGGGATGGAGAGGTAGAAATTAATCCACTTTTCTCCCATGTTATGATTAATCCAGTGCTATTTCTGCAGGCGATTATTCCGCTCTTGGAGTTGCAAGGAGTTACTCGGTCAGACAGACAAAAGTAAAAACCTCGCAGCATGATAGTTAACAATGTCTTACATATGTAGCACGGAAAAAACTCACAACATTGGGGTCCACAGAAACTGAGTTGCACCTGCAAATATATTGTTTTGAAATTCAATCAGTTCTCAGCGTGAAAACTGGTAAATCAGATTGAGCTCTTATATCTACAATAATGGCTGAAGAGTGCATCTCAGAGAAGGGCGATCCCATATATCTACAGACTACAAAATCAAAATTAGTACTGTTTGCCTTGAGCCCTATATTTATTTACTCCTTTCTCCATGTTGTTTTTATCTGGATTGCTTGAATAATATATATATAAAGTGAATTTCATTCTCTTACCAAGATGTTTGAAGTTTCCTGTCACGTTCTGAAAGAGTGTGAATCTGTTTCTATATCGACTGATTCAATAAAATATGTAAATGCCTGCATGTTCTGCAATGAGCATGGATCCACCAACTTTTGCTGATTCTATCGAACTGCTAAAATTATCATGAAATATGCAAACGAATTCCTTTCTTTAAGCAATGAGGACCTGAGGAGCGGCAGTTCCAAGAGGACGGCAACACCGAACCCTTCTTCTCTTCTCCTTCTCTTAAACTAACTGTAAAGTTATGCGTTGGGTAAGAGGACTAAATAATTATTTATTGAAAAAAGGGGACTAATTAATTCCTTTCTAAAAACAAAAGGAACTAATTTGTAATTTACTCAAGACAACAAAACCTATACTTCAGCAGCCACCGTTGTTCTCCTCCTTCTCTTAAACCCTACAGTCATATTCTACTCCAGCAGCCACCCTTCTTCTCTTCTCTTTCTCTTAAACCCTAAAATCATATTCTACTTCAGCAGCCATACCTTCCTTTCTACAACTCTCAATGTCTGTTACCGTTATCACTCATGAAAACGCTTCCACCACCATCTGGTGTTAGACCCAAAACAGTGGAGAAAGCTGTGGATGCTCTTCTTAAATGGACATCTTCCAAACTGAATGCCCAAAAGCCTCAATCCCACGAGAGGGCTTAAGCCCCATCAACGCCCACAAAATCCCTCTCCCCACCCCCTTAATCAACCCTTTAAACGAAGCCCCCTGAGCTCTGCTTAATCATCGATGACAGACCCAAATCAGGCCTCAATAAAGATGCTGCCAAGAAGAAGATTCAAAACGACAACATTCCCACTTGCAAAATCATCAAGATTTCCAAGCTTAAGACCGATTACCGTCCTTTTGAGGCTAAGAGGAAACTTTGTGATTCTTATGATATTTTCTTTGCTGATAAAAGGTTGGTTCCTCTCTTGCCTAAGATGTTAGGGAAGCGGTTTTTTAAGAAGAAGAAGATTCTGGTGACTCTGGATTTGAAGCACCACAATTGGAAGGAGCAGATGGACAAGACCTGTGGGTCTGCATTGTTGTATCTGAGGAGTGGGACTTTTAGTGTGGTGAAGATAGGGAGGATTTCGATGAGTAGAGAGGAGATTGCCAATAATATGATGGCTGCTGTTAATGGGATTGAGGAGATTGTGCCTAGGAAGTGGGGTGTTATTCGGTCTTTTCATTTGAAGTTAATTGATAGCCTGGCTTTGCCTGTTTATCTGGTAGTTGATGATTTGAAGCTGAAGATTGATGCTGGCGCTAATTAGGAGGAGGACGGCGTGGTTGCTCAAGAGGAAGAGAAGGAGAAGGTTAAAAAAGGGGAGGTTGGTGGGAAAAAGAAGGGAAGGATACATGTAGTTAGATATATGGATGATAATAATGATAATGAAGATGGTCAGGTTGTTGATGAGGATGAATTGTGGAGTGATGGTGAAGAGGATATTGATAATGATGATGATGATTTTGAAAAGGGTAGCGGTGAATTGTTAAATAAGGAGAGAAAGAAGGGAGATAATAAAGGGAAGGACGAGGAGGAGGAGGAGGAGGAGGAGGAGAGAAAGGAGGGAGATAATAAAGGATACATGAGGTTAGATATATGGATAATAATAACAATGATAATGTTGATGGTCAGGTTGTTGATGAGGATGAATTGGAGAGTGATGGTGAAGAGGATCTTGATAATGATGATGATGATTTTGAAAAGGGTAGCTATGAATTGTTAAATAAGACGAGAAAGAAGGGAGATAATAAAGAGAAAGATGAGGAGGAGGAGGAGGTAGATAATAAAGGATACATGAGGAGGAGAGAAAGGAGGGAGATAATAAAGGATACATGAGGTTAGATATATGGATAATAATAACGGTAATGTTGATGGTCAGGTTGTTGACGAGGATAAGGATGAGTTAGGGAGTGATGGTGAAGAGGATCTTGATAATGATGAAGATGATTTTGAAAACGGTAGTGGTGAATTGTTAAATAAGAAGAGAAAGAAGGGAGATAATAAAGAGAAAGACGAGGAGGTGGAGGAGAAGGTAAATAATAAAGGATATATGAGGAGGAGGAGAGAAAGGAGGGAGATTATAAAGGATAAATGGGGTTGGATAGATGGATAATAATAATGATAATGTTGATGGTTAGGTTGTTGATGAGGATGATTTAGGAAGTGATGGTGAAAAGGATCTTGAAAATGATGATGATTATTTTGAAAAGGGTTGCGGTGAATTGTTAAATAAGAAGAGAAAGAAGGGAGAAAACGAGGGGAATGATGAGGAGGAGGAGAAGAGAAAGAAGGGAGATAATGAAGGATGCACGGGGTTAGATATATGGATAATAATAATGATAATGTTGATGGTCGGGTTGTTGATGAGGATGAATTAGGGAGTGATGGTGAAGAGGATCTTGATAATGATGATGATGATTTTGAAAAGGGTAGTGGTGAATTGTTAAATAAGAAGAGAAAGAAGTGCTAAATAAGAAAAGAAACGTAATACCCATATAACCCTTATAAGATAGGTTAAGTGGGGTGTTTAAATAAGAGATAATAGGTAACTTTAGAAAAAAAAAAAAAAAGAGGAAAGAAAGAAACAAAAGGAGATGGTAAAATGGTTTCAAATTGAAACCAACAAAAGAAAAACGGGGGAGAAAAAAAAGAAAAGACTCATCGATAATCACCCACTCCGACGACGACTACAGCGACGGTAGTGGTGGAGTGATTCGAGTAAAAAGAAGAAAATTAAAGATAAAAAGAGGTGGAATAAGGAAGAAGGAAAAAGATTTATCAAGTTAGTTTTTGAATTTGTTTTTGAATGTTTTAGTTAATTATAACCTTAATTAAGATGGCTTATAAGTAATTTAGTGAATTTTATTTTAAATTAAGAATTAGAATTATGAATTAGGTTTGATTAAAATTAGGGTTTATGTTAGTTTAGAAAATTTGAGGGAAGTGAATGAATGGGTTAATTAGTGGTCTAATTAAGCTTGAATTTTAATTTATTAGTGTCTAATTATTGTTATTTATAATAAATGTAAATTTATGATGATAGAGGTAAAAGAGAAATTGGTGGAATAAGCTATTTAAAGAAGAAATAATTGCAATTTGGGGTGTTCCTCTAGATTAGAGTAAGTATAACACCTATTATGAATCTTTACTATCATATATGTCTATATTGTTTGAGGTGAATAATTGATTGTACGGATAAATGCTTAATTATTAAAAATAATTGCATGTGAGTTGAATTGTTTAGTATGGGTATTCTTACCGTAAGCTAGATGAATTAAATTTGTATGTGTCATATGAATTATGGTTATTAAAGAGAATATTGATACATTGAATGATTATGTGCATGTTGATATGATGATCAATTGCATTAAATGAGATTGTGTGATTGATATGTATTGAATGAGAATAATGATATTGATGATTTGAAAGAAAGTCTATGCGGGACTAACTAAGTTAATAGGTTTATAGTTAGCATATGTGCACCTAGTATTGCTGGCTAGGGAATAGCCGCGATGCTTCCCTTAGAGTTCATCCCTACGGGGCTATAGTTTATCCTTTTGAGGGCTAGAGTTTACCCTGCGATTGCCAAAAGAATAGACGAGTTCCGCATAGAGTGATTTCAAGTAATCATTATGCTATTATTAATTATTAAGAAAGAAAAAAGAAAAAGTTATTGATTGCTTGCTTGGTTGCAAATCATGTATGATAAGTGCATTAGCATAATTGTATGTATAGCGATTTATAATGTGTTATGCTTATCGAGTTTTGAAAACTCACCCTCAACCTCAAATATTTTGTAGATAATACGAAGCTAGATAACGAAGGAGGACAATAAATTTTCCGGATTTGAACGTACTACCCGGACATTATTTTGCTTCCTCCGGGTATAGGACATGGTCGTTTCAAATTTATACTCATTGTCCATTTTGAAATTATAATTAGTCATTAAATATTTTATTTCACTTAGTTGCTCCGTCGGTAGTATCACCAAATCCGGGGATAGATAGTTAAGGGTCTCCATGTTTTGTATTTTAATGGTTAAATGATGATTTATGAATTTTTTTATATTAAATATTGGATTATGTGTTTTTTAGTTAATTTAGTAAATACTGAGATTTATGAGGAAATGTGGATGTCCAATGGAGGGACTTGATGATGATTGAGAATTGATGAAGATGATTTAGAAATGTATATATATTGTGATTTTTATGCGGGATATATATTATTTTTGGGACACTCCAATTATAGGGGAAATGCTATCGAAATTTCTATAGGAAATAGCGAAAGGATTAAGGCTCACGTAGCTTGTGGTGGGTTACCCACCTCGAGCTACGTATCGATCGCGGCTAACTAGTTCGAGTCGTCACAAAGTTGGTATCATAGCAATGGTTTAAGCTTGCGGATATGCTTTAAGGTTGAACAAGTAAGTTATAAGATAAGCCTTTGGTTTTGCACCGCGGAGCTATAGGTAGTTATGGGTTCTTAAATTGTCTTTGAGTTATTCATTACATCTTAGTTTCCGTGTAACGCTTCTTATTATATCGAGTTAAGTATACTTGTGTATTTCTTATAAAATGATATTGATTAGAACTCTTTTGTTACTAGATAGCGAGGACTAAAGGCGGTAGAGGTAGCAGGGGTGAAAGAACCCCTAATGTAGGTCATGGAAGGGGTGCCGAGCCTCACGTACGAGCACTTGATTTAGCTATCCCACATGTTACATAGGGTAACAAGCATAGTAGATGAGATTTTATGACAAACAAGAGAGAGGCAAAGGAGGAAAGAGTGACTGGGTCTGCGGCCATTCTAGGGGCACAAGATGTTGCTCAAAACTTGAACTTATTAACGCATATCGTTGCACGGCATGAGAGGCTACATGCACAAACAGGGATGGCACCATCCTCTTTACATGCTAATGAGGATGGAGTGCCATTATCCGAGTACTTAAAACTTAAACCGCCGTGGTTTGAAGGAAAACCCGATGAGAATTCTCATTTGTTTCTAGAGGAGATAGATGCAAGATGTAAGGCATTGTGTTGTGATTCTTGAAAGGCGAGTGCAAATAGTAGAATTCGTTTAACTGGGACGACTAAATGTTGGTTTAAGATCGAGGGATTGTCTAACTCGGTTTTGGGAGGATTTCGATAAGGCTTTTATGGATAGATTTACGTCGGAGAGTGTTAGGCGACAACGGACATTTGATTTTGAAAGATTGAGACAAGATGCTTCCATGATCGTTACCGAATATGATGCACGATTTATGGAGTTGAGTAGGTATGCTCCTTACTTAGTCGGCACGGAGGAGCTAAAGATGTCTCGATTTATAGGTGGTTTAGTGCCACGACTTCGTGCACTTTTGATTCGTCTGCAAGGGTGAACACCTATGCGAGAGGTCGTAGAGTGTATCCGATTAATAAAGTTATCTCGGGTGGATCGTCTAAAAAAGCATAGTTCTCGACCAAAAAAGAGTACGGGTGAGGGGTAGTCCGAGGGCCATCGGGGTCGAGGTAGTGGACTTAATGGATTTAGTAGAGGTACGGGCCATCGGGGCTAAATGGGCCAACAAGGCTTACGGAGGGGATACCACCGGAGGCTCGAAACATCTATGAGTAGGAGTCGGGGATCTATTAGCTACGACCAACGAAGGCTTATGTCACGACCCAAACCGATGAGCCGCGATCGGCACGTAGCTCGAGGTGGGATGACCTACCACAAGCTACGTAAGTCTTGATCCTTTCACTTATTTACTACGAAAGTTCTGCAAGCATTTCCCTATAATTGGAGTGTACCAAAAATAATATATATTACGCATAAAAATCTTAATATATATACATTTTCAAATCATCTTCATCAATTCTCAATCATCATCAAGTCCCTCCATTAGACATCCACACTTCCTCATAAATCTTAATATTTACAAAATTGACTAACAAACACATAATCTAATATTTAACATAACAAAATTTATAAATCACCATTTAACCATCCAAATACAAAATACGGAGACCCTTAACTAGCTATCCTTGGATTTGGTGATGCTACTAGCGGAGCAACTAAGTGAAATAAAATATTTAATGACTAATTATAATTTCAAAATGGACAATGAGTATAAATTTGAAACAAACATATCCTATACTTGGAGGAAGTAAAATAATGTCCGAGTAGTACCTTCAAATCCGGAAAATCTATCGTCCTCCTTCTATGATTTAGCTTCTATATCATCCATAAAACATTTGAGGTTGAGGGTGAGTTTTCAAAACTCGGTAAGCATAACACATATTATAAATCGCTATACATACAATTATGTCAATTCACTTATTATACATGATTTGCAGCTACGCAAGCAATCAATAACTTTTTCTTTTTTCTTTCTTTCTTAACAATTAATAATAGCATAACAATTACTTGAAATCACTATATGCAGAAGTCGTCTATTCCTTTGGCCCTCAAAAAGGTAACTCGGCCCTCAAAAGAGTAAACTATGGCCCCTGTAAGGGTGAACTACGAGTGAAACACTGCGGTCATTCCCTAGTCGGCAATACTAGGTGCACTTAGGCTAACTATAACCCCGTTAGCTTAGTTAGTCCCGCATGACTTTCTTTCAAGTCATCAATATCATTATTCTCGATCAATGCATATCAATCTCATTTAATGCAAGTGATCATCATATCAACATGCACATAATCATTCAATGTATCAATATTCTCTTTAATAACCATAATTCATATGGCACATACAAATTCAATACATTTAGCTTACGGTAAGAATACTCATACTAAACAACTCAACTCACATACAATTATTTATAATAATTAAGCATTTATTCATACAATCAATTATTCACCTCACAAACAATATAGACATATATGATAGTAAAGATTCATAATATGTGTTATACTTACCTTTAATCTAGAGGAACACCCTAAATTGCAATTATCTCTTCCTTAAGTAGCTTCTTCCACCAACTCCTCTATCATCATAAATTTATATTTATTATAAATAACAATAATTAGACACTAATAAATTAAAATGCAAGCTTAATTAGACCCTAACTAACCCATTCACTCACTTTTTGCAAATTTCCTAAACTAACATAAACCCTAATTCTTAATTCAAAATAAAATTCACTAAATTACCTATAACTCATCCTAATTAAGGTTATAATTAACTAAAACATTCAAAAACTAACTTGATAAATCTTTTTCCTTCTTCCTTATTCCATCTCTTTTTATCCTTATTTTTCTTCTTCTTACTCGAATCACTCCACCACTTGTCGTTGGAGTGGGTGATCGTCGATGTCTCTTTTTCTTTTTTTTCTCTCTCGTTTTTCTTTCTTTCTTTTGCTAGTTTCAATTTAAAACCATTCCGCCATCTCCTTTTTTCTTCTAAAGTTACCCTATTGCCCCTCATTTAAGCTATCCTATAAAGGTTATATGGGTATTACATTTTCTCCTCGCTTAAAAAAATTCATACTCGAATTTAAAAATGACTACATACCTTGAATCTGTCATTTTTAAACCTAATCCATATCGATTGCATTGGTTCTCTACCACAAAACCTCTACCTCCTAAACCTCGTCCACTAGCCCCATCGGTCCGATCGACGACATAACTCTAACCGGGTGAAGTAAGTGCGAGTCCTCGTGAGAAAGTCTCGTCGTGACAAAAAGGATGAACATTCTCTAGCAAAATGGCCTTCTTGTCCACAACGATAACATCCACCTTGTCTAACCTTACGCCGGCTCCATTGCATCCCGTTACAAGTTGGACAATAAGAAGTGCGAGCATTTTGCCCGGACTAAGGAGGAATACGAGTATTCCGGCTCGCTCGAGTTAAGTCGTAATACCCATATAACCCTTATAGGATAGGTTAAGTGGGGTGTTTAAATGAGGGGCAATAGGATAACTTTAGAAAAAAAAGAAACAAAGAAACAAAAGGAGATGGCGGAATGGTTTCAAATTGAAACCGGTAAAAGAAAGAAAGAAAAACGGGGAGAAAAAAAAGGAAAGAGAGAAAGAAGGAGAGGAAGAAGAAGACTCACCGGCAACCACCCACTCCGGCGACAACTCCGATGACGACAGGTGGTGGAGTGATTCAAGTAAGAAGAAGAAAAATAAGGATAAAAAGAGGTGAAATAAGAAAGAAGGAAAAACATTTATCAAGTTAGTTTTTGAATTTTTTGTTAATGTTTTATTAATTATAACCTTAATTAGGATGAGTTATAGGTAATTTAGTGAATTTCATTTTGAATTAAGAATTAGATTTATGTTAGTTTAGGAAATTTACAAAAAAGTGAGTGAATGGGTTAGTTAGTGTCTAATTAAGCTTGCATTTTAATTTATTAATGTCTAATTATTGTTATTTATAATAAATGTAAATTTATGATGATAGAGGTAAGAGAGGAATTGGTGGAAGAAGCTACTTAAGGAAGATATAATTGCAATTTAAGGTGTTCCTCTAGATTAGAGTAAGTATAACACCTATTATGAATCTTTATTATCATATATGTCTATATTGTTTGTGAGGTGAATAATTGGTTGTATGAATAAATGCTTAATTATTAAAAATAATTGCATGTGAGTTGAATTGTTTAGTATGGGTATTCTTACCGTAAGCTAAATGAATTGAATTTGTATGTGTCATATGAATTATGGTTATTAAAGAGAATATTGATACATTGAATGATTACGTGCATATTGATATGATGATCACTTGCATTGAATGAGATTGTGTGATTGATATGTATTGAATGAGAATAATGATATTGATGACTTGAAAGGAAGTCTATGCGGGACTAATTAAGCTAACGGGGTTATAGTTAGCCTATGTGCACCTAGTATTGTCGGCTAAGGAATGACTACGGTGTTTCCCTCGAGTTCACCCCTGCAAGGGCCATAGTTTACCCTTTTGAGGGCCGAGTTTACCTCGCGAGGGCCATAGTTACCCTTTTGAGGGCCAAAGGAATAGACAGCTTCCGCATAGAGTATTTCAAGTAATTGTTATGCTCTTATTAATTGTTAAGAAAGAAAGAAAAAAGAAAAATTTATTGATTGCTTGCTTGGTTGCAAATCATGTATGATGGGTGCATTGACATAAATGTATATATAGCGATTTATAATGTGTTATGCTTACCGAGTTTTGAAAACTCACCTCCCAACCTCAAATGTTTTGTAGATAATACGAAGTTAGATAACGGATACGTAAGCTAGATCATAGAAGAAGGACGATAGATTTTCCGGATTTGAAGGTATTACTCGGACATTATTTTGCTTCATTCGGGGTATAGGACATGGTTGTTTCAAATTTATACTTATTGTCCATTTTGAAATTATAATTAGTTATTAAATATTTTATTTCACTTAGTTGCTCATTGGTAGCATCACCAAATCTAGAGATAGCTAGTTAAGGATCTCCATGTTTTATATTTGGATGGTTAAATGATGATTTATGAATTTTGTTATGTTAAATATTGGATTATGTGTTTGTTAGTCAATTTAGTAAATACTAAGATTTATGAGAAAGTGTGGATGTCAAATGGAGAGACTTGATGATGATTGAGAATTGATGAATATGATTTGAAAGTTTGTATATATTGTGATTTTTATGCATGATATATATTATTTTTTGGACCCTCCAATTATAGGGGAAATGTTGTCTAAATTTCTATACGAAATAGCGAAAGGATTAAGGCTCACGTAGCTCGTTGTAGGTCACCCCACCTCGGACTACATGCCGGTCTCGGCTCATCGGTTTGGGTCATGACAAGAAAGAAGGGAGATAATAAAGGCAAAGACGAGGAGGAGGAGGAGGAGAGAAAGGAGGGAGATAATGAAGGATGCATGGGGTTAGATATATGGATAATAATAATGATAATGTTGATGGTCGGGTTATTGATGATGATGAATTAAGGAATGATGGTGAAGAGGATTTTGATAATGATGATGATGATTTTGAAAATGGTAGTGGTGAATTGTTAAATAAGAAGAGAAAAAGGGAGATAATAAAGGGAACAATAAGGAGGAGGAGGAGAAAGTAGCTAAAAAATTAAATAAAGAAGATGGTGCCAAGCAAAAGAAAATGAAGAATAAAGATTATGTCAAGCACAAGATGTTGGATAAAGAAATTTGGGGGATGCGAGTGAAGGATAAGAAGAAGAAGAAGAAGAAAAGATTTGCTACATAATGATTCAATGTTGCTTCTGGAGAGTCGACATAAGAGAATTTATCGCATGCTGAACTTAGAGAGAATCATTGTATGGTATTTGTGATGTGAACTTTTTGTTTGTTTGTTTATTTAGCATAATGTTTTTTTTACCTAATTATGTATTTTGATTATGGAGAAAAAATAAAACGGTTGTTTAGTCTTCATTGAATAGATTTCAAATTTGATTTCTTGTCACTTGAAATGTTAGTTTTTTGCATGATGGGTAGAACAAATGGAATATGGGTATTGAGAAACAAGGTTTAAAGGTTCTAGATCTAGTCAATACGGGTACGCAATGCGACCTCAAACGAGCTTCTAAATAGGAAAGTTTGCATGAATAGGTGCTTCAACAAACTAAGGAGCGCGATCTAGGGAGCTTATTATTGGTGGCATCACTCGGCGGCTTGCAACACGATTATTACAACAAATTCTTCGAGTTCCAACAACAGTTTCTACTTCAAATTCATGAAAATGTTCATAACAATTGGGGTAAGGTGAATGCATGTAATCATATGCTTGGGAAGGAAAACGATGAATCGATACATTTCCATCATTCTTTGCCTTGTTCATTGTTTAAATGAAAAAAAATGTAATAGGATCATTAGAAATGTGTAAGCAAATGGAGAAAAGCTTATACCTATCGCCACTCGGTAATTTCCTTAAAGAGGGCATCCGGATATTCATGCTAGTGATTATACATTAATACCGCATCATAAATGAACCATTTGTTTTCTATAAACAAGTTTTGTGATACATGGATACAAGAGTACCATTCAACTTCAAGCTTATTGGTGTTTTGAGATATCTTTACCTCTTTCGTTAATTCCCGAGGCAAACTTCAAATAAAATTTTTTGTTAAATGATTTTAACTAAATCGTTAGATAATTGCCGGTAATTAGTTATACTAAAAAAATACAAATGCATCTTGCATTACTACGTTGTTCACAATTTTATCCTTAACGGTGTTTTATTTTAAAAAGTTTGGATGTTTTATGGTCGTTTATAAATACGATCATATAATAATACAACCAAGTTGACACTCGTTTTTAATAATTTCCCATTTGGTCTACAAAAGATTCGATTTGCTTCAAATTTTGACGAGATGATATTGAATTTTTATAGAAGGCCGAACCTAAGATTTAGAGGGAGCAAAGAAGAGCGACTCTTATTGCCTCGAATCATGGTCATGTGTGATTACGTTCGATTGCATACGGGAATAGGAAGGCTTGGCCCCTATTGTCTAATTCGATAAATTGTTCTTTAGTTAGGGTGATACAAGGCAATGTTCATCGTGAAATCAACAAGTTAACCGAGAGGGAAATGCGAATTCAAATAGCAATGCCGACTTGGATGAGCTATATTAGCAAAATTGAGATGAAAGAATGATAGGTTGGCACTGGAATGACTGGATGACAGTCGGCATTCTATTTAACTAACAAGTCATGAGTTAGAGAAGGATTACTAGTTAGTAATCTGTTACAAGTTAGTTAGAGGTTTGTAAGTGATTAGTAAAAAAGATGATATATAAATAGAGAATTCAGAGAGAGATGTATCTTTTAGGATCAATTTGTAACGAATCTCTCTGTCTTTCTTCTTCAAATTCTTCTCTCGTAACCGTTCTTGCATTCTTATTACTTTTGTATTTCAACTTTCATTTGCATTTACATTGAATAAAACTATTGATTCCTTAATTCATCTTGAGTTATTCTTACTAGAAAGATTGATCGGTATCGAGTGGTATTAAAACAACTCTTGGCACTTGTGAGAAATGATGATGAAGGGAAATGGAGATGCGAAGAAGGTGGAAGAATCCATTAACAACTTGACCGGGTAATCTCCGATCTTGCAAAAAAAACAAGAGGATATGGCATGTCAACATAACTTGGAGATGGTAGAAATAAGAGAATTCATGAAAAGTATACATATTAACGAGCTAAAAAAGCTAGCCAGTGGTTATGATAGAGAGTTTCAAACTCAAGAGGAGTATATTAATGTAGGAGTTCGTGGTGAGGAAAATGATGGTAGACATATGAATTTCAATGGAGAAAATGTGAGCTATACTAGAGGAATCCATGGGTTTAGCATAGGGTATTAGGCTAATACTAGACTATCTAGGGTGGAATTTTCTAGTTTCAATGAAGAGGATTTGGAAGGTTTTGGTTTTTAGGTGTGAAAAGTTCTTCGTGATTAATAAAACACCAAGGGAAACCGAGGTTAATCCGGCTTTTATACATTTGGAAGGAGAAGCATTAGAATGGCACCATATGTTTGTTAGAATGAAGGGAGAAAATGTTAGACTAGAATGGGATAAATATATGAAGGCATTAAACATAAGGTTTGGAGTAACGATCTATAGTGATCCTATGGTCGAACCGATGAATGCGAAACAGGTTGAAGATGTCCAAAATCATCTTAAGAAGTTCATTTCTCCGGTCAATAAACTACCCTTACCAAAAGATTACATAGTGAGCTATTTCTTGGGCAGCTTGAAAGCCGAATCGCGAGTTCCAATTCACATGCTTAAACCTAGAACCCTAAAAGATGTAGTTTCCTTAGCTAAACTACAAGAAATCAACCCTAACACCTTCACTTATAGACCTAAATACCATTACGGAACTAATCCCAATCCTACCGCGTATGTTAATAGACCTATAGTTGTGAATAATCAATGAAACAAGTATCTATACACCCTTCTAAAATACTCCATAAACTTCAATCCATATGTAAACTACTACCAACCTACTAATAATCCCATCACCCAAAAAGGCTTATTGACATTACCCACTCAATTCCAAAAAGCAATTCGAGTGCTCAAAACTAAAAAATTTCTAAGCAATAAGGAGTTAAATGAACATAGATTGAAAGGAAAATGTTATTTTTATGATGATAAGTATTTTTCAGGACACAAATATAAGAGGAGACAGGTGTATATGTTGGAAGTAGAATAGAATGATGAAGTATGGGAGAATGTCGAGCTAACGAGTAGCTAAATATACCGATGCTAATAAAGAAAATTATGTGAAAGAGTTATATCGGATCTCTATGAGTGCAGAGTGTTTGAGAGAAATCAGTATAAGAATATGAGAGTTAAAGGGAAGCAACAAGGATGTGGAATAGAGATTTTGATTGATATTGATAATACACGTAATTTTCTAAACAATAGGTTTGCAAACTAACCAAGATCAAACTAGTAACTATTAAAGTGGTCGGGAACCGAGATTGTGTGTGAATCATTTGAGTGGAAGATGCAAAAGTAGAGGTTTGAAAGCAGAGCCTTTGTACCGTAGTTAGGAATCTATGACATGATTCTATGAATAGAATGGCTAAATGGGCTTAGTGACGAGGGCAAATGTTGACTTTACAAAGGAAATCAGTTAAACTTCCTAGTTTATAGGAGGAAAAAAATGATGAATACAATACTTCACAAACAAGAGGAGCTTAATTGGCTATAGTTAAACCAATTATTGAGTAATAATGAGGATTACATGGAGCTATGTGAGATGGATGAGGAGGAGTCGGTTTCATAGTAATACAAACCGTCCCGGATACATTTGGTGATTTTTTTGAAGAACCTAAAGGATTACCTCCCTGGGAGCTCATGATCATAAAATTATTTTAAAATCGGGACTAGAACCCGTAAACATGAAGCCTTATCGATACCTTCTACCCATAAGGATATCATTGAATAGATGGTATAAAAATTACTAGAGGCAAGAACTATTCAACCTAGCTCTAGTCCATTTGCTTCTTCGATTATGTTGGTGAAGAAAAAGATGGATCTTAGCATATGTGCATGGATTATAGAATAGTTAACCGGATCACCATTCCCGACCAGTTCCTTATTTGAATTATTAAAGAACTTCTTAAAGAATTGGAGGGATCGGTAGTCTTTTCTAAACTTTATTTAAGGGTAGAGTATTATCATATCGAGTTTTTGAGTCCGACATTTTCAAAACTACATTTAAAACTCACAATGGTCATTATGAGTACCTTATGATGCCATTTGGACTTACTAATGCCCTTAACGCTTTTCAAAGTCTTATGAATCACATCTTTTGACCTTTTTTAAGAAAATTTATTTTAATTTTCTTTGATGATATCCTAGTTTATAGCAAATCCTTATCCGATCATGTCCAAGCATTTAACTTTTACTCTTTCAATTCTTAGACAAAATGTTTTGTATGGAAAAAGATCCAAATGCACTTTTGGCACTCCAAAAGTGAAATACCTTAGATACTTGATTTTTATTGTAGGATTCCGGATCGATACAAGAAAGATTGTTGCAGTTCAAGCATGAGCCTCAACCAAAAAATCTCAAACAATTAAGAGATTTTTTGGCCTCACTGGATACTATTGAAGATTTATTCAAAATTATGAGAAGTTGGCTAAACCTTTGACTGATTTATCGAAGAAAGATGTTTTCCACTCGGAACTTCCAAATTGATATAGCTTTCAAACAACTCAAAGCTTTAATGGTTAATACTCTTGTCCTAGCTCTTTTTGATTTATCGAAGACTTTGTTATGGAGACAGATGTATCTAGAAGCTGGTATTGGAGCTATGTTGATACAAAAGGGTCTCCCGATTACATATATCGGTAAGGTTCTTTCTAGTAAACATCAAGGTTTATCTCGTTTATCAAAAAAGTTGTTTGCCATTTTGTTTGCGAGTGAAAAATGGCATCAATACTTATCCAACAAGCATTTCACTATTATAATCGACCACTAAAGCATGAAATACTTGCTTGAAAAGAGATTGCGTATTGCATTTCAACATAATTAGTTGGTCAAACTCATGAGATACGACTATGATATTGAGTATAAAACAAAAGAGAGAATAAGGTGGCAGATGCTTTATCTCGATTGCCCAATACCGAAGTATTAGTTTTGGCACTATCTTCTATATCTATCGAAATTCTTCCTAAAGTGATCTCTTCCCGGTATCGGGATCCATACTTGAAGAAATTGATTAAGCAATTGAAGAGTACACCTCCTTCCACTTCTAAATATATATGAAAGAATGACTAGTTGCTTAGAAAGGACAAATTAGTGGTGGGACATGATCTTCTATTACAACAATCCCCGATTTTCTTATTTCATGACACTCGTTGTAGGGGACCATGTGGGGGTGGAAGCTACAATAAAGAAGTTAGCTACCGTTTTCTACTAGAAGGGCCTATCTAGGTCGGCTTGTGAATATGTTCACAGCCTATCCTATTTTCCAACAACGTATGTATGAGACCATTGCTACCTATGGATTGTTACAACCATTGCCTCTGCTATAAGCCATATTTACGAGATATTACTATGGATTTTATTGATGGTTTGCCTTTTTCTTTTGGTAAAAGTATTAAAATGGTGGTGGAAGACAAACTAACAAAGTATGGCTATTTTATTACTCTTGTACATCCTTATACTATTTCAAGCTGCATGGTCTACCTAGTACCATTGTATTAGATAGAGACTCGGTTTTCTTGAGCAAATTTTAGAAGGTATTTTTTGGTTTGCAAGGAGTTTCTCAACAGTATATCATCCATAGATCAATGGTCAATTTGAGGTGGTGAACGGATGCTTATAAATCTACCTTTGTTGCATGACCTCTTCTAATCATAAACACTCGGAGCAAATGGTTATCCCTAGCCGAGTAATGGTATAATACAAATTGGCATTCTACTATCAAAATGCCACCTTTTGAAGCCTTGTATGGATATGTTCCTCCTTGGCATCCGCCTTATATTCCGGTGATTCTAAGGTAGAGGCAAGTGGATCACTGTTAAGGGAGAAAAAGGATATGTTAGCATTACTAAAATATCAACTCAATCATGCCTAGCATCGTATGAAGAGCCTAGCTAACAAGCATTGCACCGATAGAGTGTTTCGGCTTAGTGACTCGGGTTTATTTGAAATTGTCGGCTTATCGTCAAGGGTTTGTGGCTCATCGTTCTAATCGAAGTTATTTCCTCGATTTAATGGTCCATCGCGCATCATTGATAAGGTAGGAGTTGTGGCTTATACTTTGGACCCGCCTGGTTCAGCTCGAATTCACCCCACCTTTCATGTATCTTAATTGAAACATGTTCGTGGAGATGTTACTCGCTCGCATTCCATTACCTTTCACAAGTAGATCTCCATCTCTATCCCTTGGCTATTCCGGATAGGAAGATGGTTAAAAGAGGGAATGTGGCTACTACAAAACTTTAGATCCGTTGGTCCCATAATTCTCTTGTTGATGCTACATGCCTTTGATTTGTAGGACAAATTTTCGGACTTCAAACTTGGGGACAAGGTTTTTCAATAAATAGGAGAGTATTGATACAAGGCAAAGTTCATCGAGAAATCAACAAGTTAACAAAGAGGAAAATGCAAATTCAAATAGTAATGCCGACGTGGATGAGCTATAGTGGCAAAGGTGAGCTAGAAGAATGATAGGTTGGCATTGGAATGATCGAATAACAGTCGGCATTTTACTTAACTAACAAGCCACAAGTTAGAGAAGGATTACTAGTTAGTTAGTAGTCCGTTACAAGTTAGTTAGAAGTTTGTTAGTGATTAGTAAAGAGGATGATATATAAACAGAGAATTCGGAGAGAGATATCTTTTAGGATTAATTTGTAATGAATCTCTATCTTTCTTCTTGAAATTCGTCTCTGTAGCCATTCTTGCATTCTTATTACTTTTGTGATTCAACTTTCATTTGCATTTACATTGAATAAAACTATTGATTCCTCGATTCGTCTTGAGTTCTTCTTACCGGAAAGATTGATTGGTATCACAGGGTGATCTTTATCTATAATACTATCAAATCAATGCTCACTTCCCTTCAAAACATGACCTCCTCGTCGCAAGTTTGGGTTGACGGGCAGACATACTGTCTTTTTTAGCATAGGCATAGTCGAAGTAAGAGAAATCTGTTCCATTATCATAGGCATAGACCCAAGGGCAAAGGGTTATTGTTTTCACCCCCATTCCCCCTCCCCCAATATATATATATATATATATATATATATATAACACAACAACAACCATTGTGTTTCTCGGAATATTATAGGAGGAAAATAAAAATAAAAATAACAAACAAATTGAATAAAGATATTCAAGTTTCCAAGGTCCCTCGGGTGGCCACACAACAAATCTGCCAAAGCATGTCAAACAAATTAGTTTGCTAGAAATTTATTCACATACAACAGCAAAATAATAGTAGTAGACTAATAATAATAACGATAATTTGATCAATAGGCCAGTCAGAATGTTAGTATTATCATTATACACAGATGAAATATATGACGTCTCAGAGCTTGCTTCAACAAAGTTTTACATAAGTCGAACATCACAGAGCACAAATACTAGCAAAAAGAAACAAAGAAGAACTCAACTTCAGTCTTACGCTACTTCCCCAAAATCTCAAACATTGGGTAAATACAATTGGATAACCTGCACGTTACATGCAGACCTATAAGGGACAGAAAAGATAAGAGGATAGACCAAGAATGCGCACGACTTCAGCTGTTCTTTCTTAGCACAGTAACAATACTTTGCAACATGCAAAAGGAGATGGTACAAAACATATTAGCATTAAAATTGCAGAAAAAGGAATTCAAAGAACCTTCTTAAAAGAAGCAAGACCGATTTGGTAGACAAAGTGAATTTTCATATTTGACAAATTGTATCGGTCCTCGGATCTTGAATATCACCGAGCTGGTATTTCTCCAACAGTAAAGTACAGAATTCCATTATTATAAGAAGCAAAATGCGTTCAGCTCATGATGTCCCAGGGAGTGATTGGTGCACGCATGTGGTGCCAATTTTAACCATCATATATTCACAATAAGATTATGCAATTGCCTCTTCACGAGCAATAAAAAACGTCAATTATTCAATTTTATCAGAAGTTTCTTGCTCTTATCAGCTAGCACCATGTAAGCCTTGATAAGTTCCTCTTTGATCATGAAAAGTACAGAAGCTGCAAACACACTCTGTACTATCTTTGTGCTCATTCCCTTGTAAAAACCTGTCAATCCTTCATAACGGATCATTTTGACTATTGCATCAACAGTACCTGCATTTATACCATTAAAGAAGACAACAACATGTATTATAACAGTGGGATAACAAACAAAACAGTACACCTATTAGAATTCAATTCAGAAATCACAATTTGTTTTGCGACTATTGTGCAAAACTGAGCATACCATCATTTGTACCAGTGAAAGTTTTTGGGGAAATTCTTAGATGATTTTTATTATGGTTGGGGATATAAGATTCTTAAATGACTTCTCCAAGTCTTGCAACTTCGTCATTAAGTCTTGATCCTAGCATAATAAGAGATGTTCGTTTGCACAAACTTGCTGAAAAAAAAAAGGGTGGAAGTTTGGTGCTGCCAGAGCCACAAAGAAAAAAATCCACTATCTTTGGTAATTAAAGCACGCAACTTGTCTTAACCTTCAAGATTTCAACCTTGTGTTAATAGGTCAATCAAAGTGCTGTAATGGTTAATTCATAGAACATATGCTCATCAAACAAATGATTTTAAAAATAAACAGTTATTATTCAATAACAATAGTAGTGAATATATTATTATCATTATTAAATGATGCCATAACCTTACTCTAACATAGAAGAAGCAAATGCAACAGTTCTGGAGGATGGAGATGATAATGATGAACTCTACAAGTAACATATTTTATTAATGTTATGCCTTTGTGTATCTGAAAGCAAACCTGTGTATCTTAACATGTTAGTTCCACCAATCTCCTGTTTTGCTTGAAGCCTTGACTGCAAAGGGAACACAAAGAGGAAAAGACTTAAAAGTATAATTATACAGTACTTTGTGCATGAGCACATGCATGTAAGCTTGTGCACATGCTGTGCCAACATTGCAAGGTACTGCAAGAACATACTGCACTAAATCAGTTGATTGTATAACCCAAATGAGAAAAAAATTTGTAGTTGATTGTTGTGAAATCTATTGCAGAAGAAGATGCTAGGACAAGATCTTGAATCCTTTTTACTTGACAAGACCAATGGGCAAGCAATTGTCCAATATCACAAACAAGTAAATTTATAAGAGCACAGTTACTTCCATGGGGCTAATGATCAATTTTACAAAAGCCAGTTACCTTTACAACCAACAGGGGATAGGTTGAGACAGTTGCTCCCAGTTTTGCCAAAGCTCCCAGTAAAAAGACCTTTCCAAATGACAAGTGGATGTTCCCAATACATGTGACAAGGTTAAATATTTTGCAAATGACTGGCACAAAGCAAAAAAGGAAAGTTATTCTTCAGCATCCTTTCCAACTAGATTGTCTGAAGTAGTTCTATACCTCCAGAGCAGTCACATTTTTGAACCCTTGCTTGTCAGCAGAACGTTTTGCCCTTAGATTCTTTAGCAAACTCTCATAAATCATGAACTGGATTGATGGATTGCACACCTGGCATTCATAAAGTTGGATCAAATGAGAGTGAAAATTAACTTCAAAGTGCACTTAATAATGCATAACCAAATGAGGCTAACCATAATGAGGGTTGGGATGATGCCTTTCCAAAATCCAGTGATTCCTGCTTCAGTAAAAACTTCACGTGCCTTGAACACATGTGAAAGAAACCAGAATCAGTATCAATAAAAACTAAAAGACTCAAGTAAATGCTCATGTGATAATCCCAGTAGTATTGATCGTACTGTCATTGATAACCACAACTATAGTGTAATCTTTTCCAATCAAATAAGCCTTATATTTATCAAGAAAGATAATGAATGATAACATATAAACAAATAAAAAGAATTAAATTTCTTCCCTATTAAGCTAAGTATGATGTGTTTGTTGCATGAAAACAATCACAATGGTCAAGTGTGGTGGAATTGGACAAATTACAAAACCCACATCAATGGACTTGGTTTTCTATCATAATCATTCGTGGCATAGTTATGCAAACACAATTTTGAGACAAAACGATGAAAACAATTAGCAGGTTGGCCAACCAACTCAAAAGTGGCAAATGATTAAGGCATTTAATTACATGCCTAAAATTGACACGTTTGTAATCAGCACTCATTTACAACACAATGATTCATTTAATATAATATCAATTCTACCACTTTATATCGTTCATCAAGTTAATCATAATCCTAGAATAAGATCAAGTTTTAAATAATCAATGACTTTAACCAAAGAAAAGTTAAAAGAGAGAAAGAAACTAAATGAATAGATGATTTATAAGTCTTAGACAAGGTTATATGTGATGCTTCATAAAACAAAGAACATAAAGAATCACTTGCAAGCATCCAGCCTATGTCATGATAACTACTAAACATAAAGACTGATTAAGAAATTGAAAGTGAATGGATACCTACCGCTTGTAAAGTTCCATATGGACGAGGTTTTATTGAATCAAGTTCAGCCAATTTCTCTTGCAAAGTTGAATCTATTGAGCTGCTTTCAGAAGCTTCCCTCAATAAAGCTTGTTTCTTTCCCTCAATAATTTTTCTTTCTGCTTGAGTTTGTGTCTAGAACCAAATACAAAATGTCATGCAAAATCTTCATTGGACCTAATTAATGAGTATATAGTTAAAGGTTGCAACAGGGAATTTCCAGGATAGTTGATAGAGCATTTAAAAGTTATGAACTCACTGTTTTTCATCTTTGTCTCATATGCTATGACTGTAACTATTGTTATTAAGAAAAAGTTCTGCAAAAAGTATACCATCCCATGTATACAAGGGTTGAAAGCACACAACTTGAGCTAATCAAGCTATAAAAATGTTTCAAAAACTGGCAGGGCTCATCACCCTGTCCTCCTAAATATCCTACATGTCACTTGTTCCCCTACTCTGTGTGTGATAAAGGAAAATCTGATTTTGTTGTCAAAAAACCATCTTAACCCAACAACATAAGCCATTAGGTGAGGTCCTAGGACTGATTTTATTTTAACTCTCTAACAACTAGTGGCAGAGGCAAATAGCACAAGGGATCCAGATAACGAAACAAATAAATATGGAAATCCAAAGTAGTAGGGACTTCAGAAAAACTAAAAACAAACACAGCAAGTATTTAGAAATATCTAAAGGCACCTGCATACGTGTTACGAGAACCCATATCGGGATTGTCAGCAATACATTCAAGGACCTGCAAGATAAAATAAGTGTGGTTAGAATGATGATAATGAGAAAACCTCTTCTTCCTCATAAGCTAGAGGCAGACATCAGCGTTCTCCTTGTTGCTAAAAAAGCCAGGTTCAAAGCTCAACTGTCATCCACAGGATAACCAGACAGATGTCTATCTAATCTCAATTGTTCCAGCTTTGACATCATGTTCCTAACTCCTCAAGAAACATATTATTATGAACACAGTAATTAAATGGGTCAGTATTAAGAGTATTCACCCAGCAACAGCGGCAACAACAAGCCAAGAAAACATGCCAACAGTACCATCTCCCAGTCCCTTGGCTTTTCGTTCAGCTGCAATGGCCTCAGCCTTGTTTTTGAAGACTTGATAAAAGTAGTAGTAAATGCCCTGGCATCATGGGAAGAGAATATTAGATCAGAACCAGCAGACCAATGAAAAGAAAAAATGATTAGAAAGACATCAATACTAATTGTTTGTGTTTATTGGACATGGATTACTGAGAGTTGAAGGTGCTGACACAGATTAAAAAATAAAAATTTGATGACCAGTAAATAGGATTAGCTATTTCTATTGACGCTGGTTTTCTTCGCTTTTTCAAATTTGTAAATCTACATTGTCAATTCTTGCGTTCAATTTGCTCATAGATACAGAAGAAACAAAGAAGGGGTTCTTGTATTCAATTGCTCCTGTTATATGAAATGCCTAAACTACCTGACTATATATAAATGAAAAAATTGACAAGAAAAATATGTGGATTGCAGTAGGGCTGGTTGAAGGGTTAGAACGAGTAAAGGATAACAAAGAAGCATATAGATTAAACAATTTGAGTAGGGCATTGAAATGTGGACCTGAGAAGCAGCAGTTCCAAGCAGAGAAGGCCTGAGGCCGCTGTACAGTCCACCCCAGCCTTCGCTTCTAACAACCTGGACCGCAACGGATTAAATTGTAATGATAAGTTCAGGAAGAAGAAGTAGAAATCTAACCTAACACCTAACCTGGAAAATTTGAAGAAGAGTGCCAGAGCTTGAGCGTTTGGAAGGGGAATGAGGTTGCTTCTTCTTCTTGTCTATTCTCTCGGTTTGCTGGCGCGTATTCACCTGACATGATGATGACAATTGATTTAGCCACTTGAAAATAAACTAGGAAGGAGAAAGAGAGGTGATAAATGAACATAATAAAAAGTAACACAAACAAGAGCGAGGAGGAGGATGAGGAGGAGTGCGTGTGAGTAGAAGTGAAGTGAAGTAAGTACCGTTTGGAGGGGATAAGTGATGATTTGAGCAACAATACCGCCTCCTGCTCCTGCTAACCCATTCGCTACTGCGTTTGAATTGGAGGACATCGCTCTCTCTCTCTAGTATTCGCTTCTTCTCTCCTCCTACCTAATATTCTACAGATTGATGATGATGCTATTGCTATTTGCTACCTACTGGCTACTTGCTAACATTGCACTCCCTTCTTATTTGCTACTGGCCACCTATTGCTCGCTCTAGCACCAGTCGTGTTAATAAAAATAAAACTAACTGTAAAGTTATGTATTGGGCAAGAGGACGGCAACACATAACTGTAAAGTTATGTTAATAAAAAAATATTATTTAATATCTCGGTTAAAAAATAATAATAATAAAATAAATATAGCTGTAAACTGTAAAGTTATGTACCCCTTCTTTTGCATGCAAGGGAAAGAAAGAGGAATGTCCTCATTTTCTATTCACAGCTCACTCCTTTTTCATCCAAGGGTCGATGCTCATCCTTCTCTCGATCGCATGATGATTGGGCGTTAAATTGTGGAATGGGAACGGCCACATATTCACATCATTTTTTTCTTTTTCTTTTTCAGGGAATATTAATTGTTTCTACCTCCCGGTGTTCAAGTATTGGTTCTAAATGAATTTGAGATGATGTTATCTGTTGGTTTTGACTTCTTTACGTATTCTACTATTTTCCAATAATAATAAAAGTGTTTTATGCAGTGCAAAGGCATAGTAATATAATACAACATATGATTTTATTCGAATCTCTTAATTTTTTTTTCCTTTTAACAATAAAGAAAAAATGATCTAAACCTATCATAAAATTCAACAAATAAAATGTTTAAATTATAAAATTAATATTCTTTGAGAAGGACAAAGGAAAAGGGTCTATCATCATCCTTATCTAAATTTATTTAAGCGAAATTGTTTAATTTATAAATTAATTCATTTAAATTTGATTAATTCAGCTTTAAAAATGCATTGCCTTGACGATTATATGTGTACAGATGTGTATTTGAAAACTTGAAATTCTAGAACTCGAAACAGTAGAAAGTACAAGCGGAAGATGCAGGGAAGGAATCAATAGAGGAGAAGGTACAACGCGGAAGGCAGGCAGTGGTCAACTCTAAAAAAATCAACGGCGGACTGCGCAATAGCAACGCCATATCACCAGCATCAGCATCAGCATCATCGTCCTACGCGATTTTCTTTTTCACTGCCTGCTGACATTGTTACGAAGGAGCGGAGAGAACCTATCCATCTTCTCTTCACTGTTATCATCTTTGCTTAATTTGCTGCAAGCTCTTTTTAGAGAAAAAGATTAGATTATAATATTCAAAAGCACAACTAGTTATTTAGTAATCATCGAAGAGAAGAGAAGGGATCTGGATTGGGAGGAAGAAATTATAAGATGGTCAAGGAAACAGAATACTACGACGTGCTCGGAGTCAGCCCCACCGCCACCGAGGCTGAGATAAAGAAAGCTTATTACATCAAGGTAATTGCCAAATTCAATTTACTTTTTTCCTTTCTTTCTAAGTAGAAACGACTAGATCTCGTTTTCTCTCTTACCCATTCATTTCAACTGGCTGGATCCGTTACGATGATAATAATGCTTCCTCTTATTAAATAAACAAACGCACACAATGATTTGATTGCTTTTTGCTTTTCTATTCTATGCTTACACATACAATTTTCACTAAAGACTCATTCATTTTTCTTTCCTCTGCAGGCACGGCAGGTCCATCCAGATAAAAACCCTAACGATCCCCTTGCTGCACAGAATTTTCAGGCAACGCTTTCCCTTTATTTTATTTTATTTATTTATGGATTCTTAAAATGAAATCTAGAAATAAAAACACAGATAGTACATTTTTGTGGGTGTTTCTGACTTCTTTTGTTTAAAAAGCAATTCATTGTTAACAATCACGGTCATATTTGCATGCTTCCTTCTCAGTAGTTACGTTTGAAAAAGATTTATGCTCTCAATTCAGATTAATATGTCTTCCAGTGGTTCACTCGTCATCCATTTAGTCTCTTCTGCATGCTCTTCTTTATACAGGGGAGGCATTTGTTATTGGCTTTTAACTTCCCATTTGGTCTCACATTACACTCATTCAAGTTTGTTTATCTAGTATCGCCCTTTGGTACTTGCCCTTTCTGAATGAGCGGAGAAGGGAGGGAATAGAGTAAGAACAGGAAGTAAAGGAGTGTAGTTACAGCCTTCTTGGTACAGATGTTTTGGAGGAAGAAGGAGAGGATGCACCTGTCCTTGCTGGTTAGGATGGAAGGTGTAATTGTAAAAGTACTAGTACTCTGCCTCCCCAGCGGTTCTGGTCATAGATTGGTTCTCCTAACTTAAATAAACCCCTAAAACAACAATCAATGTTGACCACAAAGTGTTTTTGTGGATCCCAAGTTACCAAATTTTTCTTTAAGATTGAATAGATTTCATCTCTAAATTTGCTTTTTCTTCAACCTCTTTCGAACTGCATCACATAGCCTAAAAAATAAATTGTTAGTCATATTCTAGGATCAAGTTATGCGTACTAGCTATTGTTGGTAAAACAGAGAACAAGATTCTAGCTATCTAATCTGCATATGATATATCTTGAATTCTAAGTTTTCATTCTTGGGTCAGACTAATGGGTGACATACATGTTATGTATTGGCAGGAACAGAAATAGGTATTCAGGTATTGAAAGCTTAGGCTTTTCTCTTATTCAGGTTTCTTTCTTTTGGATCCAGGTATTGGGAGAGGCATACCAGGTATTAAGTGATCCTTCCCAGCGGCAGGCATATGATGCTTATGGAAAATCTGGAATCTCAACGTTAGTTTCTTATTCTTAATCCATGGATAAATGAATTTTAAGGTTGCTGGATTGTCCGGCACCTCATAGATTTCTATGTATGCTGAGCTTGATAAATTTTTCCTTATCTTTTTTTTTTTTTTTTTAACGTTTGTTTACATCTTCTTAATTGTCTGCAGCGACGCAATCATTGATCCTGCAGCAATTTTTGCAATGCTTTTTGGTAGTGAGCTTTTCGAGGACTACATAGGACAGCTTGCTATGGCATCAATGGCTTCACAAGACATTTTCACAGAAGGGGAACAAGTGGATAGTAAAAAGTTGCAAGAGAAAATGAGGGTAAGATCCATAGGATACCATTATTTATCACCAACTTAACCTTTGGCTTTTCATTAGAACTTTTCTTTTCTTTTCTTTTTTAATATTTTGTTTTGCATGCTTATTTTTTTGTGTCTTGCTGCTTCTTTAACTGAGTCTTGTTACTGTTGAGGAATTTAAATGGTGACAAGAAGCGAATGATACAACAAAAAGAGCAAGGGAAAGTGAGTTTTCAACCCCGTGATCCACAAGGAATTTTTCTTGCTCCTCTTTGCTGATATTACTGTCAGAACTGAGGGCTTTTGGGCGGAGTGTTAAAACCTCTGCTGTAACTATCATAAATCTCAAACCAAATCAGAGCACAAATGCATCCTTTGTTTGGCAATTAAACAACAAAGGAGTTGCTTTTAAAGTATAATGCATAGCCATAACAGAGGCTGAACATAAGTTGTACTTGTGATTAAAGTAAGCCCTGCAGATATTCTTTGAGCATTATTGTGGGCAAAAAAAAAAGAAAAAAAAAAACACTGAAAAGATGAAAGAGGAGGAAAAGAAAAGCATTTTGAGGTTGATATGTTAATGGCACTGAGATGGATGCTTGGGCTTTGCAATTGCATGCCGTGAGGTACACTGACATCAATTTAACAGCTGGCAGCATTTCATAAAGCCTAAGATTTGTTGTTAATTTTCACATGGAACGCTAAAACCTCAATGGAACACTTTCTTGAAGTTTTATCTGTAAAATTTGTATTTCATGTGTCTATGCCTGGGCTTGGTTAAGTTGGATTGAGCATTGAAGATGTATTCTGTTTTGTTACTCAAATATTTGCTGATAAATCTATGTTGTTAAGGGTTGTGTTTTTCAAACTTTTTTTGCAACAGGTTATTCAGAAGGAGAGGGAGGAAAAGCTTGTAGAAATACTGAAAGATCGACTCAATCAATATGTACAAGGCAACAAAGAGGAGTTCGTTAAGCACGCCGAAGCTGAAGTAGCTAGGCTCTCAAATGCAGGTAAATTTTCACTTTCTGGAAATGATAGTTTAAAGGATAAGGAATGAAAAAGACAGCAATACAATAAGAGATGAGTAATCTGTGTCTGCCTGGTCTTATTTCAAGCTGAATTGGCCAGCTCTTTTGCTTCAAATTGAACTTTGGGGAAAACTAAACTCTGGAGTACTTTTCTAAATCTAGAATCTACTCATGAAACAGCCAACGCACCATTCCCATTTTCACTAGATTTTTACTCTCACGATTGTATTTTCTTTTTCATTTCAAGTGATGGTTTATGGCTTTTGAACCCATTAGTGTCCGATGCATGAATTTGCTGACTGAAATAGTCGTAAATTTTGACGTTTAATTGATTAGGATGGGGATTGCATGAGGAATTCTTAACATAACATGTGGTTGTACCAAAAGGGATGAAAATTGATTCTGTTGTTTATGTATGGGACGTTTGTTTCCTGATGCTTATGTGGTCGGTACAGTTGAAAAAGTGAGGATTTTGGTGCTCATGAAGAAAAAGAATCAAGGTTTTGCATATTAGTTAGGTTTTAATTACAGTTGAAGCTTATAGGCTAAAAGAACCTCTGCTTGAAAGTTTCTATACTGACTTTTTTTTTGGTAACTGTAAAATTGTTGTTTAAGGTTATTGTTTTATCTACATCAGTATGGAACTTTATCCAACTGGAAAAATTAAAATAAAGAAAGAAACCGTTTCATTAGTCAAATTCTAGCTAGTTGACTAAAGCTGGGTTTTGGCATGGCAAAGAGAAGCAAGTGAATTTAGTTTGCAAGGCTTCAATCTTTTGAGGGAATTGGCATGTCTGAATAGTTGTTTTGTGGAGTCTGCTTATAGCCAAATGGAAAGTACTGAAAGGAGAATTGAAACACCACAAGAGTCATCAGGAGCACAAAGCATGACCCTGGATTGATCACAACAAAGCACAAAACAAAAGCACCACATGCATCTTATGAGGATTATAAGACATAATATATAAGACACAACAGTTTAGGACACAAAATTGTAATAAACAACACTTAATTCTTATGAATTTAATTACCTTAATTTAATTAATCTTAGGGAACAGAAATCCCTTTCTTGTCTTTTTGCTTTTCATACTAGCTGAGACAAAGTTTGGTCAATGACTGGTCAAATTGAGCTTAAACACTGCCCTGTGCAATCCTTCTTATCCCGTGTTCCTTTCGACACAATGCTGAACACTTGTTATTCCTTTTTTGTTCTAAATGTTTTACAGCTTACGGTGTTGATATGTTGAACACAATTGGTTACATTTATGTAAGACAAGCAGCAAAAGAGCTCGGGAAGAAAGCAATGTATCTGGGTGTGCCATTCATTGCCGAGTGGTTTAGAAACAAAGGCCACTTTATTAAATCCCAAGTAACTGCAGCAACAGGTTGGTAGACACTTATGGCTTTGATCATAACCATGTCTGGGTGGTTACTTGTTTGATCCTCATTTTGGTCAAACCATACAGGCTCTTGGACCATTTTTCAGAGTGGTTATACGTGTCAAAAGTGGTATCCGATTCTGATATATTTCCAGTGTGCTGGGCATGCATATCTCTCTTCACACACACCTGCCTGTGTATGCATCTTCTGCATGTAGCATTGCATATCTCAAATTGTTTTATGTCAATAAGAAAAGTTCAACTGTTTGTTGCACAATGGTCTTCTGCATGAGAGATATTTGTATAGGCTATCTAAGGTTTTTTTTTTTTTTTTTCCTTTTCTTTTGTGGCTGGTTTTGCCAGGTGCCATTGCCTTGATCCAGTTACAAGAGGACATGAAAAAACAGCTCAGTACAGAAGGGAACTATACTGAAGAAGAGCTTGAAGAATACATGCAATCCCACAAGAAGTTGATGATTGATTCCCTGTGGAAGCTTAATGTAGCTGACATCGAGGCCACTCTTTCCCGTGTTTGTCAGATGGTTGTTTTGCTAGTCCATAGATATTAATGGTTGTTGGCTAAAACTGAGTTGGATAATAGGTTCAATTTATTTGGTGGTAATCAATTGATGGTTCATTTTAGGTTCTTCAAGACAACAGTGTCAAGAGAGAGGAGCTTCGTGCACGAGCCAAGGGTTTGAAAACTCTTGGTAAGATCTTCCAGGTATTACTTTCACCTATGGTCATTTGCATTTTCTCTTGTGAAATTAGTTATTTCCTCAAGCATCTAAGACTTACTGAATTTTCTGACTATAGAGGGTGAAATCGGCCAATGGAGGTGAGGGTGAAACTGCGTTCAATGGTTCTCTACATAAACTGAATGGAAGAGAACCAAGTTCTGACGCCTGTTCTCCTAGCACGTCACCGAAATCTAGAAGTCCTGAAGAGGCATCTTATGATACATTGGCGTCACAGGTATTTTTCTCGTCTCCAGCATTTCACTCATAGGGGATTGCTTCCTTTCAACTTCTGTATCTCCTTTTTATATATTTCAGGCTTCAAGGCATTTCAACTTTTTAGTATTAATAGGTGTGTTCATGGCCAAACTGATGTGATTTTATCACTTTTCAAATATTAGTTTATGAGAGACAGTCCAGGAAAAGTTAGGCAAGGTTACAAAATCAGGTATAGGACAAGATTGAGTAGGCAGGGCCCTTTCATGCATAAACTTTTTCATATTTCTGCCCCTTTTGGTTGGTACAGAAGTGCTGAAGTAAAGTGAAGATAAAGTTTGCTTCTTTATGCTGTGTGAGTGTGTGTGTGTGTGCAGAGGAAGAAAAACTGCCAAGAACAACCAAGAGAAGAAAAAGCTTTTACAATTAACAGTGCTTCTAACAACAAACTGGGGGGGGAGAGGAACAAACTAGGGGTAGATGTTTGTATGTTAATTGGAAACTGGATTGATAGAACCAAACAAGTTTTGGTAAAACTCTGTAAGCGAGCATAAACAATGCCACTACAGATGTGAAAGTGTATGTTGTGAGTAGCTAATTTGTCTGCTGGTGCTACAAGGAAGTTAAGTTAACAAAGACAGTGCTGACTTTACTTTCAGTCTTATTCCCTTTGCAGAGATGGGGTGATGGACTTGTCTGCAGGAGAGACTTAAGTTCTGTGTTGCGTTGAGTTCTTGTGACGATATTTGTAGAGCTTTGACTTTTACCGAGCAATGAAACTTTTGACTTGAAAAAATAATGAAATAGAAAATATTAAACAAAAAATTTTCACTTTACATAGATACACATGTGCAAACGACCAACCCTTCCACCCACATATAGCCATTTAGAGTGGTTAGGTGTTAATGTGGTATATTTAAGGTTTAATTATTGCCTAACAAAGTGTAAGAACAGGGAGTAATTGATGTGTTGGATTTTTATGTTTAATGTATCTCCAATGAATGCCTGAACAGTCCCGACCGTTTTTTAGGTGTTAGGAAAATGGAAGGTAGGGAGGGGGATTGAAAGAGAAAAGGAGATCTATTAAATTTCCACTCTTGTTCATCTAATATAGTTTCCAACTTTTCTTGTTCATATTACTGATTTCTTTCTCCTTTTCGTTTCTTGTTCTTTTTGTTGGCTGTGAATTTATTGGATATTTTAGAGCCCCTATGTGGAAGCTCCTCATTTTGATGGGGCTCAGTTTAACTGCAACTTCCCAAGGCCAACGGCACCTCCTGGTGCACAGAAACATTCTTCAACAGGCAGCGACTGAGGGTGGAAAATGATGATCACATGTGTGAGAAGCTTGTATGCCATTGTTGTTTAATCTGGGAAAGGCATGAATTTTCATTTGTTGATTAATTCATGGAAAAGCCCAACTCTCATCCATTTTAGCAGGCATTGTGTGATTTATGCATTTATGTATGTATGGAAGAAAATATTAATACATAAGAAGAAAAGGAGGGGGGTTTGTAGAAGGTGAGGATGTTTCTTTATGTTTTCTCTAGATGGCTGGCCTGTGCTGTATTATTCTGTAGTTTTCTTGGGCTTTGTATGTTTTATGGTTTCACAGATGTACATTCAGGTTCAGGTTTTTGCTTAGTGTATTTGTTACTTGGTGGGTGATTAATGTATTGTTGGTACTCTAGTGGATAAAGCAAACAAGATTGATATTGATTGTCTGTGGAGCTATCTGTTCTTTATGCTTGTTGCTTGATCGACCTTGCAAGATTGCAGGAAACCTTTTTAAATTAAGAATCATGATTCCTTGGTAAGCATGAAAGGAATGGTATTGTGGTTGCAACTTTTTAAGTTAGGGGTTTACTTATTTGATTCTCCAGTCCCCGTTCCTCCTTCCAAGTCTGGATCGAGCAAGGGGGAAAAGAACAAAAGAAAAAGAAAAAAAATTAGTGTTGTAAAATGGTCCCTTAATCTTTATGTATGCTATACTCTTTTAACTTCTCGTTCTCGTGCAGGGATAGTTGATGGAAGATTATTAAAAGGTAGAGATAACTATTTATAAATTAAATTATTAGGAAGAGACTGAAGAGTGCCAGCCAAATGTTGCTATACTATTTTGTTTAGCCTAATGGTGATCTCTTCCCCAATCACAGAACAATAATTGATTGGTGTGGTTGGAGATGTACAGCGGGTGCTCAGCCTTGCCACTACATGCACAAGATGCTTACCAGATTGGCGTCATTCACCAATTGTGGCATAAAATAAGATCAATTCCTTCCCTTCATGTGCAGAGGTTACAAAATGAGTTGAGTTGCAGTATTCATGCGACATGGCTGCCTCGCTGTAATTTTCTTCTTACATGTAGGATCTATTAAAGAGCTAAATTGTTTAGAAATGTAAGATTTACATAAATAAAAATAAAATTAATTGAAAGGCAGACCAAAGACGAAGTGAGGTATGGTGGAGAATGAATGAACACAGCCAAACCACCGCTCGGGATACAATTTATAGAAAGGTCAACAAAAAAAAAAAAAAAACAATAAGATATGTATGTACGATTTGTTTGCATACAAAGCTAAACAATTTGCGTTTCCTATTCGGAAAGAAGGACGAAAGTTTGAAGAGGGTGGCGTTGAAATTGTTGTTGTTGTTATTATTAAAGGTGGAGTTAAACGCAAAACAAGTAAACGGTCAAAAAGAAGAGAATAATAATAATAAGTAGAAGAAGAGGAAGAAGAAGAAGGATAATAAAAGCGGAAGGGTACATGGTATTTCGTTGGCTAACTTTGCTTGTTGTAGAATGTAAATATTAAAAAAAATAATTAATAAAACAAAATGGGCGTGGATATTAATTAATAAAACAAAAGGAAAGGGAAAGGTAAGAAACGGCTAGGCAACCTAAGCGAGGGACGTATCTGGATTAGAAATACTACCTATTTAGTACTCTTACTAAATCGAAGAATTAAGGGAAGACACACAAGAGAGAGAAAGGGAGAGGAAACGTCGATTGGGGATGTTGATTTTTTGAGAACGTGAAAGTGAAAAACTGAAAGAAAAGCATTTGTTTCCCCCACCGCATCCGCAACTCAACTCAAATTAAAACGGCCACTCGACACGACTCAACACAACACACAAGTTGCACACTGCCAGTGCCTGCCTTTTTTCCTCTTCTTTCTTTCTTTCTTTCTTTTGTTATTCTTGAATCAGTGCTGGATCTCCTCCGCTCCTTCCAAGTACTTACTCCATTCTATTCTGACCATTCATTCAAAAGCAAAAACCACCTACTCCTCTTTTCTCTGTTGTTTCCTTTTTTTGTTTTTTTCATTCTATTCTGTAATCTATATACACATACATATTACTATTTGATTTTATTTAATTTGATTTGATTCCTCTCCTCTCTTACTATTATTATTTGATTTCTTCGAGATCTGTTTTGTTAGAACATCGAATCTCAATTTAGAAAGAAATTAAAAAAAAATGGAGAGCGAGAACAAGAAGTCGGCGGTGTCGGATGTGGGAGCCTGGGCAATGAACGTCATCAGCTCTGTTGGTATTATCATGGCCAATAAGCAGCTCATGTCCTCCAGCGGTTATGCTTTCAGCTTTGGTATTATTATCTCTATCTCTATCTCTAGATCTGTTCATTTATATCATGTTCATAATTATTGATTTGATTTGATTGATCTGTTGAATCAATTGATTGCAGCCACAACCCTAACGGGCTTCCACTTTGCTGTAACGGCTCTTGTCGGCCTCGTTTCAAATGCCACTGGTCTCTCTGTATCAAAGCACGTCCCTATGTGGGAGCTCCTCTGGTTCTCTGTTGTTGCCAATGTCTCCATCACTGGCATGAACTTGAGTCTCATGCTTAACTCTGTCGGATTCTACCAAGTATTATGTTATCTCTACCTCTAATTACTCCAACAACTAAGTAGATCTACTTTTCCTTTCTGTCTTCTTTTAATTGACACTCTTAGAAGCCCCCATCACACATTTTCCCTTACTAGTAAAATTTTCTTTTTCACCATAGCTAAATGTCGTAATTAATTGTGTACGGTTCAGATTTCTAAGCTCAGCATGATCCCAGTGGTTTGCATTATGGAGTGGATCCTTCACAGTAAGCAATACTCCAAGGAAGTCAAGTTATCTGTTCTCGTTGTCGTTGTAGGTGTTGGTGTGTGCACTGTCACTGATGTCAAGGTTAATGCCAAGGGTTTTATATGCGCCTGTTTAGCAGTTTTGTCTACCTCTTTGCAACAGATTGTGAGTATTTTTTAAACATTCCTTTCACTTTGTTTATTATACCTTTGCTTTGTTTTCGCCTGCAAGCCCCATCGCAGGACATGTGTGCTAAATTAATTATCTTCGTGCACATTTTGGTGACATTTGATCTTTGATGATTTTGATTTTACCTCCACAAAGACGCTTCTTGTAGGAAAATGAACCCCTGGTAAACACTAGCCTTGTAAGATAGAGGTTGAGGATTCTAAGGATTAATAAATAGGGAAGCAAAACCGATTGATATGGTTTCTTGCCATATAGATGTCAATACGGCATTTATTGATATATTTCTATCCCAATAAGTCAACGAATAGGCTTCAGTTATGATAGTGGGAGGGAGGAGTGGCCCCATTCTTATGAAATAATATTCACCTTTTGTTTCTAATGCACTCTGGGCTGCAAGGAAGAGCTTCAGGCCGTCCAACAAAGATCGAAAATCATTTTTTCGTTAAAAGGTTTTGAAAGAAAATATGTACAGTGGGCAAGAGTCATAACTTTATTCTATTTACTGTTTCCAAGGCATGATATACTGAGTGTACTAGTAACGAATGGAGGTATGGAATGTAGTCCAATGAGCATGTATGGCTATGTTGTGATATCAAAGCACATTATCGCAAAATACAATGTTACATGTTGGTAATGTTTGTGGAACAAATTTTCATTCATTTCATTTGACTTTGTGAAACAGACTATTGGTTCTTTACAGAAGAAGTACTCAATTGGATCTTTTGAGTTGCTGAGTAGGACAGCACCAATTCAAGCCGTCTCTCTCCTTATTCTTGGTCCATTCATTGATTACTACCTTAATGGCAAATTCATTACAAACTATAAGCTATCTTCTGGTGCCACTGTAAGATCATCCTTTTTTTTTTTTCCATTCTCATTGTAGTCTATGGATTTCTATGCTTTGCCGCATCATTTATGCAGTGGAACAACCTTTGCCAACTTTTTTAGCTAATAACCTGTTTGAATTTGTGCAGCTGTTCATAATTCTTTCATGCTCCCTTGCTGTGTTCTGCAATGTCAGCCAGTACCTCTGCATTGGTAGATTCTCAGCTACATCCTTCCAGGTTTTGGGTCACATGAAAACCGTTTGCGTTCTCACACTGGGGTGGCTTCTTTTTGATTCTGAGATGACTTTCAAGAACATAATGGGGATGATTATTGCAGTTGTTGGTATGGTAGTCTATAGTTGGGCGGTGGAGGCTGAAAAGAGTTCAAATGCCAAGGCTGCACCCAATACTAAGAACAGTTTGACAGAAGAGGAAATCAGATTACTGAAGGAGGGAGTGGAAAGAATCCCTCTGAAGGATCTTGAACTTGCAGAGTCTAAGGGTTAGACCTGCTTGCTCCTGGCTGGGTCTTTTTATTTATTTCAGCTTCAACATGGTTGGCTTATTTGCCTCATTTATGGCATTGCAAGCAGTCTCTGTTGGCTGACCACCCTCACACATAATCTTAGAATTGGTGTCCTATTTCTGTAAACCAGCTGTTCATTTATTAATTATTGCTTATCTTTTAATTATTTTTTTGTATGTGGGAAGAGATTTAACAATGGAGTTGTGATGCGATAAAGAAACTGTAAACTCCATATATTGGTATAAAAAAAGCTCTTATAGTAAGTCGTTTATGTTTTTGCCTGAAAGTGGTGTCTGGTTCTTTGCAAGAACTTGCACTGATTGCGATGTTGGCAGTAAAATTGTGATGCGATATTTCAGTGCCAGTTATTGCTATTAATGGAATATTTCATTTGCATGTCTTGCTCGAATGAATTTTGAGGTCCGGTTTTCTACTTTGCTTTGCTTTGCATTTTTGTTTCTTTTAGGTGTGGCATCCTGAATTCTTTCGGTGTTTTTTGGTGGTTTGCCTTTCGTTCCTCTCAATGCTCAGCTTTGTCATTAGTTGTCTGCTCAGAACTGCTCGGACTCATCTTATATCCTTGGGGGATTTCGCAGTTTTGGTGTGGCTTGTGTTCTGCTTCACCTGATTGTTTCTTGCTGCGGGCTTCTCTGTTACTAAACAATACCCGTCCAGTGTCTAGCATTGCGCATATATTAGAGGAAAAATAAAAGAGGAACTCTTATTTTCCCACAAGTACAGTCACCTAAAGTAAATAAGGAAGCATTTTCCGCTTGACTTTCCCATGAAGGCAAGAACCATGCCACAAGGCCAAGGGAGGCGAGCACTTCTTTCGTTATAAATACTAACCTCGTATCATTACGAGAGGATGAAAATTTTTACATATGAGAATTTTTAACTTAATAATTTTTAATTTTTAACAAAAGAAACACCTAAACTCTTTATCTTAAAACCCTCCTATTCACACATCAGACAACACTCAAAGCTCTAATTGTTTGAACTTTGACTTGCTCACCTATTAGTCATCTAACTTGCGTCTTGTTAACATTGCCTGCTTCTCCCTCTACGTCTCTCATTATTTGCATCCTTTCTACTTGATTGGTTGACCGTGTACAAGTCACAACGGTAACTCTTTGCATCTTGACTAACCCGCCAACCAGTCATCTAATCAGTTCTCAAGAACCCTCATCTACAGTAACTATATAAGCATACATGAATTTTTTTATTTAAAATTTATTTTTAGTTGACATGCTATGGTTGATAGTATAACATAAATGTCATGTAGGATGTTATGTGGCTTATTTGACAAATTAACTCCTCAATTATGGACTATATGTCAATCATTTCTAAATCCAATTGAAAAATTCTTAATCCCCCAAATTACAAAACCAAGAGTCTCCCTTCTGCTCATTGCAAAATCCCTAACTTTTCTTAGGGGCATCCGTGCAGGGTATCCAACTCTTGAATATTTGGAGAAGTGCCTTCAATCGACTCTATGATGGCTCTTGTCAATCTTTTTATGTTGAAATCAACAGATAACACACCCAAATTTGTAAATCGAAATACTTTTTTATACTTCCATTGTTGTAGACTAATTGAGCAAGTGCCTATTCCACATATAGCATAAATAGAGAAATCATCTGAACTAATGAGCAGCATGGTGACCAGATCTTCTCTTTGCTTGCCTCTTTTGTAAATTTCTAATTCATTTACCAATGACCAAGTCTGACGTTGATCTAAACTGTCTGCTTCTATCTCCACAACCCCCTCTCTTAGGTGGAAATTTTGTCCCTCTTTGGCAATGGCACCTATTTTTTCTCTCACAATCTTCAATTTATGAGCCATTCTTTGTCAAAAAACAAGTGGATTATGATCACATGAAAAGAAGGACCTTAGTCGATGTTTGAGATCCCTTAGCTGTTGATGCCATTGAGCTTCAACTGCAAACTCATCTAGTAGATCGTCAACATCATAAGCTGCATCCTTGAGGTCTTTCAGCCACACTTTTATAGGCTCACTCCTCCACTGCTTCTCCCCTGCATCTTGCAGCGCAGCTTGAATAGTTCAATACCAAAACAAATGAAATATTAATATAATTTATTAGAGAATTAGGGATTTTGCAATGAGAAGAAGGAAGGCTCTTGGTTTTGTAATTTGGGGATTAGGGAGTTTTCAATTGGGTTTGGGAATGATTGACATATAGTTTATAATTGGAGAGTTAATTTATCAAATAAGTCATGTAGAATATGTAATTTTATGTGATATTTATACCATATTGTTATCCTATTAATCACGTCACATCAATTGAAAATAGAATTTAAATTGAAAAAATTCACACATGTTAATATAATTGTTAGAAGTTTAGTTCATATCTTTTCTGTTTAATATTGAAAGAATATTCTAAAATAATTAAAAAGTATTAAGTTCACGATTTTATAGTATAATAAGGTTTAAAGTTTTAATTAATTCAGTTTAATGTTTTAAAAAACTTTGCATGGATCAACATTAAAACCATAGTAAACATCTTATGTTTGTCCATAAAATCCAAGAAAACTCCATCACTATTGTTGTTGTTATTGTTGTTATTCATAAATTGATGAAAAAAAAAAAAAAAAACGGGCTGTGTACTACATCAATCTAACTATAATTTGATCTGAAAGCAGCATCCTAAACCATTGTAATCATAAAGTTTGATCGGATTTTTATGCATTGCTTGCAAACTGAAGAAAAATCCCTCAATTATTATTACATTTTTTGGCATTGAAAATTTTTGCTGAAATTAGGGCAGGGATGGAAAACATGATTCAATATTTTGGTGGTAATATTTATTAATTGCCATTAATGGACTACAATATAAAAAAAAAAAAAAAAAACCTATTGTATTAATATCAGGGTATTGCTAAATTCATCAAATGGAATTGCTATTCCCATAAGACAACAATCATTTAAAATTTACGACACCAACACTTTACTTTAGTAAGTAGCATCGCAGCTCTTCTTGCTAATCTATATGGGCAACTCCATTACATACGCACTCGTGAAAATTTTGAGTTACGCGAGCAGTGTCAGCTAGCAGAATTGCAATATCTTTCCGAGGAGAGCAGAAAGAAATTGGATCACAAACTAGCTGTTAATTTTTCCAGTTTAAATATTTGTTGTGTAATCCGCTTTGCACTTTTAAGTCGGAGCCGGCCGGTATTACAAAATGAATTATATATTTGTATATAATTAGTATACATGTACTGATCATGATCAGTGAGAATATTGACAAGGTGGAATATTTAGAGGAGGAGAAGGAGGATATTTATGGTGGGCGGTAGTAGAGTGGAAGTTGGAAATGAGATCAGGAAGTTGCATGTAATGGGCAGTGGGATTGCCAGTCTTAAGGAGGTGAAGAAGGTATTGGAAGAGATGGATCTCGCAGGCAATCCTCAATGCCCCATCGTAAGAGTAACCATGTTCTTGCTCGGATAAACGAAGCAGGTCTTCAAACAGAGGATGGTTTAAGAAATGGGCTTCCATCTCAAACTTGCACTGAATATTGTCTTTCCCGACGTACACTCGAATGTGGCCCTCCGCTGCTGGTGGTTGTGCCGCCTCATGATCTTGATCATCTTCAGCTGAGGACGGGAACCCTTTTGCTCCACAGCACCATAGCTTTCTCACGATTCCACTCATGATTGCTTCAATATATGCTCGATGATGATTGCTACGCACTATAAATGTCGATTGCTTGCCTTTACTTTATTGCTCGATCGATCCAGCAATACTATACTTTGATTGATGAAGAAGAAATCGAACAGTTACAATTGAAGGAAACTCAAAGATCAGATGATGCCAATTTATATAAAACCAAAAACTAAATTAAGATGTAGCCAGATTGTGTATGTATAAATTATTATTATTATTATCATTAGGATGGGAAGGAGGTGGCCGCGGAAGGTTAGTTCAGCTAGCTTTTACTTTACATGTAGCCAGATTGTCTAGCTAGCTACCTTTTATTTTAATTAAAGCTTCTGTAACATACGTAATAAATAAATAAATAAACAAGCTCCAGCTTTTTCTTTTTTAGATAAACCATTAAACCTCCATAATCACATACTAATCTCTGTGTATGTATAAATTTTTAAAATTTTTCAATATATATATATATATTGAAATTAAGTCCATCTTTCCGGACATCAAAAATAAATTGCAATTAGAAAATGTCCAGAAATTTTATTTTTCACACTCTAAATAATTAAAAGCAGCGCGTAATTTGGTTTTCAGCTAGCGGGCGGAGCTAGCTGAGCTGAGCTGAGCTGATCAGGTAAGCTGCAGTGTGAAACTGGAAAAATGGAATTCAACATAAATATGGCGTACTCTTTATAGCTAGGTAGTGCGTGTGCATGTATTCATTACTATTAATAATTGATTCTAGCCAGTACTACGTAAACAGAAAGGAGGTGACAGCCAGCTAGGAACCGCGTGAAGAACGCAGGGAGAAGAGGTATAAGGCATGTTGTCTTTTAATTTATTTGGAATTGCAATTATTAAAAAAAAAGAAGTATTATTCCCATGGTTCATACGTACTTATTACACACATTGATCAATTATTGTCATCGAGTCGCCCAGAAAAATAAGAAAAAAGGCAAAAAAAAAAGAAGAGAAACTATAATACCACCTCCACATCTAGCTAGCTAGTCCACCATATGTATATATATATTATGCCAGATATGATATAGTACTTTTATGAATGCCTTACCATCCGTATACATATACGTATACAAGTCAACCCTTAAAAATTCGTCATCGTCAGAAATGAAAAAAAAAAGAAACTGACGCATGTGACCATTTGAATACCTTGATTCGATTATCTGATATATTCTTTTTTATTTTTGTGGGAGTGATCGATATATTATGCATACCACTAAAACCATTACGTAGACACACATACATATTTATTAATATAATTATTAAGGAATGTACGTATATATATTTGATGGAATACAATTCCATTCAGATCAAGCCTTTGCCACGACACAAAAGAGCAAGGGCAAAGCCCATTAATAATTTTACATTTTTTGTGAACCAATGGGCCATAATGCCACACCAGCAAAGAGGCCGAGCCCACCGTTTGGAGTGGGTAATAATAAGACGCGGCCCAAAAACGGAAAGAGAGAGCAGCGAGAGAGTCAGAGGACTAGAGGAGAGGGGAGGAGAGGAGAGAAGAGGGAGTAAACAGTAGTTAGTAGTGTGAAGAGAAGACTGGGTTAAGAAAGAGCAGATAACAAGAATAGTAGTTCGGGGGAGCAATGGCGATGACGATGGAGGAGGATGGCATGGATTCGCTGTTTGAGGGGATGGTTTTGTTCCCACCTTCTAATCAATTTCCCGATGAACAACCTGATCAACAACAACAACCTTTTCTTGATGATCCTCCACCTAAACATCCACAAAAATCTGCATCTGAATCTGATGATACAATTGTTAATAGAAACGATAATATAGCAGTACCAGAAGCAGAAGCATCATCCCATCTACATCAAGCTCAACAATTACCAGAGCCCCTTGATGAAAACCTTTTCTCTTCCCTCGAAACCCTAACCCAATCCGATCCAATTACCACTTCTCCTACTTCTAATACTAATACTTCTGCTCATCCAACTACAATTATCTCCCGCCAGATTTCTTCTACTTCTAGAAAGAAAAAGAGAGCTGCTACCGTCAGGATCGGCTATGCCAGAGATCATTCTCATCCTCCTCCTTCTCCTCTTGTTACTTCCAATCGCAACAACCTCAATGTTGATCATCATCATCATGACGACGATGATGCCTCTCAATCGCCATCATCTGTTGTTGCCAATCCTAATGACGATGATGATGCCGACGCTGGTAATTCCCTCTCAGATTCACGATTCGAAAATAAAAAAGATGAAACCTTGTCCCAATATGACTACATTAAAGCCCAAACTTTTGACAAGCTCGAGACCGCTCGGCTCTTGATTGTCTCTGTTTTTGCCGCCCGCAAGGAGTCTATCTCAAGGAGAAGAAAAGCTGCTGAGGATCTCAATTTAGCATCTGCCAACCACGCTCAGTTAGAACACCAGTTGGAGGATGCTTGTGAGGCCGAAGATTTCGAGACCGCCCAAAGGATTAGCGACAGCCTTGCTGCTGCTGAGAAGGAGAGGCAAACTCTGCTTCTTACTCTCAGAGACGCTGAAGCCCACTGCGATGCTATCGACTCTCAGATGTCCCATGCTCTTGACTCCCAGATTGCTGCTGAGCAAGAATGCGCTTCTCTTCTTCTACATTTTGCTAAGGTCACTACCACATTACTGTTACTTCCACAATGTCTCTCTATTTCTTTACCGATTCCATTCCATGTAAAACACCTAACAGAATGACTACAATGGCCTAATTATTCCTGCCTTTTTTCCTAGGATGCAGAAAATAATGCAGATTTGATCGTGAAGAATGCACAGCTTTTTTCTTCAAAAGAAATCGATGATTGGTTTTCATCCTCCCAAGTCTTGGAGGCCAAGAAGATAGAACTAGATATTGAGTCACATTTCATAAAGGAAGCACGCTTGCAGGTGAATGATTCTATCCAGCATTCAGTCGAGGATGATAGGAATGAGAGAGAAATTCTTTGTAAGAAAAAAGATGTGCTCAATGATGAACTGCACCATCTTCTTGATTTAGTCAAACAGAAGGAAATGGAGTTAGCGGAGAATGATACTAAAATCAAAGCAGTTGACGAAAGGATTGCTGCGGTGGTCTCTGATTTCAAGGACATTCAATCAAGTGTTAACGCTAAGTTTGATGACTTGCAATCACACCTTTCTCAGATTCACCTTCAGAGTGAAGCATTATCCACAAAAAGAACGGAAATTGATAAGTTCCTTTCTGGAGAGGAAGACCGTGGGGCTAAGCTTAGGGAACTAGCCAGACTTTCGGAAGATGAAGCAAAAGCCTACCAGGAAGTTGTTGAGCTGAGAAAAAGCCTCAAGTTATCCATTTTGAAATCTAGGGAAGAAAAATTGAGGCTGGCAAAGACTGAGGAGAAGCTTACCTTGGATGTCCAGATGCTCCAACAGGAAGTTTCTGCTGCAAGAGGTTCCCTGCAGGTGTGTTTTACTTCCAAATACTTCATGTTCTTTTGTTTCTTTCTTCCGAAAATACATGCGAACAAGTAGATCTCTTTATTTGGACTTCACTACTTGAGCAAACCTGCGGTAATCTAATCTTTCCAGAATTGTATTATTTTTTAAGGGTGTTTGAATTTGTATGCAAGTTTAAAAACGTCTATTTTCACAAAAGTTGTTTACTTAGCTTAGAGTTACCGAAATCAGTATGTTCCTATATCAGAAGACTGCACGAGCTATAGAATGCATACAAAAAGTTATATAGTTTCTCTAGATAGAAAAGGTTTTCAGCCTGTATAGATTCCACCTGGCTGGCATTTCAGTGCTCTTTATTCAGTAGTCTTTTTTATTACATTCTTGAAATCCTAAGCCAGAGCAGCTATTTTTTCATGATCAGATATTACATTTTTGAAAACCGAAGCCAGACCAGCTATTTTTTCATGATCGAATGTTACATTCTTGAAAACCTAAAGCAGAGCAGCTATTTTTTCATGATCAGTATATCATGTCCAAGCATGAAAATTGCCAATTCAATTAACTTCATCTTTCAAATTTCTTGTTGATACCATTTATTTATTATAAATCTCTCTCTCTCTCTCTCTGCTATTTGTAGGAGCTATCGTCAACTAAGTCCAGCATCCAGCAAAATATATCATCCTTCAAGCAGAGAATTTTATTCATAGATAAAAGAGTCCCAGAACTGGAGGCAGAAAAGAAAGTTGCTGCTGCTGCAAGAAACTTCAAGGAAGCTGCACGAATAGCTGCTGAGGCAAAGTCATTGAGTGTTGAAAAGGATAGTTTGCAGATTGACTTGGAAAAGGAAACTTTAGAGCTTGAGAAGCTCGAGGAAGATATTAAAGACACTGTTACCAGATTGCAAACCACCGAGGGACTGATATTATCCAAGGAAAAGGAGGTTGCCATGGCTAGATTCCATAGGTTACTATTAATTGCTGGTGCTGCCACAGCAGAAAGATTTGCTGCTCTAGAGCTAGGTGACATTGAAGAAGCTAACCTCCTACTTGCGGAGGCTGAGGCGGCAAACGATGAAGCAAAAAAACTTCAACCTATATACAATTTTAAAGAGGAAGACTTTTCAATACCAAAACATTTTATCTCCATGGAACTTGTATCCAATCTTGGGAGGAAGCAGTTAGCAGAATTGACAGCATCCGTTCATTCCCAGCATCAAAATGACTAGAACCAAAGTGAATTGGATTTGAAGATGACCATTTTGAGTTTTTGGAGAACGAAGAGCATCCAAATCATGTACGTCAAAACAGTTTCAGAAATTGCATTAAAAGTGACAGCTGTGATTTGATCCTAATGTTGATATCTTCTAAAAGATCTCCTAGCCAGGGATAACAAACGTCAACTACAGGTTTGCTGATCACAAGTTTGGCGACAGGATCCATCCTATACATTTTTATGTTCCTTGACATCTCGCCAGGTGAGGACTTGCCAACTTTGGTAAGCTATAAATACAGAGCTGTTTGTTGAATTATATTTTCTATCTCTTTGTAATTATTTTTTGTCTTGTTTTCTGTGATATACGTTTTCCAAACCGAATTATTTTCAATGCGGTTTACTTTCTTTGATTCATGTTGCTGAGAATATTTTACGAGGTTGACTTTCTTTGATTAATGTCAAATTGCCTACTATACGTTTCATTATCTACGGTTCTCTATAAATTCACAGCTATAATCACTTCATCTATTTATGGAAACTAATATGTTCCATATTTCCAGAAAAGGTTGTGGAAAAAATGTCAAAGCACCCTAGGTGTCCACAGAAAGCCCCTCCTGTTTAGTGTAGTTTGTTCATACCATAGTATGATCTGGTCTCCTTACTAGTAGTGGAGCATGATGATGATATTGAACTTTAATGTTGATGAATTTGGACTTGCTTCTAGTTGTACTTAGTTTATACTTTGTTTATACTTTACAGGACTTGAGGAAACTAAATATTCCTAAAAAAAAAAGAAAGAAAGAAAAAACCACAATAATTTCGCTAGTCTGATATGGTAGCGTTGGAGTTCTCCTCATAATATTTGTAATGACCCACTAGTCTCCAATTAATCTTCAAAACTGTCATCACATTTCAACCGAGGGAGGAAGCAAACTTCATAAAGCAGAATGTTAGAATTTATCTCTGTACTGTGAGAAATTTATATTTGAATGCGAGCTATAGGATGTGAATTTTGTTAAATTGAGGTGGTTTGACCATAGATTGACTTATCGGATACATGTATAAATTGACGTAGATTCTTGGATTTGGGTTGGATTTGCCTTGCTGGGCCTGATGCTACCTTGAACCTAAGTGCCTTTGATTTGTGCGTTGCTTTGAAAGTTTTAACGCGTAATGCAAGTAAGGGGCTACCTTTTTGAACCTAAGTGCCTTCGATTTGAGCATTGCTTTGAAAGTTTTAATGCGTGATGCAAGTAAGAGCAAGAACACATTTATCTGATTTGTAAAGCACATGGAAGCACTGAATTTGTGTTGTGTAAAATTCTTCGTTGATTCCAAAACTATAGTTTCACAAACATATTACCAAGAGTGACAGGCTGTCATGCAGGGACAGTAAGGTCGTAAAGGAAATTCTTGTTTGTTTTTGAACTTAGAAAGGCTTTTCTAGTGAACTCAAAAAAGCCTGATTGTAACTGCTTGAGCATGAATAATTTACTGCGCATGGATGCTGAAAATAAGGAGGTGGTCCTTTCATGTTCATGTTCTTGAAGACAAGGTGAATTCTAGCATGCAACAAACCCATGGAAAAAAAAAAAAAAACAAAATGAATTATCTTTTATCTATAAAGATTAGTTGAGGACCAAAAACATGAAATCAAACAATTAATCGTGTTAGTAAGCAAATGATTAAAAAATTAGAAGAAATTTTAAAAAATTGAGTCATTTTACAACCATTGGAAACAAATGTAGAGAATAACTAATTTGCTATGTTTTTTTTTATTATTATTATTATCATGTATTATATTTCATTTTTAAAAGCATTAGCATCCATGAGATATAGAGAAATACACATAAATTCGCATATCAAATGGCGGAAAAAAATAAATGGTTATTTGTTTTTTTAATTTCCTCGACAAAGCAACTATATGGGTAAATGATAATATTCTCGTCGTTTATGGCCTTTCGTCTATAGTTAATTTCTGATGTTTATTTTATTTTTTATCATAATGTATGATATTTTTCTTTTAAAGGACTAGTACTTATGAGATGTAGAAAAATGCACATGAAGCACTAGCAGTAATTTGAGAATTTTCTTCCTCAACCTCAAAGTTTTCAATAATAATTTATCAATTGGCTCGTCTTGTCTTAATATTTTATACTTAATCTCTAATCTATCTTTATAAGTTTAGTTACTTACGATTTGTTACTGGATATGGGATTATTCTTCAACTATTCTCATTCAAACCAACAAAAATATCCTTATGGAAAAACTCAAACTTAATTTATTAAAATAAGAGAGAATCGAGAATAACCTAAATTATAAGTACATATTGTCGTAGAGACAAACTAAATAATAGGTTTAATGATAAATTTTGCTTCCATTCTATTGCGATTCAACAATTTTAGATATTAAATATCAAATTACATAATTTGAATCCCAAACAATTGGTTTTTGGATAAAATTAATCTAATTTTTCTATGTCGTTATATGAAATGGTTTTGACATTCTATCGTTAATTATGTTTTTTTTAAAGTATATTTTAAAATATTTTTAACCCTTTCAATCTTGAATTTTTTTTAAAAAAATCTTATAAAATATTTATAAAATATTATAAACATTTTATAAATATTTTTAACCTCCTAAGTTGGAACTTTTTTTTTAATTTATAAAATTAGGAGGGTCAATACTTAATTATGCTCATTTTAATTTATATCATAATCATTTTAATGCTCATTGGATATTACAAACATTTTATAAAAAAATATTGTAAAAAGACATAATTAGCAATCACAATTCCAGACCTTTAAAAAAATATTTTATAAATTAAAATAAGCATAATTAAAGTTTCATGTCTAATTTTATGAATTATAAAAAAATATTTTTTATAAATTGTTTATAATATTTTATAAAAAAGGTTTTTAAAAAATTCAAAATTATAGGGTTAAAAATATTTATAAAATATTTTTTATATAATGCATAAAATATTATAAATAAGAAGCAAAGTAAAAAACAAGTTCAAGATTAGAGGGTTAAAATATTTTTTATAAAAATATAATTAATAAAGAAATATTAAAACGATTTCATTTTAATATTTTAAATAATCATTAATTTAGTTGATCGTTATATATAATGATAATTAAAAAATAAAATTAATTTTATCTTAAAACTAATAATTTAAAGTTTAAATTAAGTAATTTGATAATAAAGGGTTAAAACTATCAAATCTCAATATCATGGTAAAATAATTCCCGAACGAAAAGGAAAAGGCCATGGTAAGACGATAATAATAATAACAATAATATATACGGAAGTTGGACTGATGCAAAGTCTCCGATAATAGTAATAGAAGAAGAAAAGTTTGGCGTCCCTAAAGCGGGTGCGTGTGAGTGAGAAGATCCTCCTCTCCTCCGGTAGCCTAACCCTAATCGCCTTCGAACAACGGCTGCACCACCAGGTAAACCTGCCGCGGACTTAACCTTAAGTTTATTATCTTTCCGGTCGTCATTAGATTAGGTTAGGAGTTGATTTTGTTTATAATCGAGATCAAGATTTACGATCGAAAGAGCACACAATACTGTTCGTTTTCGTTCGGTCGATCTCTGTGGATAATCTCAACCCTAATTAATTTAATTTAATTGCACCTAGGATGTCTGATCACCCACCTGTTTCTTTCTTTCTTCTTAATACATAGCATTGCTTATCAATTTATCATTGTCTAAGCTTAATAGGATCTGCCCTAATCCAGGTCAGGTCTAAGGAGAACCATGGTCTCTTCAACGCTTCTCATGCAGGAAGAAGACGATCTCTCTTTCTCCTCTAGAAAGAGGTGGAAGATTTCAGATTTTCAGCACCAAGAACAACAAGATGCACATATCTCCATTGGCAACTGTGATGACGACTCATTCATGCCGATGAACAAGGCAGAAGAATGCTCATTCAATGGGTATTACATTACTCCGCACCCCTACCTTTCCCAATCGTTTTCTTTGTTTCACTTTCTTGATTTTTCTATTTCTGATTCTGCCTCTCAATGCTGCTGTCTGTCTCTGCTGCTTTAATGCTGCTCCCACTTCTCCGTCTTGCTGCTGCTGCTGCTTCAATTACGATAAAATATTTAGTTCAAATTCCATACCAGAGATGAGTTGCAAGTCTAATGGCAACAGTGATGGTATTCCTGAGTTGTCTAATGCAGGTTGGGCTTCATACCAGGGAAAGAGTTCCTCTGGCTACTTACCACCTGCTTTTGTTGGTGGATGGATGTACCTTAATGAAAATGGACAGATGTGTGGTCCTTATATCCACCAACAGCTATACGAGGGCTTATCTACTGGTTTCCTGCCTGAGGATCTTCCTGTGTATCCCATTGCAAATGGGGCATTGATCAATCCCGTTCCTCTCAAGTACTTCAAGCAGTTTCCTGACCATGTTTCCACTGGTTTTACATATCTTTGTTCTGGTACTTCAGGCACAACAATGCGTACAAATTATTCCACAGATTTGGCAGCACATAGGCAAGAAGGCCTTCAGTGTGCTACTCCAGTCTCTACTAATCCAGTTGCAGGATCAGTAACTGATTCTCATGTTCATCACAATACTTACGGCTCCAACCAACCAACCTCCAACCCTGAAGCAGCCGAGCATGTTAAACCAGTTTCACTTGTGGTACTGTAACGTAATTTTTTTTTCTTTTTCCTGATGGATTCCGGGTCATGCCTCTTTCATATCTCTTCCCTTTCTGTCCCTTCCAGCTTACTTCCACCTCTGAAATGCCTCTTACGTATTTTTAGTCAGGTGAAGATTCCTGTTGGCTATTCAAGGATGATGAAGGGAGGAAGCATGGGCCACATTCACTTCTGGAGCTTTATTCTTGGCATCAGTATGGATATCTTAAGGATTCATTAATGGTAAGCAGTTGCCTCAAACTTGTTCAACTGTGTTTCTCACCGTTTTGCTTGTATTTTAACCTTCACTGTGCATCTCATTTGGCAGATATATCATGCTCAAAATAAGTTTAGACCCCTTCCTTTGCTATCCATTCTGAGGGATTGGCGATTGGATAAACCTGAATCTTTCTCCACAACTGTTGCAAACACTGAAACTGGCTCATCTCCGAGATTGATATCTGAAATTTCTGAAGAACTTTCCTGTGAACTGCACTCTGGAATATTGAAAGCTGCTCGTAGAGTTGCATTAGATGAGATAATCAGCAATGTCATTTCAGAGTTTGTTAATACGAAGAGAGCAGAGAGATATCTTAAGCTTGATGATCAGGCTGTCATAACTGGTTCTGTGGATGATACAATGGTAATACTTAGGAATTTTAGGGATTTTATATATGCTTGAATTTCTTCTTGCCTCTTCATACCCTACCTCACTATTGTCTTCTTATTTTTTTTCAGTCCCAATTTTCTGGTGAGAGGATGAACTATTCTCCTCCTGAGTGTGAGGCCACTATCTGCAATTATAACTCTGATCAGGCATGTGTTGATGAGTTGTCCATGAAGTTACCCAGAAGTACAAAATCTGTTGGAAACACTGATGATTTCTGGGGGTCTTACTCAGTTCTTTGTAGATTTCTTTCTGATTATTGCATGGAAGTCCTGTGGAATGCTGTCTTTTATGATACCATAGCAGATTATACAACTTCCTGGAGAAAGAGCAAACGTTGGTTCAGTCATCCATATTTGTGCAAGAAGATTGAAGAATTACCCAGTGAACCTGTATGTTGGGAGCTTATTCAGAGTTCTTTTTTTTTCCTTGTTCCGCATATGTAAAATAAGCTAAAACAGAGTTTTAAAATGGTTTTACAGTATTTTTCTAGGCAAGAATCTCCTGCTAGCAGTGTTGACTGTCCTCCTGGTTTTGAGCTTCCCAAAACTGAATCAGATCATATTGTACCATCATCAATTGTATCTTCGTGTGAGCATGTGGGAGAAAAGTCATGCATACAGAATAGACTATCACTCAAAGATTATCCGGATGATGACATGAAATGCATCTTAGAAAGTGTAGCAAATGAGCTACATAAGTTCACGAAGGTGTCTTTGGTTGAGTATGTTGAAATTCTCGTGAAAGAGGAAATGAAGAAATTAGTTAATTTTCCGGAGGAGAAGAGATTAGAAGAGGTAACAGTAAGACTATTGTGCTCTCTCTCCATTTTTTTTCCCATTGCGGTTAGAGAAAATAAAGGGAACTTGGTTGTGGCTGTCGATTTGCAGCTTTATCTCTACTGTTCATGCCTTTTCCTTCTGTGCAGGGAACTGTTGACTTATCTATTCCATTCAACCAGGCAAGTGAGTATGGTTCTGTAGAAATGAAAGATGAGCAGATGATTCATTCCAACCAAATTCCTGCCGAGATAAATTTTTGTGGTGATTCTCAAAGTTCACTACAAGCAGAAAAATCATTTTTGCCACTTCAAGCTGAGAACGCTTTATCCAATTTTGTGGCTATTGCTTTTGAAAGATCACATGCTTCTGTTGACAATTCAATTGATGATGACAGCTTTGATGAGCCACCACCACCTGGATTCAAGGATAGTGCTCTTCTCCCTTCCACTATAAGTAAATTCCGACCTTCAAAGTCATATGAATTGACTTCCAAGGTTGGAGCCTTTGTTGCCATTGCAATGTGCAGGCAGAAGCTGCATGATGACGTACTTAGTGTTTGGAAATCGTTGTTCATCAATGATGTTCTTCATCAATTTTCTGGATTATGCCAAACTTTAGAAAAGCATACCAAGCCTGATAGCAGTGAGGTATGGATTTGTTAATTTTAACTTTAAGTGTTTTTTTTATAAGGTGAATAATTCAGTTTTTACATCTATTACATTTTTGTTGGTTGATGTGTTTTAATGGCATACTTTTTGGAATTTTGAAGTATTCAAATTCTTTGAATTGATACGTATTTCTGTTGTAAAAATTGTAGGACAGAGCATTCAAACTCACAGAAGGGTCAAGGAAATTTCACAATCCAGACTCTTCGGTGTTGTCATTGGCTTCAGGTAAATACACATATCACCGGAAGAAAAAGTTGGCAGGAAAGAAGTTGGGCTTATCTGGTCACTCTACTACTACAGTTGATGCTGGGTCACAGAAATGGCCTATGGAAAAGTCAAGAAAGCAGGACATTCTTAGAGATGTCTCTGAGAATGTAGTAGTTCAACCTGTAGTGACTCCTAAGAAGAAGGAAATAACCAAGGGCCAGGCTGAATCATCTGTTAATGCCTGTCATTCGAAAGCTGTTGTCACTGAATTATCTGTTAATGCCAGGCCTTCAAAAGCCGCTGTCAGAAACACCTTAAAAAGGGATCGGTCATTGCCCAAAAATGCTGGTCATCAGAAAGTAATGAAGATCGCACAAGCAGTTAATGGTATGCTTTTTTCTGAGAATTTTTCGTTTCTTTGTAGATGAAATGCCTTTATAATCATGAAGTCATGTAATTTTAACTGTTAATGATTTATTATTCAGATGATAAAGTCGCCAAAGATGCCATAAAAAGCTCTAGGGAGAGGATTGGGAAAGCTATTGATTGCAATGGCCATGATGTTGGAATTGAAAATGCAGAGACTAATGAATGTTCGAAGAAGACTCTAAACAGTAAGAAATGCTATGATGATGTTTTGTTGTGCATGAGACTTTTTTTTTCTTTCTTGTTAGTGATTATTTTTTCTTGTGTATAGCAAATAAGGTGTCAAAGTCGAAAAGGAAAAGTACAGTAGATGGTATAAAAAGCTCTAGGGAGAGGATTGGGAAAGTTATTGATTGCAATGGTCATGATGTTGGAATTGAAAATGCAGAGACTAATGAATGTTCAAAGAAGACTCTAAACAGTACGAAAAGCTATGATCGGTTTTGTTGGGCAGAAGACATTTTTTTCCCTCTTTCTTGTTATTGATTATTTTTTCTTGTGTATAGCAATTAAGGTGTCAAAGTCAAAAAGGAAAAGCACTGGAGATGTTGGATCTGCGTCACGTCCTATGAAGATTCTGAAAGTAGAAAATGGTTCTATCAAGCAAGCGGCAACTAGACAGGTTACAGTACGGAAGACAAAGTCCAGTAAATCCAGAACGTTAAATCCCTGCCCTAGATCTGATGGCTGTGCACGGTGTTCAATTAATGGTTGGGAATGGCATGCATGGTCAATTAATGCTAGCCGTGCTGAAAGAGCTCGTGTTAGGGGAGTGCAGTGTGTTCATGCCAAATATTCAGGTTCTGAGGCATATGCATCTCAGTTGTCAAATGGCAAGGCTCTTTCTGCAAGGACAAACAGGGTGAAGCTTCGCAATCTTCTTGCTGCTGCAGAAGGTGCTGACCTTTTGAAAGCAACACAGTTGAAGGTGATTGAAAAATGAAGCTCTTCTAGAAATGCTAATATTATGTTTTGTCAAATAATAAGTATTTCATGTTTCTTTTTAGGCAAGAAAAAAGCGTTTACGTTTCCAGAGAAGCAAGATACATGACTGGGGTCTTGTTGCTCTAGAGCCAATTGAGGCTGAGGACTTTGTAATTGAATATGTTGGTGAACTGATTCGTCCACAAGTAAGTGAACTAATTGAATATGTTGGTGCACTTATTTTAAATACTGCTTGCAGTGTGTTAATTTAATTGTAATACCTAAACTTCCCCCCATCGCTTTTAGCTTTTAATTATTCATTTCCTATTGCTATTTCCTTTCAATTTCATGGATGGCCTCTTATCATGTTTCTACTTTCCACAGATATCTGATATGCGTGAACGTCTTTATGAGAAGATGGGAATTGGCAGCAGTTATCTTTTTAGACTTGATGATGGTTATGTGGTTAGTAGATCAATATTATTCATGTCTACATTTTTGCTACCAAAGTTCAATTTCATGATTTCGTTTAAGGCTATTTTTTAGCAAGAAGTGTCCTCTTTCCCCAATCAATTTCCTATGTGACCATATGTGGAGTTAATGACCTATTCATGTTGTTTGGGTGGCATCAACTGTTGATTACAAATTTTAAAATCCTAATTGAAGATGGATGACCGTTTGCAAGACATGTTTTGGTGTTATTTCATTGTAGCAAAACTGTTCTTTAATTTATTTCTGGCATGTGGTCCTTCTAGTGAATGCTACTCTCATGTGCAAACTACAAAGTTGATATTGGGATTGGAGAGCAACTATGGCCGCTTTTATCACCATTGCATTGTCTTCTATGTTGTTTGTTATAAACTCTGATGGCAAATAAGTTATTTTTGTATGCCTTTCCTAAATTCTGTAGGTTGATGCCACAAAGCGTGGTGGGATTGCAAGATTTATAAACCATTCTTGTGAGGTAGGTGCAAAAATTAATTTGCAAATGATTACATTTTCTAAAATTGATGCTATTTCTTGATTGTCATAATTTGAATTAACTTTTTTTTTTTTTTTTTTGTTAGCCTAACTGCTACACCAAGGTTATAAGTGTTGAAGGTCAGAAGAAAATTTTCATTTATGCAAAACGCCATATAGCTGCTGGTGAAGAAATTACCTACAACTACAAATTTCCTCTGGAGGATAAAAAGATACCTTGCAACTGTGGTTCTAGGAAGTAAGATGGCTGTGCTTGACTATAACTTTGGTATCTTGTTTGTGCTGTTCTTCAAGTTCGATCTTACATCTAATTCAACAACTTTTTTATTCAGGTGTCGTGGATCATTGAATTAGGAAGCATTCTGAGATGCCAATTATTGTAAGTGCTATTTTCATTAGTTTTGTCATGAGACATGAATTTTGTTCTGTGCCTTCTTATCTCATATAGCCTTTGTTCATTATTTTGTAGGCTGTATTTTAGAGTTTTGTCTCTCTCTTTGCATGGTTGACAGAATTGATTCATCTTCAATGCATGTATATAGTTTGCTCAATTAAATTTGTTTGATTTTGCTTCTTTTTTTTTTTTCCACCTCTTACTGTAACCGATTAAGATCTATGGTCAGATACAGCTGATCTGGCTATTGTTTCTTCTTTTGTAATCCATGTGACAGATAAATGCCCCATGGATGATCACATGGGGTAATATTAAAAATCAGACTTACAAGCAAGTTGTGTATGGTGATTCGATTGACCATTTGAAACAGGGGACAAATAATGGATTTGTAGTAATTTAAAACTGGAATGATTTCTTAGTTTACTATTTTTTTTTTCCTTTCAAATCTGGAATGGGGAAATTTTATTTAGCTGGTTTTTTTTTATAAATGTTTTAGCAACTGAGAATTGAGCAATTTGGTTTTTTTTTTATTGTAGTTTGATGCTTTTGGAGGAGCTGGGTTTGTTCTCTTGAGATTTGAAACCCTTCATAAACTGCAGCTTGAAAGATTTGTTTGGGTTCTGATGAGATGAATGGGGGTGCAGACTAGCAGCAGAGAACGTTGGCATGGTTTATCTTCAATTGTATGTTTCTAATCGCTGATCACTTCTTAATTGAATAATTTATGGTGCTCCTTTCACTTATCAAAAACTATACAATTTTTTCTTGGAGCGTTACATGTAATACCTGCCGTTTGAGTTGTGTGAGTTAAGCTTAGAAATGTGAAGTTGATAAGTGAAAGTTCTTAAAGAAAATGTGAAACAAGATAATGTGCTGTGCATGGCATTAAGGCTTGATGGTGTATCCCCTGGTTCCAAAGTGATTTGAGGATGAAGTCCGGATGTGAGGACAAGGAATTGGGAAGTGTTGCGTATGTGTATATTTTCCAATGGTTAAAGGAAAAAATAAATGGTTGGATATATGCCTATGGACACTAACATAAGATGCAGGGGCACATGCACATGTAAGTTCATAGGCTAATCCGTACAAACAACCCCTGAACTATAGTTTGTTTCAATTGATGCCCCTGAATTATTATTTTTTGTTTTTGCTGATTTCAGCCCTTGAATTTATAGACTGTTTTGATTGACACCCATTCTACTACGCCTTCCATTAAATAATGCACATGTTCCTTATAAAATGTCAAGAGGTCATAAAAAATCAACCTCAACCAATATTATGATAAAAATATTATTTACAATATGATAGAATGATCATCAAGGAATTGACCCTCAATTGTTTTTATGACTTTTTGGTGATTATTTAGAAAAACATCTGATTTGTATGTGATATTTAACGGCTAAGTTGGATGGAATCTAATTGAAGGGGTGACAATCAAAACACCGTATAGTTTGGGTGCTGGAATCAGGAAAAAAAATAGGTGGTGTTTTTACGATGTAGCCTTCATTTATTTCTGCATGCTTTTATTCTTTTATTTATTTATATATTTGCACTACGAATCAAAAACTGGAATGTGATCACACCTTTTTAAATGGACAAAACATGTAACTTGTTTGCTCATAAATGCTATTGTATTTGGTTCCTGCTACCATCATTTTTTCCAGACAATGTTTTCTTATAAATCAGAAGAACTAAAATCCAAAGTTTACCTGTGTGTAATTGTCAACTTTGTGTTAGTTCTCAAACAATCACAGGTTAAATTCTTTCTGCCATTTTGTAACAATTGATGCTATACATTTCATTTCTGCTAATTGTTATTCCACTCAGTGTGAAAACTTGAGCAGTAATCTTGAACCCAGCGGATCACAGCCTGAGTGGTTAACTTGTTGATGCAAGCAGATAGTGTAGTTCGCTAAATTAAATGGAGTACCAATTATATAATAGTGTGGATAAGGTAGTAGAGAAGTGAATTTTTTTCACTGCTCAAAATGATGTATCCAGTCTGCGAATGATTAAAAAATGGGCGTCTAGTTGGGCATAGATAATTTCTCTGGGTCTTTTTTCATAGTGTACCTCCGTAGAAATTCCCTACCCATTTACTATTTTTCCATTGATGGGATTTGTTGGGTGAAGTTTTCAGGGTCACATGGACTTGCGATAACCACTTCACAAATCTCTGTTCATTGTTCAATAAACATCACTTTAAGCATTTTTTTTTTTTTTATCTGTAGCAATGATACACATTCATATCTCCTTTACTGATTATCAAGGCATCTTGAGTTCAGTCACCTTTATATGGTCAGTTGGATCTGAGAATTGGTTAATTTTGCCGCTTGGTTTATCAATTGAGAGGACCCCTTTTTTTGCATTCCAATCATTGATGCAATTATTATGTTGTTTCAGGCTGTGAATCACAGGCGTTGATAAAAGATGGATGATGTGATTGTGGTGAACTTTCTATGTTGAATTTTTCCCTCCTCGAAGATGAATTAATGAACTGTGCATTCTTGTAGATCTCTCTCTCTGCTGCAGATGAGTTTGTCCTCTTAGAAACTCAAAATCAATTTATTGTTTTCGTACATAACATTTTTGGAGCACCAATTTGTTGTACAGACATGCATTACTTCTTTATTTATTCAATACAAGTGAAAATTAATATACATGATGAATCTTGTGAATAAATCTAATTTTTTCTTCTGCTGGTAATCTTAGTCGGTGATGACTGCTTCCCCTTGCAACTCAACATGTTTTTGAGTCTCAAAATTAAATTAGAGGAACAGTAGAATTTTGGAGCATTTGGTGCTTACGCCCAATTAAATCAATATTGACTACGGGAAGGACTCGGTCAGTGTAATGGCTGGCTGTCAATCAGTTGGTAAAAAACTTTTCAAGGCCGTGGATCTCAAGATTTTTCTGTCATTTCAATACTTATGACCAGCTATTTTCAGGGCTGACATGAAGGCTGCTGCATGATGGAACCCATTTTGAGTTTTGCTTTTGTTCTGATTACTTTGCCGTTGACTAAAGCTTATCATCCTCTGTGCCTTAATTAGCCAAGTTCTGAAATAAAAACTGACGCCACCCCTAGCAGTCTAGTTTTTAAACTATAATTGCTAAATATTTTAAGTTACGAGCTTGATGAGAGTTCAGTAATTTGGCACATCTCATTGGAGTGAAAGTGGCCGAAACAAAGGGAAAAATTGTTTAGGATATGTTCACCGTCTGAAGAGAAAGCATGTGATTAAAAGTTAGGCAGTATGTACCAAAAAGGCATCCAATGGAAATGTTGATGACCAATGTCCCACGTTAATTTGGTTGTTTAATATTGTAATTTGAGCCTTGGGTATATGATAGTTTCATGCAACAAGTTTTCATGGGTGTTTGGTGCGGGTGATTGTGTTTAGCAGTTCATTTTTTTCCTTAAAATTTCTTTTTGGCTGCAGGAGTGCATCGGGTAGGGATTCCCTATAGCTGCTGTGGTGGGGTGGAGGTTTCCTTATGCCTCTTGGTATGTGTCTGCTTCCCTCTCCTTTGTATAAATACTAACGCTACTGCCCACTATGTTGGTTTGTGCAGTTATGGAAGATACCAACCAAATGGCAATTGCTAATTTCAAACCAATTAATAAAATCAGGGTGAAACATCGTTTATGTGTGTGTGTGTATATATATATATAACCTCTTATAATTAATTAGTGAAGAGAGTTGGGAGCCATGATTCCTTAATTTGTCTTTCATTACTTTTTAAACCTAATTCAACTCAATCAAATCTCAAATCCAAACACGTTAGGCTTGACTAAAAGATTTTTTTTTTCCCAGTCTTTTTTTATTTGTTTTTACCCGGAAGGAGAGGCAGCCACTGACTGATGGTGCTTTATAATGTGGCATTTCCCGTTCTTATATATAATTTTGATTAAACTTCTTTCCAAGTTTTTTTTTTTTTTTTTTTTGAGAAGACCTTGTAGTCCCCAATCAAATAACTAGATGGTCAGAGGTTAGAGTTAGTTGTTAGCAGCTAGCAGCTAGCAGGGATAGGAGAGCCGTGTTACTAGGACAAAGACTAAATTGACCACCATTATGAAGTTGAGAGAATAATCTGACATCTTCTTGCAGTAAGATATTTTTTAAAGCTCAAAATTCTATGGAGGAGTTGAACATATGATTATCTTGAAGTGAACACACCGTCACTGTATAAGGTGAGAAAGTTGTTAAAACACTTTTGAAAAGCCCATTATGCATGTTTTTTATTTTCTTGTTGTATTGGTGTAATGTTGAGGATAAATGCTAATAAATATTGCTGTACCATTTTCAGTTAATAGTTGCAGGACTCATTTTATTCTTTTTTTTTTTTTTTGGTCTTGATTTTGTTTATTCTTTGATTTTTTTTTTCCCGTCTTAGTCTTGTTTGTCTATTCTTTTTTTAAAGTGAAAATAAAGCAAATGAAAAAAAATAAAGATAAAATTATTTTTGATTCAAAATATTTTTTATAAGTTTAAATTTATCTTCATGATAGTAGGCAAATTTTGTGTACAAAATAAAAATATTTATTGTATCTTTTTTTTTAAAAAAAAATACTCTTTTGAGATATTATAAAGTTATAGATGCTATTAAAAAATTTAACCAAAACTCTCTTGACATTTAATCATACTCTTTTAGCCATGAACTGAAAAAGTTAACGGTGTGATGAACTTAAAACACAAATTAAGCATAAATGAATGAATTTAAGATTAAAAAAAAAAACGTAAAAGGATATGATTAAAACAAAAGAAAGAGTAGAAAGAGCTTAGCAACCATTGGCTCCTTTTTTTTTTTTCTTTTTGGCTAGCAAGGTTGTGTCCGTTGCTGGGATTAGTTCAAATGTGAGATCAAGAGGGTTGCATGTTTGTTGGTGAATAGTACTTTTTCCCGGAATGGAATGCTTAGGTTCGAAGCTCCTCTGGGAGGAATTCTATGGATTTGATAAAAAGAGATTTAAAATACATTAATCTGTTTGACCATCTAGACTCCAGTGTTTTAACGATGTTTATTGCCCATTTTATTAACTTAAAAGAGTAACTCCGCCTGTGTTGTTTCCTGGTTTGTCTTCGCACACCACAGCCGGTCCCAAGCCCGGACAAAGGAGGAGGGTGTGGTTAATAGATTATGAACCTTGCAACAAAAACATATGAATGCTTTTTACTAGCTGGCCTCAAAGCTCGAATCATGGTTCTATTGGAACTTTAAAGGTGCACCATAAAGAACTTGGCAAATGAACTAATAAGTAATGGGCGAAAATTTTGTTAGGAACAGTGTCAGAAAGATAAACAAATTTTAATGAATCACCTGTTATAAGCTGAATGTTGGAAGTTGTTAATATTTCTAACTGGAAGTTTCTTTTGGAATCTTATCAAATGTGTGTTTTGGTAGTGTGGTGGTTTCTAAGCTGTGTAAATAGCATAGCTTTGATATTTCCATTTGGAGCAGAACACCAAAAAATGCTTTATTCTACTTGGTAGTCTTTTATATTATTGTTCTGGTGGCTTGAAAGTTGGCACGCTATTATATAAACGGAAAATGGTGTCCTACAAACAAACTTAAGAGAGAAGATGGGTTGAATTAAATTACCTCTATTGGAGAGGCAGACTTGAGAAAATCGGAAAGGTTTTTACTTTGTCTGCGAAATCCAGTTCGTTTGAATTGTAAAAAGGAAAGAACAAAGAAGCGTAGTGCATTGGGGTTTTTGTTTCGTAGCCCTGGTAGACCGGAGTAATACGCAAGTGATCACCACCATGATGGTAGTGCTGCAAATCCGGTCTTTTAACTGCTTCTACTTTTTATAAGCAATTATGGTTTTTAAGTTGTGATGTCCTATTCTTTCCTTGAATTGGGAATTTTGAGAAGCTCGTGCTTATTGTGGAGGCCAAAATCTACCATAAAAGAGAAGGAAAAACTATAGGTCAAGCCAACGGTTGTTAAAGCAGAAACCTTTCTATAAGGCTCACAAATTTACAGATAATTAGCTGAGAGAGGAAGCAATTGGCAATAAGAATGAGAAATGGTTTGTAGATATATGTTGGCGTGTAAAAAGCGAAGCTTGATCCAAATTGAAGATGGTGTTTGGTTTGGTTTGGTTTTTGGTTTTTAGATGGGAAGAACATTAGCAAATGCAATGCCCGTGGAGAAAGGGGGAAGTTTGGGCCAAAATGGCAAAGAAAAGAGAGTGGGTGTGGGACTAAGCAGGGCAGGGCAGGGCAGGGCGGTAAAAAGCGAAGGAAAGCAAAACAACAAGCACTGGATATTGGTCCCAGGTAAGGTGGGCCAAGGTCGTAATAAGCATTAGCAGCTCCAACTTCAATGCTCTTTTTTGCTCCTCTCTTTCGTTACTATTTTATTTTACTAGGATTTACCCCCTTTGCTTTTTTTCTTTTCTTTTTTCCTCCTTTTAAACCTCTCTTCTTTCAAATAGTTATTCATAATTTTATTTCTTTTTTATTTTTTGATTTTTGAGAAATAGCTCCTTCTAGACTTTCAAAAAGAAAAAGGAAAGAATAGAAAAGAAAGGTTAATATTTTTTTTTATACAAACCAAGCCATCCAACCATTCCTTTTCTTTTATTCTTTTGTTTTGTGTACCTGTAAAGTGTAAAAACAATACTCCGGTCCGGTGTTGTAAAAAATTATAATGACAATGATACCCACGTACATCTGTCTTTTTAATTGGCTGTTGTTATAGAAAAAGGGAAAAAGGAAAAAAGAAAAAAAAGACGAAAAGCATATATGACTGGCATATGGGGGAGGTGAGGAGAGAGGAGCGACGAGTGAGTCTGTCTCTGTCTGTTTCTCGTGTTAAAATCATCAGCAGCATCTCTCCTCTATCACTTCAATCCTTTTCGCGTTCTTTTGTCTTGCCTTGTCCTTCTCTTTATTTTATTTTTATTTTTGTAACTTACTAAAGAGAGAAGAAAAGAAAAGAAAATCTTTTCGAAAAAATAAATAAAGGAAAGGGTTAATCGGATTAATTAATAGGTTATCTTTTTCTTTATTCCGCTAGGAGTAGCAGTCGCAGCAGCAGTAGTGTAGTTTCTTTTTTAATTTTTCTGTGTCTGTATCACTCTTTCTTTCTCTGTCTCTTTGGTCTTCTTTCTTTACACTTTATTTGATTATTAAGTGAAACTACAATATCTCTAGATAGAAATCCATGCGTTGAGGGCGTCAGCATCTGGGTTTTGGTGGTGGTGGATAGCAGTAGGATTGATAGTAATATTAATGTGAGGAAGGAAGGAAGGAAGGGATGTTGTTTAATGTTAGTAATTGATTGGTATTGATCTAAATCTGATGATGCATAGAGACCACATAGTATAGTATAGTGAGAGAAAGTGGTATTTATTTGGTAGGGTGAAGTAAAGTCAGCGATCTTTCTTTTCTTAATCTACTAATAGCAGCTTGAAGAAGAAGAAGAAGAAGAAGAAAGAGTGGGTGTACCGTACTGTGTAGAAGAGTTCAAGTCAAAGCTGGTGCAAGTAGTAGTAGTAGTAGTATTAGTGGTAGCGAGTGTTGGTTATCAATCTAATCAGCTATGGGGTCGGAGCAGAATAGATTCCCTCAGCAGCAGCAGCAGCAGCAGCAACAGCAGCAGGAACAGGTATGTCCTTCATTTTCTTTCTTTCAATTTCCGGTTGATACATACATATCCTCTAGATCTGGATCTGATACCTTTATCTTTCTTTCTCATAAATGCCCTCTCTCTGCCTTCCTTCTTTTTTTTCCCATCTTATTCTTCCTTTATAGATAGATCTGTAATATTATTTCCTGTGATTTTTACTCGATGCTTCTCTTCTTCTTCTTCTTAAGTGAGAAAATAAATAAATGAAAATTTGCAACGAAAAATAAAAGCACAGATCTGATGACAAGGATCGTCTTATCTACCAATTGCTTTTATTGTATTTCCAGATCAAACAAAACGAAAACATGCTATGTAGTTATCAATTATCACTAATGGCATCAGTTTATTTTGTCTAATTACCCTAAAAAAGACAGAGACCATGATTGATTGATTGATTGATTATGATGTATGTATATCAAGTTTTAGAATTGCTGCTCATATCACGGCTGTAGCACTAAGATGTGAATTAACCTCCTTTTTTTTGTCGTCTTTTAATTATCTGAATAATAATGCATCAACAGAATTAGATCAATTAGAAAAATGTAGTTATTTTTTTATTTTTCATTTATGGTAATAAATACTGTGTATGTTTATCTGCACAAGCTGATTTTATATCTAGTTCATTTCAGTTTTCCTTCTGAATTACACAACACATGCTCTTGATTGCTTGTCACTACTTTTCTAGCATTTTGGATTTGATTTTTCTTTTTCACATGCCAATTTGCCATCTAGTTTTGATTGGTTGGCTATGTTTAGCAGCGCAAGAGATGGGGAGGATGCTGGGGGGCATTGTCTTGTTTCAATGTGAATAAACGTGGAACGCGTATTGTCCCTGCATCTCGTATTCCCGAGGGCAATGCATCAGCAGCCCAGCCAAATGGACCTCAACCTGTTGGCCTACCCAATCAAGCTACAGCACTAGCTCCATCACTTCTAGCTCCCCCATCTTCACCTGCCTCATTCACAAACTCTGCTCTTCCATCAACTGCTCAGTCTCCTAGTTGCTTCCTTTCTTTATCTGCCAACTCGCCCGGGGGTCCTTCATCCACAATGTATGCCACTGGACCTTATGCGCACGAAACCCAACTGGTTTCTCCTCCTGTTTTCTCAACCTTCACCACAGAGCCATCTACTGCTCCTCTTACACCCCCACCAGAGTTGGCTCACTTAACTACACCCTCTTCGCCAGATGTTCCTTTTGCTCAATTCCTCACGTCATCTAGGGATCTAAAAACTGCCGAAAAGAACAATTACATTGTTGCATCTGATCTTCAAGCAACATATTCACTCTATCCTGGAAGTCCTGCCAGCAGTCTCAAATCACCAATTTCTAGGACTTCAGGTGACTGTTTATCATCATCTTTTCCTGAACGAGATTTCCCTCCACAGTGGGATCCATCAGTTTCTCCCCAAAATGGAAAATATTCAAGGAGTGGATCTGGCAGGCTTTTTGGGCATGAGACTACTGGTGCCTCCATGGTGTCGCAAGATTCAAATTTCTTCTGTCCTGCTACGTTTGCACAATTTTATCTGGACCATAATCCACCATTTCCTAATACTGGTGGGAGATTAAGTGTTTCCAAGGATTCAGATGTTTATCCTGCTGGTGCGAATGGACACCAGAACAGGCATAATAAAAGTCCCAAGCAAGATGCTGAAGAATTAGAAGCATACAGAGCATCCTTTGGGTTCAGTGCTGATGAGATTATCACTACTCCTCAATATGTAGAGATTTCTGATGTAATGGACAACTCATTTAGCATGAATCTTTTTACTTCAACTAAATCTACCTTGGAAGAAAGTATGGAAGCATCATCACCAAATGAGGGCCAAAAAGCACATGGAAACTTGCCAAAACAGAACAGCCTTAAATTGAAATCAGATCTTGCTGGTGGGGGATGCTGTGAAGTGTCTTTCTCATGTGATAGATATGAAGGTGAACTCTCTTAACTTTATCTACATTTCTTAATTTATTTCTTGTTCTGAAATCACGGGCAAAGAAAAAGAAAAAGAAATGTGCATCTCATAACTTTGAAATTGAACTGTTAACATGACCTAAGTTCCCAAAGTATCTTTCTATTTATGTGTTTTCAACAGTCTAATTCTTTGATTTTGTTTTTCCAATTTTCTGGTTGATGTTCTAAACTTAAAAACGTGGTGGAAAAAGCTCCTGCTACTTAGAAAGATAAGAAAGATCAAAAAAAGATTTGTGCTTTTGGGTGGATAAGAAAGGGAGTATGGCAAGGGATATTCACTATGATATTGGAATGCAAATATAGCAGCCAAGGCTTTTGGCTCGCTCAAACCGAGTCAATTTTTTCTTAGCACATATAACCTAAAATATTTTTTTTCTTTTGACAAATAGATAGAGCACCCACCATCTTCTCACACGTCTCTCTGCTTTTATGTGCAATCTTAATGTTGTGCATGCCTGAATTTATACAAAACAAACCTTTTTTTTTTTCATTTTTGATATACGCACATAGCGATCCTTTCTTGTGTTTAATTCAGACCCTAAATCAAGATGGCAAACTGGGAATATTTCTGGATCAAGTACTCCCGGTAATCATGATGAAGACATATTCTCAAAGATGGCATCATCCAAAATCAGCAGGAAATATCATTTGGGATTGTCGAGCTCTGATGCAGAAATTGACTACAGGAGGGGAAGAAGCTTAAGAGAAGGCAAAGGAGATTTCGCATGGCATAACTAGAAAGTAGAGAAAAGGAAGCTGCCAGTTGTTTTCCATGTGTATTAATTTGAGGGTTTCTTTGTCATACTCCTCCGCTGTTTGTGATTCTGTGATAGGTGGCATGATCTAACCTGTGATCTAACCTATTCTGTCTTCCCTGCTTCTCTTTCAGGTGTGTGGCCTGATATCTCTGATTGATGAGTGTATTGCCTTTCTTCCTAACATTCCGCTTCTCTACAAGTCATATATCTATATATATATATATATATAATATGTGTGTGTGCGTGGGATGCCTGATTATATACTCGTATGCGGTAAGAAAGCAATTTTCGTCCCAAGTGAGTTTCGATGTCATGTCTATTGGAAAAGCAGTTCAGCAATAGCAACCTTGTTGAATATACGCAGATACATTGCCTTGGTGATAACTATTAAGAGTGTTAGAATATGATGGGAATTTTTTCTTTTTTCTTTTTCTTTTTCCTTTTTTCTTTTTGTCGTTTTTCTCAACATAAAAAAATATAGGTACTAGTAATAACAAACAGGTATGGTTATAACCTGATAATATGATCTAATCATCTAAGCAAGCAGTTATAACAATAGCAAAGGCTACCTCGCCCGAGAAATTAGCAAATGTATTGTTTATCAATGTTTTTATTTTTTTTTTTTCCTTTTTAAAATAAAGTAAAAAGAATTTGTCAGTTTTGTAGACAAATAAAATATTTTCTATCAATTTTCTTTTCTTTTTGAAATTTTTAATAAAAATATTGTCAACGTAAATTAAAAAAAATTATTATTATTATTTGTTTTTTGAACGATTAAAACCTTCAAAATCAAAATTTTGTCCTCGCTCATGAAGATTTAACATTCCACTGGAAAATCAATTCAACCTCAGATTCTACTTGTAAAGTCCGTATCCAAAACAGACAGTGGTCATATATCTGTTGTAAGATGGAAACGTTTTCGTACTAAGCCAAGCCAATCGCCGCCATGCACGATTCCACATATTTTTCTGGTATATTCCTACTACCTCCTTTCTCTGTGTAAACGTCAATATACTAACCGCACAAATTGGGCACAAGCTCTACTCAATTCGAAGTTATTTTTCACAATCAAGTAGAGAATTAAACCATCCACGAAAAGTAAATTAAGGGGTGTAATTGTACTATAATAAAGTACAAAAGAAAATGAGAGAATGAGGACCGAAGAGTAAAGAGAGGGTTGGTTTCTTCACCCACCGGAATGGAACGAACACCGTGCATGTTATCATGAGAAAAGTCGAAAGAGAATTTTTTTTCTTTTTGGTTGGGTAAAGACGAAAGAGAAGTGGGCTATTAGATTGGCATGACAAAATAAATAAACAAGAACTCATAATTTCAACTATAAGCACCGGAAATCAGGAGCGACTGGGTGAGTGAGGAGCTTTGCAGATTCAATGCATGACGAAATAAACATTACCCTTTGACCACGACTTACATTTGACAATGACCGACAAAATACCATTGGCCATTACTGTTTGTTCCTTAATTTCCATGCCTGATAGCTAAATTTTGCTAACGCCCATCATGCCCCACAGGCGACAGCTGTTATCTTTATCTATTTCCGGCAATTAAATAAATTAAAGTAATAAAAATGCAAGAAGTCATGATCAGGATTCAAGGCAGTTCTACACATCCTACTAGATATTTTGCCTTTTCTGGAATAGAAAAATCCGGAAAGGCCCAGAACTTGGAAGGAAGAGGAAATAGCAGTCAAGAAAGAAGGAAGCTTCCGCCACGCGCTGCCTTGCCGCCTCTGGAACTTCAACCACTTGCGAAACTTAAGAAAAACAGGTGGCCGGCTAAGTACAGCCGTATTACACAACAAAAACCGTGTTCTTTCACTCTCTCTCTCACTTATCCATTCCCTTCCTTCCTTCCGCCACGTCTTTGACACACCTGACCTGACCTGACCCGTCACACCTTTATATAATGCCATTCCCACTCTTTCCTCTCTCCAAAACATACACCACAATTTGTCTCTTCTCTAGCCTACCTATCTAATTCGGCCATAGCCATATATGTTCATTATTAGTTGAAATCTCAACCTACCTATCTGAATATCTATCTGTCTATATATATACCTATCTGTAATCATGAAATCACCTTTACCTTCACCTTCACGTTCACCTTCTAGCATTTCATCTCCTCTTGCAAGATTACGTCGTAAACTATCTCCACGGAAATCCCACAGTAACCCAGTTTCTCCCCCAGCTCCCACAAACGTTAACAACTCAACTAGTAGTACTACTAATGTCATTGGCAACAACGAGCTCCAAAGGGTCTTCAATTACTTCGATGAAGATGGAGATGGAAAAATATCCCCAGCCGAGTTGCAGAGCTGCATTACCACTGTTGGAGGTCAGCTTTCCATCGAAGAAGCTGAGGCTGCCGTCAGGTCCTCTGATGTGGACGGAGATGGGTTGTTGGGATTCCAGGATTTCCAATGCTTGATGGCAGGCAGTGTAACAGAGGAGGAGAAGACGGAGGAGCTTAAACATGCTTTTGAAATGTATGAGACCGAGCCTGGCTCAGGCTGCATCACTCCAACCAGCTTGAAGAAGATGTTGAGTCGAATGGGGGAGTCCAGGTCCATCAAAGACTGCAAGGCAATGATCCGTGCCTTTGACCTCAATGGAGACGGTGTACTTAGCTTCCACGAGTTTGCTGTCATGATGCACTAACTCATTTCCATCCCTTCTTCCACTTCATAATTTATACAACACATTTAATTCATTCGTTCTACTTGTACTTGACCATACCATCCATTCTTTTTCTGTATATGTATATATTTGATCAACTATACGTTCGTTGTAAGATCAATAATGGTTAGCTCAAATGCACTTATTCTTCCCAATGTATCTGAAATCTTGATTGCCCGCTAAACTTAGAAATCATTTGCCTCCAAATATCACACCTAAAAATGGAGTACTAACTTAACAGAGAATGGAAGCTTTTCGCTGCTATTGCATTTTCCACTCGCTTCTCGCTAGCCCCATTGTGCAGGGAAAGCAGTTGATCCCATTCCCCAGCACTATAGTTCACTCATAAATTATATTACCATCGCACTGCATTTCATGCTGCTGCAGCAGTTACATCTTAAAACTTCAAATAACATTTGAGGCATAAATTATTGGGATTTTATCTTGTAGCTCCCATCGATATCATAATTCTACGAATCTAGTTCTTAATCTGCTCAAAGTCATCAAGTGCGTAGTCCAGTAATTTACTGAAACCAGGAAGGGGTGCCCCATTAAAATACGAGCATGCATAATAATATGTCACAACACCATTTTAGGTTACAAGCATACAAGAACCAAAAAGGAAACCAGAAAATCTCCAAACGTTAACACCTCATATTCCATTAAGGGTGACCACAACTTTACGTGCAGTAGGGTAGTCCCGGTGCTCACACAGCCATATTCCCTGAACAACAAAAGTGAAAAACGATATTATTATCAACAATGTCACGCAATCTTAGAGGTAAGATATGCAAAGGCCAATGCACAGTAGTGTTACAAGTACTGGTAAACAATGGAAAGCCTAATTAATAACTATATAAGATAATTTCAATTCTAAACAAATTATGGTCCACTCCGTTCTAGATGCCTTCAAAATATTCCAAAACATAATTTGATGTATTGGTTCAGCAGGATGTATTCTCTACAGTCGCGATTCCGTAAGCTTATAAAGTAATAAACCAACAAATACCAGGGTAGCAATCAAAAGCAAAGCATTCCCTACCAAAGAAAAGAAGAAGAGGAAGCCAAGCATTAGCAACTGAACAACAAACTGTGCAATTAAAGCATCCAGATTCCAGACCACCTATTTTCTATAATTATAGTGGAAAATATCTGTTGATGGTGTGAAACACATCATTTGTCCAGAACAGATCATCAGGTCACGATGATGATGCAATTCCAAGAAAAAGCAAAAGAAAGAAGTCGGCAAACCTGCCAAGTTCCCATATTTAGCTTTCCATCTGTAATCGGAATCCTGCACAAGAACAGAAACTGGGTAAATAATAGAATAAAGGATTGGAGTAAATAAAGCATGGAACGTATGAGGAGAAAGTATTCGCACGTTAGAGAACATCCAAACATTGATGATTTGATGTGTGCTGGCATATCATCTGGGCCTGCAAAAGTTTCAAATGGAGACACAGGTGAGTATTGAGTAGAGGAGGCATAAATTAGTTAGTTTAAAGCATTAGTTTTTCAAAACAGGTGAAATCGTAATCAAAATAGCATGAGCTTAGCAATCCATCGAGGAAAGAAACAAAATGAAAAAAAATTCCATTCATCGATATGTTTAAAATTAAGAATGAAATAGAGGACAACCTTCGAGGGTATGCTTCCAAGGAGCGGACCTTCCCTGAAGAAATAAACATACTTTTATTATATGTATAGGAAAGGAAACAAAGGAAAACAGGAAGCAAAGACCCAACCTAATCTTGTAGGTAAATAATAGAAGGGAGAAAAAAGAAAAGGCAAAGGAAGGTAATTTACCTCAGGAACAATTTTGTTGAGGAAAGTCTCAGTGTCATCTCGAACATCAGAGTCGTAATTCTCATTGATAGTAAGAGAGGCGCTTGTGTGATGTACTGAGATTAAATATAGAATTATTTTGAATAATAATTCAATCAATAACAAAATAAAATAAAACAAAAAGAAAATAGTCACTTACAGAAGAGATGAGCAAGGCCACACTTGAATTCTGACAAGTCGGTGCCAATTTCATTCAATATCTACATCATTCAAAGTGTAAACATGCATATAATCTAAGGGTTTTTTGTTTATCTTTTCAATTTTTCATTAATTGAATATGTGCTTGCTAAAAGAAAAAGAAAAACAAAAACAAAGTATAAAGGAAACCTTTGGAGTAATAAGATGACAGCCACGGCGCTGAGGTGGTAGAGTAATAGTCTTCTGAGCCCACTTGGGAGCAGCGGCAGACATGGAATCGGTGAAGGAAGGGTTTGCCGTGTAGAGTGAGTTGAGACGGAGCAGTGGAGGAGGAGGAGGCGAGGCGGAGAAAAGCATTGAAGGAGAAGAAAGGGAGATAGAGGGCATGGTTCGGTTAGTTGAAGAAGAAAGAAAGGCCGCAAAGTTAGTTGTTGATGGATAATTAGGCTTAGAGGAAGCCCAAACGCACAGAACAAAATTATTTTTATTGGAAAGGTTAATGGGCTTCTTCCTTATTGCTAATCACATATTTAGGGGCCTGTTTATGTGGTTGTTGCCCTTCTCCCTGTCAACATAAACAAAAGAAAAGAAATGGAATATGCAAGTAGTTTTTGCTAATCGCATATTACTCATTTCCTGTATATATATATATATATATATATATATATATACACGAGGAACGTTTCAAAATAATAATAATAATAATTATTAATATTCTACACTTCACTCCTCGCACTCCCAATCCAACCAATTGGAATGGAATATTATGCTTTGAATGGAATTGAATTGAATTGAATGGGCAGGCGGTGCAGATAGGTAACCATTTAAATTCCACCTATTGGCTATTCCTCCCTTTCTTCTTCTATCAAATGAAAGCATCATCATCAGCAGTAGCAGCAGGATGAGGCTGATCTTTCTCGATTCAATTGCATGATGAACGCCCAATTTTAATTATCCTACTACTACTACTATTTATTATTATTATTATTATTATTATTACAACTAATTAATTAATTCATCAATACAACAGTACGACTACTACTAGTAATAATAATAAATGGGTAAGAGAAGGTGGTGGTTGTGGTGGATGGCGGTGGTTGTAGGCGTAGTAGGATTGGTGGCGATAGACACAGAGGGAGGTGCAGCGGAAGGAGAAGGGGAAGGAAAAGGAAAAGTGGTAGAGCCTCTCATCACCAGAATTGCCTTCGGATCCTGCGCTAACCAAAGCTCTCCTCAGGTAATCGTAATCTCCAATTTCATTTTTTGCTTTTCTTTCTCATCCTCAGGCAATCGTAATCTCCATGCTAATCATGGATCTGCTTATCTATATTTTATATTATTGCTAGTATTAATCAATCATAATTTTTATTTATTATGCAATCCTAGCCCATTTGGAATGCCATAATTGACTTTGATCCCCAAGTTTTTATTTGGCTGGGAGACAACGTTTATGGAGACATTAGACGTCCTTTTAAGTTATTTGGAAAGGAAAGGACTATTGGGCCTTGGAAGAATGCTCCTAGGTTTATCCCTTCCTCTCCCCAGGAATTGGAGTCCAGATACCAGAAAGCCAAAATTAATCCTGGTTATGCTCGTCTTAGACACACTGCACAGGTACCTACTCATCTTACACCTCACCTCAGCTTCTTTAATACAATCAAACTTCACTCTTCATGTAATAATAACAAGTGATCCTACTCTTCACATTTGTCTTAACCAACATCGCAGGTTATTGGTACCTGGGATGACCATGATTATGGATTAAACGATGCTGGAAAAGAGTTTGGTGGCAAAATCACTAACCAAAAGCTTCTCCTCGATTTCTTAGACGAACCTCAACACAGTCCTCGGTGATGAATTCTTTTCTTACAAATTCCTCTTCATTTCCATTCGTTTGCATTATGACGAACTTTGCCAAGCTACTAGTTTGTAACTTATAAGCCCCCTATGATTCTTGGATGGCCAATTTAATCATCATTGCTACATTATTATAGGCGCAAACAGGAGGGTGTATATGCGTCATATATGTTTGGCCCCATGGGCAGACAAATCAAGGTGTAAAAGAGAATGCCTTTACATACTTCATTAGTACTTTTTTTTTTTTTTCTTAATATGCAGTTTACTTACGATTTTCATTGGGACAAACTCATATCCTTACTGGCCTTTTTTTTTTAGGTTATCCTTTTAGACACGAGGTACCACAGAGACCCTTTGCGCAGTGATGGAAGTGTCCTTGGAAGTTCTCAATGGACATGGTTAGAAAAGGAGTTGAATGGACCAAAATCAGCCATTACCATCATTGGATCTTCTGTTCAGGTGTTGTAGCATTTTTATTGTCTAAAAATTTATCAGATTTGTGATTGAATAGCTGTATATACATGCACAAGGAAGCATTGATGCGAGCACCCATGCAAGTAAGCTTTAGAAAAACACAGGCATGTATTTTGTCTGTTATTCTTGGTTAATCCAGCAATCTCCTTTTCCACATAATTCAGGTTATATCAAATCATACAGCAGCCACTCGGCCATTGTTTTCTTTGGAGTCTTGGGGACGCTTCCCAACGGAGAGGAATCGTCTTTTCAAATTGATGGCAGATTCTAAGGTAATAGCATTTAATGATTGCCACAATGCATATCCCTGAGGGAACCGAACTACTTTCAGTAGCGCTAATGATCTCAAGTGCATTAATACAAGATGGTGTAGAGCATTTGTTTCTGCATTTCTGAGATAATAAATGCATATTATCTGTGCACATTACATGTTTACTGGTCCTGCTTTCCTGCGCAGAGAGAAGGTGTATTCTTCATTAGTGGAGATGTTCATTTTGGAGAAATTTCAAGATATGACTGTGCTACTGGATATCCACTATATGATGTAACTTCAAGTGGGCTTACACAAGCTGTTGAGAAGGCGGTCCCACCTGTATTTAGTTTCATGGTGAGATTGGTTGCATGGCTCACACCAACGACAATGAGAGTGACCAACCAAAATTGCAGATTCAGATCATGCACATATGGTAAGGAATGCATTTTGCAGGTTTCCTTTATGATAATGTTCTGGTTTTCTCAAGTGGTTTTGATATATCAACTGAAAATTTCTTTTAGGTCAGCCAAATTTTGGAGCAATTGAAATTGACTGGAGTGCAACTCCAGTAACCTTGAAACTTGAGGTCAGGGACATGGACGGGTACCCTGTCGCTGGTGTAAAATTTCCATTAGTGGAATTGCAATTGCACGGCTCTATGCCATCGGTTAAAGCAGGAGAATATAGAAGGCATTGCTCCCTTGAAGTTGATCTGCCATGGAATATCAAATATCGCCTGGCCATTTTATTATACTGTTCTGTATCTGGTATGCTATTTCTCATACTAGCAGCTTCCCTATCTGGTTCTTCCCGGATGAATTATTCTCATTGGCTGAAATATTTTTGCCTTATGCCCTTTTCGTGTTGAGTTGAAAATCCCAAATTTTGAACCATTTTATTTTAGGTTGACGAATAAATAGCCAACTTATTCAATCTTCTTGATGGTAATCAATACAAGTTATTTCAAAAACTAAAAATGAAGTATTCGTTTATATTTTTATTAATCGTGATACTTTTGTTTGTTGCAGTATTGCTTCTTACTGTGATGGGGCTGGGCTATTCAGCCACATTTGTCTGCAGACTGTTACTCCACAAATGCAAACTAGATTGACTCATTGACCTGGTGGAGACGATAATATTTAGAATACAGGTTTTTGCCACCATATTGCTGATATCAAAGACTCACACATGGGTACAATTTTTCAACCTCAAATTCCTGGGCCTTCTATTTTTTTTTTTAATCTTATTACTGTGGATTCCGTTATTTACTGGTTCCATGGCTGTACATTCTACAATTCGTAGTCATAGTCCAATGAACAATTGCCTTTCAAATGTAATAGCCGTTTGTCTAATAAAATTAGGAAGTAACAGTTGCATCCTTGGGATGAAATTTTAGCCACAATGAATTCTGATCTGCCACGAGTCAGGATTAAGCAATTGGGAATCTATTGATTAGTACTTCATTGGTGGTTTTCCACACGTGTAAAAACTGGAGTGGTAAATATATATTTAGTCATAAGCTGTTGGATTTTTCTTTGTGCACATATTTTTTTGAAAAACTCATATAGCCCTTTAAGGTTTTTTATACCAAAAAGAAAAAACAAAAGTAAAAGCAAAATCATGTGGTCAGCATTCCCCTAGTTGTTACGTGCAGGAGAATATTTGCACGGCGTAACTGTTTCAGCAGGCTGGGATGAGAACAATTTGTAACAGTATCAGAAAAATGAAAAAAAAAAAAAGACAAATTGTGAAAATTTGCAACAAGAAATTTACAGCCCTTTGAGGGGCTGGGGAAATTTTTATTTTTACTCATTTGTTTGTTTATTTATTTTATTATTATTATTATTCAAAGGAAAGAACGGTGGTGGGTCAAAGTACGGAATAATGCCAAGCGCAATTGGACTATAGCAAACGCGCTTATAGTATTTACTAGTTCAACACATGTGAGCCGCTGCTCCAGATAAGCTTATCGTATCTATATTTTAATATTTTAAATAATTTAAAATAAAATAAAAATTATTTAATTTAATATATATATAATTGAATTTACATATTTTTTAAAAATATTTTTTATTTTGATAGATAAAAAATATATATAATTAATTATTTATTTTTAAAAAATTCAATTAGAAGGAGGTGTTTAATCAATTTATATTAGAAGTATATTTAATTTTAGTTCATAAATATTTATAAAAATAGAAAAAATAACATTGATGATGAAAAAAATTATTTTGATTAAATAATAATTAATGAAAAAACCCAGTTCAAAAAAAATTGATAAGGACCTTTTGATAATATTAATAAATATTAAGAACTATTTTACATAAAGTAATAACTTAGAAGATCAAAGTGTAAAATATTAATAAATTAATTTTTTTTTTGGAAAAACGAGATCGTTTTGAGTCATTTTAGAATAAATACTCAAAACGACGTGGCTTGGGTTTAACTGTAGTAAGAGGTTAGCTATAACAAAATCACATTCCGTTTTACTATATTTAATAATTGACTTGGATTCCAAGTCCTCTCTTTCTTTCCAGTCCAGCTCTAATCCCATTCAAGACAATGACAGTTGTATACCAAATTAAAACCACGCACACGCCAGAAGAGTATTATCAACTCCTTCCCTTCTTTCTTTCTTTATGTTCTCCATATTCAAATCTTCTCAAAACAAAAGAAAAAAGTTTATCTTCCTAGCTGAAGCTAATTCTTTGCACCTGGATCCAATTAATATTTTCCACCCGCTTCTTAAGTAATTTCGTTACGTGTATTATTCAACCACAGCGCAGCCACAGAATTAATTAATTGACAGATCTCGAGTTCTCTGATCCATCCCTCACCTGAGCTCCTCCGCCATGTATCCATGGACTTTTTTACACTGTATCTGTATCTGGTGGTTGCTGCCGGTGGTGCTTCTTTCACCATCAGTAAAAGGGCAACAAGCATATGTAGCCAACCGCCAACTGGACTGCTACAATAAGGCCTTCGATGAAATCACCAAGGGATTTGTGTGCAACGGAGTTCAATCATCATGCCAATCCTACCTCACCTTCCGATCTATGCCTCCCTACAATTCTCCTGTCCTTATTGCCTATCTTCTAGGCGTTCCACAATCAGCCACTCTCATCGCCTCTATCAATGACATCTCCTCTGACACTGCCTCCATTCCCACAAACTCTCAGGTCGTCGTTCCAGTCAACTGCTCCTGTTATGCCCGTCAATATTACCAGCACAATTCCACCTATGAACTCAAGGAAACATCCGAAAGTTACTTCACCGTGGCCAACAACACCTACCAAGGCCTCACCACTTGCCAGTCCTTGATGTCCCAGAATCCCTACGGCGATCGGAATTTGTATAGGGGTCTCGATCTCCATATACCCCTGAGGTGTGCTTGCCCAACTTCTAACCAAACTGCTTTAGGAGTCAAGTACTTGCTCACCTACATGGTCACTTGGGGCGATACCATTTCTTCCATTGCCCAACTGTTTGGCGTTGACGAGCAGAGGATACTTGATGCAAACAAGTTGTCCTCTAACAACATTTTCCCCTTCACTCCAATTCTGGTTCCTTTGACCACTAATCCCACCAAAATTGCACAAAAATCCGCAGTTCCTCCGCCTGCCGCACCATCTCCACAGACTCCCATTGTTCCGGTTGGGGGATCCTCCAGCTCTTCCGATCACAAAGCCGTGTATGTGGGTGTTGGGACTGGAGCTGCTTTGCTCGTTCTTCTATTTGCTGTCTTTGGATTTCTGTTTTGGCATCGCAAATCTCGTAAGCAGCACAAGCCTATCTCCCCTTAAGAACCCAAAACGCTGCCACCAGACTCTGATGATTTCACTGCCCTCCCCGTATCTGACAGCAAATCTTGGTCTCTCTCTTCTCATGGCGTCCGATATGCTGTTGAATCCTTGACAGTCTACAGATATGAGGACTTGCAAAGGGCCACCGGGTACTTCGCCCAAGCTAATCTGATTAAAGGTTCGGTGTACAGGGGATCTTTCAAGGGCGACACAGCCGCAGTCAAGGTCATGAAAGGGGATGTCTCTAGCGAGATCAACATTTTGAAGATGATCAATCACTCCAACGTCATCAGGCTCTCTGGTTGCTGCGTGCACGAGGGCAACACCTACCTTGTTTATGAGTACGCGGACAATGGCTCTCTCACTGATTGGCTTCACTCTAACAACAAATACGGAATTCTTACTTGGAAGCAGAGGGTTCAGATTGCCTACGACGTGGCTGATGCCCTCAATTACTTACACAACTACACTAATCACGCCCTACGTCCACAAGAACTTGAAGACCAGCAACATTCTTTTGGATGCCAACTTGAGAGCCAAGGTTGCTAATTTCGGTTTGGCGAGAACACTGGAAAATGACCAAGATGGTGGACTGCAACTGACAAGACATGTAGTAGGTACTCAAGGTTATATGGCCCCCGAGTACATCGAGAATGGAGTCATCACCCCGAAATTAGATGTTTTTGCATTTGGGGTTCTGATGTTGGAGCTCTTGTCTGGTAAGGAAGCAGCAGCTACTGCTATTGACAAGAGTGCAGGGGACGAGTTGCTCTCTGTAATGATAATGCGTGTGCTTGAGGGGCACAATGTGAGAGAGAAACTCTCTGGCTTCCTAGACCCTCGCCTAAGAGGCGAGTACCCCTTAGATCTAGCCTTCTCAATGGCCCAGCTGGCTAAAAGCTGTGTCGATCATGATCTCAATACACGACCTACGATGCCTCAAGTTTTCATGATGTTATCCAAGATTCTCTCGTCTTCCTTGGACTGGGATCCATCCCATGAGCTTGAACGATCTAGGTCTTTAAGCAATGGCAGGTAGATAAATAACGGCAAATTTCAATTCACATTACAACTGTATCAGAGTATCAGCTAAAGCCATATTTACGTTTTCCAAGACAAGCCAATGTATTAGATGTTATACTACTTTCTTGACAAACCATGTTCCTGTTCCAAAAAATTTCAAAAAAAGGATTCCAATTAGAAAAGGCTACTACCGCCAGTTACAATTTCGGCCAAGGCTGAGAATTCCAGGTTTCAAAGGCACAGAGCATCCAACACATTATGGTGGTTAGCGACATAATTTACAACCTCGCAACGCTCCTGTGGACTTTCTCCAATGACTAATGTCCAACCTCCTCGAGGTTTTTAAACCAGTCGCGGAGAAGCAAGATACCATAACTTAAAAAGATAATTTGGTTAACGCTGGTAATTCATATATTTGTGGAAAAAAATTGGAGGTTGAAACAAAGTTAGCCACAGTATCGTCCTTCCCAAACTTACATCTGCGGAGCGTGGAACTCATTCCATAAGCTTATGCAAGACGTTCCAATATCTCAAACAAGAAGGATTTGTATGGATGGCCCGGAGAACCCATTTAAGTGGGCTTTGACAGAATTCCACCCTGGATGGAGACTCAAAACCAGCTTCTGATTGTCTTGCAAGCAAATGCATTTGAAAGAAGAGTTCTGCAGGTCTCGATTCTGTAAAAACATGAAGAACATCAATAAACAGCAAAAGCATTTTGGAAAATTCATCCAACATGTCAATGTGTGCCCGAGCATGTGTCGAAGAACAGTAACAGATGATTAATCACTAATTAGCAATCAGAAATAGTATGCATCTACCACCGGATTTGCAGCCAGTTACCAATCCAATCTACCTGGAGGGCACAAATTAATGCTGATCGTAACTTTGTAAAACTGCAAAATCAATTCTAAAAAGGCGTTCAAATTTATATCAAAAGATAATGATTTGAACTGGTTGCATGGTGCATAGGTTAGTATTTTTATTTGGGAAGAAATGCAACCTAAAACCTAAAGACTACTTCCCACTATATATCAGATTCATACACATCAGCCCACAGTTTCCCTTTTTGTTTGCACCTTTGGCCCTTTACCCATCATAAAGCCATCAGTAATGCATTTCAAAAAGTTTGGCTAGGATTTTTTCGTGACTTTTATCTCATTTTAACCAACAGTTCTTGATTTGACATTAAAATTTTACCTTGGCAAGATTGATATAGCTAGTCGTTAGTAAGAACGACCCAACCATTAATCAATTAGTAAAAAATACCCACTTGTGGAATTCTTGAACCACTACTTGTAGCAGAGCAATTCGGTGCAAAATGAACTAGCAAAAAAATCATGTAAATAACAGAAAGATCTCCACTATCTTAAACATGTCACACCTGGTGGCCAAGAGTACCATTCAAGGCGGAGGTTCTTCTCCCATTTTTGCTTTGAACCAAGGCTCCCCTCTGCTTGTGCTAACAATAACAATACAACAGGCAAGGGGATAATAGAATTTGCATGAGCACTGGTGAGGCTCCTTGAAGCAAGCAATAAGTAATCAGAGCTACAAAACTGTCTGGCAAGCTCCATGCATGCAACACCTGGAAGCATTCATGATTCAATTAAATGGAGAAAATAAAAGCAAATTAACTATACATATTTAATCATTAAGGTAAATTTGTTTGGACTAAATAAAAGTTGGCAACATTTTCTGCCTCAAAGGAATTTTCAACATGATGCATGAATGTAATAGAACACCTGAAAACCCAATCAACTAATTGATGAATACCATGGCAGAGAAAAAGGCAGCTCTCTGAACTCGCTAGTGAACAAGCTTGCGCAAGGGATTCTTCAGCTGAAAAATACTCCTGTTTCCATAAAGATATTAATCCCAGAACCAAATTAAATATGGCTATCCACATATTCCTTGAATTCTTCCACTCTCTTGAGCATTCCTTGAAGCTCAAATCTGAGATATTTGAATCAGTTTGCACGTTATATTGAGATTCAATAATTTTAAGACATATCCAGCCTATATGATAATCTGTCTTCAGTTCTAGGCATCTTACATACTGTTGCTGAAGGTTTATATAATCACCCAGAGCAGCATAGGCACGACATAGCAGCAAGTGCCCAAAAAACAGGTAGTTATTAGGAAGCAAAAGTGATGAAGCATTTTTAGCATGTTCGATACAGCCTACTCGATTTCCACCTTGCAAACTGATCTCAGAAGCACAAAGCAAAAGCTGAAACTTTTGGTATTGATAAGACATGCTTTCTCTGGAATATAACTCATTGGAAAGTGCCACAGAAATTAAACGCTCAAGTACAACACAAATTTTCCAAGGGAATCTCTCTTCTCGTGCCTTCTGCAGAAGATTAAGTATAAGCAGGTATCGAGCATTATGGTTCCAAGGTTCTTGGCGTATGTATCTGCACAATGAAAACAAGAACAAGAGAATGCTTACTCATTAGGAGACAAAATTGGAGGGTTGAACGGTTTATATGAAAGAAATCTTTCAAATCCCACAATTCATTCAAGTCAGCACCAACACACACGCACACAAAAACACATGCATACATAGTGGCAGAGCTGGACCTTCAACTTTGAGAGGGAGAGAGGGAGGGGTGGGGGCTTTTTTTTTCACACATGTATTTTATTATCAATTCATTCAAGTTTTTATTCTATTTTAAGGAATTTTTCTTTAGCAATGTCCTCTTAATCCAGTGATCTAAATTTTTTTCTCGAACACAGAAAAATGCTCATTGGTCAATATATACATATTGGACAGGAACAACCTCCTCTAGTCAAACATAAGGCTCCGCCAATGTGCGTGTAGGAAACAGCAATGTATATTTTCCACAGAGATAAAGCAATATGAAAACTTGAAAACATATTGATTTGTTTTTAACTTTCATCAGACACAAAAATCCATTATTAAAACCAGAGAATAAGAATTTTCAGGATGACAGAGAATGGTGACAATACTTCTGCAGTTCATGGACAGCTCCAGGTCCATTATGGCATTGGTAACCACACGTTGGGAAAGAAAATTTTGGATCTTTACTGCCAATCGCATAGCAAGCAACTGCCCCAGCTCCAAGAATCTCACATCCTGACTTTAAACCTTCCTTGCTTGCACAGTAAGGAGTTTCTGTGAAGCAGCACCTACTAGCGACATGAGTTTCTTTCCATTCTTCACATGATAGCAAAAGATGACCGAGTAGGTTCCTGTTCCCAGAACATATGTGAGAGGTACAGCAAGGATATGAAACAATTACAACTAATGATACTACTTGCTGAAACTTGGATCAGCAATCACAACATTCATCAATCTTCATAATGTAAGACCGTTAAATAAATTTGAAAAGATGTCCATGATGCATAGAAGTAGCATACCTAATTTGAAGATGTGAAATCAGACTGGGAATATAGTGAGTTTCCAAAAATTATAGGCCGTCATGGAAAATGGCAAAATTTTGGAAGTTTTCAAAATTTCCAAATATATTAAAGTTATTTATAGAAGCTGGGTAATGATGAAACCAAACATGCATGGAATAAGCTCCAGCATGTGAGTTCACATATGGAAACAATGAAGGAAAAGTAATGTAGATTTTATCACATAAACTGAATGAAAAAAAAAACTATTGCATTTGTTACCAACTTCACACAACATGCCAAAAACCAATGAACATACTATAATGTGAATACTGACCAAAAAGGTCATTACAAGATTTAATGAACTCATTAAATTTTCGTTACATAACCAAAGATTTCATTATGAAAAGTACAAGTTAACTCAAGTTTTGTATCATTGTTGGCTATTTAGATCCTTAGGTTCTAGCCAAACAGCTGAAATCTGGATGTAGGTTGCACATGAGGACAGACAACAACATCTGAAACTAGAATTCTTAAAATATCTTAAAAGATAATGCGTGTTAGTAGTTTCAATATCTACCTTAGCAAATTACTGTTGGGGTGACTGTGAAGTGCTTTTTTGATGTGGCTAATTCCACTCTGAAATCCAAGGTGATAATCTGATCCGTGTTTGACCTGCACAGCTCATTGACATAAAAGTATGCACCGATAAATTGCACAAACCACAAACAAGCACCCCCTCCCACTCTCAAACTTAGCATTAGATTTTTCTTAGAAAAAAAAAAGGCTTACCAGCTTAGCAAGAGCTGTTAAATAGTGCCTTTCAATGATCACATCAAGGGATAAAAGAGAGTAATGATAGCTTGAAAGAGCTGACTCAAGCCGATTACTATGATCAAGAGCATGGATGGCAGATGCTACAAAGCAGACTCTTGTACTCTGGAAGAATTCTTTTGGCATTTTCAGAATGCTGGTAATTGCCGAATCTAGTCCAGAAATGTAATACAGCAATCTGCAGATAAAACTAACAGAAGCTGCTGCAAATGCCGGTTCCATTGTTGAAATGCTAGCAGCTAGATTTCTTATCACAGAGAGAGCATTCTCATTCTTACCAAGTTGCCATAAAGAGAAAGCATATATCTGCATACCTTCCGAATCAAGCATACCTTCAACAAATAAAACTGATCATTAAAAAAACGAACTCTAAGATTGCTAACACAGCAAATATCTCATAAAAAGATGTTTCCATTGGGCTTAGTTTTTGTTGATATTGCAATTGTTTCCCTCTTTGAACTTGCCGCAATTATAAAAGTTGGGAGGATTCACATATGACATGAGAAGGCATTGACTAGATTGAAGAAGTAATGCCTCACATCATTCCATTCCTTGAAGACTTAAGTTAAGCAATTTAAAGAAAAGAAATACTAGCAAGTAGATAAATGTTAACTGGATCGGAACCTTCTTTTCTCAAACTTTCACATTCTTGTACAGCTTCAGCAGCGTACCCAGCCTGCACCAAATAAAGGCTTTTGCTAAAGAAAAGACAAATATAATTTATGAGAAATTTTACTTCACATCATGCATAGAGCGAGAAAATGTTGAATAAGGTCCAGAAACACAAGTTTAAAAGGTACAAGAGGAAATATAAATTTACCCTGCTCAGAGATCGGGCCAAATTAACTGCTATATCTTGGAAATGAGTTTTTGAAGCATCGCCTGAAGAAATCTTGATTGCACAGCGTGCTAAACGATAAGAAATAACAGCAGTCTGATACTCAGATCGTGCCTCACAAACTAGACCGTGCAAATTATGAGTTTCAGGATAGTGAGGGGCTTTCTGAACTGCCTGCCGGATGGCTGCAAAAACCTGTAGAAGTAACTGCTATTATGTAAAGACCTTCCCAAGCAAGTCACCAGTTGGTTCGAAATACAGATAAAAACATATATCTTTAACAGAAGCAAATTTCTCATGTGTACTTGGAAATTACCTGTGAAGATGTAAGGTTCCCTGAAACCAAAGCAAGCTTCGCAAGACCAATTTGGAACTCTGCAAGCTGACCGTCAAAGCAATGAGTTGAAAAAGATTATGCGACAGCAGAGAGATAATCACCATAACCATTTTTACATTATTACATCCAGTGAAGAGCATGTAGAATTAAAAGCAATGTGCAACTGATACATTAAATGCAAAACTTCTTTTCATAAAACATATTCAAAAGGGCACAAAACTAGAATAGATGTTTACAGGTAGTGTATGCACAGCTCGTGAGCAGCTTTCAAAAGCCTCCTCTGGTGTCAGCTCCCTGGATTGCAATGCACCATTCAAGTGTTACTCAGGGAGTCAGGTCACTATAAGCCCAGGCACTAAACAAATAAAATAAATTTTTGGAACCTACCTAGTTTTACTATCAGCTGACATGCCTGCCCATGGTAATGAAAGTGAGGGATCTATACTTCTGCCACAATCAAATGCCAGCCTTGCCAAGTTCTTCTCACCCTCTTCTCTGTAAAGCTGTATAAACCAGGAACTTAGAAACCTATTTGACACATCGCCAACCTCATCATATATATCCAGAATTTTCAGCATTTATAATGCAAATTATGCAAAGGCCCAAAGCTGGGGCATTCATGTAGCATTCTGGCATAGCGCAAAACTATGGGAATTTGTTACGCCAGAGTCAGGCTGATGGAGCACAGACATGGCAACAAAATGGTTTTGTGAGAGTAATGGTATGTTTGATTAGAAAAGAAGTAAAGTCCAAACATGATAAGATGAAACCACAGGAGAGAGAGACAGAGCCAAAAGGGGGATCTCATTGTGAGATTTATGCCAGTACCTTCCCTAGGTATGCCCATGCAATAGCTAAGGATACATCCAATTGCAATCCCCTGATCAAGGCATGCTGTCTCAAGGCATTATCACTGGATAAACATCCCAGCGCCACCCAGAACTCATAATTGTCACCCTCAAGTAACAAGGCCCCCAAAGCCATCTTTTCCTGTAGCTTCCTGGTGAAAAAAAAAAACGTAAGTTCAGAGAGCAAATGTATGGCAGCATGGGAGATAAATAGAAAAATATAAACCAAAGTCCTACCAAGGATGCTGGTCCTGCCCATTACTCTCATTCATAGAAGAAATGAGATCTGAAGTAATTCCAATGTCAATATAGAGGTTAGCTTGCCACGGAGACAAGTGCAGTGCCCGTTGATAAGACCTTCTGGCAGACATGGCAGCCAAATAGCAGGTTTGCTTCCAGGCAAGGATGGAAGCATGGAAAGTTTCGACATCAATTTTCAGAGTCTGGTCCACTTCCATCCAAGGAAAACATTTTGCATAGTTAAGCTAACAAGGAAAGAGACAGGCCTGAGTTATTAAAATTCAGTAAACACACCTACACCTGGTTATTGAATTAGAGTGTATAGCACATCGCAATCATAATTTACCTAACAGTGCTTTGTAATTTTATTTTGTTTTTTTAACAAAACGAACAGTTGGAAACAAATTCAAATAGCTACAGAGGTAGGCACCCTTATCCTCCACTTCAGCACTCTACTTCCCGAGAAACTTCATCAAAGGAGTTATTATTCAAAAACAGGCAATGAAGTAAAATAGATTCCACAACCAAACAATAGTATATAACTAGGTGAAAACAAGTTGGTGAATTCAGCCATCAAATTTAAAGCCAAAGCACCCATCTCAAAATAGTAAATTCGAACATGAAATTGCTGAATAGAAAAAAACAAGAGAACAAGAAGAAGAGGCAATAGAGACTGAAGAAGTTTGAAGAGGCTCACCTGCACATCACCAAGCAATTTCCAGATACATGAAAAATTTCCAGCCAACTGAGTAATTTTATCTGCAACCTTGCATGCATCCTGCACTCGTTTAGGAGCCAAAAGTTAGATACTTCCATCTTGACATGCAACAATGTCCGAGGATGATTATTTGAAGTGCTAACCAACCTCTAACAATGAAGCTCCCCACCTATATGCGCCCATACGCATACATTCCTTTGACCAACCAAGGAGTCCAGAAGCTAGACCATAGTTTGCAGACACATTTTGAGGAGAGATCTCCAAAGCCTGCTGAAACTGCTCAACTCCCTTTTTGCAGAAGACCATATCATCACATATCATGAATCATGTCCATATAAATAAAGCAATTTTGTATAGAGGAAGGAAGATAAAATGAGAGTTTCTGCAATGAAGCATCTTTCTGTTCCTTAGCATTGATGAAGTCGCTCCATGTTACCACATGGGCTATTAAGATTACAGATATGATTGGACAAGAAATAAGGCATGCAAAAATAATGCCTCGACTCATTCCATTCTAATAAAGGATGTCATAAGTCATCTTATGCACTGCAAATATAAAAAACCTCAGTTGTCCAACTGTGGAACATTAAAAAAAGAAAGAATACCTCTCGGAAATTACCGAGCGCCAAGAAGATATTTCCACTTTGAATGAGAGCAAAAACGCTTGTATCCTCCAACTCAATGGCTCGTCCATAAGACTGGTTAAAATGTTTGTAATAAGTTGGACAGTCGATGATTAAAGGCATTACTAATTTGACAACAGAAATCCCCAAGAGAGTAAAGCAGTAAGAGAAAGGAAGTGCACCTTAGTAGCAGCAGAAAGCATGCCAAGTTTCTGGTAGGCAAGACCCAAAGCCTATATAGAAATAAAATGAAAGATTAATATATCGCGGTAAGGAAAAGCAGGAAAAAAAAAAGTAATGAAAGAAAAGGTGTGGAAGAGGAACATACTTGCCATAAATCAGGAGAGGTGGGAAAACCTCGAATGGCATGCTGAAGAGTTTGAACAGCTTCAGAGCATCTGTTATGGAGGAGGTGAAGGTACCCCAATCTCCTGAAAGCCCAAAAGGCTCTGGGTGATTTTTGAGAAGCTTCAGTGCAAAGAGAGAGCTCCAGGGTCTCCTTTCCGGAATGGTCCAAAATATCACAAAGTGCATCTCCGCTTTCAGAATCATCGGGATTGAGGGAGACAGCCCTCTGGTAGCATTTGAGAGCCCTCTCCTTCTCCCTCTCTTTCTCCGTACCAGAGTATTTTAAGTAATAATGACCCAAGTATTTAAAAGCAGCTGCATTCTGAGGGTTCAATTTCACTGCTAAAACTAAATGTTGAGCGGCTTTCTCCTTACATTCTTCTTCGCATTTTTCCCACAAAAACACTGCCTGCAAATCAATCAAAAAAAATCTTCATTGCATCAATTTTTTTCTTTCTGTCTTCCTTTTTGTAAGTAAAAAATCAAAGCAGAGATTGATAGTTACGAGATTAAATCGAACAGAAGGGTCATCGGGATTCGCTTCTACCAACTTCTCTAACTCTCTCAACGCCGCAGCTCTTTGCTTTTCTAATTCTTCTTCTTCTTCTTCCTGACACGAATTAAAGCAATCGTCAATTCTAATTAGGAAAAAAAAAAAAAGGGAATTTGGAGCCGAAGTCGTTATAATTTTGTAGAGCGCGAGAGAGTGAAATACAGACCAATTTTAGCATTTTGGTGAGAAAAACCCTAAACCCCTCTTTACGTTACGTTCGGCTTCTTTCTTCACTTTCCCTCCCCTCTCTTCCTTCGGCTTTCACTCACTGTGCTGTTGCAGCACAAACCCAAGAAATGCACGAAACAAAAGAAAGGAGTTTCGTTATACGTCCTTGCCACGTCAACACTCGGACCCACCAATTTTAAATGAAAATTCTTCTTTTGGCCTTTTTCATCACCTTCACATTATCCCATGATAATAATAATTATTATTATTATTATTATAAAAGCCATTTTTTTAGTGTGAGTTTCTATTTGCAAACACAGCCTCCTTAGTTTTATTTATTGAAGGTTTATAAATGAAGATCCCTGAAATTTAAGGGGGTTTTTTTTATCACTTTAACAATTTTTCTCCTTTGAAGAAGAAAAACAAAATTTCCATAGCCACTTTTTTTTATTAAAAAAAGTATTAATTTGAAGAAAATGAATTGTTGCCTGGTCCTATTTGTTGCATCTGAATTTCATTATACGAGAAGTGAGAAGCGTAGATGGACATATAACATTTGCCTCACTTCCCCCAAAATATCAATAAAAAGCAAAATAAATAAATAAATTGCTTGCTTTTATATATATTAGGGGTGGGTATATAGTGCGGTGTCATGAAGGATGAATTAATTTATATTTATTAATCAGAAAAAAAAATGCTCCTCTAAAAAACAATGACAAGAAATTTTGTTTAGTTAAGCAATGGAAAAGAGCATTGGCATCGAAGGAACGCAACAAAAATGGGCTGGGCCTTAGAAGTGGTAAGTGGGCCGGCACCGCCGGGTTGATCCTATCTGGTGACCTGTGCAATCACATTGCTTAATGAGCTGGCCTGCTCTTTAGCCGTCTCCACTAATGAATCCTGCATTCAAACCCAAAAAATAATTAGCTAGTCAATTATAATAAATAATAATAATAACAGAATCAAAATTAATATTCATGATTTTTCTTAGTTGTTAAAATAAATAAATTGTTGATAATGCAAGGTTGCATTATGTACGTACGATCCAATAGTGATTAATTAAAAAAAAATGTACGGTTATGGTGCTTTGCAATTGAGAATATATAAATATGCAGTCATGCCTACATGCGTACACACGAGTCGTATTACTGCTCTCTTGCTCGACTCTTGAAGCTCCCCCGCAATCAATATTTCGTCCAGAATATAATACGCCTGCAATTTTCAGTATTCAATTAAAGCAAAATATATATATATATATACACACACACATGTACGCACGTATGTACCTTGTGAAAATTGAAGATTAAATCCAATTCACAAACCTAATTAATAAGAAATTAATTGATCAGGAAAAAAAAAGCAAAAATATTATTATCAAATCTTCCTGAAGCTTTAGTACAGTGTCCTTACACTGCCAAAATAGCGATCCAGTATCTCGACGTAATGGTGAATGATATCAAGAACCTCCAGTTCGTTGTCTTTCTCATCAGCACACATGCAGAAATAGAGGCCAGCATACCTGTATCCATCGGCGCTTAATTCATTTCATAATCACAAATACTACTAGTATATATAATTATATTATTTAATTAAGCTAATATATATCGTGGTCAGTTTTGAAAAATTATATATAATTAATTAATTAATCAATAGTACGGTAATGACCTTCTGTAGACAACCCTAAACCCTCTCCACTCCACAAAGTTGCAAAGCTTGGGACCCCGATTTAGAATAATGCCACTCAGCTCTCGGATTACCTGTCCAGTCCTCAACAATTCAAGTTTTTTTTTTTTGTTTCTTGTAAATGAAAAGGTAAAAAAAAAAATCATTAAGAAAAAAAAGCTTGTAAAATAGGAGCTCATTCTGCTACGAAGCAACTGAAATAATTACAATTTTTAATTAATGAATGAATTTCCGACAAATATATATATTAATTGGGTACAGATTTCTACAGGGAAAAAAAATTAAAACCTCTATACTGGATTTTTTAAAAAACCCAATTAATCAGTTTCATCAAATGAAATATTGTTATCTTAATTTATCGTGTATTCGTTATTCATTTATTTTCAAATGTTAATTATAAATAAATAGCAGCACACCATAACATTTTAAGACAAAAACAGAAATGAAACATTAGTCTCGAATATATTAATTAATGTGGAAAAAAAGCTGCAGATAATATATAGATCAATGGATAATGTGTGTGTGTGATAGGTAAGTACCTTAGATCTTTCGCTCTGGTTATAAGGGGAATACCATTTGGTCAACCTTACTTTTCCCTGGCGACTGACAAGAAGCACAAAGTGAATCTGGGAACCAGAAAACCATCCAAACTAATTAATAAATATACATCTAGATTTCTGTGTCTGCTCTTTAATTTGTTCCAAAGAATCCTCAATGCCATTGGAACCTGACTACATCATCAATGGATCAATTGCATTTTCAGAAATAAACAGGAGACAACAAGTAGCATCCTCTAAAGAAAAACTCAAGATTAATTAATAAGAAACTTGTACTTCTTGAAAATAATAAAATAAAAGCAACGTCCTTACCATTGTGAAAACTATATACTAGATAGAACACAACACCAACCAAGGAGAAAGCTAGCTGGCTAGGAACTTCAGAATTTTGCAGGTTAATTTCCTTTTGGAAAGAAAATCGGCTAAACGTCAATTCCTGTTGAGTTAGCAATTGAACCTTTTTGATTAAGAATAATAATGATGGTGGGATATTACTGGTGCAGAAAGGGAGCCCATTTTTAACGGGTCTATCCCTTTATTATTTCCTCAACAAAAGGGGAGTATAATTATAGAGGTGGTTGAACCCAAAAGCCAACAGGTGGCTCCCAATCCACTCATCCAGTATATCGGTCCCTCCTCTTTCTCTCCAACTCCGAGTTAGGATTTAGGAACATGAGACTGAGAGGAGAGGCCAGATGATATGAAGACACAATTATTCTATTACAGCCCACTACACAGAATTTTCATCAATAATTACACTTACATTAATTCACTGGATTCCATTAATAATGAAGCTAGATTTACCAAAAAAAAAAAAAACCTTCCTGGAGATTCGAACCTGTCTCTTGTATTTTAAGCTTAAATGCTCCAAACGGAAAATTTAGACCCTTGACTTCTTGCAAGGTAAAGGGCTCACTACCACTAGAACAGAAAGCTATTGGTAAAACCTTTCCGACTCCAATATTACTACTTTCTATACAAAAATATTCTTAACATTTGCTCGTTATTTTGTTCAGGAAAAAATAATAATAACTTTCAGACATAAAAAGAGGACTGCGTGCGTTCCTCACAGATGAGGATGAGAATGAGAATGAGAATGAGATGAGATCACACCACTATTCTCCCTTTTGCTAAGTCTCCATGGATCACATACCGAAAGGATGAACCTTGTGACAACCATTGGATGCACTTGTTAACCCTTCCCCTCATGCATTTTCTCATAGCCTTGAGTTGCACTTCTGTTAGACACTCACTTATCACCTCAATCATCCCACACATATCTATTGACATATCCTTCCCGAAGTAGCACAGTATTTTTGGTACCAAAATCTTCGACTCCTTGTGCACATAAACCTTGGATTGAATGAACTCTTCTTTAGCAAGCTTCAGTTCCTGAAAGATATTCTCTGCCGTGTAAACTCGAACCTAAATTCAAAACGAGTTGTAATTTCGCTTCAGCCAACAGTACTGAAAGTATGTAACGGGGTCTAATGGACGCAGTTAATAAATTTATAGAGAAATATTCATACTGCCGGGTCGGAATATGCCCCCGAACAAATCGCAAAATGAACAAGTGGTTCTGGGTATTCTAAGGCATACACATGCCTGATGCTCCCTGCCTTAGATTTCCTTCCTGGAGAAAAAATTGTTTGTAGCCACTGCATTCATGAGGGTTAAGAAAGGCAAATCAGACAAATGAAAATATTTCAAATTAACATCATCTCTTGCTTATTTTAAGAAGTAGCTAAAATATATATAACCATAGATTTTCTGTTTACTTTGTAAACTCTAGTTCTTGTATAAAATGACTTGGCTCTTTAATTGGGCAGCTTCAAAGTAATGTCTAATAGGGATCATTTCGTTTACATTCACATTGCAGACAGCTCAAATTCTGAAGTTTTCCATTATTTCTGATTTTTTTCCCCAATAAGTTCTGTGTTTATTCGTTAACGACACAACATATGTACAAGAACATTCATGGATATGATTAGTATATAACTCTTATTAGGATTTAAAGTGAAAAAACATACTGGTTCTGAGTAGTGTGACTGAATTCTCAAGATGGAGCTTTGTATAATGCACGCATTGATGCAGTGGCCACCCACATTGTATGCTGCCTGAAAGAAGAGAATACAGTGACACAATTATAAGTACATAATATGATTTATGACTACAAATTGATAGGTATATTGACATAAACATTCTTCACCTTCAAAATGGATGCGCTTTTCACCCGATTATGCGTCCCATATGCTAAATATGCCTGCCAAAAAAAACATCATAAGCACATCTAATAAGCATTGACAACCCAAGCAATAATGATATCAAAGTGCAAAACACTGGCAGGTTGAATCGATGTGTAAGTCAAGGCACATGTATAAGTGATTCAACATGCATGCTGCTACAGGTTATTCCTTGAGAGTAATATAGCCAATTAAATGAGACAAGAGAATCGCTACCATCTGTATTGAAAAGCAAAATATGGATCATCCACTGGTTGTTTTTGTACTTTCAGATTGTTTAAAAGACAAGCTTATATCATATGGAAGCCTTGAAATTTGATGTGGATCATTTACAAGAATTTATAAAGAATAATGAGTTGCTATCGTATGAGCAATCACTTTTGTTCTTTCGTTCTATCCTATTTCATTCTACAGGTTACTTATTGTAAGTGTGAGTTAAAGAATATTCAAAATACTAGCCCACACACATGCATGACCAAGGCATTGTGTATGTTAATCCAGAACGCAAGCTTCTCTTCACGTTTCATCTTCCTCGGATCCACCTGCTCAAGCCTTTGAACCAGTGACCTGTACAGCAATATAAAGAAAGTGAGTGGCTTCGGGAAAATAACTCCGTTTTGGCCAGCAGTAAGGACTGTACGAAACACCCCTGCCAGCTTTTGGCCAGCAGTAAGGATTGAACCAAACACCCCATCACCCCTGGATGCAAATTGCCCCTTGCCAATTCCTTTAGAACAGATAAAAATTTGAAGCTACCAAGTACGTAATTAATATGAACAAACATGTTAGACCATGTGATAGAAGAGGCCTATGCAGACCACCTGAAAGTTTTTAGCATGCTGGCAGCATAATTGAAACTACTATCATCTAAACATATCTTCAGAACTTCCACCATTGCAGCATATGGTCCACTCTCTCCTTTCAACCCTTGAAGTTGACGCTCAAACATAGCATCCTCATTGCAATGCGGACTCCAGTTATCAGAAGGATTGCGAGAAGAAAATACACTTGAGGAGGACAGGGATGAAGTAGGAGAAGCTGCCGAGCCTACTTGGCTATGAAGGGGGTTGGAAAGTCTGCAGTAAATGGCAGATATGCATCTCACAATGTCTTCAGAGAGTCTGTCTGGCGTATCAAGCTTGTTAACTAGGCAAGAAGTACCAAGGTGATCTGCAAGACTGCGACGGCCAGAATCAATATTCTGCAGCTCCTGAAAAAGCTCAAACAGAAATTTCAATTTGATTGTCACAAATTGCAGCATATGGAAAAATCGCATGCTGCTAAGTAAAGCAATGTAAGAATATGAATAGCATAGTATTAAGAAATCCAGATGATCATGCAAGTTACCCCTGTAGATGTTGACTGTAAGCTAGGAGTGCAACTTTGGCTGTATGGTCCAGACCAACGATGTGCAGGGGAACTTTGATCGTGGTGGATAAAACCACCTATCTGTTGATGTGCTTTTAAGTTGTGATGCAATTGAACTTGTAAAGGCGATCTCGACTTGCACTGCAAATAGTTTCTAGTCACTTTTGATAAGTCGGTTAGCTGCTCTTCAAAAGCTGTACGATACAGTGAAAGCAGATAACGCTCCAAATGCAATATTTCAGCCTCAAGTGTGGCAATCTCCTTCCTCAGTACATCAGATGACTGCATCAGGTAGAACAGAGGTCGAAAATAGATCCAAGAAAATAAGCAAATAAGGAAAGATAAAATCCATTGTGAGACATTAATTCAAGAGCCATTTCTAACCAGAAATTTCAAAACAGAATTAAAACATTTCTAGTGCTTCTTTTTTCTTTTTGTTCTCTTTAATTTCAAACCGCTGGCTAGTTTATCTGATGAGGAAAACTGCATGCAAAGCTCCACTATCGTTTGGGTAGCCAATGTGATTACATATGCACTTTCCAGTTAAAATTGATAACATTTTTTTTTTTCATTTTGCCCGTTTCTTATAATCGGCAACACGTGATTATGCAGTACTGAACCTTTGGAGTTGAAGTGTGACCGCGAGGAACAGATATGATGGAACTACAACCCACTGTGTTCTCAGAATCCCAATTCAGTGAAGCCTCGCGAGATATTGTATTCTCCAACTTTATAATCTGTCAAAACATAGAGAAGATAACCTGGATTACCAATGGTTACAAAATTAGGACTGCTTTTAATCTTTTAGATATCGAGAAACAAGGTGTGTCAGTTTATCAATCACAGTAGAAGGCAATTGTGTTGAGAGAATTTCCGTCTTAAAGTGACGTATTCAACTTCCAAAAACCAAAGACTAAAATGAGATCTCTAAACTCATTTTCCTAACGTAGACAATTCCATAAAGAGAGCCTAAGCTTGCACTCTGATAGTGGTTGAAAGTGAAGTAACATTGAAACATAAACATTATGTAAGCCTTCTTATGACATTTGCATAGATATATTAGCAACGAGGATGATTGATTGGCCAATTCCATACGAATTCCAAAGTTTTGGGGAAATGAATGAACATTATCAAATTGAAAGACCATATAAATGATACTTACAGAATTTGAAAGAGAGGATAGTTTAGGTGACATGTTTAGCACCCCACTAGGCATATCGCTATCTGGGACACTGAAAATAAAGCAAACAAAAGGGCATTGAGTTTGGACCAAAATGGGGTGGCATGGGAAGGCATAACAGAAAGGAAAAAGCAAACTAACTAACCTTGGGGAACTCAGATGTGAAATAGAAGGGCAAGAAGAAGAGGAAAAACGCCAATTAGGACCTGACATCTACTGTTTCCTCAGCTCTGTTGCAAAAAATAGTTTAGCCGGCATATGGAGAAAGCAAAGCAAAGAAGAGAACAGACTTATACATGAAAAGTACAAGATGATATCACATCTTGAACAACATTAGCAGAATCTTTTAAAAGAAAGCAAAAAATAGTATTCAGTATTACCTTTTCAGTTAAAACTTCATGAAGTTTTAGTTAAACCTTGGAGGGAGTTAAGTAGCACGCATGATACATCACCATCACCATGAATTCGTTAGGAAGAGCTAGTCAAGAAGCTGACATTTAGCCGGTTACTAGTGCACAAACAATCAAGCAAAAGATCTATTTCTCTCTCAACTCCTAAACAACAAAACCTCTAAAAGCCTAACGCCAAGACAAGACAACAAAATTTCATATTAATAGTAGCACTATTAGCAACTAACATTGCTAGTACAATACTAAAATCTTGAGTCTTGACTATTGACTAATGAATAAAATAGAGAAAGAGATGGACGGCCCACAGTGACACATGGAGTGGGTGAATATATTAATATTTGTGAGGAGGGGAAGGAAAGGGAAATGAAAGGAACAACATAGCATATTGTATTACCCTCCTTGAGACGGGAGTGGGGACATAACCCACCAAGAAAGGGGTAGAATTGAGCATTAAAAACAGCAATAATTATTATGAGCCATTAAGAGCTGGTGAATGATGACATTTGACAGTGGGAGCAAGCAGCAGCAGGAGGAGGTTAATGATGACTGTTGCATATAATTAATTAATTAATTAATTAAAAAAGGATCTCACAAGAGATGACATCATATCGTTAGATTAGGTGGAAGAACTGGAAAGTAGACCAAGATGATTGCGACTTTGCAAGCCCAGAAGAGAAGCTGCTTAGAGCAGTTGGCTGGCTTTCCTTTCTTTCCTTGTTAGTTCTGGCCACCCAACCCGACCCATCTATTAATTAAGGAAAGTGGTGTCTATTCTCCAGCTAACTCACTTCCCTTCACATTTCTGTGAAGCCCACGAGATACCAAGGAATTACAAAAGAAAATTCTTCTTTATATAGACCCTGTGGTTGAAATATATATTATCTGTCAGCAAAATACTCCTATAATTATAGCAGGCGGTCTGCTCTGGCAGTCAACCAAACTAGGAGAGAAAGGAAAACATAGAAATAGCAATAAATTTGGGGACAAAATAGTCACAGAGAGAAAAATTAAAAAAAAAAAAAAAATTCCCGAGTTGACTTGCCTAATTTATGGCTTCTTCTACGTTCCACTTGCACACAATCCTGCAATGCTACTCTAAACAAGTCACTTGATCTAATGGAAAATAATTAATGCATGCTTCAGCTAAGAGATATAATACCCTGGACTGGGGCACATGACAGATTTTTTAATTCAATACTAGTCCTTACTCCTTAGGAAAAGAAGGCATCGATTGCTTTGCTTTGGAAGTGGGGCGATGGGCGTTGACTCCCTTTGGCCTTCACTTTGATTTTCATTTGTGTTTTCAGTTTTCTTTTCTTCTCTTTTGCTTTGTCGAGACAGCCAGAACTCAGAACTCAGAAGAAGAAAGTCAGTTAAATGGCTGGCAATGGCTTGGAGAGTTGACCATCATACATACATATATATATATATATATATATATATATATATATATATATATATATAGTCCATACTATCCGAATAAACCTATATGTCAATCGTTGCTCCTATTTATTCATGTGATTATATAGTATCCTATTTTTTTCATTTGTTTTTTTAACTCACGCACTAAAGTCTTCTAAAATAACTAATTTATTAAAATTTAAATCTATAATATTTTATTATAAGAGACTATTAACACTGAATTATAAGCTCTTTAATCCATATTTTCATTACGGTGTCGACTCTCTCTCTCTCTCTTTCCCTTTTTAAGAATTCCACAATAGATTAGTAGAGTAGTTAATCTTAGCAAGCAAATCGATGTCTTTTAAAGTTTCATTTGTTTGGTAAAAAATAAATTTAAATAGGAAAAGCAATTCGAAGAAGCTATTTTTCAAAAAGTTGTTTTTCAAAAAATTATTTTTTAACGTTTGACAATTATATAAAAAACTTCTGAAAAACATATTACATGTACATTTTTAACCATCAAACCAATTCATCAAAATTATTTAGAACAAAATCAAGTCAATATTCACATCTAGTAAAAAAATAAAAATAAAAATAAGTAATCTTAGCATTGTTATTTTGGTAACTCAATTAAGAATTCTTTAAAAAAAAATTGAACTGATAATTTAGTTCAAGAAATAGTTTTATAAATTATTAATTATCATTGATAGATAATTATTCATTTAGTTTCAAAAGATTGATGTTGAAATAATTTGTAACTAATTATTGATTACGATTATCAATAAAATTTTACAGTCGATTAAAATTAGTTACAAGTTATTGATTTAGCGACAAATAAATATTGTTAAAAAAATAATTTATCTATTAATGAATTAATTAGTTTCAAAATTTTCACAAATAATTGTGGTCTTGTAATTATAATTATTTTCAATCACTTTAAGTATAGTTTAGGCAATGTTTGGGATAATGGTAAAAAAATAGAGATAAATTATTGAAATATTTATTATAAAAATAATTTTAAGATGTAAAAATGATTTTTAAGAATATTTAATGTATTTATAAATCGAAAAATCAAATGTTGATAGAAATAGAGAAAAATAATTAAATAATTAAAAAATAATTTGACATCTTTTAAATAAAAAAGAGATAAAAAAATTATTAAAATATATTAAGAAATAAACGAGTAACGCGAAAGCAAGACAACTCGTGAGAGAGAAAGAATGTTTTCCTCCTTTTTAACTCGAAAAATATTTTTTCAAAAATAATGTATCAAACTCCGTTTATTGAAAATCAAATCCCGTTGATTTTTTTCCTAAACAAAAAAAAAATGAAAAAATAAAAAAACAATGAGAAAAACAAGTTTCTAAAACTTATTTCTCCTAAATAATCACAGGCTAAGTTTATAAGCCAGTCACGGGTGTGGATTTGCCTCTGTTAACTACATGGGCGGCCGACAAAGATCAAATTAAGAAACGGAAGAAGACAAGGGGATTACTACAATAACATCCTACCTGTAGCATTTAAGTACAGTTACTACCCTGCTCATCCTTTGCCCGGTGCCATTTCATTCTGTCACCTCGTACTAGATTTGGTTGTTGTCTGCTTTGGTGTGGGCTGGGCGGTGGGCACTTTAGAAAATCGCAAAACCCCAAGCTTTCTGTGTAAGCATGCATGGATATCTCCAGGCCGAAGGTTTGATTAAATCAAAGAGACAAGATGGATTAGATTACAAGTGGGTCGGTGACGTGGTTAGAAGAAAGACAGAGGCCCAAATTTAAATTATCAAGGACTTCGAAGTTGAGCCCATTGCTTAGCATACATCAAATTACACGAGTACTGGACATCTCTGGAACTTGGGCTTCAGTTCCAATCCAGAAAGTCACACTCCAGCATGATGAGATGGATGTGACATTGTGGAGTGGAGCCCTTATGTCGGAAACCAGGCCATAACCGCTCGTGTGCATTTCCAAATGATCTTTCCATCTTATCCAGCCTTTTCCTCTTTATGTTTTTTTGTTCTTTGTTGGCCAATGGAATGGAGCCACGATGAATAGGAGTCTTCTGTAGGGGACACAAAACAAACAATCACGGCCTTGCTGGAACTCACCATCATCCAGCCCCCACTACTCCACTAGCCAAGCCAACAACCAACCAACAAAATCCCTCTCAAATTGATAATCTAAAGTGGCAGTCAGTCAAACGGGTCAATCACATTGCAATGTTGATGTTAATGTCATGATAAATATTGCAAATACATCTTCTATTGATTCCCTCCTTGGCATATGGATGGGAAGAAGAAGCCAGAAATGGAGTTACCCTTTTCATGGGACAACACAGCTTCAACTCGTGTTGGCTACAAATCTCCTGCAAGCAATCTAAGGTCAAATAATTAACTGGATCCTAAAATCTTGCCCCATGGCCATTGTCATCCCTACCGAAGCTAAAATACAAATAGGGGTGTGCACCACCAGGCTTGTGCAGTCTATTTTTCTAATTTTGTTTTTGTTTTCTTTCCATGCATTGCTAATTTCGCACTAAATAGCAAAAGAATAGTCAAGGCAAGACCTGATGCATCGTTTTCATGGATAATTAAGGATATTGAATCCAGAGTGCGGTGCGGTGTAGACAGGAACCGTCCAATAAATTCACCCTGGATTCCTTTTGATCCTATCCTTAATTAATTAATATGGCCTTATATATATATATTACGCTACTGATGTCATGTTGGCTTAATAACATTTAATTTGGAAAATTATTTATTTAAATTGTGATTGAAAATTTTAAGAATGCACTTAATTTGTTAATGAAACAATATGATATTTATATTCAAAATGGCATATATATGTAACTAGTTAATGAACTATATTTTAACCGTAATTAGTTTATCCCTTGCTCTAAAAAATTTTGAATTTGAAGCTTTCTTTTGTAAAGGGGAAAAAAACATGCAATTAATTAGTGAAGTTTATTTTGAAGATCTCCAGTTTGTAATTACAAATTCCAACTGACTACTTAATTGAAAATCAAATTGACGAAATCATGACACAACTTGATAGAAGAAAAATCTAAGCTAAACAAAAACTAAATAACTTCCACAAATACATCAAATACATAGTCTAATTAATCGCAATGCATGCTAGACTAGATATGCAACGATCCAAATCCAAGGGAATCGAAGGAGCCTGATGGTCGATGTTTAGTCAACGGTTGGTTACTTGGCCTAGAAATGTAACACTGAGTTTTGACTTATTTATCTAAACAAAAAAAATTATTACACATAAATTGACTTAGGAGGTGTTTGATAACCTAATTAAATAGCTTAAAAAATTAAGTTGTACTACTTAATATAAAAATCTTGTTTGATAATTTAAATAATCTTATATTAAAACTTTAAGTTCAGTTAAAATCTACTTAATCGGATAAGTTAAAATTTTTAACTTATCCGATTAAGTCAAACTATCTAAAACATACTCTCTCTCTCTCTCTCTCTCTCTCTCTCTCTCTCTCTCTCTCTATATATATATATATATATATATATATATATATATATATATATATATATATATATATATCGAATTTATAAATTATAATAATATATTTTGAAAAATAAAATACTCATTTGAAAAGCATAAAAATAATTCATTATATAAATTATAATAATATATTTTTAAAAAATAAAACATCGACGTTATAAAATTTTATTCCAAAATTCATATATTAAAAAATCAAATTTATTAACAAATAAAATTATATCAAAAATTAATTTGATGAGAGTTTTAGTAAGAAAAAAATAATTGAAAAAAATAAATTTTAAAAAATAAGAGTAATATAATCGGATGAATATGATCAAACTAAAATCTTAAAAAATATCATATATATTCTATCATCTTCAATCGGACTTATTATATTAAGTGCTTAATTTTTAATAGATGCCAAACAAGCTTGTCAAGAACATATTCAATACTTAATAGATTCGAGTACTTAATTTTCAGTTTTATCAAACATAACCTTAGTGGATAACAAAATAATCAGATTTATTAATTCTCAAAAACCCTCAAAACAAAGAACATAGTCATAATTTTAAGGAAACACCCAAAATACCTCGTTTTATTAATCCATTACAATTACTCAAAAAAAAAAATTAAGTCCTAATAATAATGAATTGGAAAATAAAAATAAAAATAGAATTTTAGAACACTAATTTTTTAAATAATACTATTCTAATTAAATGAAGGGTAAAGCAAAAATAATTATAGATATGGAAGACGAGACATCACAAGATCACCACAAAAGTAGCATCCAAGAGAAGCCTTCGGCTTTCCGAAGAAACGGACCCGGGTCTAGAATACAAGGCATACAAAAACTCTAATGACAAGTACTAGATATGCTCAACACAAACTAATAGTGTATGGATTGCACAAGCACTAGATTTAATCGATCTCTTTCTCAAAAGGAATTACCAATCCTAATTGGCTGCCTGGATTTCAATTAATCTCTAGACCCGCGCGCAAATACAATATTAGTAGAATGAGAATTCATGCACGTCAAGCTATTTGCTTATTTAAGTTCATCCAGAGTCTTAGACAAGTACCTTACATAATAATGCATTGGTGAAAAAGGAGAAGATTTGATTGATCCTATCACTAAACTGTTATCCTGCTGATTTGCGTTAACTTTTTGCAATATAAACAATCTGGGAAAGAAGACGAAAGATAACAATAAAATTGCTCAAAAGTGCTTTACTTTTATCTCTATTACTGCCCCAGTACGAACGTACCCCTGGAAAAAATCAAGCTTGAATTTTAGTAATTCAGGAAATTAAATAATTAACTTGAGCTAGCAATTAAGGATTACATAAAGGTAACGGATCATCATCAAAGTATAAAGCAACACAAATCCTAATCGATAATTTACATAGGAACAGGAGAGTAGTATAGATAATACAATTGATTAATATTGCTGGATATTTATAAAGAGGGGAGAACTTGTCATGATCGCAAGAGAAATATAGAGAGTTCTTGTCCAGAACTGCCAACAGGATTAATCATGTGAAAGGACTCGGAATCAGCAGAGCCAACGACTCGCTCGAAACTGGCTCGTAAGTACATGAGGAGGTCCCCTGCTTCCCCTGCTGCCACCGGCAAAACACCAGCACCTACGGAGACTGACTGCATGAGTTTGAGTACATCCACGTCGCTAACACTCATCTGCCTCCTCATAGCAAAACCAACCTTCCGTCCATTACAGTACATGGACCACACCGGCACGTTAAAGAGGGAGCAGCGCTCCTTTTGGCTATTAATTTGCCTCGGGTGGCAGCACTCGAGTGCTATGCGGAGCAACCCGTGCTGCATCTCTTTTGCGAGGTAGGCTGTGGGGACTGCGAACTCTAGAAGTAAGAGAGGAGAGCTCCGCGTATCGTCTTGGAGGCAAAAACTCACTCGACCTTTCCTGTAACCAAAAAAGGTGCCGGTTACGCTGGTGGAAGTGGAGGTGGTGGAAGCTGACGGAGATGCGTAATGATCATCCGTATCACCAGCAAGAGAATCTGTAGATGCTTGAAAGCCACAACAGGCAGGGACCATACATTCCACAAGAGACCTAAAGGACCTCCGGAACCTCACTTCCCGCCCGCAGTCTACGGAGGTTGGGGTGTCCATTATAGGGACCATCCCTCTTTGACTGCCCAAATCTATCATCATCCTCATCTTCTACGTATATATCTATCAATCTATATGTACACCGCTGCCACAAGGCAATTATATAAGCAGTAGGAAGCTAGAAATGAAGAAGATATATGAGTGAGGGAGAAGAGGGAATTAATTCAACAAAGAATCAAAAATAAGTTAATGTGTTTTATTATGAATAGGTAGGTAGGTTGATACCTGCGGCTGCTGCAAGAGCATGTTATTATTATTATTCGTACTAGTAGAGTAGACTCATGAAGTACATTAAGCTAGGAAAGTTCAAAGTAGGCAATGAAAGAGGCAGTAGTAGGTGGTAGCTAAAGGAAGGAAGGGAATAATTATGAAGAGGGGAAGCAGTTGTAAAGCCAATAAATACGCAAAAGCAGTGGGAGAAGCATTGAAGAGAGAGAGAGAGAGAGGCAAAAAGGACGGTGTTGCGTGGGTGGGCCTGGGAATCGGGGGCAATAATTCTGCCCACGAGGGCATGTGGGGTCTCCTCTTGGAAGCATTTGCGAAGGTGGTGCGCGTGATACGACTTCTTGGATTGTGAAACAAAGAACCAAACAATACAGATTTTCCTTTTCCTTCTAACGAATAATATCGCAACACCAATATTCATCCTTTCATTTCTTATTTTTCATGCATGCAGATTATTTTTTCAAGAAAATAAATAAAGAAAAGAGGTTACAGTCTGGGACTGCAAAGTAATAGCGTTAGGATCGCATGCACGAGGCAATGATTAGACCCAATCAGTCTTGCCGTGTCTCAACCTTTACCTGTTCAAAGATATCGACCTGACCTGATGCATGTTCGATGTTCGCCTCCCCGGTCCAGCCCCACTCTTCTTACTTACGGTAATTCCTAGAAAATTTTATCCCTGGATGCATAGCACGATATTAATTCACTTATATCGCTATTAGGGTTAATGAATCAATCAACTCCACGGTAAGTGCCTCCTCGTTACCTCCTAACTGCTACTTACAGAGCAATTATTGTGCCATTCCCTATGCATTTTCTTTTTATTATCTAATTGATTGACTTTTACGACTTATCTTTCACTTTTTTAACTTAAAAAAAGTTATATTATCTAGTAATTCAAAATTCCCTCTTCCGCGAAAGTTTTTTCTTCATAGGTTATCTACTTTTAGCTACAAGTCTAGGGCAGGGCTTTTTTTCCTTTGAGGATTGTTTTTGCATTTTAAATAATCGACCAACGATCAGTGATGGCAATTTTTCCCGCCTCAATGGAGCCCACCCCGCCCTGTGTTAATTTTTTCTGATCAACGTGTAGATTCTCTGCGTTAATCAGGAAACGGGGTAGGGTGCGGGTGAGGATGAGATTTGTCTGTCCGTCTCATTTGTCTTAATTTTTTTAATTAAAATTAAAATTATATTTCATATAAAATTTATAATTAATTACTTTTAGTGTTTATTTTGTATATAAATTATCATTTTTTTGTTATAATTTAAAATTAAATAAAATGAGATGAAAAAAAAATTCATGCTTGCTCCGTGGGAATTCCTATCCTCGTTTGATGCATGAATGATACGAGAAATTTTGTCCTATTCGAAGCACAAGGCGGGAACAGAAAAAATTTTTCAGGTGCAAGGCGGGGCCGGGCATTGCCATCCCTACCAAAGGTACATATGACCTTGCATTGCATGATTAATTGCTTCAAACTTTCTCTGCAAGCTTAATGGAGTTTTTTTTTATGATTGCCATTCTACGATAATGAGAATCATTGGTGTGTGTGTGTGTTAACTCACAAGTAATCCAGAACTGATGGCATCACGAAAAGGTCCCTTGGAGGCATCAACAATCTAAGAGTTCCTCGAATCAAGCTGCCAACTTTCTTTTTTTAATAATGATTTTTTTATCCAATAAAAGATGGAAAGTGTAAGGTTTTTAATTAAATACAGGATGCAAAATGTAATAATTAGTATATAAAGTACAGGATAGTAGAAGTAATTATTTAAAAAACAAAAACAATTAAGAAGAAGAAGTAAATAATAACTACTGCTACTAATCATTGATGCAGGCATACATAATCATGGCTATAATTAGGATTTTTCTGTGATTGTGTGTGTTAATACGAGCTTATAGCTTCTTTTGGTTTGTCACTACACATGATAGTTTAGAACCTTACGGTTATCATGTAATCAAAACTAAACAATGTTTTGATGCCACAGAAAATTAAAAGAAGGTGGTAAAGCTAGTTTTCGTTGTGAGCATGTACTTGGTAGAGCTAGCTGAGTCCTCAGAAATTAGAGAAGAGAGTGTGAGAAAAAACAAATCCATTGCAATCATATCCGGAGCATTTTGGCCCTGGGTTTCTGCACGCTTTGGTACCCTTTTAGCTTAATTATTCAATAATTCAAGGCTTCCCCCACCACTATCTAATTTCCCCTCCACTATGGAAAATAATACAAATTATTATAGCATACATAAAATGCGAGCGCACACACACACGGTATATAATTAATAAACAAATTCAACATGCATTTTTCTCTGATCTCTCTCTTGAAAGAAAACATGCAAGACAAACGGTCATTAGCTAAAGAAAACGTGAGTCAGTTAGTTGTAGGCAAATTTTTGAGGTATAAAGGATTATGTATAGCAATTGGATTTCAGGTCCTGCCGGATTTTTATTTATTTATTCTGACGAGTGCATTGTAGAAATGATAGCAAGTGTTTTTGGTTTTGGTATAAATTATATATTAATTTTTCTAATTTTTTAAAATGAATTAAATATTTAGTCTGGTTTCTAAAATTAATGGTTTGTAATTTGACCATTTTTATTTTTTCAGTTCATTTTTTTAAGACATGTAGAAAGGAAAACAAGTAAAAAAATATTAAAAGATCAATTATAATTTTTTTTGAAATAAAATAATATTAAATTAATCTTAATCAATATGATTAATTAATTAATTAATTCTTTAAACAATAGCTATTATTTAATTCGTTATGCAAAAGTAAATGATTAGCTTATAATCTACTCTGGTTTCCACTTACTGGGATGATTATTCCGGCTTTTGGATCAATGAATTTTGTATCGATTTTTTTTTTAAAAAAATTGTATTGTTTTTATCGAAATTTTCCTTCTAGTTAAGTATGGATTATATATATATATAAACGTACGCATTCTCTTCTGCACGCTGATCTGAAAGAAACAATTAATTATAAAAAATACAATGCTGCTGTTATGAAAAAACAAAAATTTCTCAACTTTCAATGGAACGAACAGCGGCGGGAAAGGCCATCAATACTTTTATGTCGACTGATCGCAGCAACAAAACAAAATGTTATACAGGATCTTCCCACATAATATATTCCTCTTTCCTTTATGCAAAGCAAGGCCTGCCTTTAGGCTATTTTTAATAATGGGTTGCAATCATATCATTGCCTGTGGCCCGATTCAAGTATGCATGCTGGCTACAGTAAATTATAAATTAGTCGCTCTTGTTTCATAAAATGAATTAATTAATGCTTCTTATTTTAAAAATTATTATTTAATTTTTTTTTATCGATGTTGATCATATTTAATTTAATATTATTTTTATTTCATCAATATTTGATAATTTTTTTATTTTTTAAAATAAAAATAAAAAAAATTAATTTTTAAAATAAAAAAAATAATTAATTTATTTATCAAAACAAAAGAGATTAATTTGTAATTTACTCCTGCTGGGTGCTAGCTGCTGGTACGATGGATAGCATGACTATATTCACATTGGTGGCAGAATGAGGTGGCTCTACCTCATCATTATTCTACTACTTTGTCTTCATCTATGGGTTTCATAAATCACTATTATTAAAAGGAAAAATAAATTCCAATAGAGTAATCAATTTTGTTATTATATTTATATAATTAATTCAACTTATCGGGAATTAATATATTTTTCAAACGAACAGCTTTACACTCCATTTCCACCACATAATATATGTATATATATACACTTTTCAGTGCCTCTCTTTTATTTTGTATGTATATACTATAATTGATTAGGGCTTAGGAGCAAAATTTAGCGCTTGCACCTATAATTAGTGGAGGACGGAATCTCTCTTCGGCTTGCACATTTTATTTTGAATTTAAATAATCTATTACTTCATTATATAATATTATATATATTAATTTTTATTGATATGGAATTTAGATACAATCAAGTAATATATATATGTGTGTGTAAATAACAAGATATTTTCGTATTATTTTTTTGTATTAATGGAGAATATACTTTTTAAGAAAAAGTACTAAATAAGGCTTGCGGCCAGGCTGTAAATTTGACTAGTGTGTTTACTTTACCGACCAGAGTGGTGTAATAATTTCCCAAAAAAGTTTGTCACGAGAAGAGAGTGACAAATGTGGATGCAGTTAGGTAGAAGCTTTTACATGGGGGAGGGGAACAAGCACAGTTTTTGCTGTTAAAGTAGAGGTTTCTATCTCAACAGGCCACGTAATAAGGAAGGATTAGTGGCAAACTTGTGGGGACAGATCTTTGCATCCTGTTCTGCTTTAAAGTGAATGATAATATTCATTGAAATTTACGCATAAAATTTGACTCTTGCATTAGCTCCGATCCAAATATTTCTCCTCGATCACTTTTGCATTTGACCCAGGCCCCCCTTTCTTTGTTGTTTGTGATGTAGCCCGTAGCACGCAGGCAGTAGCTTTTTGCCTTTTCCTCAACCTCATCCCCTTTCCTTTTTTTCGTCGGCGATTCCAATGAAAAACAATTTTGGGCTTAGCCTCCTAAAAGATAACTTATGGGTTTGAACTATTAACAGGCCGAAACAATTTTTGTACCTTTGAGGCCAGCTCAACTTATCTGGAACCCCAAACTTCATTGCTTCAAATACCCCCCACCCCCCGGTCTCCTCCTCCAGAGATCACGTCTTTGATTCCAAATATTTCAAGTTGCTATTGGATTTGATCTATGTAATAGACCTCCTCTTATTCATAAAGTTTTTCCCTTTTTTTTTCTCTTCAAACTTGAGTGAGTAAGAAATTGGTTCCTTTATTAATAGGGTTTTTGACTATATTTGATTCATGTACACTTCAAATTGTTTTGATTGAAATTTTATTTATATATTTTTTTCATATGAATTGAGTATTCTCTTCTTAATTTTATTTCCGTTATATCACTATTAGTTGTTTTGTTTTCATGATAAATTTCCATTAAAACCTCAATTTGATGTGCAACAGATTATGTGTAGAAATTTAATAAAAAGACTCAATTGATGGGAAAAATAGCATGAGATTTTCGATGAAAAAAATTCAGAGAGTTAAAAATGTCGGCATCGTCTTCTGTCCCTCGAGTTGTCAAACATTTATTAAAGAAATTTAATCACGGCACTGACCATATATTATTAAGGAAATTAATTAGTAGTGGCTAGAGATCAAGATCAATGCAACAAATTTCCACGCATAATTCGAAGGATTGACTTCAAGAGCTCTCTATCCTCATCTCTGGGACAACTTGTTTATGACTGACTTCAATCATCGCGCTGCAATTGTTTACTATATATCAGTTCTTATGAAAAGTCTGGAGGGCACCTAATCTGATCCCTAATGCATGCATGATTCTTCCTTTAAATATGAATGCAAATATCATTGACGTCATGACGACGTGTATATATATCCAATTAAGTCTTTACAAGTTTTATGTTTACGTAATCGTAGTTGAGTAGCCAAAAAAAAGACAAAAAAACAGAAAGAAAAAAACGCTAGTCTGAAACCATATAATTGGAGCTTTGAAAATGCAAAAACAAGTATTCGTCAAGTACGACGGAGGTGTTGCGTTCAATTTAAATCGTTAGATCAGGACCAGACACACATGGCAGGGAATGTTGATCTTCATCAATTGATTTTGACCAGGTTAAATCAATAGTTGCTAGCTGCATGATTTTTGGTGCAAAGAAAATTGAAGTACGGTTTCCACCAGCGTAATTAACTGTTTTCCTCTTTGTTCAGACTTATATTAAAAGAAGGTTGACCTTGGAGGAGCATAAGAAGCTACACTTGAAGTTATTAATATTTATGGCGGCAGAGGCAGACAGAGCAGACGCGGGATAGTGGATGGACTAGCAATAGTCAACTTTTTTTTTAATGCCCTCAATCACGAATGACTAGGAGAGATATCTTATTCAAAATGATAAATCAGAGCATGATCGGCAGCGTAATTAATTAAGCTCCTAGACTGTATTATTATAGGTCTACCAAGCAGTTGTAATTTTTTCTTTTCAGACTATATTAAAAATAATATTTATTTTTATATGTAAGTTTTTTTGCGTATAGATCCAACACGAATAAAGAGATTCATGCATCTCTTTTATAAATTATATTATAAGGAATTCATGTATACATATTGTTTTGACTTTTATTTTAGATGAGAAAAAAAATAATATAGCTTAGCCTCTTGTATTTATATTTCGAAGGTCGTTAATAAAGTGACTGGTCATGAGGTTAGTTTGCTATTACTGCGGAAGCAGTAGGTAGACAAACCAACAGATTAATATTTTTGTTGTATAAATGGGTCCCCAAAATTAAGGTTACGCAAGAGGATTATAGACGGTTTGAATAACTAGGATGGATGAAAGATAAGGTTGCCTTGCCTGCACCTACATTTGACTTTCCAAGCAAGGACGGCTAGCTCAATCCGGTTCCCCGTGTGAAAGTTTTGCCAAATAAAAATGCCGGTTTCTTTATCCACGAAGTTTCTCAAGACACGTGACAAGAAAAATAAGGACATTAGCTGGACTTGGTACCTTAACTTGCTGTCCAAGCTTAATTTGTGGCTGTCGTTTTTGAACATGGAGTTCCCGGCTGACCTTATCCTTTTGGCTTTCGCATCTTCCCTCCTCTCTGTTTCCTCACAAGAGCCTTTTTCTTTTATTCCTCAGTCCGGACAAAACCGTTTTTAAACTCGAAATATCTTTTTCCTTATATTTTCATTTTTTTTTTATGAATAAGTCGAAAGAACTGTACTCAAAAGCCAATAAAATTAAGCGTCATCAACATTTATAATAAACGTACAATCAAAGCCATATATGCACCTGTACATGTATCTCTTTTACATGGAGAGTACATAGTTATATCTTACAAATTAAAAGGTTATAACTTACAAATTAAAAGGCAAAATAATGGAGTATATATGTAATTAACAAAAATGATTTTTTTTCCCTTCAAAATGGGATTGTATTCATAAATAAGGAAGAAATGAAGCTTTAATCAAAGAGCAGTCCCTTCATAAATGGTGGTTAATCTGAGCTTAAAAGACCGAACAGCTAATTTTGCTCGTCTGGAAGTATATTTTTGAAATCTTCTGACAGAAGCTGATCTGGAAATCCCAATGGGAACAGCTGGTTGTTGTTTCACCTGTGGATTTGCAGCTGGCTTTGGCTTCGGATCAAAACTGATATTCTTGACAGCATTATGTTCCTGGTAGTCATGGTCCGGATTAACTAACAAAACAGGAGAAATCCGGGCATTCTTGCCGCGACGGGAGCCCTTCTTGGAGGAGTTTTTAAGGGCTAAGCTAGCTTTGACAGCCAAAGCTGCCATATCTGAAGAGGTTAGCTTGTGCTGAAGCTTTGATTTAGGAAGCACAAAATAGATCTGATCAGATTGGAGAGGGACATCCGAATTCAAGACAGGAATGTATTCATTGTAGAATAGAAGGTCGGAGTTGCAGAGAAACCAAGATGAAGAGGACGAAGATGAAGATGAGGACGCAATTTCAGCCTGAAGAACTTGAGAAACGAAGGCAGGAAGATAGTATTCGCGAAGATCACCGTGAATAGAAATAACTTTGGCCGTTTGGTGACGAACTTGTTCATGAGATTCACTACCCAACGAAGAACAAAAACAACCAGCCATCTGTTCTTCTTTCAATAAATATGTGAAATACTGGAAATGGAAATGGTTGTTGATTCGTCAGTGCTAGAAGATTTGAGAAGAGGAGGAATTAAGAAAGAAGAAGAGAAACAGGCTTGATACAGGCTGTGTGTGTCCTCTACGAGAGATTATGAAGGGAAATTGTGGAACCTTTGCTATTAATAAATATATATAAAAGAAAAGGGTAACGGTATTGGAGTACGTGATTGACGAGGTAGCATTTTGATGTATAGATACACGTAAGCAAATCCGTCATGAATGAAAATAATTTCTGTTGGCATAACAAAACTTTACTTGCCAAACAAACAGTTGACTAGCAATTTCTTTGTGAGCCCGGGAAAAAAACAATAGAATTCCAATTTCCCACCTTATTTCCTATGAGTAAATTTTAAATTAGTCCTTTTATTTTGATAAATGAATTATTTAATCTTTTTAATTGAAAAAATTATCTATTTAGTCTCTTAACTAGTATTGATTATATTTAATTTGCTATTTGTTATTTTTCTCATCATTTTTTTCATTTTTTCACTTAATTTATTTTTATTTATTAAAAAATAAAAATAAATTTAAAAAAATGATTCTGTTGTAATAAAATTTAAAAATATAAGGAGACTAATAAATTCGTTCCTCAAACTTATAGGAACTAATCTGTAATTTACTCTATTTCCCTTGGAACATCCTATGTGTTGGTGACTGATAGCACTCTAGTCAGCAATGACGTGGTACGCTGCTGGTAGACCAACAAGTCAACAAATGTGTCTGGCCCACAGGACAAGACAGGACAGGAATAAGAAGGTTGAGTTGAGCCGCCAATGCCAATGCCTATGCCTTTTTGACCATCTTATTGTACGGCTACTACTAGTTTTCCTTAGCCCACAGAATTTTTAAGCCGAGCATGGTTTTCAGGTTGTTTATAACGGGCCTTGTAGTGTTAAAGCCCAACATTGTCCCATTTTTTGTTTCTACAGCATATAACTAGATTTTTTACCTATGCCATGTGTTGCGTATGAAATAAAATATGTACAATTATTTTTAAAAAATTATTTTATTTTAATATTTCTTGTTATATTATTTATCTATAAAAATATATTAAATTAAAAATGAATAAAAATTCATTCAATTTTATAATTTTTAATTAAAAATTTGTATTTAACCGATTATTCTTTATTTTTTTATAAATTTTTTATCAAATAAATTATTTGATAGTATAAAAAATGTTAAAACAAATAGATTCTTAGTTAAAAACTTATTTTGTATGTTTTTTAAACACTTTTTTACCTTAAAATCTTTTATTAAAAAAATCGGAGAAAAAAGGACCAAAGTGATTAAAATAAAACAAAAACGAGGGATCAATATCAAACAAAAAATATTTGCAAACTAAAAAAAAATATTTGAAAAAAAGAATTAAAATGTAATGTCACAATAATTTTCATAATAAATGTTTTTAAAATGTTTGAGAATTACAAAAACATCACTAATTTTTAAATATATTATTATATGATTAAAAAAATAATACATCTCAGCCTGTATAAATAATATTTCAAATAATAAATAAATTATTTTACTTTAGTTTTATTGATAATAATATATCCTGTATTCTTTGATGGTAAATAATTTCTCTCTATCCTAATGAATCAATTCAATGTACAGGAACATGAATACCACTTTATATATTTAGTGCCAGTAACACAGATATTTTTATTCTATTAAAAAAATCTGTTTTATTTGTCACCAAGCATATGCTTCTTTTCATATCTATGTTCTGATTTTACAAATATCTTAGAGTGCAGATGTGTGCACCAAGTTTCAAATATTTCAATAATAATAAAGCGGTTTGAAATATTCGTCGAGAATATATATACATATTCCTTCCCCCAACATGATTTTCAAGGAACGAGCAACAGCCAAATGGATTGATCCGTATTTTGACATGTGGCTTTGGTTTGAAGATATTTTATAATATTCAAATTAGTATATTGAAAATTTTTTTATCACTTTTCATGAGTTTAAATATAATATTTTTTTATTTATCTATTTTTTAAAAAAACAAATTCATAAAATAACTATGATAAATCTACATTAATTATTTTTAAATATTATAAAATTTCTCTTTCGTTTGCATCCAAATACAAGGAGGAATAAAATATTCACGAGTCATGCCAACAGCCAATTGAATATTCCACCACAAGCCTTAACTTTGCATTATTATTTTGTCGTGACATGCAGAATACATACAAATACACGAAGGAGTAAATCTATATTAATTATCTATTTTTTTTGAAAAAAAAATCCATAAAATAACTCCAGTAAATCTATATTAATTATTTTTAAATATTATAAAATTTCATCCAAATACACGAACGAGTAAAATATTCACCGGTCATGCCAACAGCCATGCATGACCACTGATTGAATATTCCACCACAAGCCTTAACTTACTCTGCATTATTGTTTTGTTGTGACATGCAGAATACATACAAAAGGGCACACCTGACCAGGCTGTCACAAAAAAAGAACAAACAAGAAAGAAAAGACCTTTCTTTCCAATGGGTCAGCCCTCAGGCCAAGCCCACACAAAACGATCATTCGCTATTGAACCATTCTCAAGTCTCAACGGAGTCAAAAACTACCAGGCACAGTCGCACACCGCGGTTTCAAACTCGACTGTCCTCAAAGACTGCTCTCAAAATGTCAGACAACGAGATGTTGAATCTACTTCACCCCATATTTCGAACCTTATATTATATTTGCAATTCCAAAACACAAAAATAAAATAAAATAAAATAAACAACAACGACAACAATAAGAATAACATTAAATTTATGTCCAACGATTTCCATTTCTTTTGTCAAACGGTGAATTTTTATTATTATTGTTTATCTTTCAAGTCCTTTATTTTTTTGGTTCAAATATTGTCAAATGAATGCTTTCAATAACATAAGCTTTAAAAAATCCAAAGCAATTTGGACTCAAAAACAATTCGTTGAAATTTGGAAATACGCAGACGTCTATAATAGAGCCCAGTAGTTGAATCTTGAAGAAAAAGTTTGTCGTGAGAAAATTGTTTAGCTCTCTGGCTGGCTCCCTTGCTCTCGGACTGTGATAACGGTTAGACCAGTCCGATGGAAAACGGGCCATGAAGGCCCATGTGGTCTACGGAGCTTTTTAGACAGAGGAAACAATCTCACAGCAATAGTTTTTAGTGATGGGAAAATGGAAATACTAGATAAAGGCCTGGACAACAAATTGGGCTGTTACTACTAATAATTAAAGGGCTTGTTGCTGTAAAGATTTTTAAAAATGGTTATTTTTTAAGAAAAATATCCTAAAATTGATCAACATATTGAAATTTTTATGTGAAAATATTTTAATTTAGCATAAATATAATGAACATGATATGTTTTTCTCCCGCCCCCCTTTTTTTTTTAATCGTGAAAGGAATATACTATACTGAGACCTTTCGAAATTTCTGTTAAAAATTAAAACAACTCTATGGGCTTCATTGGTATTATCGTACTGTGATTATTGTATTTTGTTGTGCTACAGCAAAAAAGTAGTGTTTATTGATTAATTGATTGATATGTTGTGCTTACAAATATTTAAAATAATTAAATAATTTTGATTAAATTTTATTGCTATGTTTTTTAAATATAAAATGACCAATAAATAGTGTAACATACTAAAAATATTTCAACAAATATATTTTATTTATATTAAATGATTTGTAACTTATTAAACTTACATGACCTGTGAGCAATTGTTAAATTTTTTTTTTAAAAAAAACAATAAAAATCAAGGAAGAAAGTTAAATAGAGCTATAATATGCGTGTGAGGGTTTATACACACATTTGCACGTCGTTTTAATAAAATAAATAAATAAAATTGAGTTACATAAAATCCTGGCATCTTTGGTATGTCTAATTTGAAAAAACATAATAATAAAGAAAGTTGTTATTTTAAATAAAAGAATAGAATCCACAAAATTAGCAGTTGTGCTTTCAATTAAAAACACGAGACATCTTGCTTTGGTTTTTTTTTTTTTTTTTTTGAAAAATCTTGTAAAGCGAGACATGTTGTGATTTCAAGGCAAAATATGTATTACTCAGACACTGCTTTTCAATGAAAAGTAGCTTAGGTTTTCGGTTTTAAAAGTACAAAAATACCAAACTGACAGTAAATCTCATATCTTTCAGACTAAAGGAATAGAGGTCGTTGTAACTAGATCAAACTTCCATAGAAATAAAATAGAATATTGATTGCTTTATCTCTCTTTGCCAATCAAGATGAAATTCACTGCCGATACATGCAAATGACAATATATACCCAAACATAGAGAATTTTTTAAGGTGAATCTAATATTTAAAAAAAATGAAAGATAAATTATCGGTTATTATATATTATACTATTTAAAATATTATTCATTCATATTCATTAACAAAAAAAAACTAAAGTAAAACGATTGATTATTATTCACTACATTATTTAAAACAATATTCATTAAAGCTCATTCGTATTATTAGTCGAGATTCAAACATATTATTTTTTTCATTATACAATGTTATTTTTACGAGTTTTCAAACATTTTAAAATCATTTTATTATAAAAGTTTACGTGACATTATATTTTAATTTCTTTTTTTAAAAACATTTTTTAGTCTATAAATATTTTTTGTTTTATTTTTGTTCTTTTTTATCTCATTTTGATTACTTTGATCATTTTTTGATTTTTTATTTAAAAATTTTAAGACAAAAAAATGTAGAAAAAACCTATTTACAAAATAAGCTTTTAGCTAAGAATTAATTGATTTTGACTTTTTTTTACACCATTATAGATTTTCTAGTTAAAAATGTTGAAAGAAATAAATAAATAATGTTTTTTAATTAAAACATTTATGAAAAATATAAAAATAATAAATCAAATATAATATTTTGATTATAAATTATAAAATTGAATGAATTTTAATTTAATATATTTTGATACATACACAATATAATATAAAATATCAAATTAAAATAATTTTATATGTTATGCTTGATTTGCAATATAACATAGATAAAAAGACTAGCATACACCAGTTGAAATCCCATGCACGGATGTATGGTTCAGATTTCAAATTAGATCATGATTTATATATATTTGAGAAATTATTTATTAACATGAAAAAAGACTTATTGAAACCTTTAAATTTAATGCCGAAGCAACTCGAAACAAAAATTTGTTCGTACGAAACCATATGGAACTCTCTATAAAAGTAATTAATTTGATAATTGTCAATGGAAGGGTCTCATTGCCACCCGCACGATACCAACACAGCACTCTAAAAGTACAAATATATATTTATATATATATGTTACGGTGGAGGTTGACAGCAGAGTTTACCAAAGAGACAAAAGGTGAAAGACAACACAACAAAATAGAAAGCAACATTTATGGATATTAGATAGATAGATAGAGAGAGAGAGAGAGAGAGAGAGGAATTAAGGTAATAGAGTGGGGTTGATTGTAAATTCACTTAAAAAGAGTGCTTCATAGAAAATGAGTAATGACGACATGTCTGATGCCAAAGCCAACACCACCACCTAAGAGCCTTATCAACAAGTCTCATGATAGCCATTAGTTTATTCCGTTATGTTTTAATTTGATGATGATGATGAAGGATCAGTCACTCATATTTATAAAAACAAGAAACAGAGGAGAGAGAAGGAATAAAGCCAATTTCCATTATCCACAGTGACACCCATTAGTAAAATGCCAACTCGAAACATCATTTCAGTTGAGTAAATTATAAACTAGTCCCTTTAATCCTTACGAAGCAAAACAAATATTGACTTCAGTTTCATAAACTAATTAATTAATTCTATTTTAATCATGTTTAATTTAATATTAATTTGTTTTTTTTTTAAATGTCTTCTTTTCTCATCAAGATTTCCATAATATCTACTTATTTTTTATTTCTTAAAAAACAAATAAATTAAAAAAGAACAAGAATGAAAAGGACACGTTGATAGTTTTTGAAACTGTAAAGACTATTTAATTAGTTTTAAAAAACTAGAAGGACTAATTTATAATTTACTCCTTTTAGTTAGTTTCTAGACAGAGATAAGCAAGCAGTACTGAAACCGAATTGATGAGATTAGTTGATACTTCTGGTTCACCTTCTGGGATAAAAATGGACCCATGGCCCAAAGGATGGGGTAGGCATACGTGTCCAGCCGAACCATGCATTGAACAAAACGTGTCACTCCTTTAGACAACTAACGACTTACTGTACGCAGGAACAAGCTCGCAAAAAGACAAAGCAGCCTCATTCTGGCCTTTGCGAACAAGTTTGAGCTGATTTTCTTGGAAAGTTTCCACTTTGTAAACGTCACCAATACCTCCATGCCCATGCTTCTACAATACCAGCTGCGACCGTCTTTTGCCCCAATAATTCACTAAACAATCGATTTTCAATCGATTTTCACTCAGCATTATTAGGAAAAAAGGTACTATTTAGCAGTACTGCTACTGAGCTAAAAATACAGTAGTAATTGAAGAAGGGATAAGGAGGGGAAAGCACAAATTGATGAGTGGAAAGGGCAGACGGAGAGTGCACTCACTGATCACGCAGCCTTCCAGATTCCTCACGGCTCTCATCCACTTGTTTTTTATTTTAATAGAGGAGAACAGTGAGAGGAGACAGCGAAAGATTGGGATTTTAGGAGCATCTGGAGAGGGACGTCCTTGTCCTTGTGGGGATTTCGTGTCCCCTAAGCTTTTCTCTGATTTGAACTCTATCCCCATCCCATCTAGAAATTTAGACTACTAATTCATCCGCTTTTAATTTTTATCCTAGCTATGGCACAGTAGCACTAGCAACTTGCAATTATCTACAATTAATTCCCTTGAAAACCTCCTTGATTTCCCGGCCTCAAGACTCTGTCTCTATCGCTACTCATAAATCTTGACAAACAATACTATAGCAAATTGGCCTGACGACATTATCCCATTTGGGAATATCATCCATCAAGAGTCCAATCCTAGTTTTAATCCGGTTAACAACTCCATGTTAGAAAAGAGAAGGGAAAAAAACACAACAAACAAGAGAAGAAACACATTACCAAGCCACACATAACTGGATTCACTAAAAAACGAGATAGATGCGCCTATCTGAGGAAATAGAAATTGAGGCGTGCGCGAAAACAAAGTTAGCATTTGGAACAGACAAAGTTTATACCAATCAAAAAGTTGATTGTTATCGAGAGGGGGTTTATAGTTTATACCTTCCTATAGGAAGAAACTAAAGCATAAAATCAGTCAACAACCAAGAACCCCTGACCATCTTTTATCTTCAGGAATGGCATATTATTATTATTTTTATTGAGAATAGGAATGGTATATTATTTTTTTCTCAAAAAAAAAGAAAAAGAGAGAAAAAAAAAGGTTGTTAATGTGGTCCGCATTACATTGTGAGAATCTCTATCTATAACTTATTTTACATTTCTAGCTACAAATTCACAATGGACACATTCATGACCAAAATAAGAAGCTGGAGAAAACCCAACTCCCCATGTACATAGAGTAAAGGTGCCTCATAATAGACACAGAATATGAAATAAACGATCACAAAGATGCCAGAGCACAAGGTATAACTTTAAATACCTACAAGAAGAAAACGCATTGCTCTGTTCTGTACACATGCCATCATAATGCCACAATATTCCATTATTGCTACCTTTCCAACAATCTAAAACCGCACATTTTACATATACATATACATAATATATATATATTTCATGATCTGTACATGCATGGATATGGTATTCCATATATCCTAAAATTTCTGACTTTGAAACTAAATCCCAACAGTAATTGCTAAATGTATATGAAGGGACCATTTCTTTACTCCAAAGCTAGTAAAAACACACCATCTAGTATCCTATTCTATACTAGTGGAGACGTATATACACAAGAAACTTGAGAATGTAACTCCTTCCCAGCATCATTTTTAGAACCTAATTTTATTTTTCTTTTTCTTTTTTAACATCATTAGATGCTATGCTAAACATACTGGAAATCCTTTTTTTTTTTTTTTTGGCGGGGGGTTATGAAATCTTAAAATGGGGCACGTTGAGGTATACCCTTTCTTCTCCTTGCATTACGATGATTGAAAATGGGATGAGTAGCCGGAGAAATGTTGGTAGCTGCGTCATCACCGGAGCTCTCCGCACCATCATTATTAGAGGAATAGATTGAGAGTCCGTCCATCAAACGATTGAAAGCATGTGTCCTGCGAATCTTCTTAGGGGTTGACGACTCGTCTGATTCAGACCCACCAAAGAAGGGATCCCTATTGTGCTTCGATTTTAGCGCAAATGTGAGGTCTGGGTCATCACCCCGCTTCATGCCTCCCAGCTGACAAAACGTAAAGCAACGGATATTGTATTAAGCTGCTACCAAATAAAACAGAGCAGTACAAGAGAGCAGAGCAGAGGAACCATTAATAATCAAGAAATGATCATCATAATTAACCTAGATACCTTGCATCCAATAGAACAGAATCTGAAAGAATCAAGGAGGCTTCGACAACAAATTTCGCAAGTGTTGGTGACCCCCTTTCCAGGCCTTGGCTGCGGGCGCTCATTGAGGAACACAATCTTGGCGCTATTGATGATGTACGTCTGCACGCATGATATGTCTATGTACTTCTGTATCTCATTTACTCTCACCACGTTATGGTATGAGGATCGCCTTATCTGCACAAATCCAAGCGGTAATCCAATCAATCAAACAATGCTTATCAATGCTTTAAGATTGAAGATAAGATACACTAGAAGTAGTGGATGTAAAACTAAGAAAGTGTTAATTTGGAGACAAACCTGAACAACACGGTGATCTTTATGATAAATGAGACAATAAGAACAGAAAGCCTTTCCCATACAATCTAAGCAGAACATATTGCATTCGCTTTTATTCGATTCGCCATGAACTGCACAGGGAATGAAATAGCTTGCTCTAAGCATGGGTATCAACCACGGTGGACCCATGTCGTGTTTTCCCATTTGCCCAAAGGGACTCACCTGCCATCAATCATCAAAGACTTAAATGAGTAAACCCCAAAAACACAAAAAATTTCCAAAAAAAAAAAAAAAAATAGCAGTAGAAATAGAGAGATGCAGAAATGAACATACCATGACTTTATTATTACTATTAGTCTTGATAAAAATCCAATCTTCAACAACCTCTGCTCCTGTTAATTACAGAAAATAAACAGCAGCCATTAAAGCCATCAAAAACTCATCAGCAACCCGTACTGCAAATTATGGACATGAAAAAGATCAATTCATCTCACTGAAACACAAACCTCGACGAAGAAACCGCCACACCGGACAAAGAAATCAAAGATTAAGATGGAAGAATGTGCAGAGATATTTTTATTTTTATATAGTAACCTGTATGTATGCTCTTCGAGGGAAACACTAGAAGAAGAAAGATACTCTAAGATGGAAAATGAATATATAATACGAAATTATAAGGAGGTCACAAAACCAGCGCATAAATTTATTTTTTTTGGTTTAATAATATACAATAAAATTAAATAATAAAAAAATGAAAAAGGCTAAATGGAAACGTGCCCACATTTTATAACAGTAGTGTATATCTACGGACTTGAAGAGGGACAGCAACTTCCAGATTCCCATTTGCTTTATTAGTACACGTCCGATCACTTTTATATTTATTATTATTAAATTCGAGGTTACGGTTGATCAACCTGTGATCTCCAAGCCCGACCGTGTGATTTGAGTGGGGCCACTTTTGATCTTACAAACACACGAGTCAACAGCCGCTTTTTACTTGTACTTTTCTCAAATCCCACGTGTGAAACTATAGAGGAGGATACGTCGACCAACCTGCTGTTTTTTTTTTCCCCAACAAGAAAAGCTTTGAACTTGCAAGAAAGAGTGTACAATATCGATTTTTCCTTAGGACAGACTCCCGCTACATCAAGTGTCCTTTCTCAAGATTTTTTTCGTTTTCTTGAAAAAATCAATGGATATATAAAATTGGCAACAATAAATTTTTTGCAAATTAGTAATTAATATAGAAAATAATATTTAATGATAGCACTTGCCATAATATGATATCATCCTGTTAAATCTGTTTCCAAGATTTTTTCCATAATCTTCTTTTATATTTTGTCTGCTCAGAGATTAAAAATAAAAAAAATAAAGGAAAACTACCTAAGTTTGCTATTAAAAGTTAAAACTTTGCCATGTGTCCCGGCCCAGATTGTCCTTTTCTTAGTTTGAGTTCGAGATTGAACTTGAAATCAATAATAGTGTTTTTTTTTTTTTAAGTAGTAAAAGGGCATTTTTAATTTATGGTATAAATAGATTGTGTTCATCAAAATGTGCATGATTACGTTCATGAATCATCGGTTCATCAATAAATACACAATCTATAATAACAATCCCAAGATTTGGCATTTAAATTTTAGAACGAGTTGATGAAATTGGAAAAAAAAAAACCCATAACACGTAACAACTATCAACAACACCCATTAAATAAGATGAGCGATTTATGGGCTTACAAATGGAAAGACAGTTAGGTCGATCAATGAAAGAGAATATACTTAATTTGGTAAGAATTTTCAAAACACAATCGAATGAAATGATTGTGTCACTTGCTTGCTGGATTGACAGGTACTGATGTAGCTGGTTTAGTTAAATATACCTTAAGCATGGTGATAAAAAATGGGGGCAGCAACAACAAAACTTGACACCGCTAAGCTATATTGTTTAAGATGTAGTCTTTTTGGACCTGCCCTGCAGGGAACGTTAAGCATATAGAACTCCATGTGTCTGCCCGTGGCCGGGCCTAGACAGATGGCTTTGAGGCAGAACGCCATGCTCAAGCCACGCCCCCCTGTAATATTTAGAAGAGTTGGTCTTCCATGAATGATACCAACAATTTTTTGTTTATTGTCACCACTCGGCGGATTTTTGCACGCAAATTAACAAAACAAATGCATGTGTATCCTTCCCATAACCTTGGGATTCAACCTTCAAACTATATATATCGTCATTAGTGGATTGGTTCGACACTTGTCCTTTTGACCCAACCATAAGTGGACTCGTAGGCTCGAGATTTCCATCCATTGGGCCCATAGATTTTAGTCCATACAAGATGCCTACGTGCTGACGTGATCAAAGTAATCAACGCACTTCAAATATACCATCAAACCCCGCAATTGTTGGAGAGGAAGTTTAGCCCCTAGTAAGCTACTAATCCACGAGACAAATGAGTCTAGAGCAGAGTGGAAGACCCAACTTTACTTCCACTAACACAGGACAAGACAAAAGCAGTCCAAGCCAGCGGCACTTGGGTCTTAAAGAACCTCTCATCATTCAACATGGTGCATCTTGCCGTTGTCCTCTTTAAAGTAGTTATATTATAAAGTTATCTCAACATCTTTATTCTTAAAAATAAATAACAATAGTAATAGATAAAAGTTTCGATGCTTATCTCTCACTCTCTAATCTCTCTCCGTCTTCATCCCAGACAGAGCAAGCATGAATTTAATCAGCTCATGTCCATTGGATCCTCCTTAATTAGTTTTAGATTAATTTGGAAATCAAGGAGTAGAGAGAGACCATGGAAGAAAGAACTGTTTGACTATACACGTGAAGTTTGATTAATGTTCGCATCCATTTATGTCTTTAATGACACCAACAAAACTGAAAAATAAAAAGAACCAAATAGCGGTAAAACTGTGAATTTCATTTGCTAGACGTTAAAGACTCGACTCTTATCTTGTGTTTAGATAGAGTGATAAGTTAGAGAGAGGAAAGAAAATTTTAACTTGTTTGATTTTCAAAGAAAACCCAAAAAAAATAATAATAATAAACAAATTTAAAGGTGGTGAGATCTACTTTCCTCTCAGAATTAGGAGGAAAGTAAGAGAAAATCATGTCAAAATATAATAAAAAATTAAAAATAAAGGGTATTGTCATTTTTGTCATTCAAAGTATTTAATTATATAAATGTAATAATAGGAGTATCATAATAAATATACAATAATATTTTTTTCTCTCTCTTTCTACAATTATTCAAACAATAAAAAAAAATATATTTTTTTCTTTCATTTTTATTCTTAACTACATAATAAGTGAAAATTAATTTTGTTCTCACTTTTTTCTCTCTCTTTTCTTTCCTCCAGTAGGAAATATCCAAACACAGAGCTAATTTTGTTTGGGATGAAAAATATCATAAAACTTAAAGAGTAATTTTGTTCTCACTTTTTTCTCTCTCTTTTCTAATTTTGTAATTTTTATTTTCTAAATCATTAATTTAACCATTTTTTCATATAAATCACAAAAAGTATTTGAAATATAGATGCAATTTAGTTAATAGGTAAACTAAAAGAGATTATTTGCATGATTGGTTGACAGCCAAAAGAATTTAGTCTTTGTCATTTTAATAGACAACTCAATGAAAAAGATATTTGGATTTTATTAATTATGGAAGTTGTTTATTTTGTTGGATAATGATAAAGTAACAATAACCATATAAATGAAAGTTGAACTCATATTGAAAATAATGTATGCTAATAATAATTTCATTGATTATCAAACATAAATAAATTAGATACTTAAAGCACAAGCATTGTCTAAAAGATACTTGAAAAGAAGCCAAAATAGTTGACAAAAATAAGGAAAAATTTTGAAATTCAAAAATATAAATTAGATCGAGTATAAATGCATATTCTCCATGAATAAGACCTAAAGAGCAATTTTGCAAGAAATCTCAAGACCAAATTTAAACCCCACATTTACATATATGTGTACATTTTATCTCATAATAAGGATTAAAAAAATATATTAAATTCTCAAGTCATTTTCTTCCCTTCTTTTTCACAAGTACCTCTTAACACTTCTACTACTTGAATTAATAAACACTAACCTAAACTTAACCACATGTTATCCTTTCAAACCCACAAACCTTCTTTTGCCCAACCCTAACCTAAACTTAAACCACATATTATCCTTTCAACCCCACAAACCTTAAACCTTCTTTAGCCCAACACATCATATTCATTGTTGCTATAGATATCCATCCTTTCAAACCCACAAACCTCAAACCTTCTTTTGCCCAGCACATCATATTCATCGTTGTTATAGATATCTAACCTACCTTATCTATAGGCATATCGATCGGGACATGTTGGGGTTTTATTTCGGAAACCACATGTTTTAGTGTGGGTAAATCTGCTTGGGACTAAAGAACAAATTAACTTTTTTTAAAACAATTTACTGATCTTAACTTGATCATAAAGCAAAATGCAAATGGCCCAACTATAGCATGAAAATTCGGGTACATCTAAGCACATGACCGTCCGCAATGTGTATTATATATATTATCATGTTTAGATGAAAGGCCAAGCAAGCAAGCATGGAGCATGGGGCCAAAGGAAAGAAGAGCCACCTATGCTTAGCAAGGACTCAAAGAGAAACTACTCTCTCTATCATTGCAATTCTTTCCTCGACCCATTTCTTGGCTAGGCTGGTTTCCAAAATCAATCATTACAACCACCCTACGAAAACACATACATAGGCATCTTAATTGCCAGTTTTATGATGGAAGCCACCTGTGTTGTGTAGTGAAATGCATTTCTCTTTTGACAGTTGTTGACTCAGGCACACCAGTACTAGTAGGCAACCCCCCAAAAAAAAAAAAAAAAAAAACAGAAGAAGATAAAACTGCTCTCTTTCATTCATTTCAATCCTCCTCGGCCCATTGTTTGGCTTGTCTATCAGCCGAAGGGCCGGTTGATCATCTGTATTATTTACTCTCTTCAATCTCACGATCGGTTGAAGGGTCTCCATCATTCATTCAAGAAGCATCTTTTCTTAATAATTCAAGTATTTAACTAGCTACTCAGATCAATATTGTAAAAAATAAGAAGCTTTCTATAAGCGTCTATACAACCACCCCACAAAGGAGGTTAAAGAGCATTATCCCATTGTTATCTTTACAGAATTCCTTTGGACTAGCAATGCTCGAATGAAATAAAGGTAATCATAAAGAATAACAAAAGAAAGAAGCAAGTAATTCACTCACTTTTTTTTTCCACATACAAATCAAAAGTAACACTGAGCCCTCTTCTTTTCCTGCATTAGTTGATGATCACCACTCATTGGGGTGGATGTAATCCCCACAGGACAGCAAAATATGAGTGAATTTTGAGCAATCCCAACCAGTGGAGGTGAATGAATCACGAAAATGGAGACCAGGCGTGAACAGTGGAATAAAGCACGCATGTGAACTATTGCTCAAACAATCATGAGTAAGCCTGTACAGGTCCAATCGTATTGCGCTCGAACTCCTTGATGGTTGTGGCCAGCTTCTTCATGCTATCATCATACACGTAAGGGAGCTTATCATACCAAGTCACATTGTTCTTGGCTGATAGAGGAAGGAATTTCCTGCACAGCTCGCCTAGTACTTGTATTGAATTGTGGTAGTGATAATATCGAATCTTGGTTTCAGTCTGGTGCAAGGTTTTGCCAATTACATTCTCCGACATGTGCACTCCTGTAGCATATGCATTCTTAGCCTGTATTGCGTACTTCCGGTCCCTTCGAATCCCAGTTCTTGATTCTCTGAATAATAGTTTTTCGAATCCCCATTGCCTGCATTGTACGACGCCCCAAAGATACATCAGTGCCTCAGCTGAATTACACCACATATATATAGTGACACGACTTTAAACTATCAAATCTAAATCGAAATCAATCTAAATTTCAAATTTTAAAGCAAAAGGAAGTGTATTCAGTGCTGCAGATCTCTGCTGAGGATATTCCAAAATTTCGAAAAAATGCAAGAAACTTCGTCTCCTGGTTTCATACATTCCCCTTGTCAAACACAGTACAGGCAAATGAGACGCAGTAAAAGAATGTAGAACATGTACCTGGGATAGTCCTGAGTAGGATCGTTGAAGCAGAGCTCACTGGACATTGGGTTCTGCTCAATGGTGAACTGGGTATAATTAGAGAAGTCCTTTAAAACAGATTCTAAGGTACTATTCCTCTCAGGCAAATAGATATATTCATCCACGTCGAAGTAAAATGTCCAATTAGCAGAGTATCTGTAGCGATGCAAGCAGTCATTCACCACCAGAAATTGGTTATGGTAATACCCATCAAACTCAGCTTGCCCTCTTATATCCTGAACAGTAACCCTCCCAGCACGAACCCAAGGCTCGAACGCGGCCCTCACCTCAGGGGATACACCACCAGCATCATGAAACACGAAATGAGAGCTTGGTCCAAAGAACCAGGCATGGTAAGCCATCCATTCTCTAATCCTCGAAGCACTCAAATTCCCGTACAAAGAAGACCCACAGTAAACATACTCGTATGGATAAGGAGGGTGGTACTTAGACTCATTGTAAGAGCCAGGTGGTTCCTCCAATGCAGTGAACTTCTCGTACTTCCTCTGAGACTCACCGTAATAGGCATTGACCATGAGCCTTCCACCCGCATTGGCTTGATTTGGATTGACACTGAAGGTGCAATTCACAACCACCACTGTGTAGACTCGACCGTAGCCCCAGTCAGGAAGAATCTTATAAGCCTTGGCCCTTATAGAAGAGCCATTGTTAGAGATCCACTCGCATTTGTACCAGGGACGGCCGAACACGTGAATTGGCTTCGAAGCAAGGCCAACCACAGCAAAGGTGGTCGGCCCGCCTCGGTATGCGCCCATCAGAACAAAGAGAGCGGCGGCGTTACCATAGGCCTGGAAGATCCGCTTGTTTGGGTCGGCGTTGGGAGAGGACGATGACGAGGATAAGTACTTTTGGTCAGATAATGAGGTACTGGTGAATGAGGAGGAACCATTTGATAAAGACACAGTAGTTTCTGGGGCTGAGCAAGTGGAGCGTGTGGTGGTGGAGAGGAGGTTTTGATAGTAAGGAGGGAGGCTCCAAAGGAGCATGACTAAGGTCAAGGCTAGTAACGTGGCCACTAAGGGCTTTGTCTCGAGGCATGCTGGTACTTTGCTCGCTGTGGCACCGGTTAACACGGAGGACGGAGGCTGGCAGTCCTTTCTCATTTGCTGTGTCGGAGACTGCTGTCGGTGGCAGCGAAACGTCAAAGTACAGTCATAGCCACATAGACCGACACAAAAGAAACTTCTGGACTGCCTTTATTTTATCTTCCGATTTTTGAGGTTTTAATTGATCTTGGAAATGGAATATTTATTGGGGGCAGAATACTTGTACTTCTTTGGGTATTGATCCTCTCTTTATTACTAATGATACCTAATTGTCTATTGGTGTCTCTCTGTTATTCTAACCAGTTTTAATATGACTAGTTTTTTCTACTAAAAAGCATGCAAAATTATGTAAATTAGATAATTATTTATAAACAACAGTAGTATATAAAAATTATAAATAGTTTGAAATTTTTTTTATTTTCTTATATTTATATATAATGAAATATTTTTAAACTAATTTTTATATGAATCAAGATAAAAGTTATTATTTTTTTAGTTAAACCAACATCAAAACAAAACAGATTTAGTTTTCATCATCATCCTCGCTGTCGTGGTCATCGTCATGATAGGTGGTTTTTCCTTATTTTGCACCCATCAATAAAAAGTTTTCTTGCGGCGAGCTAATATCATATTCTATGGATTCTTATCTCTTTGAATTGTCGTTGTCTGGATATAATATACACATATTCTAACATTCAAATAAAATAATTATTTTTACCTTTTATTTTTAATTAAAAGTGTTGGGAGTTCAACAAAAATAATTCTAATAAGAGCAAGGAAATTTTTGGTACATTCTGAAACAGAATCTTCTTTTGCTAATACCAGCTACTGATCATTACATGTTTCTTCCTCTTTCGTTTTTTTTTTTTTTCTCTCTTGATAATAAGAGTACATGTTTCACCAATGATACACGTAGATCTAGCCAGATAATTTGTCTTGTTTGCTGGATGTCTTATGATTGAAAAGCTTTGATGATGAGAGAACATCTAAATAACGGTGTTTTTACCTTTTTTTGACCTCTAATAATTAATAACGGTGTCTGTGTTTTGAAAATTTGCTAGATACCAAACGAGAAGCCCTTGTAGCCAATACCTTTTTTATGGCTACCTGCGTCTTGTACCGTAGTTCTCAGTCTACTAAAAGATGGTGTGCGAAAAAAAAAAAAAACTGTCATTGAACCAAAAATTCAGGTATAAATCATCAATGGAAAAAAGAAGTAAATTTCAATAAACAACATTTTTCATATTACATGGACTTTTAAAAAGTTTGAAGATTCCATAAAAAAACCTCTCTTTATATTTAAAAAATTATAACAGTGGGTCCTCTGTTTTTTTTTTAAATCTAAACCGCCTTCAATGTTTTAAAAACATTTTGTTTCAAATTTAAGGAATTTTAAAATATTTAAAATATTTCCGGTAAAAATAAAATTTTATAATATTTTTAAACTTTAGAATAATGTCTAAACTACATAATACTATAAAAAAGTTATTGTAATTTATTCTAAGTATTATTTGCGGTATACATGCATTAGTGTTGTTGCTCTTCTTTAGCCCTAGGGATCGGTTTAATGGCTAAAGAAATTTGTTGATTTTTAACCAAAAAATATATGGACTTAAATCTCTAAATTGGTATTTTAAAAAAATTATTTGAATAAGCTAATTAGCCTATATGAAAAAATGTTTTTTTGAAGATCGTTCAATTCAAATAAGTACTACTTCCCATTGATTTATAAACTGACTCCATAAATAAATAAATAAAATTTAATTTTTCTCTAAAATTTAATCTATTTAAAATTTAATTTTTTAATTTTTAATTTTGAGTTTGATATTTCTTGAACTTTATCTAACATATGAGCAAAACACAAAATTAAAATTTTAAAAGAAAAGAATAATAGCAGAAAATCATAAAACAAATTCATTTTTTTTAAAAAATAATATTTAAGGAATGTCAAAAATAAAATTAAAAGTTTAGAGATTAACGGTGGAAATATTGTTATTCCTTGGTCCTCGTATTTATACAAGTTAGTGATAAAATTTGTCCAAGTGAAGACAGGATGAGTGAGGTTTCAAAACTCTTATTAAGTAATGATTAGATTCCATGTAACCGGGAGAATATATATAAAATGTGTCGGTGGTTACACTCTGTTTGGTTTCGTTGGTCTTGGAAATGATTCTCTCCATCCGGTAATTTAAAGTCAAACAATGGAGAAGCTTAAATTTGGGGGTTAATCCAGCCAATCAAGTCAAGTTAATCAAACTTGATTGGGCAAGACCAGACAGACATATATCCCAAATCACTTTTAATCCATCCAATTATCTATCTTTCATGGTTACTTTAATCTTACTCCCTCGAGGAAGAACAATCCCTGTTTTAATGTTAAATAGAGTATGGCATACAAAAACAGCTATACTTTACCTTAATTTGTTTGTTCTTTTCTGGTTTGTGAGTCAGCCTGGAGGGGCCAGCTCAAATCGCAACATTATTTCTCATCTTTCCTTTTAAAACGCAAATATTTTTTTCAAAAAAAGAAGAAGCATCGCATCGGAAATATATATATATATATATATATATATACAGCAAACATACCTGTTTATTATTTAAAATGTTAGTATTTTTATGTTTAATAACACATTAATAATGATAATATGAATAATTACCAATGTATTTATTAAAATAATATAAATAAATTTAATTGTATATAAAAATTCTATTGATTTAATAGTGTGGGGACAGTCAAGCTTGCACCGTCGTAGGACAGAATTGATGTTTGGTAAGGAGTTCTGGAGGCCTAAGATTGCTGCAAGCTCAGTTTTTGTCTTCTGTTCAGGACCGTCGGTAGAGAAACGTCCTCAATTTCTTTTCATCTGTTTTCTGAGAAGGTTGGCAGTATTCTCTGATTTTTTTTTCAAAAAATATATTATCAATCATGTAAAGGAAAAAAAAACACTAAAAAAAAAACAGGTAGAAAAAATCAGCCATCCAGCGATTAATTGTCATGTGAGTAAATTATAAATTAATCCCTCTAGTTGTGAGAAATGAATGAATAAATTATTTTTATTTAAAAAATGAATAAGCCAATATTTTTACTTTTCCATTTCAAAGAAGAAGGTAGCAATATATATATATATATATATATAAGAAGATAATGCTGTCATGGGGCTCTTGTAACATGATGACAATTACTAATACTGGACCATGGCACATGAAGGTCCAGCCCAACATATTGTGGAATATGGACTACTAATTCATTCATCATTCATAATATGGACTGACTTTCTCTAAATGTCTGTTTCATGCCAAAGCCCAAAGTATTTGTTCTTTGCAAAAACAAGCCCGGACGTGGCATCATTGATCATTCATACAGTACTATTCCTTCTTTTTTGTTTGGTGTACGTTATATATAACATAACTTTTTTTTTTTTTTTTTGACTCACACACCATCTATATTGATTTGGACCCATCCCGAATGTGGTTTTACCCATCCAATCAGAGTTTCAGTCTTTCTATCATATACCTTGTTTAATAAAAAAGTCATCTCAAAACTAACAGCAATGTTACCAGTAAAGGCATGAATGATTTTAACTGGCCCATTAGGTATAATAAAATTTTCATCAAAAATATATTTGTTTCTCCCAGACCAAATAAACCATGTGCTCCAAGAATTGTCTTTGGATTAGCAGATTTGGCTTTTGCCGAGTTTGTATAAGTCCATTCCTTAAGGTCAAGAGAAAAGAAATAATGAAACATATTGTCTGCTCTAACTTCATTCCATATAGCAGCTGCAGTAGGACAATCCTTCAGACCATGAATGATTGTTTTCGGACTATTATGGCAGGAGGAACAAAAAGGGATGGAGGTCAGACTCCTTCGCATTCTTTGCATATTGGTGAGAAGTTGACCATGGATTGTAAGCCATAAGAAGGAATAGATGCGTTGCCACACCAAATCCCATATGTTCAAACTATCAACAAACCCTAACGAAGAAGAGTCAAACTTTGTGGAGAACAGGCCATTATCGATAAGGGTCCATAAAGGCATGTCTTCTTATTGGTTTGCAGCTGGAGGTGGCACAGCTTATAATTTTCAAAAATATTACATTGGGAAGTAAATTATCAAAACTCTCCCACATCCATTACCTCATATTCGAGACTTACTCTCCCACCTTGCTCATAATGATCTCGACTAGGATAGGTACTAAAGCATGATCTTTGAGTGGACCAAGAGATGGGATCCAAATGTCTGTCCAAAAACCAATCTTCTATTCATTACCAAGAGAGCGGCCTATAAATTTCCCAACATCATTCCAGACCTTGGAAATACCTCTCCGTATATTAGAGCATCCAACACGCAAGATCGAAAAAGGGATTTGTTAAAGATCAACCTTATACTTGTTGCACAAAATTCAAACCCAGTAGGAAGATATGCTAGAAACGATTTCCCATCCTATTTTCATAAGCAAAGCATTATTTACTGCTAGAAATTTATGTAGCCCAACTCCACCATGCTTTTTAAACTGAAATATATTTTCTCAAGAGACAAGATGGGTTTTATGGTGACTGTCTGAACTATCCCAAACAAAATCTCTGTTTGGTAGTCATCGCTAGAAGAAGAATGGTCTGCATGCTGTAGATGGAAATGATTGCAAGAATAGATTAATATAGAGTCACTCTACTTGTAAGTGTTAAGTACTTAACCTTCCAGCTCGACAACATCTTGTAAACTTTATCAACAACATGTTCATAAGTGTTCTTGCTGAATCAACTATGATAGAGAGTCATGCCTAAGTACTTTCCCAAGTCATCTGTTAGGTGCAATCCTGATCGGTTGCTAATAAGTCTACCCTTTTCCTTTCGGAACATTACGGCTATAAAATAGCTGTGTTTTAGAAACATTTACCTTCTGACCAGACACTAAGAAAAATTTATTAAGAGCCTCTAGAATGACATTCAACTGGTCATACACAACCTCTGCATAAAAAATCTAGTCGTCCGTAAAGAACAATTATGTAATAGACGACCCACCTTTATTTAAGTAAATCGACCTCTATTTTTTATCTTGAACAACATTTTGAATTAAATGACTTAATCTTTCCATGCATAGAACAAACAGAAAGGGTGATGATAAATCCCCTTGTCGAATGCTTTTGGTTGGTTTGAAACCATGAGCAATCAGACCGTTCAATCAATTTCTAACTCAAATGAGGAAAGATATTTCATAATTATCGAGCACAAGGGGCAATGCCACTGCAAATCAAGTAAAATGTCTAAAAAACAACTCTCACTGAAGCCTATCGTAGGCTTTTTCGAGGTTTATGTTTATTGCCATCCATCCTTTTTTCCTTTTCCTTTTGTTCATAGAATGGAAACTTCTTGATTAATGATGATGTTGTTTGTAATTTTCCTTCCAAAATGAAGCTCACCTGAGTGGGTGTAATGACCAAAAGGAGGATAGGTTTCAATCTATTAATCTATTGACAATGACCTTTGTCAGTACCTTGTAAGAGAAATTGTATAGACCTATTGGATGAAATTGATTAGCCATCTTTTGGATATCTACTTTCAAAATCAAAACTAACAAAGCTTTATTTATAGCAGGGTCCTAAATTTCAAGCTTGAAAATTTATCAGACGTACATGTAAAGAGACTTTCCAATCGTATGCCACTGTGACTGACAGAAAGCTGCATGCATTCTATTCAACCCAGGGCCCTTATAATGCTGTATGCTAACAAGGCTTCTTTGATTTTAGAGTCTGAAATTGGAATATACAACTATTGCCTAAGATTATAAGGAATACAGGGGAATGATCTATGTTTTAAAGGATATTTGGTAGCGACTTATTATTTCATAAACAGTCTCTTATAGTAAAAAAAATATGAGGGAGCACATTTGGTTATTGTCACTATATCAAATGCCTCGATCATCTCGTAATCCTCCCACCTTAGTTGTCCTCCTCTTTACCACAGTCGTAACATGGTAATATTTTGTATTACGATCCCCATATGCCAGCTAATCACACTTTGTGTTTTGAAACCAACATAGCTCCTCTCTTAATAAGATATTTTCATATTCATACCGTAACTAATTCTCTAAATGGATAAGGAAAAGATTAGGATTAGTTGTGATAGCTTGTTCTATACTAGTTAATCGAGCAAGAAGACACCTTTTGAGCTTAAAAATGTTACCAAAGGATTCAATATTCTATCATTTGATAGCTTTTACAAAACTCTCTATAGCTTTTGTGAATGGCGCAATAGGGTGCCAGGCTTCTTTAACAAAATCACCAAAGTCTGGTCCTGTCAACCAAACAGCCTAGAACCTAAACTTCCTGGTATTAGGGTAGGGTAAAGTTTGTTGTTAAGTTGCAAGAGAATTGGCCTATGATTCGACGTAATACGAGAGAGGTGGCATACCTTTACATTAAGGAAGTGAATTTGCCAATCTGTTTTGCAAATTACTATGTCAATACATTCCTTAATAAAACCTCTATTGTAAGTGTAAGCTGGCCTTATGAATCCCAAATCTAAAGGTTCACAATCATTCATACAAGACGAGAAAACATGATTTTTGTAGCTAATGAAATCTCTCCCCCCCCCCCCCCTTTTTTTTTTTTTCTCTCATTTCAAAACATCATAACAATGAAGTCTCCTTTTAATAGGCATTTTAAAAAATTTAGTTTTTTATCATGTTATGCTTCTATGCTTATTTAAATGAGTTATATTTTATTAAAATATAAAAACAGAATAGTTTGGGGATTTATATGTAAAATAGAGTAGTTTAGGAGTTCAAGCTAGTTTAAAACCGATACCCTTACTCAAAGGGAAAAGATAGAAGAAGTTAGAATTTTGACTAGTCTTTAGTGAACACAACTTATTACCGATAAATAGATGAGTTTCTAAAGATAGATAGCCTTTTATTAGTATGAGCAACAAGCCATCAACGACTCCACTCACATAAGTAGGAAGCCACTAACGACTTCGAGTCATGAATTTGGAATGCTACTGAAAACTTCATCACACGAGTGAAAAGTTATCGATAACTTCATTTTTACTCGAGCAAGGAGTAGATAACTAGTTCGAAGCTATTGACGACTTCGTAACTTAAGTAAGAAGCTACGGACGACTTTGTTTTAGATAAGCGAGACAATCAAATAAAATAATCTCAAAACCACTAGTGATTTTATCACATGAGTAATAAACCACCGATAACTTCGTTTTAGCAATTCAAAATTAAGCAAAACTCGGTTGGGAAGCCATCGATGACTCCATCCACATAAGTGGAAAGCCACCGGTGGCTTCATTTCATTTCGAGCAATCAAAAAATAAGTAAAATTATTTTGAAACCACCGACGGCTTCGTCACGGAAGTAGGAAGCCATCAAAAGGCTTTATTGCAACATTATAATCGAGCATAGTAAGTCAATCAAACCATAAAAACAAGCACAAATTTCACTTTAAGCATGTAGGAGTAAAACATGATTTGTCTATAATAGCCGTTATAGCAATATTCACTTCAATTATATTTAAATAATGAATATTTAAACAAAATACAACATGTTTCATTCACGTTTTTAAGGAGTACAATCATTTTTTTATTCCTATTTTCAAAGAGTGTAGTGATTCTAGAGTTTTTACCCAAAACATTCCGTAGTCCAAATGTTTAATTCGAAGATCAGTTCTACTTTTTTCATCTCGGATGATAATTGATTATTCAATTAGCTAAGAAAGGAGAGCAACTATACATTATCAAAATATGGTACATGTCTCGTCAAAATGATAAAAAAATCTCTTCAAAGTTGATGCAAAAAGCCAAGGTTGCTACTATTGTCAAAGTTACCGTAAATTTTCAAAATCTCTCTAACTTGGAGGACTTGACAACAAATTTATTGTTATGTTTTTCCTATCAAAAATTAATATAAATGCAATCTACAATATTACGTTGTTCCTGCCAAACATAATCCAATAGCAAACTCCTTTTCTTTTCTTTCTCTTCTTCTTTTTTAAGCAACTAATGAGGGGTCGATGCAGTAGGCTACAACTAGGCTTTGGTTGGGTTGCTGCAAGCTAGTTGGCTTGCTGATTACCTACAAACATAGGTGGGAGCTTATAGTTAGAGGCCTGCGGGCATAGGCGTAAGCGTGTTGTTGGAGGCTTGCTATGGGGCTACATGCTGCTGCAACTAGCCCCCTTTCTAGAATTAATCTAAACTAATCATTTTAATTGATTTATTTTTTTATATCTTATTTTTATATACTTGAAATTTTGTTTTGTTTTATTATTTTTTGGTATTTTTATGAAAATAAAAAATAGGAGCAAAGATTAGGTGCTAACAATAATTAATCCCGATAATGTTGCCAATCATATTTCCCATAGCCATTGGTATTTAAGGGCAATACCAATCTAAAGGCAGATCCAGAAAACAAACCTAAACAACTGCACATTTAATCCTATTTTCAGAGGCTCTGAATTTGTGATCCCATAGTTGGATCGTCAGGCAGTGTCCAATTATAGCTCGAGAACCCCTCATCAAAGCATGTAAATAGTCAGATTGGGTTGAAAACTGAACTAAACAAAAGTCAATTTTTATGTCTATTACTTTGAAAGGTTTAGGAGCATTCCAAATAGTTTTGAGATGAATACATAGAGCCTTATATCCCACAGTCTTGCTAATAACCTTAATCACCATAGAGAGCTCTCATAGTTTCTTTAGTCGTTACTTGAAAGGACCATAAAGTGTTATGGTTTGGCCTTGGTCTTTTTCTTCAACTCTAATGCCATCATCTTCCACCATGAAAAGCTCTCATGGTTTCTTTAGTCCTTCCGAATAGTAGGCAAGCGATTGCCATTCAATAGTTTATGGATTGTCCACATCTTTTCCATTCGTCACATCACTATCTTCTTGAAATTCAATCTTCAATTGCGGTTCATGTTCCATAGCGTCTTTCTATTCCTCATCTTGTCTCTTAGATAAAACTTTTTAGTACTTTGCTCCGATTCAAAGTTCTCAGGTTTTTCAGACTCTCCAGCGAAGAGAGAATTTGGGTGGCTAGTTGAGAGCTTTTTTTATTGATATTTATGATATCGTTTAATGATAAAGATATTGCACCATCTGAAAGTTTTTTTTAACCAACACATGCAATATTACACAAGAAAGAAGTTGATATTTCTTTGACCTTTTTTTTTAACGCAATTTCCTTGAGAGAGAGAGCAACGAAAAGAGAGGGAAGATAGAGTTTTTATTTTTGTTTTTTTTTTTGGAATTGCTTTACGAGATATTGAAGTTTTTTTTAACTGAATTTTGAGTACTACAATAAAAAAAAACATGAATATTTTGAAGATTTTAGATTTTCGTTGTGAGACAAATATTCTTAGATAGATAATTTGTATTATCGTTAATATTTTTACTTCGTAAGTTTACGAATAACTTAATTGAGTGACTGTAATGCTTTATTATTATTATTATTATTATTATTATTATTATAGTTGATTATTTTAAAATTGTTTATGTGATTTTTTTTCTATAATAAAATATATTTTCTACATAAATTTGAGGTTTTTGTAGTTATACTCTTATAATTGATTTATTTTATACTACTAATGATTCCTTGTGCGCTTGATTTGATAATTATTTTCCATTAAATTCCCAACATTCGCTCCTACTATTCCAAAAGCTCGTAAAAATCCCACAAATCTAAAATTTAATTACACCACTAACAGGACTGCTGCCCTCTAACTGATCAAATAGTAACTGAACCTACATCGCTACACTCCTTGGTCGTGGAATATCCTCGACTAAAAATGCTCAGAATTCCCTGCGGATGCATGATATCGTCTTAGCAGCATTTTTAAGTGTAAACCAATTTGAAAACATCCTCTTGTACTTCTGCATGCATCCATCCACTTATAATAAGAATGTTGGATTTCAAATGGCATGACCGTGGCCAGTTGAAGAAAAGTAACTAGCTAGCTGGCCCTGGTACGTAATTAAATGCATTGATTTGCGTGATTTGATTTCTAAAATAAAAGAATTTGGGTGCAATGGGCCGTGGCCAAAATGTGAGATAGCTAGACATACGATAATGCATGACTATATATCTAAAATAAATACTGCTAGCTAGCAGTACCACTACTACTGCTACTTCCCTCCCCATTAATTTGTAGAGGGAATCCTTGTTAATTTATATACATATGTGGTCAGTGTATGTATATATATATATATATCTGCTAGTAATTGGTTTGTGTTATAATTGCTTAATGTTTATGAAAGGAATCACTTGCAAAACACAAAACAAGAATGATTGGGTGTAAGCAACACTAAGTCAAGCGATTAGAAAGGTTCGTGTACTAAAAGATTAAATATTTCCGAATATGCTCTGAAAATACACACATAATATTGTATATAAATAAAGGAGGGATTAAGTGCACATCCCTATCAATATCATCAAGTGAATCTGATGATGAAGAGCAAATATTTCAATAATATATATATATATATATATATATATAATATTGAGATGGATTAATCATACAGTGGGAAATTAATTTAAGAGGAAGGATAGGGTTGCAATATATATAAATATAAAGTTTTCTTTCTTCACAAGTTAAAATCGAATATTAGAAGTACTGGGGGATTTTGATTCGGGGGCAAGGTGCTCCGAGCCTGTAAAGCCGAAGAAAATCATGAGTGGAGAAAACTGAAAAGTTGGTTACGTTTCACTCGGCCATATATTATTTATTAAAGCAAGAAAAGAACCTGGACTTTGCTGCATTCATTGGTATCCATTTCTTTCGCTCATTGAGTGTGCAATTTTCTTCCCTACAGAGAATCAACACTGTTTCTGGGTCCTATATGAATTTGCATTGTCGCCTTCCTCAGCAGCATAACCCCCCAATGCATGCATCATATAAATATATTAATTGGAATTTTCTTTTCTTTTCTACGTACCTCCTTAATTAATCCTCATGTGTCATACCACTTATATGTTTAATTTCCTGATTAATTTTTTTTTTACTATTGTACACATGTTTATTAGTTTTTAATTAATTCTGATTTTTAATTGATTAGGTTTTTGGCACGTGCTCCACACTTGTCTTATTCAACTATTTAATTTATAGTATTTTTTTTATAATCTTTAATAACTTATTTTGAATTATTTATAACTATTTTTTTTTAGAATTTATTAATTTGAATTTTTTTTTATAAAGTTTGGTGATTTTTAATTAATTTAGTTTGTTGGGTTTTTATAATATAGAAATAAACTTTAATTGAATTCAAATAAAAACTATTAACAAAAAATATTTAGTGGCTACAATATATATATATGTGTGTGTGTATGTGTGTGCGCGCGCGCGCGCGCGCACTCGCTTATAGTTTGATCGTTTAAAAATAATAATGATAAAAAAAACTGCTCCAATTTATTTATCGGCATATTTATAAATTAAAAAAATTATTTTTTCTTATCATATGTTTTTGTAAAAAAACTACACTTATTGCTTGCAAAAATTGAAGAAATTAGAAGAGAAAATCCATTGTGGATTATAATGCGTGTGTGTGTGTGTGTGTGTAGTTTTTTTAAGTAAAAGTTTTTTTTTTTCATTTTAAAATTTAATTAGTTAGTTTAGATGATATAATGAGAATAAGAATGATTAAACTATCAAAATATAAATATGATATATTGGGATCTCTTATACGTAACAAATATAATTATACATTAAGATATAACTATAATAATATTTAATAATCTAATATTGTACTCCTTAAAGCGTGATTTTGATAATATATATTTAGTAAATATCTATAGTTGAAAATATTTTCAAAATACATAACACAAATTTTGTGTATCATTTTTTCCAAATAAGTAAATAGTAATATAACGCAATAACAAAAAATTCCCTATATAAAAAAAAAGGATCAAATTTACTAATTTTTAGTTTTATTATTTTCATATTTTAATAGTATTGGTGTTTTGAGGCTTGTAATTTGTGAATCTTATTTTATATTATTTTGGGTTTTATGTGTTAATAAATAGAAAAAAAACATTATTAACCTATATTTAGGTTTTAATAATTTATTTTTAAGATTTTCTTCATTGTTGGCATTTTCTCCTTAATTAGAGGTGATGTGAAATTTACATATTTGTATAAGGAGTATGTCATAATATTAGTATTGTATTAAGAATATAATTATCAACCAACGGTTCTTAAAAGAGTTCATACTTTTATATATAGATATGGATTGTTTTTAATTAATTTTGACGTTTTTTTTTATAAATAGTAAAATATTTTCAGATTAATTTTTGTATTAATTGAGATTAAATTCACTATTCTAAATTAGATCAGTATTGAATCAAGTCCAACTTTAGATCGATTTTAAACATCAAACTCTTTGAGCCTTCCAGCAACATTAGTATGTAAATACTGACAGTCGAGAAGTGTCCTGTATATCTAAATAAATTGTAATTAATGCTAATAGTTAACCAAATAAAAGATTAATGGAACATTAATCTATTAACAATATTGCTAATTAAGTAAATACTTTAAATTAACATATAAATTAAGCCTTTTCTTTTCATATACCTTTATTCCTTTTATTGATTTATATTTAATTTAGCTAATTTGTTGCACATGTATCTTCATGGCATCTTCCACTTAATTTCTTCTGCATGGCCTCCTCAAATAGTGTCAACTTTTCAGCTTAAATATTCGCCACATCCCCTTTGCAACTTGCACCAAAACTGCAATCTAGTACTAGAGGCATACTCCTCCTCCAATGAGATCTTCATTAAGCAACAACCGATCAATGAAGAGGACCAGTTCATTTCTCCCGAATAAGCCTCCTAATCCTTATAATTCAATGGAACTCCCAAATCGAAATCCTCCTCCTCCTCCTCCTCCTTTACCCAAAATCGAATACCCCTCCTGTCCTCATATTATATTGGGAGAAAAATCTCCTCGCCATTCTAGTCACCCCCAACACCCTTTATCTTTAGTTGATGTGCCTGACCTCTTTACCTGCTCAGGTTGCAAGGAGTATGGGTCAGGCTTAAGGTTTAGCTGCCAAGAATGCGAGTTCCAGTTACACGAGTTCTGTGCCCTAGCCCCTCCAGTTCTCAAGGCTCATCCTTTTCACATGCAGCACCGACTTTCCCTTCATTCTAAACCAGGCGAGTTCGATTACTTAATTATCTCTCACACACATTTGGATTGCATTAATTTCTGATCCAATTAACTGGGATTATATATATACGTGAGTGTGATTTATAACTTAAATTTGGTTTTGTTATTATATAGCTAAAGGTGGAATTTTAAAATCCAAGTGTGATGTTTGTTGGAAGCCCTCGAAAGGATTCACTTTCAGATGCAATGCTTGCAGCTATCAGATGCACCCTTGCTGTGCTATACTCTCCAACCAGCTTGACATTTCGGTACATCCACACCCTTTAAAGCTCTTGCCAGCTAACCCAAAAAATTCACCAAACGGAGACTCTGCTTCTGGTTTTGTGTGTGGTGAGTGCAAAAGGAAGAGATCAGGCCGAGTGTACCGTTGCACGGTTTGTGAATACCATCTGCACGCTGTGTGTGCTAAGAACATGGTTAATGGTCTTCAAGCTAACGGTATAAAGGGCCCTGAAAAGCCCAGCATGCTAGGAACTGCGGCTCGACTTGCTTCTCATGTCGTCGTCGAATTCGTTGGAGGCATCATTGAAGGGCTTGGAGAAGGTGTAGGAGAATGGTTCATCCAAAGTCTTACCAGAGGAAGGCGCCCTGTTGCAAATATTAATGGAAATTGATTTATTAAGCTGCTGCTACAGCTAGCTGGCTATGCTGATATGCGCTTAAGATGAAGGTTTGAATTGATATATTTATATGTTTGTGTGTGTAAGTGTAATCATGTATGTATGTATTGATTAGTTTTTCATTGGTTTGTAGCCTCTACGTACATTGTGGCTAACTGTCTAGCTACGCATATATCTATACATATATGTTTGCCAAGATGTATTTGTATTTTGTCATTAGCTAGAGCTAGCTGTTAATTATAGAAAAAACTATTTATTAGTTGAAAGCTTCCCATGTTTTCATCTTCTCTGCTTATGAGTTGAGGTAATTAATAACTATGATGAATTTTCTATCTTCATCTATTGATGTTTGTGTTTGATCGAAATTCCAATTGCTTGAATTTCTTGCTCCAATTAATTAAGATGTTGCTGCTTTTCGACGCTCGAACAAGTTAATTACTGGTTCCGAGTGACAATGGAGTCATGGTTAAACAGAAAAGAGAGAGAGTGTGTGTGTTTTAAGGAATTTTGTCAGATAATCATTAGAATTAGTTTGATAGCTAGCAATCCAACTCTTAGAAACTAGTTTGAAACAACAGTATTATGACACAAACAAGTATAGTCTAACGGTTATGTATCCAGTAGCTTCTTTTATGAAACATGTTCTAGTTTTAATGATTCTAGTTGATCATTATCCTCTGCTAATTAAAATTTTTGATATTATTCACCATCAAGATAAATGGCCTTAAGAAATAGGATTTGGGTTCTTATAATTGCTTCAATTCTTCTGTTTGTGAATAATTGTGATCTGAAATACTATATCACACATCACAGACCTGATGGAATATCCTGAATTAAGATTCTCTCCCCTGCAATGAAATCGGAAATGCTCTCTCATACCTCTGCACGACATGTCATTCCATATAGCAGATGACAATCTAGTTAGGCTCGTCATATAAAAATCAACCAGTGGATTACCCAATTTGTGTGTGGGGTTAAACACAATATATATACACATCGGGAGCATTTTCTAATTTATGATAACAAAGAATAAAGGGCTTTAAGAATCCCTCTGAAAAAGGCAGAACCATTTTTTTCTTTGCTATGGTCAATCATTGGTATTGTCTTTCAGTCTCATCAGGGCCAGCGTCCTCTGATGGGGTGAATCCAGCTGCCTGACAAATGTCAAACAAGCATATAGCATAGGTATAACCTCGTTTCCTAGCTTTGCTGTAACCTTTAAAATTCCCACATTTGTTCGCTAGGTCCAAATAGAAAAATTTCAAAAAAAAAAAAAAAAAGAGCTGCAAGACTATCCTTTCCTCCAGCAGCAACAACGCAGGGGGAAAAGCAGAAAAATTGCGTGTTATTTTAAATATGATTCAACAAATATTTGGCTATGCAATCATACAATATTCTACTTCTGTGATCGATCCTAGTGATCAACTTTACAGTAAACAGTTCAGATACAGTCAGTAAAATACCTCAAACTTAGTAAGCTCTTTCAATATTATATATATTAAGAGAGAGAAAAAAGTTCAAAAAATAAAAAGAAGAAACCACCACATAAATTAACTGAATTAAATATCCATCGACGGTATAATTGCTAGCATCTTCTTTTTTCTCCCTGCCCCTCCCTGAATTAAATGATCTTGGCCTACTGCTCTCAGAGAGGTGTCTCCCAACCTTATGTACCACCTGCCATCTTCACTCAGCAAAAGCATTCTTGAAGATCTTAAAGAGCCAAAAACTTTCTGCGATCACAAAACTTCGTGTATTTGTCAAAAACAAATGGGCCAAGAAAAGGGCACAACCTGTAATAACCTTGCAGCACTCCAGTTTGCAAATGGCAACAAGAATAACATGCAGCATCTGAATCACGCTATCCTAGTAGCAGATTGTTTCCTCCTCTCCCTAGAGAAAAAAGGCATCTTCTCGCCCAAACCGCGCTTATATACCCTTATTAAGGAGTCTAACCATCTACCTGAATTCCCAGAACTGAAATCACTGAATAATTAGAAACAATCATCTGGATTTTGTGCACTCCACTGCCCCTTTGTTATTTCTTAACTTGCTTTCCATTACTCAGCACAACCATAAAATGTGTGCTATCATCTAAATGGTTCCATAATCCAAATTCTCCCATTTGAAAGGAGCAACTAAGCCAATGTCTGGTGCACCTCGGAAGAACAGGCAGACACAAACACAAACAGCAGCAATAGCAAGCATTGAATGAACGTAGGGACGCTGAAGCAAGCCCTGTGAACCCGGAACCCTCTTGTGGAACTTAGCCGCCACAATTGCACACTTAGCACAGGATTTACGCCCTTGCTGAAACTGTGAAATTGCACCATGTTCTTGCTCCATCGCTGGCTGTTCTATCTCATTTCCAATTGTCACAGAAACTTGACCATTTCTTTTGTCAGCAAGTTTACGAGCCACCAATAAGTTATAAGAGTGGTTTTTTGTCATGACAGCATAGGCATACGGAGACTGGCTATTTGCATCCAGAAGAGAATTCCAACAGGATAGCCCAATCTGCAGAAGGGAGCCAATGGCACAAGAAATTCATTAAAAAGTAGATGTATTGGTAAAAAAAAACAAAAAACACGCACAAAGAACCCAGCTTAATAATAATCTCTGTCCTCACTGCTATCCATGAACCCAACCTTCCCCTCCACCTCAACAAGGCCAAAAAATAAAAATACAAAATCACAGTTTGGTTCCCATATAATTGCTGTTTCGAAAAGGAAGCATTTATTAAGTGCAAAATTCCAGTCTATAATGACTAAAAACTTAGTAGCATGGAAGGTTACAACGTACAATCCAATTAGGATAATTGTGCAGGGGAAAAAAAAAGAAATAGCATATTTACAAATGGGAGAGGGATTTTGTAGGTCCGTCAAGCCAGATATAAAAAAGTGCAGATGCAAGGAAAAACTAAAAAACAGAAAGAAACATTACCTCGTGTGGGTCATTTGTCAGGGCATCAACCAAACTATCTGAACCTGATGCACAAGCAGCCAAATGTAAAGGTGTGATACCTCCAGGTCCCCCAACATTTGGTGGGAAAATATATGTTCTAGAGGAATTATCATGGCTAGTTATAAAATAATGAATAAGCAAGTCCGCCATTTTCCTGCACCTCCTTTTCACTGACCGGCTCAAGAGCTGAACCTCAGACAGCATCTCTGATGACTCCTTAGATAGCTCATCCCTACACATATTCCTTTCTACCAGCATGTCCAAAATTGTTTTGACCAACACACAATAATCTCTTTCAACTGAGAAAATGAGCAAAAACTTGAAGCGGCCAAGTGAATAATCTGGAACCTCAAGCATAGCAGGCACCCTATTCCTTTGGAATAGCCATCCAAGTTCATTTAAATAATGCAGAACTTCCTCCCTTGAACTAGGTCGCCCCAAGTCACGAGCCTGTTCTTCTGAAACAATATCACCTACTTTAGCCTTTTCATCAAACTCCGATTCAAGCAGTCTCAATTCTTTACAGATGGGAGCATCAGCTATTATTACAGGAAAACTGTTGCCCTTGAAACCATTTTCTACCTGTTTATAGCATTGGCAAACGTCACATAATGTCTTTCTCTAGGATCCATTTGCATATCTAAACTTCAAGGGCATACAAACAGGTGAAGAGTCTTACCTCAATGAAACAACGACCTAAAATACTAGGAGATGGACCGTGGATTTTGAAACTCCCCACATTTATCTCATCATATATGGATCTGGGAGAAGTTGAGCACGTGATTTCCTTTGTTGTGTATCCTCCCATATACGTGCAATGAATCCTACACAGATTATGTAAGAAAATTACTTAATACAGCAAGACAAGGTCGATCAAAAAGCACTTTAGGGGACTAACTAATTGCTTACTTGGTGCCCGGATTAGTCAGATTTCTTCCCTTTAACTGAAGTGAGGTTTCTTGCCCACCAACAACTGCCACGGGGGAGACCGATATCAACTCTGGGGAACTCCATGTTCTCCAGGATTTGCACAAACGAACCTTTCCTGAATATTGGTGTGAACAAACAGGAAAAAAAAAACAATTAAGTTATTACAAAATTGTTTCACAATTCAAATAAACATTGTAGCCAAATATTTTCACAAAATCCATAAAAAGATTATAATAAGGCCATTTAAATTTTCAGTCGCATGGAGGAACCCCTGAGAAAGGGCAAGGTTAAAACTAGACAAATGCAAATGACAAAAAGTCCAAAAAAGAGAGGGCATGGGAAACCCAGCACTTATCCACACACCATCTTTATGTGATGCTAGCTCCCTGCCTGTATTTAATAAAAACCTTCCACTCCTCCATAAATCAGAATCTGAATCTTGAACCAAAGAATCGACTAGCTGAAGCAGGTTCCTTTCAAGCTGCAAAAAACAACAAATATACCCTGCAAGTGGTCAGCATAAGGTTAGATTTATAATTCCTAAGGTTCATCAGACCAGTTCACTCACTCGCTCCCAGGCAGCAGGCGACATTGACAGATAGACTGATAGAACCACACAGCCAGGCCTTATGTAGCTCTCCATTTCTGAAGGACTGTTAGAAAGCCAATTGTATACCTGAAAGAGAAATGATGCAATACTGTATTAGATTCCCTCACAATAAAACTGTCAGTAAGCAATTGTAGGTCTGAAAGAAAAAAGTTATAATCATTATTAGAATAGAATTCTGCAAAAAACTGCAATTTCTGTGTCTCCATGCAAATTTACTAAAAACACACACGAATACACATAAAATCAAAATATACCCTAAACTCACCTGTGCGCGCAATGTCCCAGGGAAATGACTAGGATCCTTGTCAAATAGTTTAAAAATTATTCGCCCCGTTCGATCCTGCAGATGAACAATTTATGGCACCAATTCAACAAGTTAAGCGCATGGAAGCATGAAAGGAGATTGAAGCAGAAAAAAAAATCTAGAACTCATTCTAATGCCAGGCTACCTGAGAATCAGAGTTCTGACTAGAAGGTGAATGATCAGACCCAGAGGAAGACGTATATCCTCCTTGATAAGGGAAACTTTGAAATGAACCATGGTCAGGCTCTCTGTTTGGACCTCTAAAGAGCTCAAACGGCAAAACACAGCCATGACTCCTGCTACCTTCAACATTTGCATTGACCTCTCTGCTAATTGACATCTTCTCAGACTTCATTGTTTCTGCAGTGCTCTGCAATGGGAACAACTTCTGCACCACAGGAGGAGATGATGATGGAGACCTCTCTTCGATGGGATTACTGCTGTCAGAAGAAAAATATTTCCTAGAAGATGCTAGTTTTAGAGGGCTATCATTCTCAGGTGACGAGCTAAACAGCTGCAATGGTAAGTTAGGCCGAGATTCTTGAATCTGGTAATCTGAATCTTCAACAGGAGACTCGTAACAGTGACTAATTCTCTCACCGCCCACAGAAGGAAATTCTACATTAGATCTCTTCTGCAGATTGGGACCAGTGACTTGAGTGGGGCCAGTCAACTTAGACTTCTCACTGTCACTGCTCTGACTGCTCCTCTGAGATAAAATTGCAAGAGCATCTGGAGCAGATGTAGCCAAAGTGGCTGAAAGTACAGTCAGTAAGTCCATGGTAGATGAAGAAGATGCAGTTCCCTGCAATCTGTTTTGATGCGCTGATGAAGGTTGGTCAGCATTTTTCCCATTTAAACTTGCAATATTGGACAATTTTGCAGCAAGATCCATTGGCAGAGGCAGAGAATTTATTTTGCTAAGAATATGAATAAGTTGGTCTTTATCTGGTACTGCTGCGCAGTTGGTACCTTTATCCTCATTCCTCCCTATAATTTTCAAGGTAAAGATTTCAGCACAGCACAATGGGTGGAACATAAAAGTCAATCATTGGAAGATTGTTTTACCTTGAGAGCGAGCCAAAGCAGTTAACAAGTTTACAATATCCAAGTTTCCATTACTGTTTATATCCCGGTTTCCAGGGAGTAGCAGCCGTGAGGTAACATCCTCAGGCTGGGTTTTCCTCCTCCGTCGGTTGTGCCCTGCAAGCCTACGCCTACAACTTCTCTTTCCCTCATCAAACTCAGTGAGAGGATGAAACCTACATATTGCAGAGAAGGAGGCTTCATATAAGCTCACAGTGGAAGAACATAACAAAGGGAAAGCACTAGAGATTGAAACATTATTAAAACTAAGAGAAGGGCACAAGGCTGGTTGAACAGTCAGGCATGAAATATGCACAACAAAGTAAAGACAACCTGCTGCACTGCTGACAAAACCTCTGCATCTGTTTTCCCACTAGCGCTTTCGTGGCTTTACTATGAACTTCGCACACTTTATGCCGGCGATGATAGTCTTTAGCACTAGTGAGATCTTCCTTGCAGTTATCGACCTGACACATTGGATAACTACCATTGCCAGGGGATCCAGACCTGACCCTCTTGTTGGGTCTTGATACAGGCTCGTCAACAGAAGTCAAACTCCCACCTAGATTCAAGCCAAGACCATCATCTTCGTTAGCAGAATTGGATTTGGTCTTGAAATCACTCTCATCTTTCTTCTTAGGCTCCCTAGATGCAGTTCCCAGACGTAAAGTTTCAGCAGCATCAGACGGTTTAGCAACAAAACCGACACTATCCCAATCCCAAGCCTTAGAATTCCAGTTTTTTTCCCTGGAGGTCTGAAGAAAGTGCTGTTGTTGGAGCTGAAAATTGGGCGTCTGGTATGAAAGGTCGCGTTTTTTTGCCATGGAACTCAAATCACAATATCTACTAGAAAGTGCTTGATGAATGAATACGGGAGCAGCTACTTGCGCACCCACCTCTTCCATGTCTTTGAAAACTCCTCACCCTCACAGATAATACAACCTAAATAAATAAATAAAACCCAAAATCCAAATGGTTTACTATCAGAATTAGAATTGCACAGAAAATAAAAAACACATACTGCTAGTCAGCAAATTAAGATCACCACAAATTGAAAATAACCCCCCCCCCCAAAAAAAAAAAGTACTTATCTGGTTTATATACTCGAATAATTTTTATTTAAAAAATAAAAATTAAGTTATAAATAGAATTTTCGACAAAAATAGAAAATTTGGAGTTGAAACAAAACAGTTAGAGAGTCCGTCAGTGATGATATGCTAAATAATTAATAGATAAATATAATTGATTAACTTTAACAAAATTAGTGACTTGAAAGAATCACAATCTAATCCACTACACACATACCTTCCCTTGTTCTTCAAAGAATCGTGAAGCAGGAGAAGGACCGCATCATCTCCCTTTGCCTGTGATATAACCAAATTTTAATGCTTCGGACAAAAGCTTCCGACAAAAACCTCTCGTCGACCTCAGATCTGAAAGTTAAATCCTCCAAAATAAAAACAAAAGAAGACACTACAACGTTGTTTGGCGGCAAATCAGCTGAAAAACACCTGCTGTAAGTGAATCAGTTAATAGTAAAAATGATCCATCTGCGAATCAGAGGAAGATGGCTGGATAGATGGATGCTTGGCGAATTGAAGTACTTTCGGGTTTTCCCTTCTCTTGACTTTTTCCTGTCCTTGCCTTGTAGAAGTTGTATAACAAACTTCTTTTTCTTTTTTTTTTCGGTGTTTCTGGCACAAACTGTAAATTCGAGCATTTGTTGGGTTATAGTTTGGGCCGCCCATGGACTTACTAACGAAGCATCCAAGACTCTTCCTTCTTCTTGTTGGGGAATGCTTTGCTGCTTTTATTTTTCACCTGAGTAATTATTAAATATACTAGTAAATTATAAATGAATCCCTCTAGTTTTTCAAAAAGAATTAAATAATCCTTTTACTTTTAATAAATAATTAATTGGTTCTTATGCTTTTAAATATATTTGTAATTTAACTTTTTTTCATTCTTTTTCAATTTTTTTTGTTTTAATAAATAGAAAAAGGAAAAAAAGAAAAAAATGATAAGATTAATAAAAAGAGACATTTTTTAAAAAATAATATTAAATTAATCACAATCAATACTAATTAAAGGACTAATTAATTAATTTTTAAAATAAAAAATATTGTTTAATTCGTTTTGCAAAACTAAAGGGACTAATTTATAATTTTCTTTTAAATATACTCCATGTGTTTGTTAAACTTATTTTGTAAACTCAAACCTTGGTGACTTTAACAATTCCAAATAAATATATTGTATTTTTTTTTCAAATTAATGACATTAAAAGCAACTAAAAATCTGACAGGTCATATTATTAACTGCTGGTTGTTTAATATAACGCATCCATTAATACATGTTTAGGAAAATACTAACGTATCTATGTATGGTAGGACTGAAATTATAATTATTTATTAAAGAGGATGATGTGGATCAATGTGGTAGATGCTAGATTTCCTTATCGTACCACTAGAAAATGATGCCTTTTCTTTACCACTGCCTGCTCTCTTTTCCAAAAATAACCTTCTAAGCACTCATTCTCTTGGTTTTTTTCCTTTAATTCGCTGCTGAGTGCCACCCTCTCCTTACCACTGCCTGCTTTATTTTCCAAAAATAACCTTCTAAACACTCATTCTCTTGTTTTTTATTCCTTTAATTCGCTGCGGAGGGCCACCCTCTACATATATTCTTCCCCTTTTCGAACTCTACTTTTCTGGTAAAAAATTTACTCACTTCCTTCCGTCATGTTACTGCTTTTGGTAAAATTTTCTCAAGTAATTTAATGGTCATTTGATTTCTATATGATTAGAAAAATAAAATAAAAATTATAAAATAAATCCGTTAGCTTCTTTAGTGTCTACTTTATGTATTGCCAATTCAAGTTAAGCCAATTATACGTAGGTAGTGCGTTTCTTTCCCTTTTGATTGAGAAATAACAGAAGGGGCAAGCCCAGCAGTTCCCGTCCTTTTATTTTTTCGTAGGTTGATTGTGATCCGATGTCTTGACTTTCTCTGCCTGAGACTAGGAGAACAATCATTTGCACTTTTTTAATTGCCTGCAATGGTCAGCAAACATTAATTATTTGATTTTTTTCTTTTCTGATGTGGGAGATAATTAATTATTTAAGGCTACCTGAAGAAAATTATTATTATTAGCACAAGATTTTCCAACGCCATTGTAAAGATTATGGAACTAGAAATATATCACAAAAGCAGCTCTAGCTCAAAGTTAACTATCCGATCATATTGTTTTTTTTCATAAATCAAAAACATTATTAATTATTATACTATAACAGTACTTTTGTTAATATTTTTTTAATTGCATTTGAATAATTTTTTATAAAATAAACTTTAACTGATAGTATTTTAAGAAAATATACCACTTAAAATTTTGACCAACAAAAATTTTGAAAATTACTATATATCTTTTCAAAAAAAAAAAATCAAAGAATTGCAACTTACTAAACCAAACTCTCAACTGTAATAACCACCAAAATATTATTATTATAAGTGCAGACAGCCGGGCTGCAATCTGTAGGAAAAGAGAAGAGAGAGGCATTTTCGTCAAAGCCTAAGAAAGGAAGATGAATAGTTTTTTTTTTTGGGTATGAAAAGAAAAGATTAATAGTTGATGATGATGCGATATATATATTTTTTTTCAATTTTATCCTTGTATAATAAAAAAATCAATCAATCATGCATAATTTTACGTTTATTCAAGAGCATGTAAAAAGAAATAAGTACAAGTTGTTGAGAAGAAAAAAATTTGATGAAATAAATCAACAAACATATATACTAAAAAAACACAAATAAATTAAACTGATGATTATAATTAACTCAATTTTGTTTGTTTTTTTTTTTTTTGGTACAAAAATACTTCTCCAAGGTTGCACAGGAGACACGTTGTGTGTCGTTTTTTAAATGCGTCTTCAAAACGCGATTGACGGAATGTAATCATTGAAAATATGATATTTGTGTTCGGGTAAAAATAAAAATATTATTAATATTTCTTTCTCGTGTTTGGTTTTTTTAAAAAAATTTATGAGAAATGCAAATAAATTTCTCACTTTACTATTAAAATTTAAAATATTTATTTGATAATAAGATAATAATCTTTTTAATATAACTCTCGTATTAATTAGTGTTTAAAACTAATTAATATAATAAAATAAATCCAAAATAAATTTAATTTTATAAAATCACCATTATCTAGTGGAGTGATATATTTACCAGACAATTTTATAACGTAGATAATATGTTAATTATTTTATACTAAATTAAAGTTACTCAAACAAATATTAATTGTTTAGATTTATATTCTAGTAAATACATGTACACACGCTGATCACTTAAAACATTTGTCTAATTATTAGTAAAAAAAAATGAATTAAACAACTTAATATAAAAAATGGAGTTAAAAAAAATATATTCAGCCAAATCCGTTCACATCTCAAACTCTTGTAATCTTAAAAGAGAATCGAACCTTTGATTTGCTAGCAATTTAACGTCCTACACGTGAGATTTTTTTAAACATGAATGTCTTGTTTTATCAAATACAGAAATGATTAGTAAGTGTCTCAAATAACTTTCCAAGAAATTTCAAACATTTCTATACGAAACACCTTCAATAATATATGAAGATAGATCTATACATTACCCCACTCCTGTGTTATTTACGCAAAAAAAAGAAAAAAGAAAAGGAAGTTCCGGGAGTGGTGTTATTTTGTACTACGGCACTACCCCTACTCCTGTGTGTTTTTCTTATCGGTACGAAAGAAATCAGCGTCGTGACTGACAGGACAGACCGCGTGCAAACGCAATGTATAAACACGAAAAGAATGCAGTGCCAGCTGTATGAATCGAGAACGTCCAAAATTGAATCGTCAATCAAATCAAATAATAGACAAAACTGTATATAAAGTAGTATATTCCTAGTCTTTGTACACAAAAGAAATACTCTTACCATTTGACAGCAAGAAACCGTACGATTCCACGGAAGCCGATAATAACGAGCCGTCCCGCTCCCGTCCCATCCCCACTTTCATTATTACCTAGAAACCGTCCACTGTCTGTACGGTCATTCAGCGTGCACCTAATTATTACACCGTTTACTCACCTTAATTATTTGTTTCTCTTTTCTTTTCTTTTTTCTTTTTGATAAGTAAGGGTCTGTTTGCTGTATTTATTTCATATATTGTAAGTCTGATATATATATATATATATATATATATATATATATATATATATATAGACAAGGTAGAACCAAACACAGTCGAAATTGGCTATGTTTAATATTTCTTTTGGAACAACTTTGAAGAAGCACATAGCTTACATGAATCTTATGATTTTATCTTTCTAAAAAGCTAGTCAATTACATGTTTTTTTTTTTTTATGGTTCATTAAGTATGTAAGATCATTATGTTATTGTTGTATTGTGTTTTGACTAATGTTGTTATGAATAGTTAATGAACTACTTTTTTTAATTGTATTGAATCCTTGGGGAAAAAAATCCAAGGGGGAAAAAACAGAAATCATGGCAGATGCATTGAATCCTTCGCATGCCAGCGCCCCCACCCTTGGTTGAACGTCGCTATCAAGATGGCCTGGTCCAACCAACCAACTAGGCCTTCGAGAGTTTAGCTGGTCCGATCCTCAAGTGGACCAAAATCGTACCGAAGCAACCCATGTGCAAATTCCTGTACGGACTTCCATTACGTTGACGATAAAGATTTTTAGTGCTTGTTAACAATGCTAATCCCATATTTATCACTAGCTTGTCTAATATCGATATATTAAAATTAGAACGGATGATAAAAGTCGGCAATCCTACGAGAGCATGACACGTGGATGGCTTATTTGGCAGTTACAAATTTCCATAAACGCATGGATGCCCGTTTCAATGAATAAATTATATATTAGTCCCTTTAGTTTCAAGATACGCATTAATTAGTCTTTTATTTTAAAGAATTAGTTTTTTATTTTAAAATAATTATTTAACCTTTAAAGCGTAACTTAATTCTTTTTTTTTTAATTATTTTAACTTTTTTTAAAAATAAAAATCATGAAAAGATTGATGAAAAAAATGATTTTGTCTGAAATACAACACTAATTAAATTATACATAATTAACAATAGTCGGGAAATTAAATAATTAATTTTTATAGGAAAAAATAACTAATTAATTCGTTTACAGAAAATAAAAGTACTAGTTTATAATGTACTCCTATTTCAATAGTACTCTAATCCTGAAAAAAATAAAATTGTATTTCCCATTTAAATCTCACTATACTTAATGATTTTTTTCGGTAATTTTTTTTAATCTCCAGTCTCATCATTCTTTCTTTCTTTCTTCTCCCAGTTGTAATGTTTATCATATTTTCAATTTCAAAATTGCTTAATTCGATATTTAATTAGATTTAACACAAATCTACAAATATTAATTAATTTTTAAAACTAGAAAAAGACTATTTAAATCGCATTGCAAAATTAAAGAAATTAATTTATAGTTTACCTTTTAAAATCTTCTTCAATTTTGACCCGCTTACTAAATTTTTGGCTTGATCATAGTATAGAAATAACTATTGAAAGTTACTCTACAGAGAAAGATAAAAAAAAATAAATAAATAAAAATAAGAGAGAAATTAAAAAAAAAATTTAAGTCAAAGCGTAAATCTTCTTATCATTTTTAATGATCCGAATGTTATTCTTCTTTTTATGTGTACATATCTTCAAAAGTAAACCTATGAAAGAACTATTATACATCTACTCTAGTTACTCTTAAGAATTATAAAACCTCTTTATAGAGTATCTTCCATTAGTTACTTCGTTTCAAGAAATTTTATAATATTCAAAGAGCAACTACCACTGTTATATTTACAGTGGCCAACCATGGTGTTGTTGCACCGCAATTTATCATCTAAACAAGCAAGACGGTTACCAATTCAACTGGGCAATAGGTTTTCCCACAAAAATTTCCAATGGAACTGATTTGCATGTTAACTAACCTAAAGAATATTTACAGCAACTTAAGGGTGGAAAGCAGATTATTGTGAAGTGGATCAGATATGTGCTCCAGCAGATTCTGAATAGGGCCTTTTCCAGTCAAAGCTGCCTGGCTGTAAAAGCCTAGCCAGGCAACCATTGCCAGGCGCCCATTTTTAATTTCTTTTACCTTCAACTCCTCAAAAGATACAGGGTCTTTGGAGAGGTTCAAGGGATCGAACAGTATTCCTCCTGGGTAATTGATATCACCAGGCAAGTAAATTCCCAGAGGCTCCAAAGCCTCTATTCCACAATATCTTGCATACTCCGGTCCAACCTGTTTATTTGCAACCAGTGACCAGAAAGTTACATTCCTAATTGATTATCAAATATATATCACCAGCGGATAATCATGACATTAATAGAGGATGAACGTGCAAGATGAAATTAAAGTGCTGCTTGATATGGTGGTTACCATTAGTATGGCTTGACAAAAAGCAATTACAATCACTCCTTGGCTTCCGGCTAAGTGGAGTCCGGGGATGCCAAGGTAGTCCAGTGTATCTCCCTGGCAATAATTTGAAAAGGCAATGAGCAAAGGAAATCAATCAGCATCCCACGACGCTGAACATATGGCTCTTCAGAGAAAGATAGCAAAGAAGTGGATGGTAGACTGTGTTCTTAGCATCAAAACTGACTAGAAGTAGCAGATTAGGAATATCTTTAAACACGAATAGATATCTCTTGATGATTGATGTAATGAGGAAAGAATATACTAGCCTTAAGCTTTGAATAGCCAACTCGCCACCATACAGGCTCGATGAAATGAAAGGCACCCGACAAATCTAATACTTCTGGAATCAGAGCACCAAGAGCAGCAAGCATAGCCCAACGAGCATGAAGTATTTCAAAGCTGCACAAAAATGGAGATTAAACTGAGCATTTGGCTATTCAATATTTGAAAAGAGAACTTTTTTTTACTAATTTAATGAAAGAAAAAAAGCACATGCATGGTAAACATTAATGTAGAAACACGTCGAACCAAATAAACCATTATAGGCATCCATATAATGCTGAAGAATTGATTGCATATGCTAGATCGTTTCCTATATTCTGATAGCAATCTTCAGCATATATCAAACTATGCCCTACTCCAAAAACATAAAGGGTAAAATCTACACCGTTCCCTTGTACTTTACATGGATAGAAGGGTTAAAATTGATAATACTGAATAGTACAAGTACACAAAATGTATTTCATAAATGTTGTATCCTAGACTTGCTATAGATGTAACTTTGACTTGCATCTCAGATTGCTAATTGTGAAGGACATTGTCCAGTGCAATAGAGTAAGAATGACATGGGAATTAGCTCAACATGCACATGACTGAGGATATAGAAGGACAGCAATGACATACTTGAAGTATCTCTGGAAAGCAACTGGATCCTTCGCCAGACCTGCAACATCAAAGCCATAATCCCCAGGTAGTTCTCCACTAAGATACGTTGGGTACTGGTACGAAATAGGGCCAAGCCACCGAGGACGCTCCTCTCCATACCAGACGCTGAAAGTAAAAAATTCTTCTTGTCATTGCAAATTCGAATGAATGAAATTCCGCATGAACGAAAAGAAAGAAAAATGCTTACCCCTATCGAAATTACCTCTCTTTACGGGCCTTTTGGGCTAAAGCTTTGAAATTGGAAGATTGTTGAACAGCAAGTCTCTTCCTCTCTTCCAATCTCCGCTGGAGAGACTCTCCAAGTGGGCTATTGGCGATGGCTTTCACAGCCGTGAATGGAATTGCTGAGAATATCACCACTCCAGCAAGCTAATTCAAACAGTTATATATATATATATATATATATATATATATCGAATTAAAGTTAAAGAAAAAGAATTATATATATCTGTGCTTAGATTGAAAACAAAAATAATTTAAGGATGGAACAGCTACCTCTTGCCATGAAGCTTTGCAGATGGAAGCTGGTAGGTTGGTACTGTTATTGGAAAGGATGTTCTTGCTTCGAGATTTCAATAACAAGATGTTGGAGACTCTTTGATTTGCGAAGAAAGACGAGGAAGACGCAGAAAAGGCAGCCTGTGGATGGGGGACTGTCACGGCCATGACCATCAGTAGTCTTGCTCTTCAGCTCTCGGAATTGGAATTCGTATGGATGGATGGATTATAATAATATATAAATTAAGGAAAAAATAAAATAAAATACTAATGATGATGGACAGACTTACACGTGGTCCGTACTAAACTGGTCCACGTAGCAAAATAACGAATCGGTAATCTAGGATCGCCTTAAGAAAGACGGTGTCGTTCAACCAAACGAATGGTGTTTTAATAGGTAAAATAATAATTTAGTCCCTCTAGTTTCAAGAAATAAACGCATTAGTTTCATTTTAAAAAACTAATTATTTAGTCCCTTTTCTTTTCTTTGGGGTGCCAGGCTCTTGGCCCTGGTACTTGGCTATCAAGCTCAGGTACTTTTAACTTTCTTGTTTTCTAGATTTTCTTTTGGCCTTGATGACGAGACATTGAGAAAAGCAAATTGTGATGAAACAGGGCAAATTACAGAAGGACCATCGAACGTTTTAAATTGTTTGTGTCAGGGTCCAAATTCAGAGATCCAAGCATGTGTGATGTTGCCTATAAAGACACCATCAAAGTAAAATCACTCCATTTTATAGGGAGCCAATGATGGCGTCGAAAGAACCTTCAGAGGTCCTTGACCCTGCCTTTGACAACCCTCTCCTCATAAGACATCCACAAGCCCACACTGTCCCTAGGTTCGGCCGGTCATGCTACTTATAGTTCTAATTAATTTTTTTTCCAGTTTTTTGAAACATCCTGCTGCATTATTATGGTTGCAATTTTTGGTTGCGTGATCAATTATTTATCTTACAACACAGACATTCTCAATATCAATGGCAATGACAACGTTTTGAATGATAAACATGAATTAGAGAATGGAGAAACTAAAGTGGATGAGGAAGCAAAGCCAGAATAGGTCTTCGACAAGATCGATATTACTCTAAAATCTGCTGGATGGAAATGGCAAAAAACTAAAGACAGAAGTTGAAGATGTTGAAGGCTGAAGGCATCAAAAGCACAAACAGTATGCATCGAAAGGGCAAACCATGTTAGCCCAGTAACGGTTACAGATTTAATCAGGCACGAATTATTTTGGCACTTTTTATGATCCAACTAAACAGAAAAATGTGAATAAAATTGTCAAAAAACATCCTCAATCTGTGTTTTTTCATATATTGTCTTTTGAATCTAAGTTTTCTTCCTTTCAATTATAAATAAATAAAAATGATTATGGAAAGTCATTTGCACCATGACTTTCACGATAAATTTAATGCTGAAGTGATTGAGGACAATAGAGTTATGTCAGAATCACAGGATGCTGTATAGGAGGCTCCCTCAGAATTCAAACAGCTAAAGTTGAAAAGCATAAATATGAGATTGTTATTGTAAAAATGTTGTTGCTGCCTTAGCATTTACCAGCGGAGATGGGGGGTTGTAATTTACAAGGAGGCGATCAGGGGAATAATTAAGATAAAGAAGCAAAAAAGCTCCACAATTATTATAACAAGTTGAGAAAGAAGAGGAAAGTGATGATCAAGTCGGTGCTGACGAAGATGGTGGCGGTGATGAGACGTAGCTGCACAATCAATCTTCGTAGACGCGACACTCGTCTGTCTCAGGATTGTCTTGACAATAATACTCGAGAGGATCCTCCTTCTCCAACCTGCGCCTGAGATCGGCCTTTGCTTGGCTCACCTCCTCCACCTCGTCCCATGCCACCTTGCACTCGTCTGATTTTTCGTCTCCCTCGCATGCTTCCTTTGCTTCTACCACTTTCTTCTCTATCAGCTCTGTCAGCTGCTCTTCCCTCATCTGCGTCCCTTTGAACTTTGCCACTCCTCCTCCTCCACCTCCACCTCCCATATTTGCTTTCACTCCGATCGCTTTCATAGCCGTCTGACTCCCGGTACCCTTTATAGCCAGAGATCTTATGCTCTGCAATTTGCTGCCAAAAGCATCAGATCTTAATGGGAGACTAGATGAAGACAGGATCATGGACAAGGATGCCATTGTTTCTCCTTCTTCTTCCTTTTCCTCCTCTAGCGATCAAAACCAAACAGAACAGTCCTTATCCAACTACTTTGGCCTCTTCTCTGTTTTTAACCATACGAATGATTAGGGTTATGAATGTAATTTCGAGGGGTTGGGTTAGCCGTTGACGAACTTGATAAGGCGCTTGGATGGAACGTTTTATTGCTGGATTTACCAAAACAGCCCTCCCTCCACTGGCATGACGATCCTCCACCGTCCGTAGTCAGTAATAATGGTGGCCTTTTTACTTTCCACCAATGGCGTGGATTACATGAGGGCCTTTTTGCCTGCCTTGAAGATGAAAGAAGGTGGAAGGAAAGTGGTGGATTTGCAGTTGCTTGCACGTGAACGGTATAGATTTGTTTGGACATTTCGAAGTGAGTTTTTATTGTTTTGCTGAATTTAGAGAAAGAAACTCAGCAAGTAGCTTTCAAACATCATCCACAGCCAACCAACTTCTTCATGGGAGGGATAAGTTTAAGACAAAAGTAACCCCCCGCGTTATTATCACCATTTCATTTTTCAACCTTGCTTCCTATTGTTTGTTTGTTTGTTTGTTTATTTGCATTCTTGAAATATCTCAATTACAAAGTTTCAGACTACTCTTTATGCGAACACATGCGTACCACAATTCAAATATTTTTTATATATATATATATATACCAGAATTCAAATTCAAAACTAACTGTTTTAAATAAACAATATATTAATTGCATTTAAAAATAAAAAAATTATAAATTAGTTTCTTTATATCAACCATACTTAATTTAATATTATTTTATTTTAAAATATTTTTTCATCAATATTTTCATAATATTTATATATGTGTGTGTGAAAAGAACATAAAAATAATAAATAATGAAATAATTAATTTTTAAAATAAAGATTAATTAATTCGTTTGTTAAAACCAGAGAGACTAATTTATAATTTACTCTTTCAAAAGTTGGTGGTGGTTTAGGGGATGGATGTTCATAATGGATAGCCCAACCCATAACGACGCTCTCCTCTTTTAAATTTTTGGTGCGGTTGGAGCTCCACTAGCTTTAGTGGCCCAAGCCCATGCACGCTCTCCTTTCTTTTGCAATATTTCGAAAGAGTAAATTTCAATTTGTACCACTAAAGTTTATAAAATTTATGTATTGTCTCAAATTTTATCTATAAATGTTTATTTATTTTCAAAAATTAAAGAAATATCTTAATATAATCCAAAAGATAAGAATAAAAAAATTTTAATTGAAAAAAAATATTTTTTTATCAATATTACGTAGCAGTCATTTGACAATCAAAAAAATTAACTTAAATTAAAGACAAATAATATATCAATGAACTTGGACCAAAGGTAAAGGTTTTTTTTTTTAATTGAAATTGATATGATTTGAAATTTTTTTGATAAACTAAATCTGTCAAATTTTATTATTATATTTGTTTTAATGAAAAAATAGAATAAAACTGAAAAATATGAAGACTGATTGGAACAAAAATGAATAATTGGAAAGCTGATTAGACAAATCAAAGGTTTTGAATAAAATTGAAATACATAAAACTAAGTATAGTAAATTGAAATTTATCTTATTTCAAAAGAAACAGTGGACCTGGACCGGCTCTTTTTTAAGTAGTATTTCAAATTTTTCGAGAGGACAGGGGAGTCTAAAATGGCAGGGCCCGCAGTACGGGCACAGATTTCCAGTACCCTCCGCTCCCAAATCAGTTTTTCATATATATAACTAACGGCTAGTTTTTGATTTCAAACATTCATTTGCAGTCTCTTTCTCTATCTGAAGGTTGAAGAAGAAGAAGAAGAAGAAGAGTAATTGACGGAGCAGATGGAGAAGTTGGATCCAGAGACGGCGTTTCTTGCGTCAAAACAAGAGACGGGTAACGAGTGGGAACTGTTCAAAGAAAATGTAAGACCCTTGAAAAGAGGACGAAACGTTGGGCTCTTGAATCAAGCCCTCAAATCTCACACAGATAATCAACTCAAGAAATCTCTTCTTGAAACCCGAAGGTCTTTCTTCATCTCCCTTTTTCTTCTTTCTTTAAAATTTATCATTTCGTCTTTGTTGTTCTGATTGATTTGATTTCCTTTTGCTTTCTAATTTCCATGGATCTAGGAAGTTTATCGAAGCGATTGATGAGTATAAAGGGGACGATCCTCTCTTGCCATGGATTCAGTGAGTAAATTCATATGATTAGAATTAGATTCTTTTTATTTTTATTATATTGGAATAATATCAAAGCGGTGGCAAAACTAATGGTGAATTTTGAAGGTGTATTAAATGGGTTCAAGAGGCATTCCCACCAGGAGGAGACGGCTCAGGCCTCATACTGATATACGAACAATGTGTGCGTGCCTTTTGGCATTCTGACCGATACAAGGATGATCTCCGTTATCTCAAAGTTTGGTTAGAATATGTGGGTTCTTACTTCTTATTGATTTCGATTTTTTAGAGATTCTTTGTCGTGATAAAAATGGTGCTTCTCTTTTCTGTCAGGCTGAAAACTGTGTTGATGCTGAAGTTATTTACAATTTTCTTGATGCAAATGAAATTGGCAAGTCACATTCTGCCTATTACCTAGCATATGCTTTGCATATGGAATCCAAGTCTAAGATGAAAATTGCAAATGACATTTTCAATCTTGGGATTTCTAGGTAAGTCTCTCTCCAATACTTGTGTTCTATATTGCGTTGATTTCTCAAGGGCATCGAGTTGTTATCTAAGGTTTTGAAAGGATTTATGACACTAACTCCCAATCAAGACTGATGTTTTGAACTACTCAATTAGGTTGCATAAGTAGTAGCATTCGCCTGCTACAGTATTTCAAGCACATGAAACAGCAAACTAATCAAACATTATATATATCGCATGATGAAACTGCCGTATAGCTGCAGTTATTGTGAGCTCTCTGTGTGATAAGATTTGTTGCAGTTCAGAAGCATTTAAATCATCTTGACAACTCGAGAGCATTTAAGGTTGTTTAGATATATGTTTGGAAACAATAACAATTACACTTTTGAAAGCAATGAGAATGAGAATCCCACACATCCCGCACATAACCGACTTCATTATGTTAGTGTAATTCAATACATGGAAAAGTTCTATAGTACGTGCTGGATGTTGAGGAGACGATTTTGTTTTTTGTGTTGTTATCATCTGCTAAACCTTTTCCTGGTCTGATATCTCAACTCAAGTCATTTCTTGTTTAAATTCTATTGCGTTCCACCCAGAACGAAACAACCCCCCCCACAAAAAAAAAAAAAAACAAAAAAAAAACAAAACCAACTACATGGAAGTTACTTATCTTTTAGTTTGATATTGGATTTATTGGTGCTTATCATGCAGTGCTAGACTTGGTTTACACAATTGAAATTTATTTTTCAATGACCGCTTACTTTTATAGGGATGCTCAACCAATTGAAAAGCTGAAGGATGCCTATAGGAAGTTTTTAATTAGATCAATGAGAAAACCAAAAATTGTGGAGGTATGTGAGTTCGGTAAATTATTTGGTTTAGACAATATTTTTGGGGTTTGAACACACGCTAGCTCAATTGTCCGGATAAACTCAACTAACGGGATTACAATAGGATGTCTCACCAATATGGTGGCTTTTTAATGATTGACTCTGATCGCTAGAGCACTATATAGAGATCAATATCCTAAAATTTCATCTTAACTGGGCTTAAAATCACCATCTTATGAGCAGCTCACTCTCAAAACTCTCTTATGTTTCTTGACCTCTCGTATTTTGCTTTCACTTCTCTCTTTTCTTGCACTCTCTGCAATGCTTTTGCACTTTCTCTTGCTGCAACTTTCATCAATCTCTGTATGTAGGCATTTCCATGTTTTCTGCATGCATTAATCTTTTTTTGTTAACAAATGCAGCACCATCTTTTTATTTTTAGGATATTGATCTTTGTATAGTGCTCTACTTAGCGAATGGAGTCGATCATAGGAAAGCCACCAAATTGAAGAGATCCTATTGTAATCTCATTATTTGATATTTGTTTGAGTGAATTGCAATCCTGTGGCTTTTCTCCTTCATTCAAAAGGAGTTTTCCATGTAAAATTTTCGGTGTCTTATGTGCTTGCTCTTGTGTATATTGTGTATATATTTTATTCTTATCCCACTTTTATTACACAAAAGGAGATTGAGTTTATCTGGACAATTGGGCTAGTGTGTGTTCCGATCCAACAAATATATGATCAAACAAATGGAAGTAGTTTATCGTTCTATTTGTCTTTTTACTAGGACGACTCTGGAGAAAGTCATTTACCAGTCCGAAGCTTTGGAACCGTGCTGTCCCGGGCAGATAATCGTAAGTTTCTACTGCACAGTATCTGCCATTTTGAATTTGTTGCTAAAACTCATGAATATTGCAGGGAGGCAAAATATGGAGAGATCCGAACTTGCAAGGAAACAAATGAAGCCAGACAGGTATGGATGTGGTTTTAGCATTCCTACCGTTATTTTATCTCCTATACCCCCTTTCCTTTCCAATTCTAGGATTTGCCTTCTGAAGAATGAAAAATGAGAAATTCCATAACTTGGTTATTTTGTTATCTAACTGTGATGACTGATGAGCACATCCATGTAGAAGCTGTGCATAGGCTCCACTTGTGGTCCCTTTTGCATTGTACTCAAGGTTGATTCGATGTAAAACAGTTATAGAAGGTCTTTTACAAATCTTCCACGGCAGCAATAATTGTAGTAACTGGAATTTCATATATATGTATTTAGAAAATGTATTGAAAATGACTGGAAAGGTGGAAACAAGTCCAGATATAATTTGATACCAAAGTTTACAGATTTCTAAAGGAATAGTTTCCTATGGCGTGATAGATTCACATGAATTTCAGCTCGTTGCTTCCTTTATGTTCCTCCTAAATACCTCCTTGGAGATGTACAAACATCTACGATGCCATCATCTTTGCTTAAAAGTGACAGTTGATGACTGGTTCATTTAGCATTTCAGGAATAGAAGAGAACGTTGAGAGGTGATTATGGCTATGATTGAGATGCTTAAATTCATCTTTTCCAGTAGTTTATGCTCATTTGTTTGCTGATATTAAAGAATCTGTGCCATGCTTCCTCTTCTTGCCATATGTTGTATGTAGCAAAGTGTTTCAACTGAATATGCATATTGGTATGTGGTTTATTTTCAAACATTTGTTATTTGTTGATGGTGCATCAACAAATTCTTTCTGCATTATCATGTGGATTCAGTTCTAACTTCTAACACACTTTCTTCGGATTCCATTTTATAGGACTCAAAAGATTCCCCTTTCTATTTTCAAAGACACAACAAATATTGATACTATGTCAGGACATCAATCAGGCAAGTCCAAGCCAGAGTCGAATCCTTGGAGCACTCTTGGAGCTCGAGAAGAGAGAAACAAAGAAAATAGTGCGCTGCCTACCAAATGGACAACATACAAGGTGGATTCATCTCTTAAAAAAATTTTCTCAATACCAATTTTCATCAGAATCCCTTTTTCAATAGGCCTTTGACTTTAAGAATATGCCTTCTGTCAGATTCCACAGAGACCTGGGGGTAGAACTGGAGGGGGGTAACTGCAAGTGCCTCCATTGAAGTGTTTGTTGACGAAGAATGTCCAGAGTGAGTAATACCATTGTTCTAAGGGATAAATGGCAATCTTTAATTGATGGAGGGGATTGCATCAATTCTTCAGTAACTATGTAGTGCTTGTTTATAAGTTAAGTCTCCTTGTTCTGTTGTTAAATTGTTACCATGTCTTATCAGAATGGATAGAGCACGTGATCACGATGGCAAGTCTTCAACTTTGAAGCTGAGACGGGGGGATGGCCTAGACATTAAGAAGTAAGTGCTTGTTGCTTGACTGACTATATTTGTTGCCGACTCCAGGATGTGCTTTATGGTTCATAAAGGATATATTTTCTGAGTTGAGAACTAATCAGTTTTATTGGTCTCCAACAAGCAGGGAAACAGACCTCTTAAGGGAGAACCCATTAAGGAATTTTCCTTTGCGCAGCCTTCCTCGATGATTCCCATTGTTATTTTAGTTTTCTTTCAGTGTTGTATGATCTCAGGCATGGATCAGCTTTTATCTCTGAAGCCTGATCCATATGTGTATGATCTCAGGCACAAATGATATCCACAAATCAAGTTCAAGCCATGCTGAGATTTTAGATTGTTTTTTTTTGCATCGAAACATTGACTCTGAAATTATTGCTTGGTGAGCTATGTGTCCGTTTGTTAGTGTTTGCTTATCGGAATCTGAAAATTCAAAAAAGAAGCTAGCTTGTGCAAATGCTGAAAATATTTACAGTGTCTTTTACATGTCTTCTATTACATGTTAGATCCCAGACTATGAGGGCATTCCTGAAATGTGACCTAGGATCCCCGTCCTTAGTCGTTTAATTCTAGGCGAAGCAGCACATGAGAGATCCTGATGTATTATTGTCGTGTTTGTTTAAATACAAAAATCACTTATTAGGGAAAATCCTGACCTGCAATTTGATGAAGGTTAGCAAGAATTTAGATAAATAATTATTTAATTTTTAAATTTTTTTTGGTTTAATGTTTTTCTGTTCCTTTTAATTTATTATGATCTTTTGTTTTACAAAATAAAAAATATAGAATGGTTTATGAAAAAAGATGATATTTTATGAAATAAAATATTATAAGATTAAACATAATTAATACTAATTAAAAAAATGAATTTTAAAATAAAAACCCGTGTTTTGAAAACAAAAGGATCAATTTATAATTTATTCAAAGCTGATCTCAAGGAAATTAAAAAAAAAATTACCGTGGTGATTCCACGCAAGCAGACACGCACATTTAAATGTTACGTGCAGTCCTCTTACTGTCACAGAGACAGAGAGACTAGAACCTTCCACAGCCCAAGTCAGAGACGACAGAGAGTCCTCTGGCTCTAAATTCCCTAAATTTCCAAAATTAGGGTTTCTTTTTCTTACTATTTCTTTCTTTCCATGAAATAGGGCTTTCTCAAACCCTAGCTAACAAAACCTCAAATCCCATTATCAAACAAAACCATGGCGGAGCACTTAGCTTCAATTTTCGGTACCGAGAAAGACCGAGTTAATTGTCCTTTCTACTTCAAGATTGGGGCATGCCGTCACGGCGATCGCTGCTCGCGCCTCCACAATCGCCCCACTATCTCTCCCACTCTATTATTATCCAACATGTACCAGCGCCCTGACATGATTACTCCTGGTGTCGATGCTCAAGGTCAGCCACTTGACCCACACAAGATCCAGGAACATTTTGAAGAATTTTATGAGGATATTTTCGAAGAACTCGGCAAATTTGGTGAGATCGAGAGCCTTAATGTTTGTGATAATCTCGCCGATCACATGATCGGTAACGTTTATGTTCAGTTCAAGGAGGAGGACCAAGCTGCTGCCGCTTTGCAAGCTCTTCAGGGACGATTTTACTCTGGTCGCCCTATTATTGCTGATTTCTCTCCTGTCACTGATTTTCGTGAAGCTACCTGCAGACAGTTTGAGGAGAATAACTGCAACCGTGGTGGTTATTGTAATTTTATGCATGTGAAACTGATTGGGAGGGATTTGCGGAGAAAGTTGTTTGGAAGATATCGTGGATATAGGGTTAGTAGGAGTAGAAGTAGGAGTGTGAGTCCGAGGAGGAGGGATAGAGATTATGATAGACGCGAGAAGGATTACAGAGACCGTGATTATCGTGGAAATGGGAGGAGGCATGACAAGTATGACAGAGAGGGAGGAAGGAAAAGACACGGGAGTCCGAGGAGGAGCAGGACCAGGAGCAGGAGCCCAGTCAGGGGTGGCAGCGAGGAACGAAGGGCTAGGATTGAGCAGTGGAATAGAGAGAGGGAGGAGAAACAGTAATTTGAAGAGGGAGAGTGTTGTTTTGGTTGGACTAGGACTGGAGATGTATGATGGCATTTATCTCTTATTGGTAACGATTCTAGGCTCTAATGTTTGGTTTTCATGTTTTCTTAAACTTTAAATATTTGACTCTATGTGGTGTCCTTGTGAAAGATTCGAACTATTTTAGTTGGTACTGTAGTTTGTTAGTAATTATTTCCGTTCAAAATATTTAGTGCTAATTCTTCTTGCTATTAAATTGGTTTTATGAATTCTATGCTGTTTCTGGCTCTCTGTTATTTGGGATTGGGTTTGCTTACTAATTTGACTGGCTATTCTAAAAGTGATTTGTTCAAATTCATTTCCTATAATAATGATCATTTGTGATGTATGGACGTTGTATATTATGAATATGCTTGAATGCTTACTTGGGGTTTGTTAGGTTAGCTTTAAGTTACCTGCTGTATGTTATTTGTTATAGACCACTGTCTCCATCGCAAATTATTTAAAAACATGCAATAATAGGCTTATTCATTAGCAAAGACCCATTTGATTACAGCCTACATCATGCTCTAACGGCTTCTCTTTACCTTCTATTTAGGCGGCTGAGAACCTGGGTATGGGAAATATAATAGTTTTAGCGTTTAAATAAGAAAGCTCTGGCAGATTGCTGGTCACATAAATAAATTCTGCATCTTTGATTGCTGCTGCTGGGCTTGGCATCAGGTAATAATCGTGATTATTGGCGAAAATCTGTGGTAGCTATTGGAGTTTGTTATTCCTGAGTTATGAGTTGGATGAAGCATTGCTCATCTCGATGAAATTTGTTGCTGATCAAACAAAGCCTTATTTAGAATACTGAGTATTTAGTATGGATTTTGTTGTCCTGCGAAAATCTTTCTAATAATCTGAAGTAAAAGTCATGTTTTGGTTTTCATATAGTGGAAATGTATTTAGGCCACTATGATGGGTTCAAGGAACTGGAATGATATTTAGATCATTTTGGAAGATTGGTTCTTGTATTTTTATTTGATTACCATGCATTAGATGTCCTTTAGAGTTATGGATGTCTGTTAACTCTTGGCTGGACCAAGCTCTAGAGCTGTCTAGGATGCTGAAGTCTTGAAGTGGCAAGAGCAAGTTTAGTTAACCAAACTGTCATGGTGGGGTTGAGACCTAGCCAAACTTGCAACATTTTACGCGTCTAACAACTTGCATGGATGTGCATGTTCAGCATAACATAGCGCCTTTGAAGGTTTTTTGATAATCTCTGGTCAATATCTTCAAGCTTGGGTTGATAATATATTATGTTGACTGTAGGTAGTGTTATGAGATGCATGAAACTTGTCAAGTATGTCCGTTATAGGATGAGATTGGATGCTTTTCATCTTCCTCAGGACTTAATTTAACAGCAGTTTTTGTCCATGCTACTATATGCATGTATGTATATTCCCCCTGAGAAGTTCGATGATGGAGTATGGACTAGACTATTTTAAATGGGTTTTTCGTTGGCTGTCTACTTTTTGTATGGGGATTTCCATTTTCGGTTGTGGTTGGGTTTGCTAGGGACAAGGTTTTAGTTAAGGGGGCAATTGGTTAACTTCATGATCCAAAAATACTTTACATTGGTGTTCAGAAGGCTAAAGCATTGCATTCATGTCTATAAAGGCCATTTGATACTAAATTTATTTGCCAACTTTGATGTTGTTATTGGACTTGAAATCACAACTTCTTTAGCAGCTTGTAGGTATAGGGATTGCTCGTGCCAGCAGATACATCACAGCGGTAGGGTGACCTGGGGCCCAAGAGTTTTGTGTTCTACATGAGTATGGTCAAATTCCAATGATTTTTTTCCCCTGTTGTTTAAAGGCAATTTAGCATTGTTTGTTTTTCTAATCATTTGTCCAACTGTCTTTAGGTTAGGGTCAGGATCTCTGAATTGGGCCAGTTGAACACGAAGTTGGCTGGAAAGGGCATGGTTTCCATGCCCAGCTAGTGTATTGAACGTGTACTAGCATTATATCCTCCAAAAAGGGATAAATATTTCCCGGCATAGCTTCTGATTATCATATTCTTTTGCTGCTATTCATAGCAACATGGCTTATAATCTCAAAAGGCTTGTTATGATACAGCATGGTCAGCATCTTTGATTGCTAGCCAAGGTAACTGTGGTTAGTAGGAAGAAGGCCATGCACCAAATGACCGAGTTTTAGATATGATGATGACTGTAAATTTTCGAATAGGAGCAGCAGGTTGTGATTGTGAGTCGTAGACCTTGATGTGCAGAAGAGGCAAACCAGGATCATTAAGATTTCTTGTGCGTGAACAGTGAGGGGATATGATTATTCTGAATGGACAAAAAAAAATTACTGTTTAGATGAGGTTGCATTTGCCAGTTTTTAAAGCATTGGAGATTTGGAAGAGGTAGCTGCCCGAATGCTATTGGATTTAATGCATTAGTATGATAACTTAATTTGTCTTCCCGACCAAAATGCCTTTGCTGAATACCTATTATAAAAGTTGATTCTCAGTTACTTGCCTGGCAAATGCTATAAGGTGTTAAGAGTTGCGAAATGATATCCTTTTTACATTTCCTACGGTTTCCTGTGACGAATTACTTTTCAATGACAACGAATTCTAAACCTGTAAGTTTTACTTGCATTTTCTCCTTAGCGCAAGAAGCAAATATGTGTTGGGTGGGCAATGGCAAGTTCGTCATCAACATGTGTTTAAAAGGAGGAAACCTCCGTGCCGACCTTGAAAATGCAGGAGCAGGTTTAGTGAAATTAGTCATCCTCCGGCGTTGTTGTGAACTAGGGGGCTTGTTTCGTTTGAATTGTCGTCCTGTGCAGGGCAGTCTGCTTGCTTTCGAGGACTTTCGCCCCTATAACCATTCCAAAAAAAAAACAAAAAAACAAAAGAAAGCAAAAGAAATACAATATATCTTTGTAATATTTCCCAATCAGTTGAGACATTGCATTTCACACATCCTTTGCGAAGGTTATGCTGATTTCTTGACTCGTTTATGCTCAAACTAACATGGTTTAAAACTAGATTCGGAATGATACTCCTAGCTTAACCGATGCTAGTTAAACGGATATTCATGGTGTTAGCATTTTTTTCCTTATCATATATATAATTAATAAATAAATAAGGGGTAAGAGGTTGTTTGAAGTTCAATGGTATTGGGACCAATAAACTCATAATTTCTTAATATTGTCATAAACATTATTTTCTTTCAACTGAAATCTATAAATGGTGAATCATGATTTGGTATGCATCCTCACGAATTATGGGTTTATATCTTCAAATTCTTTTGTTTTATGAAGAAATCCCATGCATTTTTAGAGTTTCAAAGTTAAATCTCGTTACATTTTTTTTATATATATAGAGAAATAACTAGTTTTTTTTACCTGTAGTATACAAAATATATACAATTATTTAAAAAAAATTATTTTATTTTAATATCTCGTGTTATATTATGCATCTATTAAAATATATCAAATCAAAACTGAATAAAAATTCATTTAATTTTATCATTTTTAAATCAAAATTTTATATTTAACTCATTAAAAAAATTAAAGAAAAAAGTAAAGACCAAAATGATCAAAATAAATAAAATAGGATTAAAATCAAATAAAGAATTTTATGGCTTAAAAAAAAATAATTTAAAAAAAGAAACAAAGAGTAATGTCATAAAATTTTTTATAATAAATGTCTTAAAAATGTTTTATAATTATTGTATAGTGAAAGAAATAATATATTAGACTCTAGGTGAATAGTGAGAATAAATATAGATGAATAATATTTTAAATATTATAATAAATGATAACCAATACTTTTTAGTTTTATTTTTTATTTTTGTAATGTATACAGCGAACGGAATAGCATTTTTAGACGCCAAGTTTTTTTTGTTACGCATTCCTTAAAATTGCGTGCAAATTTAATTTAAGAAAATATCTAGTTAGTGTTTGATAATCGGGAATAAAGTGATGAGAATGAGAATTTAAGAATCGGAATGAAAATTAAGGAATCGAAATGGTATTTGTATTCCAATATTCCGTTTGAAATACTAATAAGGAATCCGAATGCAATTTAAATTTTTTAATATCTTATTTTATATACAAATATAAATAATGATTAAAAAATGATTTTATTAAACTATAATAGTTATAAAAGTAATAAAGATGATGGTAGTGATTGTGGTGGTTCTAATGATGGCGGTGGCGGTGACGGTAATGATTGCGATAGTGATGATTGTGATAATGATGGTTATGGTGGTGGTGGTTGTGGTGGTGATAGTAGTGGTGGTAATGATGGTAGTGATGGTGATGAAAATGGTGGTGGTGATGGTTGTGATGGTGGTGGGGTGGTAGTTATGATGGTGGCAAAAGTATTTAACGGATAATAAATAAATAAAATATATTATTATTTTGAAAAAAAAATTCATTTACATTCCTTGTTTTTTATTTCCACATCTTATATGAGAATGAAATTGTATGTAAATTTTCATTCTCATTCTCATTCTTTATTTTCATTTCCACTTTATTCATTTTAACAAAACAGCTATAATATAAGAATAAAAAATTTATTTTCATTCTCATTATTCTATTTCTTATTATCAACAGCACCCTAATTTATTAGGCTAAAATACAAGTAAAAGGAAGGGAAAGGGCCCAACTCCACTTTTTTGTCTTGAATATCCACGTGGAATAGCACAGTGCCTCTAATTGGCCACTAAGCGTGTTCCTATTGGTCGGGTGATGGCAACACCTTCCTAAAAATCACGTGCTAGTCGATTCTGCTACAACTTGTGCAACCAGTATTTTAATAAGGCCACGTCAAGGCATCTGGCCAAGATATCGGTCCCTTGACTCCCTTGTTTGAATTTCGTGGGTCCATCAACACGTGTACGGTCGATCGTCATTCTAGAACCATGTCACCGATGCTTTTCCTTGTTCACTAAGAAAGCGACTAACGCGGTTAGAATTGAAATGCAACACCCCAAAGAAGTTGCCACGAAGCACGAACTTCCCAACGCTACCCTTCCCTTTCCAATATATACACGCAGAAGAAAACAACTTCTTCTTCAATGTTTTCCTTCTTCTTTTTTCCCCTTTTAATTTAATTTTGTGAATAAAAATCAGGAGTTTTTTCTTTCGTTTTGCTTACTGTTAAATGGAATTTTTAGAAGAAGATGATGTATTAGGGCAAATCGATTGGGATAATTTGTTTGATGGATTGCCGGATTCGGATAACAACATCTTCGAATTAGAACCTCCTTTGACCGCAGACTCGCAACCTATCGACGATTCTTCGAAACCTTCATCACCTGTTAAGATGTCGTCTTGGATCGGCGATATTGAGACCTTGTTGATGCAAGATGACGACGATAAAGTTGATCAATTGGAGAACTGCAACGCTTTTTTGGAAGATATTTTAGTTGATTCGCCTTCAGCTCACGAGTCTGGTGGGGAGCTACTTGATGCTTCAACTGACAAGGATTTCACTTCTTCCGATGATGCTGACGGCGGCCCGAAGGAGAAAGACGATGGAGCGGAGGAGAAGAACAACAACGATGAGGAGGAAGATCCTGATGATTCCGTCTCCAAGAAACGGAGAAGGTACCTGTAATTTATAAATTAGACTTTTAAATGTAGTAGAAGCTATGCACATTTAAACTATGTATGTTTTGATCGTAATCTGGTACTGTTTCTTGCCGGTTTTTATGTTAAGCCTTGTTGTTTTGATTATTGTGATGTTTATTATGCGTGAGTCTATATCTGTTGGAGAAAGTGAGTGTGGTTGTGGTTGCTGTATGTAATGATTGAGCTGATTTTTCAGGCAATTGAGAAATAAGGATGCAGCACTGAGATCAAGGGAAAGGAAGAAGATGTATGTGAAGGATCTTGAGATAAAGAGTAGGTATTTGGAAGGGGAATGCAGGAGGCTGGACAGGTTGCTTCAGTGTTTTATCGCGGAGAACCATGCTCTACGCCTTAGTTTACAGAGGGGCAATGCATTTGGTGTTACTTCGGCCAAGCAGGAGTCTGCTGTGCTCTTATTGGGTATTTTTGACAATCCATACTGCTCATTCTTTTTCTCTTATCATTGCCAGTTTTTAATATGGGAATTGATGTTCTTCATAAGCCATTTAAATTTTAAATGGGAGGAGGGAGTTTGTGTGTATTTTCTGAATGAAGTGACTGACTATTGAAATGTTGATGACCTCTGCAATTGGCTTCTATGTATTTCCTCGCTGAATTTGACAAAAGACTGTGTCAATAGTACATCCCTAAACCCAGTAACAATGAATATCCAAACTTGTGGTTTGCTCTAGAACAGAGCTTTGAAACAAGTCAATTTGCTATCCTAATATTTGTTGTCAAGGATCTGACAAATGCTACTCGGTGCCTTTGCATCAAACTGGTTACCTTCGTGGATCCTCCCTCTTATTTTGACTGGATGTAGCCTTTTTTCTCCTTGCTTTATATAGGGCTCCAATAGAAGCAAATTTATTTGTTTCTTTTCGCAGTGCTCTGCTCGTTATGTTGAATTGCTTAACCTTAAGCTACTTTTATCATTGCTTTCTTGCAGAATCCCTGCTGTTGGGTTCCCTGCTTTGGTTCCTGGGCATCATGTGCCTATTCCCCCTGCCTGCAATGCCCCAGTCAACTCTGGTGAAAGTTCTACTAGAAACCATGGAAAACAAAGCACCAGAAAACGCAGCTCTAAGAGGAGCAGGAAGTAAGACATTCACATCCATGGCAAACAGTAGGAGATGCAAAGCTTCGAGGCCAAGGATGAAATTGACTGATGTGTATCTTTCCTTCTCTAAATTTGGTTTTGTAATTAAGGTCTAGAACTCTTTTGTCTAAGCCTGCTGTTGGAATGTTTCAATGAGCACACAGATGAACGCAGTTCCATGAACTCTTTTATCATGTTCATCTTTGAATTTTGTCCCATATCTTTGTAATATGTTTTAACTTCGATCAATAACGAAAAAATCATATTGAAATGGACGTGTTCGTTTATGAGGTTCCTTTTCTGTTGTTTATCATGTTCATCTTTGAATTTTGTCCCATATCCATCATCCTTGATGGAGACGCTATGCTGTATGGATGATTGTCCGATTGGGAATCACATAATTCAAGAGCTCTTGTAAGCATATGGTATTTCTCTAGCATCCATAATCGGTGATCTGTAATTAGATTCCAATTCTAGTCTCTAATATCAAACTGAGTTTCATGCTTTTCAGATGTAACCATTTCTTCTCAGAAGTGGGAAGAGAAACCCAGCCGCCGTGCTTTCGGTGAATTATTCTTCTTTGGAGAAGCAAGTAAAGGGGCGATGTCAAAAGAGGTCAAGCCGTGGCCCATTGCTTGGGGTTCAAGCCGCTTAATGGGCCTACAAAGTAAAGTCCTACCCTACTTTTCTTATCGTTCTCTTTTGGAAGGAAGAATAAAAGATAAGAACGGAAAATTTAAAAGAGGAGTTGAGTGTTAGGTGAGTGATACGTTACCAATACCAACAACAGACTTGCATTGTTTGCTTAACAAGTCAGTGGGCTAGTTTTGAAATTACCAGAATATCCTCTTGGCATATTCCCAGTGAATATTATTGCCGCATCATTTTTGAGATACTACGCTACTATCAGTGTCACAGCTACTCCCTTGCAGTTGGCCCCAAGCCAACGAAATTGGGACGAATGAAGGGCAATCTTGCAACGGTACAGATAAATGAAGAGAAGGGGCGCATCGTAATAAACCCTAGAAACAAAAGGCGGAAGAATCTATACAAGAGGCGAAAACAAGTGGGCTTTATAGTTGGTAGTATCGCCCCGGTCCTTTTTTTTCTATCACATATCCTCTTTTCTTTTCCATTTCCCCCTATAAAACGGTCTTTTGAAGAAACGACGGGAAAATAAAGAGAAAAACGCACGACCAACACACCACTCCTATTTCTACTTGTAACTTCCCTACCGAACAACAAAGACAAGAGAAAAGCGGCATGGATTCCGATTTCGGCATTCCTAGAGAACTTTCTGATCTTCAAATACTCCGATCTCTTTACCAACCGGAACTTCCTCCCTGTCTTCAGGTCTCTCTCCCTCTCCCTCCTCGCCACAGAGTTCTCTGCTCTATCTATTTACAACAACAACAACAACATATTTTTATAGTAGCAGTTTTGTTTTCTAGATTTTTTATTTTATTGCAATCGATGTTAATCGATCTTTTTCGCTTAATTGGTTACTTAATTTGCGTTATATTTTTTCCGGCAATTAGATCTAATTCAATACAGAGATGAGATGATTTTTTTCGTTTTAACGAACAGATCTACCTTCAGTATTTATGCTTGATAGTGTGATTTCTTTCTTTTCATCTTTAGTTTAATGATTAGCGACGGAAAATCTTAAAAAAAATAAATTGAAAATTGAAGCAAAATACGATACCGATATTAGATTATAATGTGTCTTACTGTCACTGATTTCACCTCAATTGTTTCTGTTCTGTTAGTAGCACGATTCTTTTAATATCAGTAATTGTTTTATCGTGCTAGTTGTTTTATGCACTTCAGTGTAAACTTTATTGAATTTGTTGTTGTTTTAAATTATTCTGTATTGAAATTGACCTATTATTGACTTGGAATTTTATTGATATGATTGGGATCTGTGCATTTTGAAGGGAACTACGGTGAGGGTAGAATTTGGTGATACAACCACTGCCTCAGACCCGGCCGATGTACAGAACATAAGCCGATCCTTTCCCCACACTTATGGTCAGCCTTTGGCTCACTTCCTCAGGGCAACTGCTAAAGTACCTGATGCTCATATTATAACTGACCATCCAGCTGTCAGGTTTGCATTTCGTTTTCTTTCAATTATCATCTACCATTTTGTATCACTGTTCTCCAAAACCCTCACATTTACATTTTGAATAATTGATCAATCCTCTCTCTGTACCACTGGTGCTGCCCTTTTTGAAATTCAGTACTATCCTGAAGGATGATTTGCAACCTAGTTGCTCGTCAAATCTTCTCTCTGTGTTTTTGTTTGTGCATGTGCATGTGTTTATGCGCTTGCGTGTGTTTTCTGTGAAAAGTTAAGAGACTGCAATTTGCTTGTCATGGGCGGGTGCTTAATAAACTCATATTTGGCTGATCTATTTATTATCTCTCAACAGGGTAGGAATAGTGTTTTGTGGGAGACAATCTCCTGGAGGACATAATGTCATATGGGGTCTTCACAACGCTCTTAAAATCCATAACCCTAAAAACACTTTATTTGGATTTCTAGGTAAGCATAAGCAGCAGCATCTCATCCAAGTTTTTCATCTTTGGGTTTGATTGTCTCCTTGCATTTTTACTTCTTTGACAGCATATATCGTGAACTTGTTTGTTTCGTTAATATTACCAGTTGTTTTCTCTTTAAAGCAAATGACATCTACTGTATACAATGCTTTTATCTATCAACAGGAGGTTCTGAAGGTTTATTCGCTCAGAAAACACTGGAAATTACAGATGACATTCTTTCGACCTACAAAAATCAAGGTATGTATTTCATGATGGGATCTTCAATTGTCACTTGGCCATGAGATTTGTCTGATTCATTATTTTGTTATGCTTGGTAAGGTGGTTATGATTTGCTGGGACGGACAAAAGATCAAATAAGAACAACTGAACAGGTAAATGCTGCACTAACTGCATGCAAAGATCTGAAATTGGATGGCCTTGTTATCATTGGAGGTAAGTTTGACTCTTTAGTATTTACAAAATGATACATATGCATTTTTGCAACAAGTACTAAATACGGAAGCTATTCGCTTTTGAAGGAGTTACATCAAATACAGATGCTGCTCAGCTTGCTGAAACATTTGCTGTGGCAAAATGCCCAACAAAGGTACTTCTGTATGTCGTCTGATCTAGGATTAACAACAGTCTCAAATAGTTCATGCTTGCATGCCTAGCAGCCTTTGCAACTTCTCTTGAGCGTATTTTTGTGCTACCAACCTCTGAAATTTACTAGATACGCTTTTTGAATTTTTCAGGTGGTTGGAGTTCCTGTTACTTTAAATGGAGATCTCAAAAATCAATTTGTTGAAACCAATGTTGGTTTTGATACCATATGCAAGGTATGAATCAAATGACACCATGCAGTTCCCTGTTAATCAATACCTTGAGGAAGTTCTCCTACTAAAATGGAATTAAAAAAAAAAAAAAGGCTGGTTTAGGTGGCATCAAAGTTAATTGAAGAAGGAGCTATTGCTGCCTATGTTAAATTTTTTGTATATTTATGAGACTGTTTGCATTGAATCGTGTTAGCATATATCAAAGGAGAACTTAATAGAATTAGTCTATTCTGCCATTCGAATTTTCCTATATGATAATGTATGAAACTCTGTTGCATATGGTGTCAGCAATGCAATATAATGAAAGTGCTTGGGTTCATGATCAAAGAAGAAACCATTAGCCTTAATTAATTTTTGGTATTTTTGGGGAACTCAGGTGTTTGGGTACTTGGTATAGCTAAATGTTTATGTTGTGAATTTGCATGATTAACCATTTGATTGAATTAAACAAAATCCCATGCTTTCCTCCCGTGCAGGTTAATTCCCAGCTCATCAGCAATGTCTGCACTGATGCTCTCTCTGCAGAGAAGGTGAGAAATTCATTAACTTTCAGAACAGAAAGCTACACGAAGAAGTATAAATTAGTGGGCTAGTGTAGCACTTTGTCTTGAAATTTGGTGGAATCTTTCTTCTGTAATTACGATTGAGATGGTAATAGATCAAGGAATATGATACACTATTCTTTACAGTGAAATTTGTCTTTGTGAAACTTTTAACGTATTCCCTTTTCCAGTATTATTATTTCATCCGGCTCATGGGCCGAAAGGCATCTCATGTTGCTTTGGAATGCACACTTCAGTCTCATCCAAATATGGTTAGTGTTCCATCAGTTTTGCAATTCCTTTATCTCTTTTCTTTTTTTTTTTTTTTTGAGCTTTAAATGCCACTTTTTTTGCAGGTTATTCTTGGTGAGGAGGTGGCTGCATCAAAGCTTACTCTTTTTGACTTGACAACACAAATTTGTGATGCAGTCCAAGCCCGGGCAGAGCAAGGTTTTAGACAATCTAAGTTGTTGTATATCATGCTTCGTGATAAATTCTAATATTGGTCATCTGACATGGTTAATTGCACCAGACAAGAATCATGGAGTTATTCTACTGCCAGAGGGACTCATAGAAAGCATTCCAGAGGTCTATGCTCTCTTGAAGGTAATTGCTTTTGTATCCCTCTGCCTACCCCCATGTGGGAATGTGGGTGTTGCCCCTCAAGTCTGCAGTCCTTTACAAACACGGTCTGGATGTTCTAAAATACATCCATACATGTGTATAAATATACCTAATGTTTCTGTGTTTGGCTTCTCTTTTCCCGTGAAAGGGAGTACTGATATTTTATGCACCGCTCAGGAAATACACAGTTTACTCAGGCAATGTGTTGCTCCTGACAACATTTCATCACAGCTTTCACCATGGGCATCTGCTTTGTTTGAATTTTTGCCACAATTTATTAAGAAACAGGTTTAGATTTCCCTTGCTGATTTGTATTTCAAGATACGTGTCAATCCATTTTAAGCAAATGACTATTTTACCCATCTAAAATATTAATATTTTTAATGGCACAGCTGCTTCTTCGTCCTGAATCAGATGACTCAGCACAATTATCCCAGGTAACGAGCATGCTATTCTTATTAAAAGGGACTATTAAAAGTTACATCAGTGATAAATTTATTTTTTGGTTTTACCGTAGATTGAAACAGAGAAACTTCTAGCACATCTTGTGGAGACAGAAATGAACAAGCGGCTGGTATGACATAGCTTTCATTTATCATTGTTGGTTCCCTAACCCTGATAATTTTATTATATTAACTTCTGTTTGGTGCTGAAATAATTTTACATTTTCTTTCTCATGAAATGATTGTATGAGATACTACAACTGTCATCATTGTTATGGTACATGTTCCATAATTGCTTTGCTATTTACTTCTGAATTTTGTGTCTAGCAGAATGGTCCTATTGTTGGTTTCTACTGTCTAATGACTGCTATGTTTGATTTAATTGACTTAGATTTTTACTGGTGTCTTTGGTATTTTGAGCAGAAAGAAGGCACATACAAGGGGAAAAAGTTCAATGCCATCTGCCACTTTTTTGGTTATCAGGCCCGAGGGTCTTTACCATCGAAATTCGATTGTGACTATGCATATGTATGTTATCAACTAGGGTTGATATGTATTCTCATCCTTTTAAAGTCGAATACCAGATCTTTTATTTAATACTGAGTTATATTTTTCATAGGTTCTTGGGCACATCAGCTACCATATTTTAGCAGCTGGTTTGAATGGCTACATGGCCACTGTAACTAACCTAAAGAATCCTTTGAACAAGTGGCGTTGTGGTGCTGCTCCAATTACAGTTGAGTTTTATTTCCGATTCTATCTTAAAAGACAGATTTCTTCTTTTACTTGGAAAGTTCTTTTTCCTTGCAAAAATTATGATGCATGCATTGGAATCCAGTTTTGGTTACTTTGTGACGCTTGTAGCGATACAGAATAATAGCTAATCTAGTTTATATTCTGTGAAATCCTAGGCAATGATGACAGTGAAGCGTTGGGCTCAAAGTCCTGGTGCATCTTCAATTGGAAAACCTGCTATTCATCCAGCCACTGTGGATTTGAAAGGCAAAGCATACGAGTAAGCTCTTTTTTCTGATCCATCAAATGTTTATGTTATTCAAATATCAGGAGAGAGTGTAGATTAGGAATAGTAATTCCACATGACGTCAGAAAAGCATGCAATAGTAATTTTCTGCATGGCTTAATTCCAGGCTGCTGAGACAAAATGCAGGGAGGTTTTGGATGGAAGATCTGTACAGAAATCCAGGTCCCCTTCAGTTTGATGGTCCTGGTTCGGATTCTAAGGCTGTATCTCTGTGTGTTGAAGACCAGGATTATATGGGGCGGATCAAGAAACTGCAGGAATACCTTGACAAGGTACTCGGTTGCTATTCTCTCAATTATGTATGCCACATTGTATTCTTGAGACAGTGTCGATAACTTTATATTATAGGAATGAAATCATTCTACATGTTGGTTCTCGAGTGCTATTCTTGAGATAGTGTTGATTGATTGATCGTTTTGCCTCAATTTCCCAGGTAAGGAACATCGTGAAACCAGGGTGCTCTCAGGATGTTCTGAAAGCTGCTTTGAGTGTCATGTCTTCTGTGACAGATGTTCTCTCTGTGATGTCTTCTGCTCCATCCAATGGCCAGTCTCCTCTTTAAGAGTACAACTTCAAATGTTCTATCGTCGACCTACCTTGGTGTTGTTGCGTGGTTTGACTACTTGCATACTCCCTTTGGCCACGTTTGTGCCATTTTTCAGAATTTTTAGTTTGAACTGTAGGTGCAGATTTTAATTAGAAGGTGTAATAAGCCAAATTTTCTCCTCCTTTAAATCAGCTGTAACTTTTTCCAGCGTGTGGATAATGAGCAAAGATGAAATTTTGTTTATTCTGGGTCGTATTTGACTAATCTGCATCGACGCCTCCTCTTTTGCATCTCTATCCAGCAAGTCGTATGAGTTAATCCTATTGTCGATGGGAATTTACATGTCTCGTGCGCTCCCTTGGACTACACATTAGACTGATCGCTTTGAAAACGTGGTGCTATTATTTATGTGGCATCTGGCAGTTGCAGAGATAAGGGATAGCAGGAGATCCAGGGAACACAGAGTCTACCATTCCTTATCTTTGTACAATATGAAAGAGCCGCAAAAAGAAAGATTGGAAAAAATATATATATATATCTCATAAGCGGACGAAATTTTTGTTTTTCTTCCCACTTTATAAATGGTAACGGTTATTAGTATAAATAAAGGTTAATGGCTTGATATATTTTTATAAAATAAGATAATTTTATTTATTTTGTATTTTTAATTGATTTAATTTTATTTATTTTTGAATATATGTTAAGTTGTTTTTCTTATCACTTTGTAAGCAGTAGCTAGTATTATTGTATATAAAGGTTAATGGTTTGATATATTTTTAATCAAATAAGATATTTTAATTCGTCTTTGTAATTTTAATTGAATTAATTTTATTTTTAAATACATTTTAAGTTTTAAATTTATTATTTTGTCAAGATTTTTAGGCTAAATTATTATTTATCATTTTGTTTAATATTTTTTAAGCCAAATCATCATAATTATTCATTGTAATTCTTGTATGATTAATTTTTATTAATGCAATGAGCTAGTTAAATGTAAATCATGTGACAAATTTAGATAATTTAGTTTGAAAGTTGTAAATATATATAATGTGTACTAAAAATAAAATTAGTTAAAAAATTTCACCACCTTGAGAGTGGGCTACGACAAGCATGAGAATAGGGAGAACTGTGAGACCCATCTACACTCAAGTAAGGCTCAAATACTTATATTATAATCTTCGAACTAATATCACCTTAATATCATTTCATTTTATAATATTCTTCAAGGCTCAAATACTTATATTATAATATTCTTCATTTTATAATATTCATGATTTAATGCTATTCTCACATTTCTCAAAAATCATATCTATAATTAATTTATAATACAACACTCGCAAGCTATAATTGCATAACTTTCAAAAATACAACAAGATAAAATATAGGTTTTAAGAAATTATAAGAAAATAAACCACACAATCAATATGCTCGAATTCAAAATAAACGAGCAAATGGAATCTAAAAGGCACTCTCACAAATTCTACAAAACCGAAATAGCGAGAGGGTAAGCAATCAACGACTTAGTGATTAGATACAATATAACACATCTAAAGGAAGGAAATGGACTAAGGACGATAACTTAAAATTTCAACTCAATATGCAATGCTAATTTCTCCGAAACGATGTATATTGTAAAATCAAATCATACATCACAAATTAAATTGTTCAAAACCATTTCATATCAAATAATCGAATTATATATATATATATGTGTGTGTGTGTGTGTGTGTGTGTGTGTGTGTGTGTCTAAATTTTTATTTAACCGTAGGGTGAAAACATATCATTGGATGCGAACACCCAAATGCTCCTTGTGATTAGGTTTTCGTATGTTGGTCAACACATAGGTTACCACTCTATCTCTTGATAGTTAGAACCTCGTATCATTCACCTTAAAGGTTATACCTCCCGTAACTAGGTTCCTAGGGTTTCGAAAATATTTCGAAAATAGTATAAGATTTATACATATTCAAATTAGCATTTAAATCCGTAAACACATATCAAACCAAGTAAAAAATGTATTCAAACATATACACAAATCTCTTTTTAAAACCCTATCAAACCATTTCGATACGAAATCATTTCAAATACATATAGAGTTCGTTCCCGTTTAAATTCTAAAGAATGTAATTAAATTGTACTTAAACCAATGATACATGATAGGCATAATCAAAGGAATTCAAAATGTATGATATATTATATAATATCCACTCACAATACAACGAATAATCAAACAGAATCAATATTGTTGAGATGGATTTGTCTTCTCGAGGAATTTAATAACATAAGATGGTGAAACAACTATCAATATCATATATCAAAGAATAATTCAAAACAATTGAATTATTCTAAAATTAGGAATATAAGATTATTTATAGGAATAGAATTGATCGAAAGACTCAAATAATTACTCTAACCAAACTCTATAACTTCTCTAACAATCCAATTATCTATTATCAATCTTCAATTCAATCAACCTTCATACATACCATCTTTTCTCAAATTCAATTTTCAATTAAATCACAGATTCCATTCTAGTTCACGCAATTCTCATTCCATTCACTTTTAATTGCATTTATATAACTTAATTCTCCATTTTCTCTTAATTTTTTTCAATTCAAAATCCGATTTTTAGATTTTTTACTATTTATCATATTCAACCTCTCAATTATTCAAATTCACTCAATTCCGTTTCAAATTAGCTTCATAAACCACTTACCCAAGCTATAATTGTTGTCAATGGCCGGCAATAGCTCGATACGAAAGTATTGGAGCTGTTGTTATGGTTGATCTCCACAACCCAAGCTATGATTCTTCAGGTAGGTGTGGATCCGAGGGCTCGAGTACTGGGGAGATTAAACCATCATTGACAAAACTCAAGTCCTTGATGACATCTAGACTTGAGCTTCAGCGCATTCAGTGGCACAATTCCTAATTTCATTTCCACTTTCGAGAATTTACAATATCTAAACCTATCAAATGCTGGGTTTTTTTTTTGCGCATTTATTTCCCTGTAAATTTTGGAAGCCTCTCTAACTTGCAATTTCTCGACGTCTCTTCCAACTTTCTTGGTTTAACTTAAACAATCTTGAATGGGTGACTGGTCTTCTGTCACTGAAATATATACCTGGAAAAGACCAAAAACTTTAGGGTAGTTATTAACTGTTAACAATATTTTTGAATGGGTTTAACTTTTTAGAATGATTTTTTGTTGATTGGAAGTTCAGTATAGCTTTTAACCAATTAGCCTTTCATTTAATTCTTTTCGAAACCTTCCACTCACGATCATGGAAAAGTTACTTCCGAATTTTGGTAATTTCTTATTGATTGAGGAATTCAAATGCTCACAAACAAATTACATATAGGAAATACGTTGGGTCCCGCCCACGCGAGCGGGTCATTTCTTATTGATTGAGAAAATTTAGAGAGAGCGGCGTGAAGAGGAGAGGAGGAGAAAGAAAAATTGAGCTGCCAAACTGTTCCCTTTTTATACCAACTCGAATATTTTTTTTAACTTAAATATTATTTTTAGTTCGGGTTATTACAAAAAATTATCTGACATTCAAATGTCCTTATTTAAGCTTGATGTATGTTTAAGGATGAAATGAATTTAATTAGAGATATAAATTTAGATCTGAGAATTCTAAATCTTTTAACACCAAGATATCAAACTCAAATGAAACAAAGCCATAAAGATAATTGCAGAGCAATCAAAGATATCAACCTTGTTAAACAAAGCAATGTACGCGAATTACAGAATTCAGTGAGCATCATGCAATACTCATATACTGCAGATGAATCACATTTATTTAGCCAAATATCCTCCTCTCAATAGAAAAAGTGGGAATAAGTTGAACTGTATGTTTTTGTTTTAATCCAAGAGTCCAGTTTTCTGATAGTTTTCGACGGAGTCGATCAGAGTTTCCTCCAATGGACGGAAACTCCAACCTAGCCTCTCTAACTTCTCCGAACTCATCAGTACTGCTTCCTGATCTTCTTCGGTGAAGCTGGCAGTGAACAAGCGGATGTGTTATCAAATTACCAAGACATCAGTGGACTTGACTGATCTTATTTGGTTGAGAAATTGATCAAACAACATACTTACCTTTTAGGATAGTTGTAGGAAGGATATATACTCCTCAATTTCTCCACTAGATCTTTAACTCTGATTGTGTAAGCCGTGCATATGTATCTACCTTCTGCCTTAGGCGTCTCATATGCCAAAAGCAGTGCTTCAGCCACATCACGAACATCTACTATCGGCCGAATCTTGTTTTGCAATGACTCACGTCCATCTGCAAGGGCATTTCATACAGAACACCAGCTAGTAATGAGAAGATAGTATAAAAATCTGATATCAAAAAGAGTTAAAGCTCTAAGGATCAATTACATGCCAATTTTATTACATGATGTCCAAACTTTCACAGAATTTCATCTGGACATCATCACAGATACGCTCATGAAAAAACGAATGCATTGCTTGTAAACTGAAGAAATTTTAAATGGGAGAATTGTATTGACTGATAAAAGGGTTACAAATGACATGTTTATATAGAGAATGCATTAGCAGAAAAAGGAAACAAATCAAAATAAAATACGGCCATAAAATATCTGATTTTCCTTGATATCCTTTGATTAAAACAAATTTTGCAAACTAGGTGTGGTATGACTAGCTACCTTTCAAAATCTGAATAAGGACTCTTGTACTTGCATTAACTGTGGACTGCAGAATTGGCCCCAAAATTAGGGAAGGACAAATTACTACAACGTCAAGCCCACTCCTTTTCGCATATTCCCAAGCCTCACTTTCTGCTTCTGTCTTAGAAAGATTATACCAATTCTGGAACAAAAACAGAACTACATATTTTAGTCTACAAAGGATAAGAGCGGTGCATTATATCATGATAAAGAGCATTACAAGACCAGACCACCACTAACATTCAACTTGGAACTACCAAATTTGCATTCCAATTAACTTTTGGAGTTGTTCACCTTAGTTGCTCTGCAATATTCCTTATCAGACCAGCAATTCTCATCCATCACTTGACCCTTGGGCCAGCTTGGGTTAAACAAAACTGCACTTCCAGAGGACACAATGACAACTCGTTTTACCTTTGCCTCAGCACATGCTTTAAGCACATTTAGTGTGCCCTTTACGGCTGGCTCAATCACCTCTACCTAATATCACAAGGAGAAGGCATGTCTCCTACTTAATTCCCATCAAATAGTGTTACCGATTTTATTTATTCGGGTTAGTTGACTGAAAAACATTTTCAAAAAATAGCCAATACTTGCCTCAGGGTTTGGCACTACAGTGTAGGGAACAGGGCTGGCAACATGGAAGACCCCTCTGCATCCTTGAATAGCTGAACAAAGAGAGCTGTAGTCCAATAAATCTGCCTTGAAGAGTTTGAGATTCTCGGTTGCCTTGTCAAGCTCTTTCAAATGAGCATATTTGTCATCCGCTGCATAATATGATCAAGAAATTTACATCATAAGAAGTAATTCCACTCTGTAAGTCTGAGCTTTTGAGAACCAATAGCTGGTCGTGCCCATGTTTGATGCCAAATCGAGCAGTTAAAAATCAGGACTATAAAAGGCAATCGAAGTTTGCTGTCAACATGAAAATATCTCCCAAGAACACACTTCTTGAAAGATGAAACAGTGAATAAAAGATGCTGTTAAGCAGATGCAGAAATTAGTAACAACAGAAGTTTTAGAAGCAGAGATAGAGAGATGAGGGGTTTTTAGAATTACAGGGATCTCTAATGGTTCCATGGACGAGATAGTCCTTAGAGAGAAGAAGGTTGACAACCCATGATCCCAAGTATCCTCCAGCTCCAGTCACGCACACCCTCTCCTTCTCCAGTGCCATTTCCAACACCTAACCCTAGCAAATCCTTCTTGTTTCAGCATATTTATTTCGGCCATAGTTAACCTTTTGTGCATTGACCATCTAGAAGCTACAGGGCCCCACGACTCATAGTATTTCTTTTTTAATCTCTCTCTAGTAGGCAGCTATCGTCCAGCTATCGTCCATTAACAGACGGACTGGTTATAGAATAATCTTTATAACCTGACATGAATGGCTCAACAAGGAGTCAGCATCTGCTTGGGCGCCAATTTTCAATGTAGTTCCTCAAGGTAATGATCCATCATGAATAAGTCCATCCTGACATCCATTCTCTGGATATTAACTATTAACTAAGTCAAGACGAAGTAACTGTTCACACACCGTATACTCTCTCTGTTTTTACTATTTTTTTAATTTTCATTGTATCTAAATTTTTTATTCATTTACCGTGTTCCGGGCCAGTTGGGCTAGGTCCAGGTGCGCGGAGCTGTTCCTTGTTGTTTTTTTTTTCCCTTTAATTTTATTTTAAATAAAGAATTTTTTTCATAACTAAATATTATGAAACGTTGAATTTTTTTTTACACAATATAGTCAGAATAAAATATATATGTAATTTTTTTATATTTTAAAATTAATATTTAATTCATATTGTATTACTTTTATTGTTTAAAATTAAGAATTTATCATTTCATATAAAATTCTTTTCCAATTAAATTTTTTTATACTTATTTACTAATAAATATAATTTAGTTTTCTATATGTTTTTATTTTAGAATAAAATTTTAAAAAATGATTGTTTTACTTTTGAAAAAAATAAATTGATATAATATACATCATGAATTCGTATAATTTTTAAATGATTGTTGCATATCATATAAATATATATTTATTTTAATTTAAGATATTAAAATTATATTTTAAATAATTTATCTTAATTCACTAGGTGTGATCAAGATGTATATTAAAAAAAATTATTGAATTATCGATCTTATTAAAAAATAACTATACATCTTCACTCATAACACCAACTATTTGCGATGAATATAATTTTTAACATTATAAAATCAATTTATTTAAAATAAATTTTTATAGGAATCAACCAATTATACAAATGTAATAACCCCGTCCCAAAAACATACACTCGTTCATGCATACACGCATACTTAGAAATTACACGCATATAATTATACTCGCATATGACATGTTAGTGGGGTATTGGATAATAAGTATTTGAAATAATAGGAAGAAATAGGGGCTCAATTGTAAGTATTTGGAATAATAGGAAGAATTAGGGACTCAATTGAATGTAATCTAAGTTGGGGGACTAGAATAAAAATAAGCTAAAACTTGAGGGACCAAAATGAACTTTGGCAAAATATCTTCACAACCTTATCAAGATTACTTACCTGATCATTATCTCTTCTTATCCCATCTGGTTTCCCGTTTTGAGAGAGAGAAAGAGAGAAAAACCCCATTTCTTTGTCAAATTCGGATGATCAAGCTGGAAATCTAAGTAAGTTCATCCCCAGCTCTGTTTTGCACTCTTGATTTCGAGACCTTAGGGTCAGATCTGGAACATGTTGTAAGAATAACAATTGTTGGTTTGTATCTTATCTAGCTCTCTGTGAAAGGGTTTTGTATTTAGTAATTTACATGTCGGGTTATGATGGTTTGAACACATGTTGTTCTGGGTGATCTGATGCTGGCAGATTAGTGTGCAAACGTTAAAAATATGGTATTCTTTGGGTGTTGAGTATTTCGACCTGATTTTTGGATATGTTTTATATTGATATGTCTAGTTCTTTTTAAAAAAGAATTAGTTCTTGATCATGTCCCAATCTAGATTTATTGTTATTTGTTTGGAGATTGTTCGGTAACAAGGGTGCTGGGAACTAGTTAGAGTTTGAAAATCTAAAATAAATCATGTATATGGCATATTGGGCTGATTTTTGGATATGTTAGACCCCTTTGAGTCTAGTTTCATGTAAAATTGGAATTTTGTCATTTTACCCTGTATTTTAGGATTTATAGTACAAAGAGTGTGAACTGTCAAGAGGTCAAGTACCCATAAACAAATGGCAGCAACTTTGATTTTTAGAAAATCATCATGAGTTGTGTATTTCGTAACTAGACTTGATTTTTGGATATGTTAGAGCCCTGTGAGTCTAGTTTCATGTGAAACTAGAATTGCATCATTTGAATCTGTATTTTGAGACTTATGGTAGAAAGAGTGAAAAGGGGTCAAGTACCCATAAAGGAATAAGTTAACCCTAAAGTCATATTTTGTACCTTAAACATATTTAGAAGTTTGATCATGATAAAATGACTTATAAAAGTATATGTGTATGTGTTTATAGACGCCGAGGAGCGTGAGGTGCGAGACGCGATGCATTAATAAACGGCGAAGACGTCATTTTTGTGAGTTGAATAATAATCGTTGTGTCATGATGTGTTATTGCTATTGAGTGCTAATATTATATTTCTATGATGTGAATGATATGTCGTTTGCTAGTTGACGCAAACGTTGTGTTTATTGATGTTATGTGTATTGATATTGATATCATGATGTGAATGATGTGTCGTTTGCTAGTTGACGCAAACGTTATGTTTATTGATGTTACAATGGATATGTACCATGATGTAAGCCATGGATGTTGTATATGCTATATGTGAAACATTCATGATATATGCAAGGCTAAGAGGTTAAGGTTATGATCGGCTTGTCCAAGTTTCGTAAATACAAGTTTACAAGGACCCAATGGGTCAATTACAAGTTATAAAAGCTAGCCAGCAATACATGTGTACAAGTTTACAAGTTACAAGTACCCGAGGCGGAACTTGACATGTCCAAGTCATAACCGACAAGAAAAAGGAAAGCATGTAATCTTAGAGTCATATGAACTCCATGTATTGTTTATATGTGATGATACTAGATGATGTGATTGCATGTTATGGTTTCAATGAATTATTGTTCTCTCATTGAGTAGCATCTCATTAAAAATGCAATTACTTTTTAGGTACAAGAAGTTAAGAAGCTTAGAGCTTGTTTTGTTGCTCATTTCACGACATGAGTAACGAGTCGACTGGCGATCTCCCTATCCTCTCTCTCATTATGCCGAGCATATGCATCCTATGAGAGTTTTGAATTGTATATGTAACTATGTAAATATGAACTCCTGGAGATGTTTTGAGACGTGTTTATGAGCAAAGAAAAAGTGGTTTTGATTGAATATCCAAGGGTTATAAGTGGAAAGAATGTTGTTGATTAGTTGAATAATAATAAAAAAAATCTAATATTTCTAATATGAGGTTTTAACGATCCTAAGTGATATTTTGTGATTAATTGAGTTTTCTAGAACTAAAATGGTTAAGTTATACGAAGTTTTTGTAAGGAATTAGGTTAAGGACGCTACAACAAATATATTTTTTTATACTAACATTATTAATTAGTTTGTAAATAAATATACGAAGATCAAATGCATATACTTTCAAAAAAATAATCTTCTCAATAACATTAAATAAAAATAAAATTTTATTTTTTATTAGTTAATCTTTATACAAGTCTATATATTAATTATAACTTTTTTTTTATGTATTCTTTTGAAAAATATATTTTTAAAGTATTTTTTTAATTCTTGATTAATATTTTAATTTAAATTATTACAAATTTTTATTTAAGAATCAATGCATAAAGAATAATAAATCATGTTTTTTAAGTAAAAAATTAATAAAAAAATAAAAAAATTAATTAAATAAATAAATTAATGAAAAAATTATAAAATAATTTTGTTCTATTCGACACGCATAAAACTGGATCCGGGAGCTCTAAAGAGCAACTTAATAGCTTCAGGGCAAAGTAAATGTCACTATAGACCTCTTTATGACCACTTGCATGCAACATACTTGTGTTTAATGATGAAAATTATCTTTAAATTATTTAGTTATGACAATTTAATATTTTCACCATCAAATTATAGTGTTTAGACTCCAAAATATTATTGTTTAGATAAATGTTTTTATTTTTCTATCATATTAGACAATCAAAATATTGACCATAACTTTAATATTTAAACAAAATTGTTTGAACACTATAATTTTTTTTAAAGGAAAAAATTATTCCAAACTACTAGGATTATGATAATTTGAGATTTTTATTATTAATTTGAATTATTTATACCCTAAACTATTATTTTTTGAATAAATTTTATTATTTTTGTTAATGTTTATGATCAAAACATTGACGATTAACTTGAATGTTTAAATAACATTGTTTAAGCGTTTCAGTTTTTTTTTTTGTCAAAAAAATAATTTAAAAAATATATTTAATAGTTAACATGGATGACGTGTTTTTCAAATAGCATTAAATCCACTGAATTGATTGAGCTGGAAAAAAAAAAAAAGTTGTACAATTAGCTTCAGGACCATGTCAGTGCCACGGTGGACCTCTTTGCCATCACCTGCACACAGCGTGCTAGTAGTTCTTGAAGAAAACAAGGCGTCCACTTAGAAACCCTTTTTTTTTCCATTCAAAGTCTATAAAAGTTATAGAATGCATCAATGGCTTTGTGGAGCTGATTGGCAGAAGTTCCTCGTCTTAGGATTGGATTTACCATTACAATCATGTCGACTGCAAGTAAATTTACATGTCAATCGTGATTAAATATTCTTTAATACAATTGAATAGTTTTAAAATTAAAAATTAGAAATTAGAAAATTAATAAGAACGAGTAAATTATAAATTAGTTTTTTTAATTTTTAAAAATAAATTAATTAACTCCTTTTGTTTTAAAAGCTAATTATTCAATTATTTTTATCCACCTTATGTTATTTTTTTAATTTTTTTAAATAAAAAATAGAATTTATGAAAAGATAGACAAGAAATGAAAATTTTATTTAGAATAAAATAGTACTAAATTAAATGAGTCGATATTGATAATAAAAAAATAATAATTAGTTTTTGAAGTGAAAGGATTAATTAATTTATTTTTCAAAACTAAAGAAATTTATTTATAGTTTACTCATAATAACAATATTGGTTTTGATTTTTTTTTTTAAATAAATATTATTTGTTTTGATTGTTGGCTATTCCTTTTCAAGAGATTGTAATGATACTTAATCCTATTATCATATTAAAACACGGTAGGATCTTGATTAAAACTTTCATTGACATATCCCTTCCATTAAAACATGTTTCATTTAAACAAGGATTCCATTAGATTTTTTTTAATCACAAATAGTATAAAATAAATGATAGAAAAAATTGATATCTGCAATTTGCTAATATTATAAAAAAAATAAAAAAAATTATATGCTCTCTCCAACATGTTTTAGTGAGAAACTTTCAATTGAAAATATTTATCAAAAAATCAGTAATAAAAATAAAAACTAAAAAAAATAGCTTATTGATAATAAAACAAGAATTAAGCTTTTGACTCCACTCCTTATAATCTTACTGGAAAATGATTATTACAAAGGAAAAAAAATGACAGGAAATATGAAGAAACAAAACAAGCCAGGTGGCCGCATCAGAGTTACGTAGCAGATGATTAAGCTGTAGCGCGTAACAGCAAATAATTGTTACTGACAGAGAATCCATCCTCGTTTTGTTAGTAAAATAGTTCCGATCTCTGTCTTTACACCCAAAAAAAATCTCCAAAAAACAGAAAACCCTCAAATCCCCAAAATTTCCCTCCTCTCCTCTTTCCCTCTGTAATGTCTGCTTCAGAAATCAGCTGCTGCTGCTTGAGATACTTCGGAGCAAAGTTTTATATCATCAAGTAAAAGATAAAGAAGTGAGAAATCTGGTCAGTTTCGGCTTCTTCTTATTCTGCTACTGTTTTTCTTCATATTTTACCGTTTAATCAAAATCCCAGGCAGCTAGTACTTATGATTATGAACATGGATCACTTAAATGTGATTCCCTTTGATAATTTGGATACTTGTGGTAGCGAAAATGACCCAAATGCTGCCCTTGACCTAGAACAACACCCTGAGCATTTTGATTTCGATTATCCCAATAATAATTTACTAGAACCCACTTCCACCGCTCACAGTTCTTTGTATGACCCTAATCTTGACCCAAACGAGGGCATGGAGTTTGATTCTGAGCAGTCTGCTCGCATTTTCTATAATTACTATGCTCGTCGTGTTGGTTTTAGTACCAGGGTCAGTGTCTATCAGCGTTCTCGTCGAGATGGCTCTATTATTTGCCGTCAAATTGTGTGCTCACGTGAAGGGTTTCGGCGTGAGGGCAATGATAATAGGTCTAAAAGGCAGCGAACTGTTACTAGAGTTGGTTGTAAAGCTCAAATAACAGTTAAGAAACAGAGTTCTGGAAAATGGGCAGTGACGAAACTTGTGAAGGAGCATAATCATGAGCTTGTGCCACCCGACAAGGTGCATTCTCTCCGCTCTCATAGGCATGTGTCCGGCTCAGCGCGAAGCCTCATTGATACGCTTCAGGCTGCAGGGATGGGGCCAAGTGGAGTTATGTCTGTGCTGATTAGGGAATCTGGAGGAATTAATAATGTTGGGTTTACTAAAGTTGATTGTCAGAATTATATGAGTAGTAGTCGGCAGAGGACACTAGGCCCTGCTGGTCAGGCTGTTTTTGACTATTTGAAGCAAATGCAGGCTGAGGATCCTGGTTTCTTTTATGCTGTCCAAGGTGATTTTGAGAATTCAACAGGAAATGTTTTCTGGGCGGATGCTAATGCAAGAATGAATTATAGTTACTTTGGAGATACTGTTACATTTGATACGACATATAGGACAAACCGTTACAGGGTCCCATTCGCACCATTTACAGGGTGGAATCATCACGGACAGCCGTTGCTCTTTGGATGTGCATTACTCCTCAATGAATCAGAGTCCTCATTTGTTTGGCTATTTGAGACTTGGCTTGCTGCAATGTCTGGTCGCCATCCCATCTCAATCACAACAGACCAGGACAGAATCATACGGGCAGCTGTTTCACAAGCGTTTCCTGGAACTTGCCACCGATTTTGTAAATGGAATGTTTTTAGGGAGGCTCAGGAGAAACTATCTCATGTATATCACTCACACCCCACTTTTGAACCAGATTTCCACAGGTGCATCAATGCAACTGAGACAATTGATGAATTTGAGTCTTGCTGGGAGTCACTGATTCAAAGATATGATCTCAGTGACAATGAATGGCTTCGGTCAATATACAATGCTCGCCAGCAGTGGGTGCCAGTTTATCTCCAGGATACATTCTTTGGTGAGATGTCCATAATGCAAGGAAGTGATAGTATAAACTCATATTTTGATGGGTACATAAATGCATCAACTAACATCCACAATCTGATTAAGCAGTATGAAAAAGCAATGGCGATTCGCCATGAAAAGGAAGTAAAAGCAGATTATGATACATTGAATAGTCCACCTGTTCTAAAAACTCCATCCCCAATGGAAAAACAAGCAGCTAACTTATATACAAGGAGGATATTTATGAAATTCCAAGAGGAACTAGTGGAGACGCTTGCTTATCCTGTAACTGTAGTTGATGATATTGGATCAGCCATTACATATCGGGTAGCAAAGTTTGGGGAAGACCACAAAGAACACCATGTTAGGTTCAATGCTTTTGAAAAGAGAGCTAGTTGTAGCTGCCAAATGTTTGAGTTCTCAGGTATTATTTGCAGACACATATTGGCAGTTTTCAGAGTGAAAAATGTTCTCACACTTCCATCTAATTATATTTTGAAACGGTGGACAAGAAATGCCAAAAGTGCGATTGTGTTTGATGAGCACACTCTTGGCCTGCCATGTAATACCCAGGAGTCCTTTGCTGCTCGCTCTGAAAATCTACGTCAGGAAGCCATCAAATATTTAGAAGAAGGAGCAGAATCAGAACATATTTATAATGTGGCAATGCATGCTCTTCATGAGGCCACAAGGAAGGTTGCTGCTGCAAAAAGGTGTGGCCCTGCACCTGTACAAACTACTGTGGTTAATGGTAGTCAGCAGCTCCATTTGTGTAGTCTGGTAAGTTACTTGTGCGAGAATCTTGGGTTCTACCTTTAGTAAGCCTTTATTCTGAACTTGGTGCTGCAAGAAGTGCTCATTGCGGATTTTTTTTTCTTCTTTTGATCCTGGTTAGCTCTTTGTAGTGCTTTTTTCAGTGCAATGCTTAGTGCTTCTTTCTTTCTATAAATAACATTTAGCAAACACTCCTGTAAGGGTTTTTCTAGATTTTTATTAAATATAAAGGGCAAGTCTCTCTCTTGCTCTCTCAATCAGATCATCTTTGTTCCAAACATAAAGGGTCAGCTTCATTAAATAAGAAGCTAAAATGTATGTATAGTAAATTTATGATTTGTCTGACTCTTTGCTTGTTAGTGCTTAGAAGAAATTGCCCAAATATATGAAACTATAGCAAATAAATTCCGAGTCCCCAAACATCAGACCAAGACATTCATACAATCTTTTGAAGTTTGGTACTTGTTGTGCTATAGCCTATAGGGTTGCAGGAAATTGCAATCTGTCTTCTTATTTTGGTTCTTTTAGGGATTTAATTTGGTTGCTGTGTTCCTTATCAATGCACTTGTTTATCCATCCATGTAGACTAAAAAGATTTAATTCCATTGCTTCTGCAGGACGAGGACAAGAAAATTCAGGAATTGGCAGCTGAATTGGAACAAGCAAGTCAGCGATGTGAAGCTTATCGAACAAAATTGCTCTCTGTTATGAAAGACATGGAGGAAAGGAAGCTGAGGATATCTGTTACTGTTCAGAACGTTAGACTCAAGATGAAAGATTGAATTGTAGTGTGATGTGTTTATTTTCATCATGTTAATGTTACACGTGGCAGAAGTGTTGAAGTTTGGTGGCCCGAATGGGTAAACTGCCCCCCTTCCCCCTCTCCCCTTATATATGGTTAGCTCCTGAGGTCTCAACTGGACGTGACCATACAATACATACCAAAATGAGTTGATAGATTGATAGTGGGTGACATAATACTTCATGGGGTGAAGAGACCAGGAAGTGCAGCTTGAAGCTTTAGCCAAGTCAATTGCTATCACTGTGTTTGTTTATTATGTTATTTTTTGATGAGGAGAGCTGTAGTTGCATACGACTACAAGGTATGTATTATTAGATAGATAGCCTAATCGCATGAAGCAATTTTGGTAGTTTTTTTTTTTTTTTTACCCCCATTTTGAAGGAAAAGACAATAAATGACGGAAGTTTTCAGATAACAAATGACACATACACTCTTTGGGATTCCTGCTTAAATTTTGGGGTATTTATATGAGGAGATTTCAACAGACTAGGTATTGGTTGGTAAGACAAATGCGGCTCACGGACTTCTTTGGGCTTGAGCCCAGTATCCCATGCGGTTGAGGGGCTAATCTAAGGTTTTTTTTAATATAAATGGGCCTATATTGGGCTTGGGCCAATTAAGTTCCGAAAAGGAGAGGAGGGCAATATTTTGGGAAACGAAGGGAAAGAGAGAAGGCTCCTAGCCCCTGGAGACTCTGTCTAGTGGCTGTGATTAGTGGAATGCCGCCCAGTTTTTGAAATTCAAAATAAAGTTTCCGTTGGGCAACGATCAGTAATCACAAATCATTATAAAAGCCAACAAATCTCTCTGGCCTTTTCGTTTCTTTTCGGTTACACATTTTCGAGAGAAATAAAGATAGTTTTTGAAGATGGAAAAAGGAGGAGGAGCAGCAACAGCAACGGCCACGAACAAGGTGGCGTCGGCGATGGATTTATTCGAGAAGCTGGAGAAAGTAGGAGAGGGAACATACGGGAAAGTGTACAGAGCAAGAGAGAAAGCCACTGGGAAGATCGTTGCTCTAAAAAAGACACGTCTCCATGAAGACGATGAAGGAGTCCCACCCACCACTCTTCGTGAAGTCTCCATTTTGCGTATGCTCTCCAGAGACCCTCACGTCGTCCGGTACACACACACACTCTCTCTCTGTCTCTTCTTTTCTTCGATTTAGTTCCTTGCAAGGGTTTCATTTCTCTTACTACTAACGATCTTGGATGGATGGATCTGTAGATTTTTTTTAATCATTCGGTCAATTTAGGGTTTAGTTAATTGAATTTGGGGATTTTGTGATGTGACTTCAATTCCTCCAATCTTCTGGTTTAAATTTAGGGTTTAGGGTTGTGGATTGCTAAATTGAGTTATTTAATTTTATTTGAATTGCTTTCTTTTGCGTTTGTCGAAATGGACAATTAATTCTGATCTGATATTCTCTTCTTTTGCTAGGTTAATTAATAGACAAATAACTATTTTTTTTAATCTTGTTCTTAATTCATAGATTGATGGACGTGAAACAAGGGCAGAATAAAGAAGGCAAGACAGTTCTGTACCTTGTTTTTGAGTACATGGACACCGATCTCAAGAAATTCATCCGAACCTTCCGCCAAACTGGCGAGAACATTCCTGTCAAAACTGTTAAGGTATAAACGCAACGTTTTTCTTTTTTGTTTCCTGGTAATTTTAGAGGTTTTTTTTTTTATAAAAAAAAATCTAATCACTAATTTGTATGATTTTTATGCAGAGCTTGATGTATCAACTATGCAAGGGTGTGGCTTTCTGCCATGGCCATGGAGTCTTACACAGGTTTCCGTCTTTTTTTTTCAACTCTCATCATACAATAGCCATGTCCTTCATGATGTTCGTTTAGGTGGAAATGATTCTTCTCATATCTATTAACCCTGTATCTGGCTTCCTCTCAGGGATCTTAAGCCTCATAACCTCTTGATGGACCGCAAGACCATGATGCTTAAAATAGCTGATCTTGGACTAGCTCGGGCATTTACCCTTCCTATTAAGAAGTATACCCATGAGGTAATTGAATTAATACATCTTGCTACCCATCATCCTTTTGTTTGCTCTAACAATATCAATTTGCTAAGCTAATTGAGTGGAATTTCTTTTTCAGATATTGACTTTGTGGTATAGATCTCCTGAAGTCCTTTTGGGGGCTACCCATTACTCAACTGCAGTGGATGTTTGGTCTGTTGGCTGTATATTTGGTATGAATTTCCTTATTCTTTCCCCTTCGTCCTTTAATTTAATCCACTAATCTTCCAACTCTAAAATTGCTAAACTGTTTTGTTTGTGTTTTGCCTAAACTCTAGCTGAACTGGCCACAAAGCAAGCACTCTTCCCTGGAGACTCTGAACTGCAACAGCTCCTGCATATTTTCAGGTTTGACAAGATGATTTTTGCATAATGATTGGTTTAGATCTTGCTTTATCAATTGGGCCTCTATTTATTATACATTTTGAAACTCTTGTGCAGGTTATTAGGTACTCCAAATGAAGAAATGTGGCCAGGAGTAAGCAACCTGATGAACTGGCATGAGTATCCTCAATGGAAACCTCAGAGTTTGTCATCATCTGTTACTAATTTGGACAAGGATGGGCTGGATCTTCTATCAGTAAGTCATATAGATCAGCAATGATTTTTTTTTTTTTTTTTTTTGGTATCGTTTGGACAGATCAACATCATAACTTACTTTGCTCAATTGCTTGTATTTGCAGCAAATGTTGCAGTATGACCCTTCAAAGCGTATCTCAGCAAAAAAGGCCATGGAACATCCTTACTTCGATGATCTCGACAAGGAGCATCTTTAAATGTTAATTTTCACGATTAGGATGGGCAGCGGCCTTGTTTCGATGATTTTTAGGACCAGCAAACTGAAGTTCTGTACTGAAAATCTATTTGCTTCACTCAAGCATATCCCGATCGAGTCATGTTATATTTGTCTTAGGATGATTGCTTTATCAATTTAATGCCATTACAACATGGTTTGCTTATTTCCATCTCACTCGGTAAGTTTCTTTATTTCATTTACATAACACCTGCTAAAGGTAAGGTACAGGCTATACCAGAGAGACTTGCAACCAATTATGCCTGCAACCTAAGAAAAGCTGCTGTCTCTTCTCTCTTGATCTAACTTATTACTCTTTCCGAGTTAGGTCTTCCTAATTTGCGCATTATGTTAGGCAATCAAGCCACCAGCCACATGAAGAAGGTTGACCAAAGAGTTAGTGAAATTGAAGCCAAAGCATAAGCCCAGAACATGATAACAGAACATTCTGTCTCTCCTGCTCCAAAAAGTTGAGTGATGGTACCTGCCAAGTTTGCGGTAACAAAGAAAAAGCTTTCAGTTTTCTCAAGTCCTATAACCAAATATGTGCACCTCATGCTCAAGCTACAAAAAGATATTACCCATGTTCATAGCAGGCGGAACTGCAAATTGAAGCAGGAGAATAAACTCATACAGAGGATCACGAGGAATAAAACCAAACCGGAGGGCTCCTCTAACTATGAAAATGCCAATTACAGGCAGGACAATATAACGAGAAACTATGATGCCAAAAACTACAGATTTCTGCAGTACTCCTGTCCTTTGTAAGCCTGCAGCAAACACCAATCAATTTCAATAATCAATGCCAAAGTTTCATAGCCACAACAGCCAACTCTGCGAAAAAAACCTTCAATTGATTAGTACCTTTCAAAAGGTTAGCTCCTACTATCAGGGTGAGAGTTGGGATGGCTCCATCTCTACAGTCGAAGGGGGAACTAGGAAGCTTAGTAAAAAGAAGAAGAAAGGAGGATAATGTAGCGACTAGTTGCATGTTAAAAAGACAAGTTGCAAGTTAAGCTAGAGTTACATAGAATTGTTTAGCCAGTAAAATACCCCAACAAGGAAGCACAGTCATGAAGCACCCGAAGAGGAGCATCGCTGCCAACCATTAACTTTCGGAGCTGTGGGACGACTCCAATTATAAATCCAACAATCTGCCCAGAAAATGAACATTAGAAATAGGTCAATGTAGAAACCAAGTGTTGAAAACTCAAATTAGAAGTACATTGATTGAAGTACTAATTCATAGATTATATTCCAAAAAAAGAAAAAGGATCGTTATTCTTTCCAGGACTCAAAAAAAGATGTAAAAGCTATGTAAATAGGCACTGTCTTTACATCTTCCGAGTCAGATTCAACCAGAAGGATATTCACAGATGAAGACTCTGGGCTAAGTGTGCACGGAAATTAAAAGCAATAAGCTCATACCGCTCCAATTGTAGCAGGAGCAAACAGTGACTTCCAGTTAATATCTCCGACTATCGCCATTATCTTCTGCATCAATCCTATACGAACCACCATCTGCCACAAAATTCTAGAGATCAGTCTATGATTGCCTTGAAAGATGGTTGTAAGTAAAAACAGCGAAAAGGTTGAAAAAATGATACGGTACAGGAAACAACCTCATCTTTCCCAGCAGATGTTATTCTGGGCAGTGCATGTTGATTTGCACGATTCTCAGATGCAAGCAGTGGTTCCTTGACACTCTCCAGTTTAGATTTGGGTGTTTCTATGGAAGTTTCACCGCTATGGATCTTATCAGATTGTTTAATGCTCGGAACTGAAGATGCTCTCACAATATTGAACACATAGGACCATAGATAAACGGCTCCAATCTGAGATAAATTTTCTAACTCAGACAACATGATAAAATGTGTTTCTTCTACTAGGATGTCATACTTGGGGATTATACTAATACACGCATAAATTATATGCAACTCAGGTTGATAGGATAGCTATCAAGAACATACTGCCATTGAAAGTGAAACATAAGCCAATCCAAATGACTGGCAGACATCAGGAGATCCAAATGGGCTTCCTTTTTCCTTACAAACTGCTGGGATCATGATAAGAAACATATTCCCCAAATTCCCTGCTCACACCAACATGAAATTCAAATCATAAGAAATAAATATTGTGTGAAGAATCTGTCGCAACTCAGTAAGCATGCACTGCAAAAAAAACAAAAGTAAGTGGTAAATTCATCAAATTAGAACTACATTGATTGATAGCCAAGTTATACAGAATGGTTCTGAAAAGGGGCAATTCATATACTAATCTAGGAGAAAAATCAAAATTCAATCAATCAGATTTCCTGTTTATTACTTGGTTGCGACTCTAGGTGGAAAAATTTTAAGCCAAGCATGAGAAGGTCCAGGTAATGCTAATGACACTCTGGCCGCCCTCTGCCATTCAAATCTGAGCAACCCCAACTGCTATCATGAGGAGTCAAAGTGAAGGGAGAATGGAATTCTATGCCTCTGGCAAATTAGCTTTGACCGAAGGGTCTTGTAGCTTAGGATATGGTATTAAAAACATCGAAACTTTGAAGGACTTACCCCTCATTGAGGCCAACTACCATGAAACTTGTGTTTACCTGCAGCACAGCAACCCACGATGAGGCCATGCAGGTGCGAGGGAGGTTTTGTGAGTTGCACAACAATCCAGCCAAGTATGGAACCAATGACAAATGTGATGAGAATATTGAACGGCATGAACCACCTATATATTCAACCAAATTTTCTTAAGAAAAAATATTAAAAATAATCAGCTATAAAGCATAGAATATTATAACACAAATTGATCACATATATATGGCTCACATCTTCACCATACTGTCATATGTAATAGTTTCAGAAAGGTAGGAGGCCACAAGGGCTGGATTGAAAACATAAAATACAACCTGCTCGCACAAGAAGAGAGAACATTGTAGTAAGTGATTCAACAGTTCACAGATGGATTTTAATTTCTCTGGAGCTGTCTTGCTAGACAAATTAAATGCAAGCATCAACAACAACTTACATTATTTACATGCTTTCTAGCTTCTTCTCCTAACACATCGACATGTTTAAGAGCAAGAAATGATCCAAGTGCTGTTATCAAAAGCACCTTCAAGACAGGAATTGATGCAGCAATGAAGAGATCCAAAAGCCCCATGTTTTGAAGTTTCTTGATCAAAATATGGAAATGATGTTCACCTAGCTCCTGCATAAAAGACGACATAAGACTTGAAATTCTTCTAAAACCCGACTATAGCATCACAGTAAGAAACAAAAAACGAGGATATTTGAACCAGGTAGGAAGGGCAGAATTAACTGTACAAAGACTGTCGTAGTTGAATTAGGAAGTTATTGAGGTAGCATGGATGGAAGAATCAGCACTGCCAAATTAGAGAAAAGGGCAATTATTTTGGATCCCAAAATGCCATTACTTTAATGCAAGCGTAAACAGAAACAAAGATCCATGAAAACAGTTGTCAAAAAGAAGAATAATAACACCTGCAGAAGAAATTCAGTGCTAGCTTTTGCCTCCAGTAAGGATTTGTTTACCTTGTCATGCAAACTTTGCATGTACGTGATGGTTTAGATACATTCAAGGAGTACTCAGTCCAATATATTCATGAAAAGGGAGAAAACAACAGACAAGAAAAGGACATTTTGAAGGATAAAAGCCAACAGAAATTCAAGGAAACATGTACCTCTCGCAGTCTCTCTCTCTCTCTCTTTTTCGTTTTTTAGTGAGAGAAAGAGGAAATAAAACGAGGAAAGCAACACGTAGCATACAAGTAATGGTGGAGCTTGTCTGCTTTCTCTTTGCCATTGGCGACTAGGGAGTAAAAAATAATTGGTTGATTGAACCAACCATTCGCAATAATCCTCTGCTCTGCTCTCCCCACCCTCGAAGCCCTTAGACCCCATGATTTGGGAACCGTTCACAATCCTATTAGAAGTAAAAGACCAACCATTCACAAGCAGATTCTTTTTATAGCTTTTTACTTATAATTGCTGCATATATGGTTTTGAATGTTTCTCAAGTTTATTTTTAGCTTCAGTTGACTATATAATAGGTTGCACAACAGACTTATCAGGTGCATTGTTTTTTCATGCCTTCAGCCATTATTTTCCTTCATTCTCATTTGGAGTGGAAAGAGGCCTTGGTGTAGTATTGTAAATTTATCCCTTCAACTTCTCTCCACAGCTCCAATCAATATGATATATTTGCATAAATTGCAAGTATTTTTTTAAATTATTTTGATATATTAATTGAATCTCCTCTGATGTGGTAATAAATATCATATATTGAACTTTAAATGAAAAAATCAATCAAAACAATTCAAATTGATTCGAGTCAAGGATTTACTGAGAATTCCAAATCTTAGCCTAGAGTGGCATCCATTGTATTCGAGGAATCCGAGATTTGCTGGGAATTCCGGATCGAAGAGGCAGATCAAAATAAGGTGCCTAAAAACCCAACACTGCTAATTATTATTTAGCATATAGAAAAGAACTTGCAATGGGATTTGGTGAATTTGCGCTTATACATTAAAAAAAAATGGTAACGGGATTCACTCAACTGGCATTCAAGATCAAAATAAAACCCAACTTCTTTAGCTTCTGCTGTAATAATAATATAGCAAGGCCAAGGGTTTAAAATGGAATTGTCTTTCGACTTGCAAAACTGATTCCTTATCATGATAGAAATTGTTGTGTTAATAATGATGAAAGCAGCAATATATATATATATATAGACATACGCCTAGCAACACAAAGGCTTACCAGACAGAACTGAAATTCCCAAACCAGCACGAATAATCAAAATTTGAATAACTTTTTTATAGAAAAACTGTTCTAATCGCTAAATAATAAGCTGCTGCAGATTCATTACAGTTGCAAAATCAGAAGTAGCCGACAACCCAATCCAAGCAGAACCACTGATTACAATCTAATTTAAGGTTTGCCAGGCCATAAAGAATTCAAGGACACATAATCTATCTATCCGAGAAATAATGTTAAACCCAATAATAATCTTGTTACCATCTTGCCTTCGATTCAGGTTTATGCTTCATTTGGTGGTGTAAGCCCCTCGGAGTGTCAACAAAGTACCATGCAGCTTCCAGAATTTTTCTACTCAGACCTGCAAAACCGAAATATAGTATCAGATCCGAAAAGTGATGCAACAAGGAACAAGAAAGCAAAATATGCTAGCAGAGGGGAGTTCCAGAACAATCCACTTTGTTAATCTATGGGAACAAGAAAGCAGAAGCATCGCACCAGCTCACCATCTCTTCAACAGCCATCATAGCCAAAGGAAATGGGCAGAGAATACATTGGACATGCCAGCATAGGCTTAAACCATCCCTCGAGCCATGGGAAAAGGACCAACAAAAACAAAAAACAAAAAGAAAAGAAAGAACACAAATTAAAAGGGGAAAAGAGACATGGAAATGGACAACAAATTTAACACCTTATAGCTAGCTTGAGAAGCTACAAGATACAAAATTGCACGAGAGGAGGGACAAAGTAAACAAGAAAGGAAACGATTATTTGCTTTTGGCTCATCATCCTACAAGTGTGTTCTTATGCTCTTGTGGAACACCATTAACCAAGAATCTAATCCTTCCCCGACTTCCACGCCCAAAATCATCCATATTTCCAAGGAAAAAAAATATCAGCAACTTTACAATTTTCAAACTAAGATAAGTATCATTCAGGCATTGCCTATAAGTCCAAACTCAACCAGCAAGAACAGGAGGAAATTAAAAGTTACAAGATAAGTTATAAAGATATATGCAAGAGGAAAAAAAAGAAAAAAAGATCAAACACAATTGTATAATCAAGTTCAGAACAGGAATAAGAAAGTTTTAATTGAGCTCTTACACTTATACAACCGAGTATTTGCCTGGTTGAGCTCCACCAGGAAGTTGGAATATCTGGTTCGTTATGTCTTCCAAAACACGTTTTAGGTCAGCTTTAGCTCTCTTAACAGACTGTTCAGTAGGGCCCTCAATGAACAAGTAGAGCTTGCGTTCTCCAGGTCCTGGCACCTTGCCTGGTGGGAAAAACTGCCCCCTGGTGGTAATGGCAGCCCCAGTCCAATCTGAAATTGGACCCAAAGTTTCCTTGTGGGTAACCTTCCACCGAGCATTTTGGGGAAAATCATTGATTTCCAGCTCTGCTTCATAATGTTCAGGCATTGCATCAGCTTGAATCCGTGCCAGGTTGTGTTGCAAATTCATGGCAGCTGCAATTGCTGCTACCCTAGCTGCAGCTTCATTATTAGGAACAATAGGCAGCCCAGTCGCAGAAGCAGCTGCTGGACCTGGATTAAGAGGAACAGGTAATCCACCATTAGAAAGCAATTGAGCAACAGAGTGAGGAGTTGATGCTACAGGTGCAGGGACTTTTGAGACAGCAGCAAGAGCAGCTATCTGCTGAGCAAGGGCAGTCTGCTGAGAGAAGTCACGACCCCTCCGAACAACTTCATCTTCATCTTCTGATTCAGACTTCTCTTCCTCAAAGCCATATTCTTTTGCTTGCGCTTTCTTTGCTGCCATTCTCTTTTCATCCTCCTCTTCATTGAATTTAAAACCACTTCCACCATAACCTGTTCCATGGGCTTGCTCAAGACCCTGATTCACTTTTGCCATAAAACTATCAGCAAGAGCTTTCAAGTCTTGTGGAACAACTTGCTCAGAGAGTTCCAATGCTTTTACAAGATCCGGTGCATATCTTGCATCATCCTCGGAGATAAAAGTGATGGCACAGCCTTTGTGACCAGCTCGACCAGTCCGACCAACACGGTGAACATAATCCTCATAGTGGTTTGGAACATCATAGTTGATCACCAGTTCTAGATCCTTCACATCTAAACCTCTGGCTGCAACACTTGTTGCAATCAACAAACTGCAGACATTGCTCTTAAAATCTGAAATGGTGGATTCACGGTCTGTTTGATCCTTAGCGCCATGAAGTGAGAGGCAAGGGTAGCCACATTTCAGCAAGTCCCTAAACAATGAATCACATTTGTCCTGTGATTGGACAAATACCAAAATTTTTCCCTTCTCATTCCATTCACCAAGTAGTTCTAACAGCCTAAACCACCTTTGACCTTCTGGTCTTACCTCAACCAGCTGAGTGATGTCCTTATTCACCACACTCCTCCCACCAACCTGTATTTCCACAGGTTTGGTCAGTACTCTACGAGCCAAAGTTTCAACCTGCCGAGGGAAAGTTGCAGAAAAGAGAACAGTTTGACGATCTGGGCGGATATTTTGGACAATTCTAGTGATTTGAGGTTCGAATCCCATGTCAAACATCCGATCAGCTTCATCCATAACAAGATATGTAACTCTACGAAGATTAGTGATTTTCCCTCCACTGGTGCAAAGTATGTCAATCATCCTGCCTGGAGTGCAGACAACTATCTCTGTCCCCCGTTTTAATTCACTAATTTGTTGGGCAACACCAGAACCTCCATAAACAGGCACGCATCTGACACCCAGGGCCTTAGCAAACTTCTTAATATCACTGTGGATCTGCTGCACAAGCTCCCTTGTGGGTGCCATTATAAGCCCAATCGGTCCTTCTCCAGCTTCCACAGGAGGCTGGTCCTTGATATGCCTCAGCATTGGCAGCACAAATGCAAGGGTCTTGCCAGAACCAGTTTTCGCAACACCTATGCAGTCCCGGCCACTCATAATTATAGGCAGTGCCTGAGCTTGAATTGTCATCGGCTTCTCATAATTAAGTTTCTTTATCATCTCCAAAATTTTACCTGTAAGTCCTGTCTGGTGCCAAGTTTTAATTGGTTTTGGCACATCCTTTCCATGTATTTTCAACTCTAGTTGTTTCCTATAAGCAGCAACCTCCTCAGGAGTCATCCTGGAGATCTCCTTCACTTCAATATAGAAATTTTTCCGGAAAGGACTGTAATCAATCTTTGAGTGGTCAACAATGGACAGTTTCTCAGCTTTTGTTTTCTTCACCCTCTTCATGAACTCGTCGTCATCCTCATCTTCTAAAGGATCTTCACTGTTTTCAAGGTCCCCATAGTCTGAATCAGAATCTTCTCCTTGAATAATTCTCCCAAGAGATTTATGAGAGCCTTTCTTTCGCTGTTCTCCATTGATTCGTTCGTCATTCTTATCCTTCTTCTTCAAGTCTGCTTTATTATCATCGGCAGTTTGAATAACCACAGCATTGTTTAGCTTCTCCACCTCAGGTAAGACCATAGAATTCATGAAAGCATCCAATGGATCAATTTCCTCATCTCCATTAACAGCATCACCCTCATTTTGTGGAGCAGAGATGTCATTCTTAGTGTCCACTACCATTGCATCTCCAGCTTCTTTATCAGGTATTGCATTTTCCTCCAGGTCCATATCCGTCTCAGATTTTCCAGTGGGAGGTGCTTCTTCATCGTCAGATTCACCTTCAAGGGTCCAGGTTTTACCAGTCTTAGGTTCATCAACATTGGCTTCTTCCCCACCCTTTTCTCTCTCAGTTTCTTCCTTCTTCCGCCTCAGCTCTTGCCATTCCTGGACTCTTCTCCTCCTCTTCTCCATCTCCTCATCCAATTTCTTCTGCTCCTCCTCTAATTCCTCTTCTCGAGTTTTACTCTCGTTCTTGTCAGAGTGATCCTCAACACTCTTTTTCCTCGGACTCTCTTCACTGCTATCCCTGTGCCTGTTTGACCTGCTATCGCTCTGGTCGCGCACTCTCTCCTTAGAGTCTTCATCATATCTCCTTCGCCGCTTCCTATCACGCTCCCTGGAATCATCTTCACTGTCACTACTCAATTCTCTACGCTTCTCCCTTTCCCTAGTCTTCCTCTCCCTCTCCCTCTCCCTCTTCTCCCTCTCCCTTTCCCGTTCTCGTTCTCGTTCTCGTTCTTCTCTGTCATGCTCCCTCCTCTCCCTTTCTCTCTCTCTCTCCCTATCACGATCCCTCTTCTCCCTTTCTCTTTCTCTTTCTCTTTCTCTCTCTTTCTCTCTGGCCCTCTCCCTCTTATCCTCTTTCTCTTTTTCCCTTTCCCTGTCTCTCTCTTCTCTGTCTCTATCTCTCTTCCTATCCTTAACTGTCTCTCTATCATCATCCCTACTCCTTGCTGCTCTATCCTTATCTCTGTCTCTATGCTTCTCTTTCTCCCTTTCCCTTTCCTTGTCATCGGAATCACTACTCTTGCCTCTCTCCGAACGCCTAGAGCTTTCACGTTCTCTCTTCTCTCTGTCTCGATGCCTCTCTCCATTTCTCTCCCTGCCTCTATCTCTATCTCTATCTCGATCACGATGACTCCTCTTCGACTCCTCTTTCTCCTCCTTCCGTTCCGAATAATCATCTTTTCTAGATTTATGTTTCACATCCTCCATAATTGCTTGCTTCCTTATTTTACTGCCCAATCAACGAATCATCAGTAAAGCGAGCTAATTGATTTATTAATAAATTCAAATCGAAAACTTTGACAGAAACCCTAGAACATGAACTAATGGAGATTGATTTCAACTGCGGCCAGAAAAGCTTATGGCGGTGCAAAGGCAGCCAAAATATATTAATAAACCACCTGATTCAAAATTGGATTGTATAGTAAAGCATCAATCAGTAATCGAAGAAGAAGAAAACAAAAGCGAAGAGAAAAAGAAAAATTTCTGAAAGGGAAAAAGGGAAAGTACCTCAAACGTCTTTGAAGATGAAAATTGATCTGTCTCGAAAAAACCCTAATTGCTTCCTGCCACTTGATGTTTGAGTATGGGGAAGGATAGATCGTTCCGTTCCGTTATCATTTTATTTTTTTCTTCCTGCGGTTATATAAGAGTACATTATAATTTAGTGCCTCTTGTTTAGAAGAACGAATTAATTACTCCCCTTCTTTTAAAACTAATATTTTAATCCCTTTAGTTTTAATTCTTTTTAATAATTTAGTTATTTCATGTAGATTAGTGATTTTTATTCCTAATTGTTTTTTTATTGAAAAAAGAGAAAGAGAGTAAATAAAAAAGAGAGATAAGATATCAAAATTATTTTAAAAATATTAATCGAATAAAAAACCAATGAAAAACTAAATTTTTGATAAAATTAAAATACAAATAACTAAATTGTTATTTTAAAAAAAATAATTAATTATCTCTTGAAACTAATTTATAATTTATTCATTTATATGATATAATAAAGAGAATAAATTATAAAATCAGTCCTTCTAACTTTTAGAAACAAAGTAATTAGTTTCGTTTTTTTTAATATTTAATCCTTAATCTTTTTTGTTTTTTTTTATCTTATTTTGATTTTTTATTTTAATCGGTATAATTTTTTTTAAAAAATATTTATAAGAAATAAAGATATTTTATGAAATAAATTAATATTAAATTAAAGGTAATGAATACTTGGTTAAAAAATTAAAAATATATAATTTTTAAAATAAAAGAGATTAATTTATAATTTACTCATAATAAAAGGGTCGGTCTCTTTGGATTGGGCGAGGATTCCGTTTTTCATCTGGATTGGACTTGGGCCGACTAAAGTGCCTCCTCCAAAGAAATGGATCCGTGGCCTGAAAAGAAACTAGATTAGGCCCATAAAGAAGGATACAGAGATAGGGGTAAGCTCTTTATTTTTGTTTCTCCTTCTCCACGAATTTACGTATATATATACTTCTTATTAATTTTTTTTAATTAATTAAGTGTATAAAAATCAATTCTTAATCATTATAGCTAGTGTCCTTTGAAAAAAAAATCGATCACACAATTGAATAGGTTTAAAAAAATCAAATTTTGTTTTTTTTTTAAAAAAAAACGAGAAATTGGTTAACTACAACGTAAAAAGCAAGGAAAAGGCACAGCGGGACCAATAGAAGGGCAATACAGTCTTTATGAGAGGGTACGGACGGAGAGGTACATCGGCCTCGGGCCGTAATAAAAATATGTTCAGACAGGTGTTATTTTTCTAAAGAGTCAAAGGAGATTTTTGTTACTATTTATTTATATATATAAGAAAGGAAGGCCGAGAAGGGAAATAAAAGAAAAATAAAAAGGAAAATCCTCGCTCCCACGGCCAAGGATTTGCTCTGCTAGTTTCCACCTTGTCTTTGTTCTCTCAACAATTAACTCTTTCTTCGTTGAGAAATTAGAAGAATTCGCAAATCGAACCGTCGTTCCTTTGGGTTTGGCACGGACGACACCATACAATACCTTTTCTGTTCGTCGGATAAGACTCGATTCCACCCTTCTCTGCCTTCCTCTTTGCCTGCATTGCTTGCTTTCTGCTCAAATTCAAACCCTAAAACGCTGCCGTTCGCTCTGTTCTCTTTCAAGCCCAACCTATCTCCGCTTCTACAATCTCCGAAAGGCAAGCTTTTACCCTAATACGCTGCCGTTCGCTCTGTTCTTTTAGCACATCTTTTTTATTTTAAATCTCGAATTTTATAATAGCTAGATTTAAACGTTGAAAATACGTTTCTTTCTTTCTTTTGAAAAAAAAATTTAGAATTCGATTTCTGGGAGTGATAATTCTTTTTTCTTTAATATTTTTTCTTTCTTCACGAAATATTTTGCAAGAGGCTAACGGTTTCTGTATATTATCAGAGAATTGTGCCTATATTTAATTCGTTTTGTAAAATTAATATATTCCTTTAATTTAATTTAGCTTAGTTAATAATAATAATAATAATAGTAATAGTAGTAGTAGTAGTAGTAGTACTAGTAGTACTAGTAGTACTAACAACAACAATAATAATTCATGCTGTTTGTTTACAGGGTGTGAGCTGGACCAAAAAAATATAAGCGAAATGGAAGACGGTGAAATGGCTGCGGTGCAGCAAGACTTGCTGGGAGACTCCGATGCTAACAAGCCCATTGATGCCGCTGTTAAAGAGGAAGCAGTGAAAGAGGAAGAAGAAACTGCTGACGCTTCAGAGGATCAAAAGCCGAATGAAAATGGGCAGATATCTGTTGCTGATGATGACAAAACTGTGACTTTGGCAAGTGATGTTCCTATGACTGACACTCCAGCTTTGCCTGATGAGAAAACTGCTGCGGATCAAAATACTAATCAGCAAGTGGCGGAAGAGAAAACTGACGGAGATGATGGCTCCCACGTTCAAAATCAGCCACAAACGGCTACTCCATCTACCCCAAGGAGGTATTCATCTCCTAGAACAAAGCATGATAATGCGGCAAAGCCCAAAAATATATGGACTGATATTAAGGTAATTGAAGCCAACATCCTACTTTTACGAAACTAAAGTATTTATTGTATTCATGAATCTTGTAAGTAGAAGTATTGTTTTGTGCTAGAATGATTATATATTGTTTGAAATGTAGATGGGGGAGGCTGATGTTGCCGGCACCCCAGAGGAGCGAGCTGCATTCATGAAGGAGCTGGAAACTTTTTATAAGCAGAATAGCTTGGATTTCAAACCCCCTAAGTTTTATGGAGAGCCATTAAACTGTCTGAAGTAAGTTTTATGTGACAATAGATTTGAGTTTTTTTTTCCCCAATGATAACGTGTCTGGTTTCTAATTGTGAGCTAATATGGTTTTGTTTTTCCATGGGAGTTAGGTTATGGAGGTCTGTAATCAAACTGGGTGGCTATGAAGTGGTATGTTTATTTTGTTTCCCTGTTTAGTACCATTTTTCATGTTCTGTGGGTTTTAAGGTATTGGCTGCAAAAAAAGAGTCTGCACTTAAATGGATTTTGCTGTTGTATGTAGTAGCATGGTGTCTGGAATTGGTGTAATCAATACAAATACCTCTCAGGGTTATCTGCTATGGGAAACTTAAATATCCCTTATTGGTGGCTAGAGAAAATTATAAATAAGTGAAGGATTTGAGAGTAGGAGCTGTAGTTGCTTGAAAACATATCAGGTTGTTCTACTGCGGTTGTCAAGCATAATGGGCATTGTGATTCAAAATGCTCGCATGTGCTGACAACCTCTTTTCTCACAGTTCATCTGGAACCACGTAGGTTTGACCTTCTGATCAGAAGTTTAAAAGTGATTAAACTCCCTTCTGTTCCTCCTCAAAACTGAAAAATTGTAAATGCTTACAAGTATTACCAAATTCCATTAGTATTCTCTTCTCACTGGCTATGTGTAGGATAATGAAAAGGCAGAAAATTCAAGCGATGATTTCATCAAACCAAATTGAGAAACCACCATGATACATGAGATTAACCAAAAGAGAAGGGAATTCAATGAGAAGGTTGGCACTTCCAAATAAAATCAGTTTCATGAGCGGAGAAAATTTCACCACTTTATGAAATGCAAGAGTTCGATTATGGAACTATTGTTGAGAGTTGTATAAAGCTATGATCCATATTCATTAAAAACTTAAGTATTCTTCCCTTTTTGTGAAATTTTTGAAAATATATGGTTTATATAGCAAATGCTCAACTATCAGTGCTCACGATGACCAAAACTATTTCTTGACGGTTTAGTTTTGATTGGAATCACAATCTCACCAACACTATCGAAAATTAAAACCATTGCTAGAAACTAGAACTAGTTCGTGCTTGAGATAAATAACTAAAAGTAGAAAAAGAATACATAATGAATTGATATAAGTGTATATCAACTCCTATTAATGACTAATGAGAAATCTCAGGCCTTATGCCTAATAAAAGGATGCATCACATATCCATTTACTATGACCCCTCACAGCATACAAAGCACTAAAGCCTCAAAAGTTCTGGTTCAAAGTGACTTTCATCAAATCAAACCCAGTAGAAGGGAAGTAAGGAGGTGCCTCCAATTGCTTAAAGGTTAGATACTTAAAACGTACACTTGAGAACTATGTATCCTAGTCACTTAAAGAGGCTGCTGATAAAACAGATTGGTTAGAAGCTGCTAGGCTGCCTGGTAAAAATAATTACAAAATAATTCCCAACAAATTCAAAAAGCAAACCTTCCTCTCACCAAATTCTGTCCTAAGCCAATGCCTTTCGGGAACAAAGCAAGTACTTTTTCAGAATTTGCTGCTACAGAATTTTATTCTTATTAATAAAGCACAAGGGCTCGAGTTTTTGGTTTGACCAGGGTTTTAAGGAAAAATATGCTTGATCCCACTCCAATTTCTGGAGTAAACCATGTGGATACATGATATGTATCAGGATCTTAACATCTGGAGTATATGATTTCAGAAATGTAATGTTGTATCAGAGTCTTACTACTCTCATGTGGTCATGTGTCTGTATTGTTTCCTTTCAATATTATTGTGAATAAAAACATCTTAAAAAAATTGAGTATGAAATTGCAGTTTTGATGCACGTATATGCTGCATTTTGATTATTTTGTACATCAATAATATGTTTCATGGATTTTTAGGTTTTTAATAACTTATGACAGCTGCTTAATTTTGATCTCATTTCTGTAGGTTACGACAAACAAGTTGTGGCGGCAAGTGGGAGAGTCTTTCCACCCTCCCAAGTAAGGATCGATCATTCTTTCAAGCAATCTTGTACAATTTGCATGGTTTAGCATAGGATTATTAAGTCAAATCTTTTTTAACTAATTTGTAAGATTTGCATGGATTTGGCATGGGATTATTAAGCATTTGCAATTACAATTCTTTTCATTATTTGCTTTTTAGGCTTCAGACAGTTGACACTTTACCATAACCTTTCTTCTGCTCTGAGCATCCTGGTTGTGGGCTGTGAATGGCAAGAATAATTTATGCAGATTATTAAAATCTGGAAAATATATATCATTTGATTTATTCAACTTTTTTCTCTCACACAGGACCTGCACGACGGTGTCTTGGACGTTCCGTATTTTCTATGAGAAGGTAATGTTATTTTCCTGTGGTGAAAATGCTCTGTGTAGTTCATTTTGTACTCAGTAATTGGTGTTGGACCTTGATAGGTTAGGTAAAGGTAAAATCCTAGATTATGACTTTGTTTTGTTTTCTTTTAACATGGGAAGTGTTGCCCAGATAATCTAACAATAGAAGCATTAGAATAGAATCAGATTCTAGAATTTGTCAGTGTTGACAAGTGGCAAAGCTTATTTTTTTTGGAATCGAAGTGAGTTTAGCTGTCCTTATATGGCATTTGAATGGCATAAAGATTCAAATGATTTGAAAACTTGTGAACTAATGGATTATTGCTCTCAATGACTTTCTCGTGACTTCTATCCCTATCCTTCATTTACCACAGGCACTTCTGGAATATGAAAAGAATAAGAGGGAAACTGGTGAGCTTCAACTTCCCAGTTCACCCCTGCTTCTGGCTACCACTGTTGAAAAGGAGGTAAAGTGCTGTTCTTGCTTGTTTTTGTTTATTTGTAGTATTTCCAAAATCTTTTGCCCACCGAGAAAAGATAGAATCATTAGAGCCTCTACAGAACTGCTTAGTGCTAGTGAATTAAAGCTTGGCTTGTACTTGTTGGTTTACAATATTGAACTGAACTTAAACTTGAGGGATTAAACTCATGGTCTGGCTTAGTATCAAATAGTTCTTTGAATTTTATTTTATTTTATTATTATTATTATTTTTTTTTAATGCAGGTTTCTACAATAGAAGCTTTAGTTGTTACAAATATAAGGAGTAGACAATCATTTCATATTATTCTAGCATAGATAGATTTTTATTTCAAAAATTACAACTTGTACCATATGTTGTCACTTCGTTATATGGAAGATTTAGTTGCACTTAATGAGAAAAGTGAATTCTAAAATTAAAAGCTGCTAAAGTTTATGCAGTTCATAATAATCCATGCATCTTTTTGGTTGCGTATATGTACATAGCGTAATTGATCTTCATTGCATCACTGGCACAAAAGATGATAGAGTCTGTTACACTGGATGAAAATGGGGATGATAATTCCTGGCGTATTGCTGAATGTGAAATCTGCGTGCACCAATTTATGGATGCTTCTGTGAAGTGATAAATTATTATTGTCAGTGCTTGTCAGTCGTACAGATTGCTGATAAACCACACTGGATTTAACTTAGTTGTGCTCATAAACCGTTTATATGACTATGAGGTTACCACAAGACAAGTAGAAAACTACAAACCTGAGGCTAGTGCAACTATAAATTATGTTTTTTCTTCTGCTTGTGGGAAAGAATGTTTTCATCGGAATTTGTATGCTGATAATAGTGTGAGCTGAAGTTGTTTGTAACAAACTTAGTTTAGTGAAGTTGTTAAGTTCTACAGTTCCTAGTTCTCATTCCTTTTTGTCCCTGGTTTCTTAATCTGTATTTTTATGCATCTCTCTCTCTCTCTCTCTCTCTCTCTCTCTCAGGCAAGTGGATATCAAGCACCTGGATCAGGCAGGGCAAGAAGGGATGCTGCTGCTCGTGCTATGCAAGGTTGGCATGCTCAGCGTCATCTTGGACATGGTGAGGTTAGCGAGCCGATTGTTAAGGTTTGTTGTGACACTAAACATACTTATCCTCTTATTTATATTTCTTTAGAACATTGAAGGGAAGTGATGGTTTTCATTTCTCTTCGACAGGTCAAGAGCTTGAATTTTGCAAGACGTGAAAAGCCTCTGAAAAGTATTGGTACAACCCCTAGAATGAAGATCTTTCCAGTAGGCATGTGTTTGACACAAAACATACATTTTTATTTTGATTCTGTTTGTTGAGTCAGGTTTGCACAAACAGAAGACAGATGAGAGACCTACGAATGCTGAAACAGATAAGGAGTTAAGATTGCTCATCATTTCCTCTCAATTTATTTTTCTCAGTTTTGCTTGCCACTGTATTCATACTAGTTATTAAATAGTAATTAGTTGATCCTACTGTTTCTTATGAAGTCATCTTTTCAGCATAATAGCAACTGTAGATCATAATCTTTCAGCAAATGAACCATGGCATATTTTTAGCTATCCTTTTAGTTTCTTGGCTTCAAATTACTACTGAAAAAAACAAATAAAATGTGAACATCAGTCCAAAATGCACATGCCATAGGGTGTTTCTTCTTTATGTAGCAAGGCTAAATGTTTTTTTCCCCCTTTAGAGTGGATGCTGAAATTATTGATATTGGGCCCCCTGCTGACTGGGTGAAGATCAATGTGCGGGAAAGTGTAAGGATCTGCTTTTCTTTTCTCTTAATTTTTGTTCCCCTGAGCCTTATCTGTTGAATGCCTGACTTAGCTGTCAAGTTCATTCCTCTGGATTTATTGACTGACATATTGCCCCTATACACAGAAAGATTGCTATGAGATATATGCTTTAGTCCCTGGACTTCTGCGTGAAGAGGTAAGCACATTCTCTTGATATCTCTTTGGCTCTCTCTCATAGTTGTTTGTCTCTCCTGCTTGATTTCTATTTAGATGGAAATTATCGATAGAATGTATTATGTCATGAATGTGTGTTCACTTGAAATGTTCCTTTGTTGTTATTGTTGGTTATACCACTCAGCCTAGAAGATACATGAAATGACTTTTTTTCTTTCTTTCTTTCTTTCTTTCTTTGTTTTTTTTTTTGGTGGATCAGGTCCGAGTACAATCAGATCCTGTAGGACGTCTGGTTATAACAGGTCAACCAGAGCAGCTAGACAATCCTTGGGGTATAACACCGTTTAAGAAGGTATTGTTTTGATTCATCGCAGAATAATAACTTTAAAAAGCGAGGTGCTTCTGCTTTATGTGTTCGACTGAAGAATAAATGGGTACACCTATTCCAATATGGATTCACCATGCCTAAGGGAGGACTGTCGTTAGTGAGAGCATGGGAATCATTTATTTATAACTCTTTAGAGGGTGAACTAATCATTTATGATATTAGTGCCGTCTTGTTGGCAGAATGTTACAGTGGTGATGGTTTGTTGCTTTAAAATATTCTACTTGTCCCTGAATCCGAAACTGTCTTTTTTGGTCAGGTTGTGAGCTTACCTTCGAGAATCGATCCGCTTCAGACATCTGCTGTTGTTAGCTTGCACGGGCGACTCCACATACGTGTCCCGTTTGAGCACGGATCTGCTTGAGTTCCTCCTGGTGTGAGCTATAGATCAATTAATTTTTCTAGTTAGAAATGCCTAATTTTGGGAGAGACAAAGGCTTGAAAGGGAATGATTGCTGGTGTTGTTTTTGTTTCTCTCCCACCTCGTTGGATTAGTTCTAACTACTGAACTTTGTAGATGCTAGCTTATCTCGTGCAATGTGCAGAATAGTTTGTGAAGGTCCGTTGATTGTAAAGTCGATGCATGTCTCCAGGGAAAAAAAGCCAATCTTGTTGATTTTGGCTGGACCCGTGTACAAATGCGGTGATATAAATTGCTGTCGGCTGGAGTTTCGAAATTTTCACGGCCTGTCAGTAATTAAACTTGGTAAAACGTTGCCCCATCCCATGGCATCTTCCAAAGCTTCTTTCTCACAAATTTATGCCAACCCGCCTCGGTGATCGTAATTACGTGACCCTTTGTTTTGTTCTTTTTCTTTTTGGCTGGTAGCGTCCAACTAAAGTAAGTTATAAAGTAGTCTCTGGTTCTGAGAAATAAATTATTTAGTTTAACTGTACCTTTAAAAAAAAATAGAAAAAGGGAAAAAAAATAAAGATTGAGAAAAATTGATGAGAAAGCAAGAAATTTTTTAGAATGGGGTGTTGCTAAATCAAACGTGTTCGATATTAGTTTAAAAAAATTAAGTAATTAGTTTTTTTTTTCATCATGGAGTGTCTAGAAATTAGAGAGTTAGTTATAAGTAGTTGGTTTTTTGTGATATATTGTAGATAAATTATGCATATTTATTTCAGTTTGATAATATATAATATATTGTCAGTCAATAAAAATATATTAAATTAAAAATAAACCATCATCTAATTTTATAATTTTTAATTAAATTTTTGTATTTTTTTAATACATTTAGTAGTTATAAAAATACAATTTGTTTTTTTTATGTATTTATTTTTAAATAAAAACTCGTAATAATCTAAATATAAAATTAAAAAAAACATTTTAATATTTTTTTATAACATTATATCAAATAAATAAAGCAACAATTAATATAAAACATGTATAAAAATTAACAAATAAATCTTTTTTACTCTTATTTAATATTGATGAGAAGATTTTTTTTTTTTTTGAAGAATATATGCATTTGATTTATATATATTTATTTACAAAATAATGAATAATATTAATATAAAATATCATATTTAAATTATTAGACAATTCTTCTAAAACATTATTTCAATGATTTTTTTAAAAAAAAAATTATAGCAAATGGTTGGCGTTATGAGTATAGGTGCATTATATATAATTCATTTATAATAAAATTAATAACTCTAATACATTTTTTTTATATACATCATCATATTCATTGAGTGAGAGCATGCAACATAAATCAATTTTTTAAAAAAAAAAACTTAATTTGTAAAAAATATAATTGAAATTAGTAGTGTAATGAAAAAATTATAAAATTGATTTTGATAAAATTTGATTATATAAAGAATAAGTAAATAAAACAAGTGAACTCTATTTTTAAAATTTGATTACATAAAAAAAATATGCAACTTAAAACAATTAGAAAAAAAAAAGCTTATTCGAAAATCCATACATAAGAGAAAATAAATTATATTTATTAACAAATAAAATTACATAAAAAAGAAGAATAAAAAAATAATTTGAATAGAATTTTTGTAAGAAATGAAAAATGAAAAAATCAATTTTAAATAATAAGAGTAATATAATCCGGTATAAATATATGTTTATTTTAAAATCTAAAATACATCATATATATTTTATAATCATCAATTTTTGTGAAAAAAAATAATTATTAGTTTTTCATAATTTTCACATCCAATTCAATAATAAAAAAACATAAATTGGTGGAAAAAATCAAAAAATAAAATAAAACCAAAAAAGAAGAAGAGAAAAAAAATAGAGATTGATTTTTCCTAATTTTGATACCTAATTCAATAAAACATAAATTGGTGGAAAATAACCAAAAAAAAAAAAGGAGGACTGCTTGCCTCGGGCCTGCGAAAGCTACCCACTGCAGCAACCTAATCTAGTAGGCGAAGGGACGAAAAAGCTAAGAAATAAAATTTTCATTTTAAAACTTCAGGGATCAAAATGAAATGTGAGGTAAACTTCAAATATAAATACCTAAAAATTACTGAAAAATCACCCAAAAAAATACATTTTTCATCTACAGTACATCCAAAGTGTTTTGTGAGAGGATGAACAGTCAAAATCACTGTTTTTTTCCCTCTATTCTTTTTTTTTTTTTTGTTAATTAATTAATTGTCAATTTACTCATATTGCTAGGAAAAGTCACGTTTATAACCATGGTTTTTTTAATTTATTTTTTTTATTTTTTCCTAAATAAGAAGTTGGACCACCGAAAAAGATAATGCTTGGGCCTGGACTAATGATATCCGGGCTTCTTGTGTTTTTCTCTTTAAACCAAACTAACACCTACCCTTTTGGTAATACAAAACCGACTATGAGATCTATCCGAATTTCATATCTAAAAATTCAATGGCTAGAAAATTAGAGAAGCTCTATTTTCAAGCATTTTCTTCTTTTTTTCCCTCTATAATATATATAATGTCAGTTTCCGTAGCTTTTTTAACCCTTTTTTTGTTCAGCGATACGTACAGCCACAGTTAATTTATAGGTTCAGCCCAACTGATATTTTGCACAACGTCGGCCTTTGGGCCTTATTCCGTCCTTTTCCTGCGGATCCCTTAAATTCTGTCATCGCAAGAAACTTTTATTTTTAATTTTATTGTAAAGGGTCACATTATTGCCAGTCTTCATCACAGAATTGAAAGCTGACACGTGTATGGAATCATTGTTATGTACTTCGTTTACTTTTCAGGCTTTCTTCATAGACGCTAAATTATGCTCGATTTTTGTACATCAAAAATTAATTTAAGTAATTAATCAATTATGTATTAATTCATATATATTTTTTTAGGTTTAAACTCTACAACCAACGGATTAAACTAACAATGACTTTAAGTTTTTTTATATAAAAAATAATAATTTGAGTAATATAATTAATCATATACTGAGTCCAAGCCCTAAAATAAATAAATTTGAGTGATAATGAATTTCACCTAGCACAAAGTTTAGATCACACAAGGATGAATATGGATAATTTAAGTAATATTGATTTGGTAGGCATGATCTGTTAAAAAAAACACTCAATTGTTATTTCCTTTTAATTTTTTTTAAAAATTAAATTAGTTTAGTTCAAAAATTTTTTTTTCATAACTCAAATCATACTATTCAAATATAGAAGGTATAGCGTGATCTTAACGGTCAATAGAGACCCTTCTTTAATTATAAAAACTAGTATGATATCAATTGTGAGAGAATCCTAATCTTTTTTAGTTCTCTTTAACAAAATCTTTAAATTCTCTCTTTATAGCTATCATATACTTACAACACACAACTCTCGAAACTCTATTTATTTAGAATACACACTCAAAGCACATAATTTCAAAACACCATCCATTTAGAATTTGAAATTCATTCTACTACTTGATTGCCACTTGATTTGTGCTGTACGAGGTTTGTCTGTTATCTTTTTATGTCTCTCGCTAATTCCACCTATCTACTTTATTATTATAATATTATTATTTTTATAAATTAAAATACTAGTTCTAAATATTTTTACTAATTTGTTGATCTATAGTTGATGTGTTTTCAGAACTCCCAACACGAATTTTTACATTCTTAGCTGCTATGCTAGTATTATTCATCATGTGGTTGATTACTGAGCATATTCTAATTAAGGCTAATTTGCGCTAAGCTCTGATGGAAAAAACCATGCATCATCTAGAGTGCCACTATTTGAGCCCTTATCATAACATCTTTAGATTGTAGTAATTAGTAAATTAATCGGCCAAAATTCTGAGGAATATTACAGATCATCACAGTATGTACATAAATGAACATCAGCTTTATCGATGTTCTTACTGTACCCGCAGAAATTATGAAGGAATGGACGATTCTCTGAAATCATGCATGCTTTTTTTGCCTTTAATTCATCCTAAGAACACTCAGTCGGCTACTATATATACTTCTAAGTACAATATCGATGTTCGTGCATGCATGCTAAAGCGATATTGAACAAGAAAGCATGCCCTAAATAGACCAAATATCCAGTTCTTCACACTGCATGCATTACATTGCAGTTTGCAGTAACATTAATGACGTCTGAATTGTACTATATAGAACATTGACACTTTTACACCTCCCTAGCAACAGGAAAGGAAGAGTTGTGAAGCATCATAACGATTCACAAGCCTACTAGCTGTGTTTTCAAAGAATATATAGAATTCATCTATAAAACCTGAGACATTGGGGTGAAACATATGCTGAAACCATAATGATAACATACAGATCTAGATCACGCAAGAATTATATATATATATGAGGAAAAAAATAGTATTGTTCCATGTTATTCTATCCATATCAATAAAAAAAACATATCTCAAATCAAATAACTAAACAATAGACAATTAGTATATAAAATCAGGAAAAAAAAAACCAATCATCCATTACAAGAATTAAGTCTTTTAAATGAAATCGTAATCTCAAATAACGAACTTAATAGTAGCAAACATGACACTATTGTATTACTTTTAACCATATGTACACAATAAACTTCATCTTCTTCCCTTAATCGCATTGTAACAAACATAAACCTTTATATATTGTGTTTGCTTAGGCGCTCTTAAGAACCGAAAAAGAAAAGGAAGTGTTTCAGCCGTTGCATTATACATAAGGCATGGATGAAAAACACATTCTATAATTAATATTCTTAAGAGTTGGCAATTATACATGTCAAAGCCAACCTCTTATTGAAATCAGACAAATAATAAGCACAGACAAGTAATCTCTTATTAAGATATATATATGTATTTTATGATGATGATGATGATGATGATGATTGAGCAATCTTATACATACAAACATAGTTTTTTTTCTTCGATAAGAATCAAAATTAGATTAAAAAGAAGAGAAAAAGAAGAGAATCAGCTGACAACTGACAAAATTACAATAGCCAGCTGATAATTTATCCATATACATTTAATTACTTGAAGAAAAAAATAGTAAGAGAAATGTTATGGGCCGTGAGATCATGAATATCACACATGTAGGCATTCAAGTTTAAATAAAAATTTCATCATTTCATGTAGAATTATTAGCTGGCTAGCTAACTAATGCACAATGTTGGTCTTTAAGCCATTTTGTTCAATTTCATTAATTGCGTTTTTGTTTGTGGTCGATAGACAAAGAAACAAAAATCGTGCAAAAACCAGAATGTTAAAACCAAATTATATATAGGCAAATCAAAACCAAAAATTTGTGCACATGTGAAGTGATGAGTGGGAGAATTTTTTGCCTGTACATACGAACTATGAGAAGATTGGTAGTATATAGAGTATTTATGATAAAAAGGAAAAGGCTAGGCATTGGGAGTTGGGGTTTCCATGCGTGATTCTTAATTACATCATTTCAAATTCAAAAGTTTCCCCTTTTCAAAATTCCAAGAAATACCATATATAGTTCCAACAATTCTTCTTCATGTTTTTTTTTTTTTTAATTAGACTTCTTCTTCTCTCTTTGGGAAGTGAGTTTTACTTGTTTTCATATGTTTGTTGACACTTAAGAACTAGAGGAGGCGTGGGTTCCATGGCTCAGAAAACTGAAGTTTGTAGGTAGACATGCTTGTTTTACTACCGTAACAGTAGTATTGTTAGTTTCTTATCTCTTGTAACTGACAAGAGAACTTTCTACTGCTTTAACGTACGCTTGGTCAAAGAAAGAACTGTAAATTGGGCCTGCAAGAGAGGAGACAGAGAGAAAGAGAGAGAGACTCCCTAGGGCATCTATATATTGTTCTCGAAGTTCAGAACTAGGTTTTTTTTTTCTCTCTTTTACTGTAAATAGAACAACAGGCTTTTAAGCTTCTTCACTGTGCTTTTCCTCAGATGGATAAGCAGAAATGAAATAAAGGAAGAAGACATGGTCACATGCAAGATCACAAATAAGATATGTTTATCACTGCAGTACGTAATACTTTGGGGCTGAGCCTCTCAGGGCTGATCTTCTATGTTCTGGGCTGCCCTTACTTGCAAACAAAGAATATATATGTGACGCTAAAAAACAGATTTGATTAGGGCTATCCTCTAATTAATGAACTAATAATTAAGCAACCATCAGTACTAGTTAGCTAGCTAGGTTGTATGGTGATATTATTATTATTAAAGGATGGAGAAGAAATCCATATACAACAAACTAAGCAAGCAGCACATTTAAAAATCCAAATATCAAAACAAAAAACATATCATAATAAAGAATATTTCTGGTACAGGAAATGGAGACATGTATTGATTAAAAAATAGAGACATAAAATTATGTATATATTAAACCCTAGCTAGCTAGAGTTGTGCATCAAAATATATATTGTAACTTCACATTAATAATTATGACTACAGATTATTGACCTAATTAAAGTAATTAAAAAAGAGAAGAAAAGATACAAAAGAAACCCAAAATATTGGTTCAAACATGAAGTTAATTGAACTTACTGACCTTTTATCTGGGTTCCAAAGTACGTAATTAGTAGCACCTGCAGGCAGCCTCCATGAATATACATCTTCAGCTTCTTCTTCTGTCTTTTTCCACTTGTCAATTAAGAAATTAGAAGACCAATCTCCATCTTGTTGATCACCACATCACAGCCAGGTTTATATATTAATGCAATATATGTGTATACATACATACATATATATATGTATGTATGTATAGTCTCATGATCATTGCTCTATGGATCATCAATTATTCAAAGCTGATCAGAAAGTCACTCATCCAAAATCTGATAGGAAAATATTTCTAACTCATCACTCCAAGAAAAAAATAAACATTGGGTGCCCTAATTAAAATGGAGGCCTTGCAGCACTTCCACTCCATGATCCAAACAAATCACCTGAAAATGGAAAATTGCCATGATGAGCTCCTACCATATTAAAAAAACCACCACCACCTCCACCTCCAGTACTGCTGCCTCCTCCACCATCGCCCATCTGTCCTCCACCTCCAGTCACACCAGAAGACTGAGAAGCCGTGGGCTGAACCTGTACCGCTCCAGCTTCCTCCTGATCATCCAAAGGCAAACGCTCAAAAACTGCATTAGCAAAAGATGCAGCCATCAAAACCACTGGACCTGCAGCCATCAAAGGCCCGACAACATTCCCTCCAACAACCTGTCCTTGTCCACCGGACAAAAATATCGACAACCCTCCCGCACCAGGTGGCGCAGGTGGAGGAAGCACCGTTCCAGATAGCGAAAGGATCTCAAACCTTCCGTGCAAAGTGAGCACACTCCCTGCAGGAGAAGCTGGTTGTCTTAAAGTAACATTAGCAACTGTCCCACTTCCACTAAGAACACAAACTCCTCTCCCTCTTTTCCTCGCGTAATTGAACACGCTTTCCACTATATCAGCTCCACTGGAGATCTCAAGCACATGGGATCGGAGAGCATTAGGGCTGTCCCTTGTTACAATGATAGGTGGCTTCGGTCTGTTCTTGGAACCAGCAGGACGGCCTCTAGGGCGGCGATTAGGATTGGTGCCTCCGCCGCCTGAGCTAGTTGCAGCACTACTGTCAGGGTGATCAGAACTTGTCCTGGCATGATCTGGGGGTGATGGGGTATTGTTGTTATCTTTAGAATCAGATGAAGGAATGGATGAAGGTCTTTGAATCAGATGAAGTTCAGGTCTGAGTAGGTGGTTGTGATTTTGATGAACGTATTGAGAATTATTACCTTCATAACCAGCCATGGTTGTGCTTCCCACATCTATTCTCTCCCACCACTTGCTGTTATTTGCCAGCTTTAATTTGATCTGTTTGATCTAATCTCTTCTTCGATTCCTCTTCTCTCTTGACCTCCCTGCAACTTTTTCTTTATTTAATTTATGCTACCAAACCCAGAAACAAAACCATGAAATATAGAGCAATTAATTATAAGACTCTTTTTTCATGTGATGAATTTTCAAGGAAAATAAATTGAAGAAGAGAGCAGAATATATATGCATACATGCTATCAAATATATATATGTTTTATGACAAGGCGGAGAAAAAAAAAAAAAGAAGACTGGACTGCTATATATTCATTACTTGAAGGTGAAGATCGATGGAAATGAAAAGAAAGTAGAGAGTTTGAGGTGGGAATAGTGGAAAGAAAAAATGGAAAAGGGAATTCAGCAGCAAGGAATCATTTATATGATATGAATGGATGCACCGGATTATTACTTTTTGACCGGTTTTTGCCCTTAGTATTGTTGTGTTGTGATGTTAATTAGTAAAATAATACTTGATAATTTGACTGTTGTGTTTTTGAAAAATTATAATACTTTTTTGAAAAATTGTAGTTTGTGTGTGTATATATATATATCGGTTTTGGATTTTGAAGGACACTGTGAAGGAATAAAGTATGATCACAAGTACCAGCCACTAAGCTTAGGCTGCAAAATTAGATACATGAGGGTTATTACTCCGTGTTTGTTAGAAATTTTGAAGAGGAAATAAAGGAAGACAAAATTGTAGTGGTGGAAAAGCATGCCGTCCAAGAATAAGAATTTTAAGCAAGACAAAATTAAAGTCCTTTTCTTCTCCTTATTCGCTTTTTATTGTTATTGTTATTATTTAATAATAAATTATTATTTAATTAATTTTTATATCAATTGAAATTAAATATTTTTTTTTGAGTTAAGATAGCATCATAACATATTAGTTTTTCATAGATCGTTAAACTATTTTTAAACCAAATCAATTCAAATTAAATACTATAAAAAAATAATTCTAATTAATTATTTATAGATAATAGAAAGTAAACGGTAGTTTTGGCCGAATCAAAATCACATATATCCTCATTTCCTAGCTGGCAGCTACTGCTCACTAGCTGAATAATTCCTTAATCTCTCTCTTCTTCTTCTTTTCTTTTTTTATTTGTTTTTTTAATAATTTCATGTCTATTTTTTGGGTCTATGTTTTTAATAGTCCAAATACTTATGGATTTAGGTTTATATAATCTTAAATACGTGATTTTATTTGATTTGCTATCCTCAATATTTGAAATTTTTTTATTGTTTTGTGTCGATCGAAGATTCATTTGAAAATTTATGATAGATCATAGAATAGAAATAAAATTTTAAATAAATTTCAAGTGGTGTCGAATCTATCAATAAAAAAAGATCTCAACACCTTATTACAGATTTGCTACTTTTATTAATAGAACCTGATAATGCGGCTTGTTCTTCATTAATAAGTGATGGCAGGAGATTTCTTAAATTGAGACAAATTAAAAAGTCACAATGAGAAAAAACTCATTTGGAAGTATGTAAAATAAAGAGGATGAGGTGTTACTGATAATAATTTTTATTTTAGTGAGCAACTTTTCATTTTACTAAAATTGATTATGATACTTGTAAGCTCTATTTAAGTTTTGTGAAATTTATAATGACTATTTACTATTTTTACTATTGATAAAATTATATTTTTCTATGAAAAAAATATTTTTGAAAGTGCATTGATTATGTGGGTGGATTGAGAAGCATTCTATTTGTTTTTATTTTGATTATTATATGTAACGAGTCAAAATCAAATTTGATCTTTGTTCCAAAATGTACAATATAATGTCTTTTTTATTTTACCAAATCAACCAATCATACATATGCGAGTGCACACACGCAAATATACACACATATATAATTTTTATTATTATATATTATTATATGTAGCTAGTCAAAATAAAATTTGATATTTGTTAAATGTACCATTAACGTCTTATTAATTATATATAGAAAAATTAAAAGATTTGAGATGAGTTACTATTTATTCATGCTCGTATGCACTGTTAGTACTTTTGTTATTTTCTATTTTTTTGGCATTTATATGCAAATTTGATATTGTGTTCTATTTTGATCTCTAATATTTCTAAGAGATATTTTTGCTCCATAGACAAACCAAGCATACATGCTTTCTTCTTCTTTTTTTATTTTTTCTAGCAATTTATTTTAATTTTTTTATTATTGAATTGGGTGCGAAATTATGAAAAAACAATTGTTGATCTTTTTTTTTCCGTGTTGGTCGGTGATTATGAAATTAATACATACGATATGTTTTTAGATTTTAGAATAAATATATATATATATGTATCAAATTATATTATTGTTATTATTTAAAATTGATTTCCTCAATTTATCTTTTCATTTCTTATGAAAATTCCCATTAAATTAATTTTTTATTTTTATGTAGTTTTATTTTTTAATAAATATAATTTATTTTTTATAAATATGGATTTTTGAATAATATTTTTTTAAAAAATAAAATTTATGTGTTTTATATGCTTATTCCTTACATAATCAAAATTTATCGGTATTAATTTTATAGTTGTTTTTGCAGTCTATTAATTTCAATATATTTCTTACAACTTAAGTTTTTTTAAATATTTTTTTATTTATATTGCACACGTTGACCCACTGAATTTGTTCATGATATATATATATAGTCATTGCTTTTATTAAAAAAATATCTATGTATCTACATACATAACATAAACTTTTTGCTATTTTTTTAATATTCTAGAATCAATTTCTCTCAAATAAAATAATTACAATAATATTTTAGAAGAACCACCCAATAATTCAAATATAATTTTTTATACTAATATTTTTATTATTTTCTAAATAAATATATATAAATTAAGTGTGCATATTTTTAAAATTTTTGTCTTTTCAACGGTATTAAACAAGAATAAAAAAATATTTATTTGTTAATCTTTATATAATTTTTTATATTAATTGTTGCTAGCAATCTTATGAAAAAAATATTAAGATATTTTTAAAATTTTTTATTTAGATTATCACAGGTTTTTATAGAATGAATGCATAAAAATGAATAAATCATGTTTTTTAACTAAAAATTAAAAACAAAACATAAAAAAATAATAAATTAAGTACAAAAAAAATTTTGAAATTAGATGATTTTTTTATATATATGCTTTAGTCGATCAATCAAACTAAAATAAATATATTTTATTCTATCCATAGCATAGTGTAAAATGTGGACTAGTTTTACCTAACCAAAATAGCATTTCCCATAAATAATTAACTCCAAATATAACTACTAATATGGCCGGCCGGGGTTCAAGTAAAAAATGTACTGTGCATGTAGATAGAGTCCTTCATTGAATTAGTGGATACATAAGACGGAGTGGCTTTGTCAAACATCTTAATTAAATTAAAGCTAAACTATTCAAAATACATTTAATTTAAAAAAAATTTAGATAAATAAGTTAATTCATCTTTATATTATAATATAAACTTCCATTTGTTCCAACATTTTTATTGTATTTATTATGTTTTTAAATAATATTTAAGTCTTCAATTTATTGTTTTACTCTATTTTCGAGACTATTGACAAATTTTTTGAAATGTCTCAAATGGGAAAAAAAAATGTCAAACACAAAAACCATTTAAAATCACATGACTTGAATGGTCTACTTTTTAAGTCCTTAATTTTTTTTTTCAATTTCAATTAGGGATATTTTGGTCTAAAAATTTATCTATAATCAGAAAAATTCATCAAAATGATAGACTTTGAGACTTAAATATTATTTAAGAACATAATATATACAATATAAAACGTAAAAATAAATAAATAAATAAAAATTGAGACTCATATTATTATATTAGAACAGATTGAGTAATTTTCAAAAAATTTTAATTTAATTATCATGAATTATATATATATTTCAAGCTAGTTTTTTTTAGCATTGACGTGACAGTTTTAAAGAACTATGTATTTCATTAGTTGAAATGTATATATGTACATCCACGTGTTAAGTTTTTAATTTAAATTAGTAGTACACATGTTAAATTAGCAGCACACGTGTTATTTTTTAAGACTCACGACTTTCAAATGTGATTAATATAATTAAAAAATATTATTTATAAAAAAACCTATAATAATCAAATTAATTTTTGTATAAAAATAAAAAACCTGCCTCAATTTAACTGAAAGTTCATAATGTTTTATCATTATTTAACTATTTTTCCTTTCTTGAATATGTTCCATGCATGATTGGGAGGTGGATAGCTTATTGTCAGAGCTATCATCAGAGACTATTCTGTGGTCAGTTGCAGCAATTCACAAAAACAAGCACTCGATCCCACCTAAGTTAATAGAAACCGCCCAGTACTGTATTTAAATTATCTTCGATGACTTCCTTGCTTTGGTTTTTTAATAATCTTTGGTCTTCATCCTCAGAAACAAACAAAATGGCTTTGCTTCCCTCAGCAATCTCGGCATACCTCAATTAGATATAAATATGAACTATTTGGTCACTATTATTAGATATTGGTATAAATTATATTCTAGGACCTCACTTATTAGCTTAAGTTTTTAGATGAGATAGTCTTTTAATATGATATCGTAGCTCGATTGACCTTGAGGTCCCGAGTTCAAGTTCACCATCCCCAATTTTTCAAGTATTAAGTACAAAGCAATGTAGACTTGTGCAAGTTTCATACCTCAAATGTTGAGCCTTTCACTTGAGGGGTGTGTTAGAGATTAGTATAAATTATATTTTATGACCTCACCTATTAGTTTAACCTTTTAGGTGAGATGGTCCTTTAATAACTATAAACCGATTGTCAAAATTAAGGGGGAAAAAAAAAACAAAAGAAGATAGAATAGATATCAAAACATTTTGTGTAATATTGCTACAGTATAAAAATTAACAAATCTTTGAATTTAATTTTACTAGTAAAAAATTAATTAATATTGCCATCTTGTAATTGAAAGATGGTGGAGTTTTTATATATCCATCAATTTGTTGCTCTCGTTTTTGCTTCATGCCTTCCAATTTCATTGGTGGTCATAGTCCTTTTTGTGTTTTTTGGTTTTTAATTTTTATCAGGCAATTTCATGCGAATCTTTGCATATTGGTCGTGAAACTAATTTTCTTTTCTATCTAGTGTCTAAGAATAAGTCGTTCATCCTCCTCCATCAATATATTTATGAAAAAAATCTCATTCTTTTTTCTTTTTGGAATTTAATATTTGGATCTAAAATGCTTCTATGTGGAAATGAGTAGAAAATAGATTGTCAAAAAGTCATGGCACAATCACACGACCAATCTATAGAAAATATATTTATATGTAATTAATTAATACACTCGTGGTGAAGTAGATATAATTAAAAAGAAAAAAAAAGAAAAAGAAAGAAAGAGTTACTAATAAAAATACGTACAAACTTTAAAATAGAGTAAATTATATATTAATCCTTTTAGTTCTAAGAACAGAATTAATAAGTCTCCTTTGTTTCAAAAATGATTATTTAGTCTTTAAATTTTTATAACAATTATTTTTTTAATTTATTTTGATTTTTTTAAAAAGAAATAGAAAAAAAAGTAAAAAATATAGAACGTGATTTATATGAAATGAAAAAGAAAGCTTTAGAACGTGGTTCCACGTGGGCAATGGAGTGAATGCTGGGTGGCAAAAGCTTCTCTTCAAATATACATGGCTGGCTACTACCCCCTCCATCATCAGATTAGATTGAGCATCATTATCGCCACGAGCACACCGTTGATTCTGGGAACCCACTGCACCTTCGACAAATTAGGTTTCTTCGTCTACTTCTAGCATTCACACGTGCAAGCTAAGTGCAAAGAAAAGCTCCCAAAATCAACACCGGTCCCTCAACGTTTTGAACATGGTCAGACCGAGCCCTCTAGTTCCATTTTATGCTTATTTTAAACCTTCTTTTTATTTATTTTTTGTTATTTGATTATAAATGGACCAACCGAGTCGAATATCATCATAAAAAAATTGTAAAAAAATTAAAGAGTAATAACAAATAATTTTCAACTCGTGTTTTTGGTAAGAGAAATCTTAATGGCTAAATCCAACAGCAATGATACTTGTTATTTCAAGTTTAAGTTCATATATATTTCCATTTCAAAAAATTTCAACTTCGTCAAACAAAACGATTACAAGTCAAAATTAATGAGAAGCAACTCAATGATTTGATAGTATTGAAGCTTTTTTTCTAACTAATCTTGTTTTAAAGTTGAAATTTGCGTTTTGAATTGATATTTATGACATTGAATGGTTTAATGTGTTAGAAGGTTTTTTTAAAAAGTTACTAAAAAATCAATTTTAATAATTATTTAATAATTCAATTTAATTAGTGTTATTATTCATCTTTTTAGATTTTGATTTCTTGAATTTAATATTAATATTATTAATGAATATTGGAGGGCCGGATGGACATATAACGTTTGAAGTCGCTAAGCTAATATAAAATCTGGATGGAAAATAAAAATAGTCGGAAAAGAATGGAACTACAGGGACCAATGTTGACCAAATTGATTATAGAAGGTTTAATCTGGCCAAGCTACAAATGATGAAGTACTTGCAGTGATTTTTAGCCACTAGGGAAGGGAAGGCAAAATCCAAATAGAGGTCACGTGTGGTCAATAATACAGAGCAAACTGTTGATGTGTCAGACCACGTGGAAGCTGTCGGGACATTGGTACTTGGTCAACCTTATATAGCTAATTAGATTATTTCTCCGCGTACGACTCCGTTTGTCCACAGAACTAAGCTGGCTAAGTGTTTTCACCAAATATATTTGGATTCTAAAAAAATATATAAAAATTTCAATAATTTTGATATAACTACGCTAAACAATTAAAAAATTAATATTATTCCAGTATTTTTGGATAATTTTGATTAGATATGCTAAACCATTAAAAAAACAATAAAATATATTAAAAATTGATATTATTTCAGTATTTTTAGATAATTTTAATATAGATATGCTAAACCATTAAAAAGTGCAATAAAAATATTAAAATTGATGCTATTTTAGTATTTTTTTAATATTTTTAGATAATTTTGATATAAAGATGTTAAACTATTAGCAATTAGAATAAAAATAAATAAATCAATGTTTATTAGTAAGGATTTTGGTTGGATCTATCATAAGTTGAGAACTAAAGATAAGTAGATTTTTTTTTTTAATCCTTTAGGGTATCTTATATTTAAATATTCAGATTAATTTTTTATTGTTTTATCGAATTATATATAAAATAAAAATAATTATTTAAATAATTTTTAATATATATAAAAATTTAAATTTAAAATTATTTATTTAAACTATTAAAATCTGTTTCATTGGAGTCAATTATTTTGCAAAATCCAAATTTTTTGAGGCAAAAACAAAAGCAAAAGGCAACCGCAAGCTCCTTCTTGAGCCTTGTCCCCAGCCGCATTTACTCTCCCAGCTGCATGACCTGACGCCACAGACCCACCATTTTTCAAAATGAGTATTTCCTGTCGTCTGAAACCCACAAGCCTGAGTCATTTCACATGTCACCAATCAATTTGCTAAGTTATATATACTCTATCGCAAAAACGTTTCTTGCAATATTTGCACGATCAGATTTTGTTCCACAAGTGGCACATCACTTGCCTGAAGATACTAAAAAGGAATGATCTTCTCTTGAAATACCATAAATCGAAGAGAATTTGTGATTGATTACATCCACTACTACTGGCATTTCTAGCCAGTCCCTTTGCTTTTTCGTTTCCATATTGATGCATTAACCACGGGATTCATTGATGAGTTCTTTTTTTGGAGTTTCTGATTGGACCCATAATATCTGAACTGGGAAGGTTCACGACACCCATGGCAGTCAGCTTCCAATTCAATTGCGTCTTCCCAGGCTCGGGTCCTCACGGACAAGTGGATGGAAGTGGCATGACATGTTTGAATCTTTGGCTGACGTCCAATTTATGCCAACCATCACATCTCCAATCTCAGTCAAGAAAATACCATCCCCACTTGTATCCATGTGTCCCTACTATGGAGACCAACGCCATTTCCTTCCTTCTTCACCCTGTAGGATCCTCTGCAACGACTCTCACCCTATCTTCAATTAATACTGTGAACAAGCCGTTAGGTTTGATTATAATAGAATAAGCTCTGATAGTTTAAAAAGTGACTTTGAGTTCAGGTTTTTTATGTATGTAAATTTGTTTTTTTAATAGTTATCTTCGTATTATGTACTGGTAGAACAATTAAGTATTCATCTAAATCTTTAAGTATGTGATATCTTAAAAAATCTATTAAAAAAAAATTAACATTGAGTAACCTACAGTAAAAATAAAAATCACCAGACCATCTACATCCTAAGCATGATTTATCGATTGTACTCTTAATAGGTTTTTTTTTCCTTAATAAAATAGATTTAAATTTTAATTTATTTGATTATTATGGAACGTGAAAAAACTATTTTTTTATAGTATATACTGATGAATAAAAAAAACAAAGACGATGTTGGTTTTATTGATTTTTCAATAATAATCCGAACCCTAAATCAAACAAATTTTTCGTGGTTGGATTGCAGAATGCCCCGTTGTTTCAACAAAAAGCCACCATAATGATGTTCTGGGTATTAGTCTGAGTAGATGAAACTTGACTTTATATATATATAAATGCCTTGATACCATGGATTAATTAATTTTTTTTAATGTATATTTTGTCATACAAGCAGGAAGTCCAAAAGACAGATGACAAGTATTATACAGAAAAAAAAAAAAAAAAAACCTAAATTCCCTGTCATTGATAGCCGCAGGTGAGGTTGACTGCCATATTTTATTTATCCATCAAATTATATTCCCCATATACTACCCGAGAGGTAGTTAGATTTCTACTGTTTTGATGCACTTCATAGCCAATCAAGTTCAATACATTAAATTAATTTCCATCTCAACTATAAAATACATATATAATCTGTAAATAATTAAAAATTCAGACTTTTGAATTCGAAACAAAGGAAATACCCAAAAAATGATGTATGAGAATCCCTTGACGTGGGAATCACTCGACCATCTTTAAATAAGCATCTTTTCTTTTCTTTTCTTTTCTCTTTAAAATACTAATTAGCTTTAGTGGCTCAACAAATCGAAGCCCTTATCATTGCAAAAATGCTGTTGATATTAGCTGTAGCTAACCATTAGGGCAAAAAAAGACACTATTTGTTAGACCCAGAAGCTGATAAGTAGAACTTTGAATATTTTTATTGAAGCTCAGCTTTGATGGGATATTTAATGCAGTTCCAGCATTAGATCCTGGTTATGATCATAATGTAACCTTAAAACATAATAATAGTATGATGCTTTGCTTTACGATGAGTTAGTTTTCTCTTTTTCTTGTCATCCATGGTTTACTAATTAAGATGCTTGCCACTAAATTTCAGTGCAAAAGTTCAAAATGAAACAAAATACTGCCAACATATATATATATATAGTTTAGATCATGTCAATTGTCAACAAGTGCAGTGGCTCACGATTCCATAGGTTCAAAGTTGGGACCAGTTGGTGAAAATAATTAAAGGGGATCGAGCACATTAAGCTTGACAAAAGCCTAACAGCACTATCAAATAATCTAATAATATAGTATTAAAAAGCATAAGCAAGTTGCAGATGGCTTTATAATTAAATTATATTAGTCTAGTCATGGTGCCATGTGATGCACACCCAATCCCATTAGTCACCTAAACCCTATCACGGATCCTTTTCGATCCAATCCCCTGGACAAAATCCCTTCATTTCTGATGGCAGTGGCCCCAAAATTAACCTGCCAATGACTGCTCATCGGTTCCCTCTCAGCAGAAAAACAAAAAAAAAAAAAAAAAAAAACTAATCTTCGTTAGTTCAATGAGGAAATCTACCAAGGACCCAGTTTCTGTATGCAAGTAGAGAAGTTCCAATTCATGCCAAGAACCCGGTTACCGTAGAGCATGTATTAATGATGCAAGTGATTTTGTTAGCAGTTGGCATCATTAGATTCGGAGAGCAAGTAGGGTGGACATACAATTCAAGTCCCAGTATTCAATCAATCAGCCATAGGAAAGTCAAGTGAGCAAGTAAATGTCCAAATCTTTGTTGTTGAGTAGTGACGTGAAATTCTTGGGAGGTTGGGCCTTCAAGAACAAGACAAGTGACACATAGACAGGCTGACAAGTACAGAGGTTCACGTGACTACACTCCACCTGGATGATTGAGTGGTTGGGACGGGCTTAAGCAATAATTGGTCCAATTGTCTACCATTCAAGCTGATTGTCACGTGATCATGTCCTCTTGTGGATCTTGGTAATATGGAGCCCACTGACCTATGCCTTGAACTTGATCCCAACCACAGATTCCACGAACCAGCCGACGCTACTTTTGGGTCCACAACCTTTGGGCTCTTTTGCTTTCAAAACCTACTGGATTTAGAAATCTCCCTTGGCTTCACTAATAGTAAGTAGAAAGTAGTATTTAGTTTGCTTGGCTCGAACAAAAAAGTGCAAAAAAGAGCTGGAACAAAGCATTCGATTCAGAGTCAAAGTGAAGATCAAATCGAAAGAGTCCCTAGCTTCCAGACAAGTCTATTCTTAGAGAAGGAGAATGGATCAACCTTTAATATGACGATAAATTCTGATTCCAAGCCATATATCCCAAAAGATAACCTAGGGCCGTTAAAATTCAGAGCAGACTGCAAGAGTTCCCACATCTGGGAGTCGCGCGGTGCGTCGAATTATATGTGATTACACGGGTGCTATTTATGAGGTGGCACATCTTGTCGCTGTCCCTAGTGTCCTTGACTCCTTGTGGATGGTCCAAAGTTGGAATGGTAGTGGCTCGGATATCTATCTCGTTGAGCTAATCTCGTATTTTATCTACTAAAAAAATATTATACTTATTATCCATTTAGAATCTGATTTACCCACTAATTTTTTTCCTTAAATTAAAAAAAAATAATAATTTTTCTTTTACTGAAAACTATTTTTTGTTACCAACTCTTTTTGCCAAGACACTGTTTATATAATAATTTTTTATATATATAATTAGTCATATTTGTATTTTGTGATTTATGTAGACTATATTTTTATTAAGCTAAACTATTTGGGCTTTTTAACATACTGGTTTCTTGTTATCATTATCTTCAGGCTGGCTGTGAAATGAGATTTTGTGACTCTTGCTATCTTCATCTTGCTTCAACTCGCAACCTTTTTGGGTATACAAAAATTATAAGGTAAATGCCGGGTCACAAACAGCAGTAGATGCATCTGCATAATTCAGCTATTTGGCAGGATTGCCATTTAAACTCATGCTATCTACCTGCCATATTTTTTCCCAGCTAGACTTTTATCTAGTTCACAGGACTCGAGTGGATGCTTCCTGCACCAAGTTTTAACAAAATGAAGTGTAAACTGGACCAAGAGATGGCTTTTAATTTGAAATACCAACGCACAATTCACTCAATTTGATGGACATGCCAACTTTACACTCGACCCAATGCCATCCCTAGTCCCAAGTTCCAACCCATTTGTGAGCTAAACTTGTAAAGCCCACGGCAATAGGACAGGTTTCCTTCTCCTAGAGTTGAAGAGTTGGGGTCGGTGTAAGTGGTCTATAAGGAATTCCAGTTCTTATAAAATTACTCTGGTGTTAAAAATAAAATGCAGTGAATGGGTTCAGCATGGAAAGAAGTACTAATATGTTGTATCATCTCAATAGTCAAGAAGTTTCCCACAATTGAAATAAGGTTTAAAGTTTAATTAAATCTGTGGATGAAAATAACGAAAGATGGCATCAGTGGCCAGTGGGCATCAAAGAGTCATATTCGATCCAATAAAGCATAAGCAGCAGGTCAGGATATGAAGCCCCCGGCAAGTCGAACATAATTAAAACAATATATGATGGATCAGCCCTATGTTTCTCTTTTTCGGCCTTTCTCGCTCACTTTCCCTCCTCTCTTCATTTTTCCAGCAAATGGCCCAGTGTTACCCATCTTCAGGCCAGACCTTCCCACTTTTAGCTCTCTGTTTTTCTTGAACTGCGCTTTTACCCATTCACAAGACAGTATTTGTCATGGAGTAGACCAAACCGAGTTTTTTAAATTTACAAGGGCAGCACCAGCCAGAAAAGCATTTGATTCAGATTCTGAAAGAAAACAAGAACGGCAGTCCAAGTTTGAATCTTTGATAGATGACACTACCAAATGAACAAATTCTATATGGAGAGATGTTTGGCCCATAACCTTAAAAAGAACTGCAACAGGTTAAGGAGACGATATATTCGTCACCTGCACAACCTAAATTTCACAACATATGCGATGATTGTTTCATTAGAGTCGTTCCTAGTTGAAAGCTAGATTCCACTATCTTAAAAAGATTATTGGGGGAAAAGAAAGTGTCTTCAATAGCACCTCGGAGGTGCCAAAGGATTACGTGCGGCCAACACTCTGTGCATTCCAATTCAAAGAAAATAAAGCATACACCTACAAAAGATGAATACAGACGTCATTCATTATGGATTTCTGTTGCCTGTAACACCAATTTGACAGGATCCGTCTCCCTCTGCTCTACATTCTAACATGTCCTTTGATCATAATGAAGGGAAAACTGGTTTCTACAAATTCACTGCGTGACATTGTTTTCATCCAGTTTATCTAGTCTGTGAATGCACAATTCCAAACCACGAAGACACACAAGCTCCCTCCTTGAAGCCCCTATAAGTCACGCTATGACGCCATTTTGGCTCCAATTTTTTTCCTTAGTAAAAATCATATTTGGCAACATCCTCAAAGAACCTTCTCTGTGTTCCAACATTTCAAACAACCTAGATGCTAGACCATGAAGCTATCCTCTCTCTGTTGTCTCCTTAAGTCAAGTGAAATCTCAAATTAACCTGAAGCTTACAGGTTAATGTACGCTCACCAGCTTAGATCACGAGACAATATTTAGAAGGTGATGATAAGGCGACCAGAAGGGATCGCTACTTATGCTACAAGCAGCAGCTAGAACCATATTTCTGATTGAAAAAAGGCAACATGCAGGGAACTTGTTAGCGCACAAAATCAGAGTAGTCATATCCTCATGGAATACGTAGCATATGGAAGTTCATAGCCTCCGAAAACAAGCACTTCTCATTGACCACAGTGGATAAGATGTCATGTGAATCAAAATAGTTTATATCCCTTGATTTTAATTCCAGAGTTAGCTCTACATTATTTAACTGGAAAAACATTGGACCAAAATCTATCCAAGCACTAACTTCTAAAGTAACTTGACTATTTATAGACTAAGGTCAAATCAACCCATCATTTCCTACCAATTTCCAGCATTACAATTTTCTTTCCCAAATTTATTTCAGTAGTAGGACAACTCTCAAACTCATTAAAAGTTTCTTTTCCAACATTTTAAGAAATTCTACTTCCAATTAAGCTAAAAGATCCTGTATAATCTTCCTACGAAAAGATCCCTTTTCATCTGATTCAGTAGACCAATAAACATCCCTTTCTCTTCTTACTCTAATCTTAAGTTGAAATCATGCTAAATCGAGGCAAATAATTTCACAGCTCTATTTTCTAAACATGTGCTGCATCGTTGGTCACTGAAAACCACTTCAGATACCGCTCGTGCCAGCCCATTCTGTCTTGCCCAAAAAGGAAGGGCCTAATTATTCTTCTGATGATCGATTCAACCTCTGACTAAAAAGATATACCTTGGTTATATTTCATCTCTTCAACAAGTTTAGTAATGAGTATAACACCAAGACACCTGAAGGGCCAGCCATATGCGCCTCGGGAGACCCTACCCATTCAAATCAATATACAACGAGCAAACACATCTCCATATTTTGATATTTGCCTACAGCAATAATTTCAATAAGAGAGAGGCAATAAAATATGATCAACTGCATGTCAACCAGAACAAACTAAACCCATTCAAACTTCAGTACTAAATGCTTCAATATCACACCAGATGATTCAACACTTCAGTGACATCCGATGAATCAAATAACATTTTATCCAAATCATTAACCATGTGAAAATAACATATTTCTGGGGAGAAGCACATTCAAGTATAGTGCAATTTAATTGGGAATTTAACAAAGCTAACATTATAGATATAGTGATCAGGTGCTCAAAAACTTAGTTCCCGTTTCTTATTGCAGCTCTAAAAAAAATTGATTTAATATTAGTACAAAGAAATATTAAGTAAACAAATCTAACTTACAATTTATATAAGTATGGGATTTTGATAGCAAATTATTCCTCTGATTTGTTTGTTCTGTTCTTGTTCCCGTATATCAATCCAGTTTCCTGCACACAATTCAGCCGATTCCAATTCATGATTCAATCATAGCAAGAAATAAAAGAAAAAATGACACATAAATTGGGTTACAAGACAGACCTGTCGATCGGGAATTGGCTTCCGTTTCTCGACGTAACGATAAGGATCAGAACTGGCAAGTGCTGCCTTTTCCTGCTCGGCCGATAGCAAGTAAAATTAATGGAATAGTAGAAGTTATCAGTATTGAATTTGTCAGATGAAACGAGGAACAGAAGAGAAGCGAAAGGAAGAGAAGGAACCTCTTGCTGTCGCTTAAGATCCTGAGATGGCTTAATCCAGAGATAGTAAGCTAAGGTTCCTGCAACTATCCACGACGCTAGATTGCTTCCTCCTCTAAGACCTCCCATTGAATTCCCTACAAACGACCTTACATTCCCCACTGTTCTTCTCCACCCGCTAGACATTGTTTGCTTCGATTCTTTTCTCCTTCTTCTTTTTTACAATTTAGGGTTCTTGTTTCCGACTTCTTTTTAATTCAACTGTTTAAGATTTAAAAGCTTTGAGAAATGCTCAGCTAATCCAGTATTACCCACGGATAATTGAGTGGTACCCACGAGTTTGAGATACGGTAAATTCTCTGCTAGGAGTAAAGTTAAAGACGAATGACTTTCACCGCCGCTCGGGTTCTCGGCAGCAGCTACGTGTCCGGTTCCAAGGCCCAATTACAGTCGGCACATCGCCTTCTTTAGGCCCAAGTTAAAGAATTTGAATGGATTCTTTCGGCCTATGTTTTGTTTTCTTCCATTTTTTTCTTTTCTTTTTACTAGGAGAGAGACAAATCTCTAAAAAATACAAATGGATCGTTTTAGAAAGAAAAAAAATCTCACAAAAATCATTTAATTGAATCCTCAAATAGCCATTGGATTCCAAACTTTATGGAATAAATATATTAACCATTCCAAACTTTTTATTATAGCCACCTTGTTTTTCTTCAATGTGTGTAACGTGAAACGTGATCCGTGATCATAACCTCTTCTATCCATGTATCTGTCAGTCTGTGTGATGGAGAGGGAATGGGGAAAGTAGACAGATACATATTCCAGCTTAAAGCTTCAGAATCGGCAGATGTGACTGTCAGGTATCGTTGGAACAGGATATCACTGGGTAACCATGTTGTTGTCGAGGAGATGCATGTGGCAAACACTGAATGTTCTTTCATAATAGATCTGACTGCATGTGGTCCCTCTCCTCCATGGAAATACAGTATGGTCATCTCGTTGTTCTAAGGAAGTGCTGGGATTTCTTTGACTCCACAATCCACGTACTGAGATACGTAAAGTATGAGCAAAAAATTTTATGCTGTGTTTACCTATACAGAGTAACCATCGTTCCTTAGGGTAGTCATTTTGACGGACGTGCAGGTGCTATGATGTAGCTTCGATCGGGATTTTTACATGAAATGGAATATAATCTGTTATTATATAATAAAATGAGTTTTCAATCTATTTTTTATTTTTACATTTTTAAACAAACTCGAAAAATTATTAGCTTAATATTATAATTGAAGAAAAATAGGTCACCGAAGAAAGAGAGAGAGAGAGTTACAAAAGAATCGATTTCGTATTAATCAATATTCAATTAATTGATTTGAGATAAAATATATATATATATAATTTTTTTTTTTTTTGGTCTAGATTACTTTTTTCTGGAGTTTTTTCCGTAAATACTATACTTTTTAATCTTATTTCTTATAATATGATAGTTTTAAATTTATTTATAAAAAAAGATAGTTTTTCCATGTAGGCATACACGTTATTTTTTTTAATTAAATGCTATAATAATTATTTAATATAATGATTTTAAAAAAAATTAGAAACATAAAAGGAAAAATTAATTTATGCTCTCTATCTCTATTTCGTTATCTTTGTCCTAATTTCTTAAAGTTTAAATACTCTCATAATTTAAAACCACGATTACTAAAAAAATTCTCTAATATATTTATATTATCAATTAAGATACTTTTCTAAATTCTCTTGTTTTTATTTATTTAATTGTGATAAAAAAAATTTTAATTCTCTAGCGTATGTTAATAAGATTGCTGATTTTTCTTCACGTCCTTTAGATAATAAATTGCACAAAACAACAGCATTCTTATGAGCATTAAAAGAAGAATGAAGTAAATCTTGTTTGTACAACAGTATGGCTTTCAAAATGGGTATCCGGTGGATACCCCGCCAGAACATGATTTCCCCTGCAGCTGCGTCTTCATCTTCCCTTAGCACTCTCACCTTCCCATCATAAGATCCCAACTTTATTTCTTCTTCTTCTTCTATTTCTGATTCGGCAACAGTACCACTCGCCATCAGTCTGATACCCTCTTAAGAGTTGCCAAAGAATTGCAGGAGGAACAGGTCTGTTGCTGCTCTTGAGGGAGTCACCAAGCAACAGTACCACTCACTTTTGTTGTCCTTTCTACCCTATGAATTATGATCAATTATTGAGGGGCCAGTCAAACTAAACTTGGGCAGGCAAACCTGAGGCACAGAAAATTGTTAGTTTAAATTAATGATGCTGATACCCCAATAATGATAAAACTTCTTTTGTAAAGTTCATGCACATAGTTTACAAGACCACAGAATTCATAGTTTGAGTCTCATCAACAAGTCAATTGACAAAATCTCTTTATCAAGTATGCTGTATCATTGAAATATGCTGGCTACTACAGTAGTACTTCTAAGTCATAATGATGATATGTGTAAAGATTTTAAGGAGTTGGGCATGGTTTGATATTTTTTTGGTTAGTTTTTTGTTGACGTAGAGAACAAATAAAAGAAACACTTGCTGCTGCAGGCGTTGATTTCCAAAGCTATTCCTCTGGTACTTTTCATCAAACTCTTTTGATTTTATGCTGATTTACTATTGCATGATAAAATTTAATTACATTTCATGTCTGCTGTTTTATAAAAGACAACGCAGTAAGTTTTGTGTCCTTTTCATTCTGCTCATTTTTTTTTTCCTGAAAGTCGATCAATGTAATAGATTGGAAAGAGCCAGCAATAAAGTGGCAAAAAGAATGCAAAATAAACAGAGGATTCCAGGTATTAGCCTATAGTAAGAACAATGCTCAGGATCGAATTACCTGTAAATAACTTTGTCAAATGACAAGCTTTTCTGCTTAAATGCTGTTAGTAAAATGTCTGTTATCTTAATGTATATCTTTTATTGAATTAAATTTTGTTTTTTGGTTTCTCTGTATGGTGGTAATAAGCCTATTATTGAGAGGACATAACATGCTTTCTCTTTGACTGCAGGCTGTCTATCATAAAAATGGGAACTTTTTTCTGTACAATTGCCCAGAAAGTAATAGCTTATGAACAGAGTAAGAGATCTTTTCTCATCCACTCGAGGTTAATCTTCATTGTGCTCCATTCAAGTATAACAACACTGCATTCTTATCTTGAATTTGGGAATATTGTACAGAGCAACTAGATTCGGCCAAAGCTATGCTAGAAAAGATGAATTCTACTTGATTACACCTAGTGCTTTGAAACCGGTCCTCTACTTTGCTGGTGAAAAAACATTTCAGTAGTGCCAACATTTTCCGTTACAGCTTCAAGAGCTGCAAAATGTCTTTAGACTCTGAGAATTTGCAGAAGGGAACTGTTACTGGTATTTGTTGACTAAAATTGTCGAGTAACAGAATAAGGCCTGACCATGTATTTTGATCTAGAGAGATGACTGAATGAAACAGACTAAAAACAGTATTCTCATTAGAAAAACAAAAAAGATTTTTTGGTTATAAAGAGAAGATGAAGAACATAGATTTTAGGATGATAAAATAATTTTTTAGAAAAAAAAACAAAGATGATGTGTTAAATAATTCATTATTAGCCTTAAAAAAATTGACATATATAAGAGATTTAGTCTAAATAGCAAAAACTATCTTGTTTTGATAAATAAGATTAAAACAATCTTATTTTACAAATACCCTGTTCTAAAAAAAAAACTCTTTTTTTCTGGATATGGATCGGCTTGTCAGGCTACTTCCGAGGAGTAGTCGGTCAATACAGTTGTCATTGATAGAATCTCGGTGAAAAATAGAATATAACGACTAAGTAAAATGTTTCGACCACGTGTTGGTTCGGAATCACAGGGTTGGGGCCGTTGTTGGGAAGCCGGTTCTGAGGCTAGAGCGGTTGTTGCGAAATAGCATCGGTAGCTTTAGCCGGTTCTGATCGAGTAGGATGAAAATTCATTTCATTATATAAGGATCATGGGTCATTTCTTCGGATTTTACTTATACAATATCCTGTTATTGAGATGCTATTCCAACTCAGTACTGGTGTCCCATGTGAGATTGTTTATCAGCAGTTCATTACCATACATCGATCCTTTACCAACTCACCAGGTAAACGGGGCATCATGAATTGGACAAGAGTCAAAACAAGAAGGATAAGCTTCCACCGAAATGACAGTAGAAGTTAAGTTGACATGACAGAAACCCTAAACCGGAGTCTGACAAAGTTTAGTAACCATTTTTCAACACTGACCGTATAAACATTCCATGAAATGCACAAATAGAGTTCAAATTCTAGCCATTTCTATATATAAAAAAAAAAAAAGAGAGATTACACTCTGAAAGCAACTCTTAACTAATTACAAGCCAAGGAAACTAGAATGTCTTATAATATCCAATTTAATTTATCAAGGGTCTCCATCTCGGGTAATAAAATTACAAAAAGGGGCAAACACAAACACAACTCGAATCACTTATGAGACACTCTGGTCCCCAACTCCAAACATAATATATTGCTAATTAACAACTAAGAACACAGAGGAAAGGGCTTAAACATTCACAAGAAGACACAAACATATACCAAATATTAGGGTGGGGCCTTTCGCCAACTTGTCAGCAGAGGATACTGCCATGCTTGCACTGAGGGGGAAAGAGAGAAAGAGAGAGCAAAGCACGATTATTCATGTTCTCATCAATCTCCCCCACCTCTACAATAGCAACTTTACAATCGTGCAAGCTAATCAAATCTCACATGGGCACCGACAGCGTTGATTTTTTTTTTTTTTTCCTCCACAATTTTAAATCTTTCAGGCTGTTTCTCTTTTATTTCCCTTTCATTCCATTGCTGGACCACTCCCTTGTCTCTAAGATGCAGCGTTGGATATATCTTTGCTGGATCTGTTGTATTTCATGTGACTCTTGACAAGCTGCCCTTGTGCAATGGCAGCCATCAGAGACAACTCCCCGGCTAAAACTGAACCAGCCACAATGTTGGCGAGGAGTCTTGAGTTCGAGCCAGGTGACTCTTTGCTCGCACCCTTCACACCTAGTAAATTCAGGCAAGCAGACTGAGATGCAAGCTGAGTTCCACCTCCAACTGTACCCACCTGATAGAAACACGAATCCTGTCAGCCTAAATCACCGAAAACCAAATGAAGAACTACAATAATGAAAGGATTATAAGCATATGAATAATACAATGACCTCACTTCTATTAGTTTAAATCATTAAATAAAGAAATCCACTAATTTAAACAACATGTCGTCGTATGAATAGTTTAACTACCTCAATGCTAGGCATATTCACAGAGACGTGAAGATCCTTTCCATCATTGACAGCTTCCATCATGGTAATGCACTGAGAACTCTCAACATTCTGTGCTGGATCCTGGCCAGTGGCTATGAAGACTGCAGAGACAATATTGCTGGCATGGGCATTAAATCCACCAAGAGCACCGGCAACAGCAGAACCAGCGAGATTCTTTAGCATGTTAAGCTCCACAAGGGAGGCAACACTTGTTTTCAGCACCTTCTTTACTATCTCTTCCTTGATAATTGCCTCACAAACAAGCGATTTTCCACGGCCTTCAATCCAGTTTACAGCCGCAGGTTTCTTGTCCGAACAATAATTACCTAGAAAATTGTGAAACATATAAACAAACTCCATGAACTTCTATCGACACCAAGAAGACACTTAAACCTTAAATGAAGAGAGAGACGAGGTAAAAGAAAATAATGAATGAAAAAAAAAAAAAAAAAACAGAGACTTAAAAGAAAGATGTATGAGAAAGAAGAGACACCGACCACCGCCACCTTTCCAAATTTTTTCAAAAGATGTTTGTGAACTACATATATGTTCACACTCAAAACAACTACTTTGAGATACAGAACATACACGTATGTCCAGTAAAAGCAAAAGCTAAAACAAAAGGCCATCAAGCAATAGACTCTTAAACGACAAAAGTATAGTTAACCAATGTCAACACCAGAGAATAATTGAAGAAAAACTGCAAGACAAAGGCAACTTCACAAAATGCTGCCTGTGTGTGTAGTTCAGAAGAGAACAGAAAATTACCAGTGATGCCCACAACTTCCATGTCAGGGAAATCACTATGGAGGAAATCAAGCACATTCTGAACCGCTTTAGAGACCATGTTCATCCCCATTGCATCCCCAGTACCGCATTTAAATCTTATATAAAGATTCTTCCCAGCCATAGCGCATTGAAATCCTTGAAGCCTCGCAAACCTACTTGACCTGAATCATCATTAAAAAGTAGGGAGCTGTCAAAAATGGAAATTCAACTTTTTCACAGCTTTTCTTTTCCTTTTATTACAACCTGCATAACTCAAGTATCCCTTTCTCTTGTTAACTAAACAAAGCAACTACATAGAACATCCGAAAACCCTTACCCCCATAACTACATACGTGCATAGTAGATATCCATCAACATCAAAAACATCTAAAACACATAAACAACATAAAAGAGGAAAGAGAATCCAATGAAAGCTGACCTATTAAAAACAATGGACAAAGTATCAAAATTATCAGGATCCTCCAAGAAGAACTTCAATTCCGATGCTCGTTTCGCTGTCCCGAATCTAACAACAGGAGCTCTAGTCATTCCATCTCCCAGCAACACAGCAGTAGCCCCACCGGAGGCGTAAATCGCCTTACACCCTCTGTTCGTACTCGCAACCAAACAACCCTCAGTCGTCGCCATAGGGACCATATACTCCTCCCCGTTCAGCAACAAAGGGCCGGCAATCCCCACCGGAATCTGTACGTAACCCACCGGCATTTCGCAGCACTGTCCCAAAATTGAATCATAATCAAATCCTTCAACAGGTAAACCCTCTAGAGACCTCCCTGTTGTCCTTTGTAACGCCTCCCGTCGAATCACAGCCGCTCGTTTACAATCACCGAGCTTTGTTTCAAGCGAATAAGAAGGCAGTGTTCCTTCTGTAACAGATTTAACGATTTCTTCATCTTCTACGGAGGCTAAAGGTGTAATTATTGGCTCAGGATTGGGTAATTTGGGAATGGGAGCGATATTTACGGGAGGAGGGCAAGTAACAAGACGGTGATCTTCGATTAGGAAGTTAGAATTATCCGTATCTTCCAACTCCCACGCGTCATGGGAAGAGCGCGTGATAAATGATTGGACGAAATCGATTCCAAAAAATCCTAGAAGGTAGATAAAGGAAGCCATTAAGGAAACAATGGCGGCTATTTCGGAAAGAGTAACGACATGGAGTGGCGTAGAGTTCCGGATCTTCTCACGCCACCGGTGGAGGAGGTAGTAGGCTACGGAAAAGAAAAGCGTGAAGAAAATGGCATTTGTTAGGTATAGAGGTAGCGGAAGCGCGTCCGATGCTTTTGGTGTCGGTGATGGGGAGCGATTGTCGACAGAAGGAGGAAGTCGTTTTCGTTGGAGATAGTGAGGACCACCTTCGTGAGAAGAGGTGGTGCTTGGGGGTTTAGGTGGCCGGCGGCGGGTGTCCATCCGTATATGCCGGCGGAAGATTTTAAACTGAGCTTGCCTTCTACTTCTCTCTGTTTTTTTTTTTTTTCCCTTTTTTCCTCTCTGTTTTTTTTCCCCTTAAATTGAAATTGAGAGAAAAGGAGAGGGGAAGTTTGGTTGTGTCGTTATAAACTTATAGTGCCTGCGTGTATTGGCCGTGTTGAGCGTAAATTGAGGACATCAGGAGAATTTTATAAGGGAAAATCGTGACGACACGTGTAGTGTCAGTGACGTGTCTGTTGTTGTTTACTTCTATGTTGACTCCCGTTGTCGCGTCAGTATTACAGCAAATAAAAGATAGCGTATAGAGATATCGTAGACCAAGTTTTTTTTTAAAAAAAATATTATGTTAGATAAAAATTAATAAAATAGCATAAAAATATACACTTTAATTTTTCTAAAACTAAAATTTTGAAATCTTACTTCAACAAAACTTTAAAAAAAAAAAATTTATCAAAATTAATTTTTTCTTGCTTTTTTGTTTTTCTAGACCTGTGAAGGCTATTAAGTATGGGATGGATGGAGCACGAGACAAGAGTTTAGTACTACTGCGTTCTCACAAAAAGAAAAAAATAGTATATTATAATGGATAATATAATTTTTATGAATATTATTATAAACTAGGGTTTTTTTTTTTGTATAAACTGATGTAATATTCATTTATCAACCAAAAAAAAATGTAGAGTAATATTTATTTCTTCGTCATATTCAAATAAAAGCACTCATGCACCAGTTTTTATTCATAAATCTACATTAGATACAAAACTATATATTTTTAAAATAGAAATTAAAATCCATATTTTTTTGGCTTTTTATCTCTGTAAAGAAAAAATCAGACTATTTGGGAGTGCTGAGGAGATAAAACAGTACTAATTATAGAAATTCATGAATATGTATTGCGTCCTTATTTAAAAAAAAAAACAGTCTTTACGTGAAAATAAAAGAATCTAAAGTAATTAATAAAAAAAAGTATTACAAAATCTAAAATGGTTTTAGTCTGTGTGAGATGAATAAATCATAAAAAAAATTTATTTTGTAAATTATTTTTTCTAAACATCTATTTATCTTGAAATTTTAATTTAAAAAAGTAGAAAAAAAGAAAACAAGGATCAAAATGAAATAAAAAAGAGGGGTCAAAATAAAATAAAAAAATTTTATGAATAAAAAAACAATATTAAAAAAAAATCAAAGAATAATGTTACGAAAACTTTATAATAAATATCTTTAAAAAAGTTAAAAACTACAAAAAAAAAATCACATAGTTAAATAAACAGTATATATGAGTTTATGTAAATAGTACATGTGAGTGTGTATGAATGAATAAGATTGAAAACAGTGACAATAAATATCAAACTAACGTTTTTAGTTTAATTTTTTAAAAAAATTTGTAAATTGCATATTTATCATTTGCCTCGATATATACTCGTCTGCGTTTGTTTTGTTTTGTTTTTTTTTTTTTTTTAAAAAAAAAAAAACCATAACAAGTGGCTCAAAGCTGTTACGAGATTAGGTCCATTTTTTTCTTTCCGCTTCTTTCTCTTTTCTTTACCTGGTTTCCTACTTGCGTGAGCGTGTCGGGCTGCATCCTGAAGATCTCACATGAGTTTAACGAGTGTGAATGAAGCCTCTGCGCCAATTTATATTAATGGATTGGGTTTAATTCTTTCTCCCTACCTCCATTTTGGATCCAATATCCGTTTAAATCATGTGTTTAATTCATAACAATGCTAAGAATACTTAACTTGTTTACACTGTATATATATGTAACAAAAAAATTAAAGTTAGTGTTTCATCCTTGCTGTAATTATCAGATTAATCTTCTATCAACGTTCATTAAGATTGGTTTTTCCTTTTTCAAACCAATAATCATATATATATATATATATATATATATATATATATATATATATATATATATATAAAGTATTTTTATTTTTTTTTAACTCGCGGCAAACGACGAGAGTAAAATTGGGAGTGGGTCCGTGTTGTAGTTATTGTTTGGGTGTCAGCTGCTGGCTTGCTGCCCTATGGTGTCTTTCGGCCTGGCTGAGCTTCTATGGTTTGCAATAGCTGTTGGACTTGGTGTGCTGTTTATTCCTAATCTAAACAATCATGCCCCGGCGGTTCACGTGAGATCCAGGTAAGCAACTATTTCTGGGCCAACCTTCAATTATTCCGACGAGCATATCTACTGTTCATCGCCAAAGTGGAATTTTTGATCCATTATTGGTCGGTCTCACTTTCCACGGGAGAAATGGGATAAAATTATTCCTAGGAGGTTTAATTAATGAACAATAATCATACGAGATGGAATAAACCATATATGAATAGAGTAAATTATAAATTAATCTATCTATTTTCTACAAATGAATTACTAAATCCTTCTTACAACAAAAATGTTATTTTTTTATGGTCAATGTTTTTCATTTCTTACTCTCTTTTTTAGTATAGTATTTCTTAAAATAAAAAATCAAAATAAATTAAAAAAACCAGACAATTAGTTTACGATAAAATTTAAAAAGATAGGAATTAAATAGTTAGTTTTCAGAACAATAAAGTTTTTCAAAAATAAAGGGACTAATTTATAATTTACTCTGCATATTTAAAGTTGTCACTGAAAATTTCGTTGTTAGCTCTATATCTTCGATTAAAATAGACACAATTCGAATATGGTATTCTGATGGTTAAAAAAAGAAGCGTTCCTAGCTTGATCTAGAATAAGAGCATGCGTATGTAGGCATGTAGCAAACTTTTACTAATCTCTTAATTCAGACAACTTTATTTTTTATATATATATATATTTTTTTTCATACAATCAAAGCAATGAGCTCAGTTTTAATGCAAAACTATCCTGAAAAATATCATTTGGTTCTGAACCAAAAGAAAAACTAAATAAATAAAAATACCAAATAAAGGAAAAAAAAAGGTAAATAGAAGATTTAAGAGGCTTGTAACGATAAACATTAAGAGATAAATGAGCAGATTTGATATTTTGACATATAACTACAAAGAAGAGTTTGCAGATTTTTCTTATATATGGTATAATGAAGTCAAGTACTACACGAGTGGATATATAAGAATCTAAATCTGCCGAATCACTCATGTCATGCTCTTCTATATCTATTCCATGATTGAAACGGGAGAGGAGGAGACACGTTACACCACGATTTTGAATCGGAAGAGAGATTTCAAGAAATGGCGAGATCTATTCACTCGTCAATAACCGAGCCGGATCCGATGTATCACGAGGCTCTATCGATTAATATTATACGAAGAAATCAATTCTAGACACTAATATAATTCGATATGCTCTTCATAAACAAACTTGGGATTTGTGATCCCAGGTAATATATATATATATATTTGTATTCTTTCTAAATGCTTCCAAGTTCTAATATATTTTGAATGAAGAAAAATTGTGTTTATTAACCAGGGAAGAAAAGATAAAAGAAAAAATAAACAAATTGTCTATTCATATCCTTTTTTTAAACGATAACAAAAACTAGTTTAATTGATAAGTTGTCTGTTTAACATGGCTGGGACTCGAGTTAAGAAACTGAGATCAAATTAAACACTTTATTATCATTTTTTTTTAGAAATAGAGAGTTATACATAAATAATTGTAGTTTGTTAGTTAGAGTAAATTATAAATCAATTCCTCTATAGTTTTGTAAAATAAAGTATTGATCATGGTTAATTTAATATTTTTATTTAAAAATGTATTTTTTTCTCACTGATATTTTTTTTATTTTTTATTAAAATTAAAAAATGAAAAAGATTAAGTTATAAATAGTTTTAAAAACAAAAAAACTAATTAATTAGTTATTAAAATTAAAGAGATCATTCAATTTCTTTTGAAAAATTAGAAGGATTAATTTATAATTTACTCTTGTTAGGTACAGCTTTATGGAAAATCTAGAAAAGGAATGATTAATCCCACGGACTTTTCAAAACTTTAGGAGGCTTTCCCCACCAAATAACAGTACAGTACAGAACAGTACAGAACAGAACGGCCAAAGCCTCTAGAAAGAGCTGAAATTACCCTAGAAAATTCCATGCATCTAGCGTCCACGTAGGGCCTAGGGTGAAGAAAAGGGTCCATAAACAATATTATAATTAAATAATGAAGTGGTCCATCAACGATGTATCTAATTAAATGATTACGATGTTTTAGCCTTTGCATCCATTTGAAAATTGAGAACGCTAAAGGTGAATGGTGAAAGTTGATGGAAGTAAGTAGAAACAAAGTTACTGTAGCATTGACAATGTAACTTGCGCATGCTTAGGTGAAGAGCATTTTCAAAATAATAATAATAATAATAATAATCATGCGTAAGCTGCGTGATTTTTTTCGATCATTTTTTCAGAAAAATTTAGTAAAAAGACATATTGAAAATTCACTTAAAATACAAAGATATAATTTGCTTATTTTGAAATATAAAAACAAATTAAATATTAACATTTTATATAAAAAGATATCACCATTTACTAGTTTTATGCAAGCACAATCTTTATTGCAGAAACGTATAAAATGTTTCCATTTTACTTCTTCATTTTTTTTAAATGCTAACAATAATTTATTATTAAAAATATAACAGTTCAATAAATAAAAACTTTAATATATCATCAATAAATTGTTAGCCTAACGATAAACGAGCTTATATGTAAATAGATTTTTTATCCATCTGTAGAGTTGGATATTTAAATTGTATTTATTGAAAACTGTTAAATCTCGTCTTTTTCATCTCAAATATAATTAATTTTGTTTCTAATATGAAATAAGAATATCCGAATAAAAACAAAACTTTAATATATTTGATATTGGATGTACATTACTATGAAGTGAATAATAATTAGATTGATAAATTACTCTAAAAACGCTTAATACATATGATATAGAATGTAAATTAACGAATAATAGAAGTGAAGTATAAACGGAAAAGCTAAGAAGTGCCAACAGGGAATGAACATGGAAATACAGATCCGGAGAAGATATTTATTGATGAGAAATCTGATATTTAATGTACATTATTATTAATTGAATAATGATTGAATATCACTTTAAATTGATAATGATTGAATATATGATCACAAAAATATAAAAGAAGGAAAAACCATCGGATTGGATCTGAAGAAATTTATTTACTGAAAAGAAATCTGATTGCCGACGATTTTGGCATATATTCAAACTGCCTGCTCTGTTTCTTTTCAAATCCTTTCGGTCAAGCAGTACACATTGATCCAGCCGAGAATCATAGCGAAACAGAATACGTACCCCTCTATCTCCCAATTTTTTAAGTTTCGGTTACCAACTCTCAACGTGTCTCTACCAGTTTTCCATGGTTTCATTTCATACAGCTAGACGGTCCCGTCGGCTTGCGTCTATTATTTGCCAAGCTCTAGGTATGAGTAAATTATGAGGTGATGTTTACTGATCATGAATATAATGACAGGAAGGAGAATGAATATAATGACAGGAAAGAGAATGAAAGATTTATTTTTATATGATAGTTGTTTGGTTAAAAAAAATAAAGTAAGAATAAAAATAAAAATTTAAATATAATTTTATTTTCACATAAGATATGTGAATAAAAAACAAAGAATGATAATGAATTTGCTTTCAAAATAATAATATATTTTATTTATTTATTATCTATTAGCTACTTTTGTCATCACCATCATCACAACCACAACCATCACCACTATCATTATAACCACTACCACCACCACAACCACTATCACTACTAACATCATCACAACCACCACCATAACTACAAATATCATTATCACAATCACAACCATCATCATTACTGCAATTATTACTGCCACCGCCACCACTAGAACCACCATAATTACTACCATCACCTTTATTATTTTTATAACTATTATAGTTTAATAAAATTATTTTTTAATCATTATTTATATTTGTATATAAAATCGGATATTAAAAAAATTAAATTGCATTTCGATTCCTTATTAGTATTCCAAACACGGTATTGGAATACAAATATTATTCCGATTCCCGCATTTCCATTCTCATCACTTTATTCCTTATTATCAAACAACACCTAAATGAATTAGTCTTATTTTATTTTTTAAAAATGTTTTTTTTTCATTTTTTTATATGTTGAACTCAATATTTTATTCCATTTATTTAAAAATTAAAATAAATTAAAAAATAAACTAATTAATCTGCAAAAAAATTAAAAAATATAAAAACTAAATAATTATTTTCAAAACAAGAAAAACTGTTTAATTCGTTTTTCAAATCTAGAATGGCTAATTTATAATTTACTCTTCCATATTGGCCGACTCCTGTCCGTCACCACTATGACTATGAGCAATCTTTTCTCTTTTTCTACCCTTGAAACGAAATACTCCCATAAAATAAATAGACAACCAAAATTCATTTGAGGCTTTCTTTCTCAAAAAATTTAAGAAAATCTATTTGCTGCTGAGCTCTTGTCCAGATAGCTCTCTGGGCCTCGGCCATTTCAGTTGACACACTATATAGAAAACGGACCCAAAAGGCCCATAAAGAAGTAATGTAGGATGTAGATCTACCGGTGTGTTACATGATGCCAGATTGCCAGCCCACTTAAATTTCCCCACCACTCGTGTGCAAAATGATGAGGCAACGCAAGTCAGTCTCAAAACGTCAGCGTTTCCTTCAATAGCATCTGCTTTTATAGCCGTAGAATTTAAGACATTTTTTTTATGTTGTCGTTGAAACGACCAACGTAAATGAACCATGCCAAGCCAAAGCAATGTTTGTTGTTACGATTCCCACTTAGTTCTAAGCTCTGCTTCGGTAAAGATTCGGGCAATAACGACGAAAGTTGCAAGTTGACCGATGGGCATATCTCTTGTAACAAGAATCACGGATTCAAATTTTAGCATATCCGTTCAGAGTTTTTTTTTTTTAAAAGCAAGTTGCCCAATTGAGAAAATTACTTAAAAAAGTGGCATTACAATCGCATCCCATTTAATATTCCCACGATGTACTTACTTTTCCTAAGCTAGGAAATGACAAGCTGACAAGGTTGGTTGGGTGGAGAGATTGAGTGTGGGTGACAAAGGCTGGAGGAGGATGTTTGGATGGTGGTAGAGAATTATGGGTTCATCTGTGAAAGCTAGCTAGCTCCTGCATGTTATATTAGTCTGGAAATCGGCTGCAAAAAGAGGGTTTGAGTTTTTGTTCTTGCGATGGCCCCATTTTGATTTTATATTGATATCAAATCTTATTGTCAAGCGGTTGTTGTTGGCCCTTTCCTTCATGACGCAGAAAAGAATAAAATACCCCTTTATACCTCTCGCTGGTGGGCCCTGTTATCTTCTTAGGCAGTGGTAATAAGTAGCGAGGAGCCAATGCCTCAAGCCAAAAGGTCAGAGACTAATAAATAGATAAAACCCAACAGATCTTCTAGTTTTGTGTGGAAGGTAACGAGGAGAGACCCGGAGGCTTGCGCTTGGAAATGGCATTAGAGAAGGGGAGAGTGTGTGTGACAGGAGCTGGAGGATACTTGGGCTCTTCGCTTCTGAAGCTTCTTCTTTCTAAGGACTACTTTGTCCATGGAACTGTCAGAGAACCCGGTATCTACAGAACTCTTTATCCTTTTTCTTTTATTCTATCGTAGTTTGTTCTTTGCACCACAGATTTTCCAGTTGGCGATCTGATCTCCCTTTTTTCCTTCATGTATTATTCTGATCTTTTAAGTATTTCATTGACAAAATCCAATTTTGTACTGGTTTCTAGCTATGGATGCATTTTAGATTATCAATTTGGCGGCTAGTGGTTGTCAAAAGCTTAGCCTTTATCAAGTGGAAATGTGGAATTATACTAATTTATTGACAATATTATGCAGCGGATGAGAAGTATGCTCACTTGAAAAAATTTGACAAGGCATCTGAGAATCTGAAACTCTTTAAGGCAGATTTACTGGATTACGACTCTCTTTCTTCTGCTATTGAAGGATGCCAAGGAGTCTTTCATGTTGCCAGTCCTGTTCCCTCCACCACAGTGCCAAACCCTGAGGCAAGCATGCCAATCTTCACATTCTCTCTCTCCCTCTCATTATAATCACTCGAATTAAGCAGAATGTTCACCTATCAGTGTTTTTGATGGTGATTAAATATGTGTTCTTGTCACGATCTTAGGTAGAAGTGATCGAACCTGCTGTAAAGGGCACATTGAATGTGCTCAAAGCATGTGCTGAAGCGAAGGTTAAGCGAGTAGTGGTTGTGTCCTCTGTTGTTGCAGTGTACATGAACCCAAACTCTCCCAAGGATCAAGTGATGGATGAGAATTGTTGGTCTGACAAGGAATACTGCAGAACAACTAAGGTGAATAACTTTGAAGTTAGTTTTTATTGCTAATTTGGTTGTCCTACCTTTATTAATTATGTTCTATACAATGAGAGTTAAACCCACCAATGTTTTTAAGTTTTTTCCTTGTTGACTATAATCTCTTGTTCTATTCTTGTACCAGAACTGGTATTGTCTTTCCAAGACAGAAGCAGAAAGCGCAGCTTGGGAATGTGCAAAAAGAAGCGGGCTTGATGTTGTAGTAATTTGTCCTTCCTTCATTCAGGGGCCAATTCTGCAGTCTGCGGTCAGTGCAAGTAGCAAGTTTCTTATTAAGCTCTTGAAAGGTAGCTATTGGTACCATACCCAGTTTGCAATATTTTATGCGTGCATGTTAATAGTCATCTTTATACACAAGTAATCCACAGACTACTTTTTTAGTGTACTTGTGATGATTTTTCACAATGAAATTCTATAAACAATAAAATATAATATACTCCTAATAAAATCGGTCCTTAATTCATTGTTGGAGCTTTAACCTAAACTACCTCCGATTCGATTTATGCCAGTGGCTGTGACCCTGTAGTTTGGACTGATGATACTTTTGTTTTTCATGCTTGGACCACTTAAATATCTAATCTAAAACATCGCTAGTGTAGTCTGTAAAAGTGGCTTATCGTTCCCTCACTGCCAGTAACTCGCCACCTAGGTCAAAATACAAATACATTTGTTAGTTTAGTGGGAATCTTAGTTATTGTTTATTCTGAAGCAGCATTTATACCATGTTCTTATTGCTCACTGGTGTTCTGCATGACATGCTTATGCAGAAGGGTATGAGTCAATGGAAAACAACCTTCGGCACCTCGTAGATGTTCGCGATGTTGCTGAAGCACTGCGTTTGGCATATGAGAAACCCGAGGCAGAAGGGAGATATATATGCACGTCACATGCAATCAGAACAAAAGATATTGTGGAGAAATTGAGAAATATATATCCTAACTATAATTATCCTAAAAGGTAAGTAGCTTGAAAGATCATATGCTCAACCATACATTTTATTCAAGTTCACAAGCATTCTATTGTGATTCTTTTTGTAGATGATATTACGCACTGACCCTCAATTACAAAAGCATTGATTTCCTATTTATGATTTTATTTGCTCTATTTTTGTTAATATGACTAATCTGCTCGCACTGGCAGCTTCACTGACGCAGTGGGAGGAATAAAGCTGAGTTCAGAAAAGTTAGAGAGGCTAGGATGGAGCTACCGTCCATTGGAGGAAACTCTTATTGATTCCGTGGAAAGCTTTCGGAAGAATGGACTGTTGGATTAATCAAACAAACTAGACACTTCATCTTATCCTCATGTTTCTTCAAGAGAACATTTGGCTTAATAAATGTGTATTGGTAGCATTTTGTGTCAATGATTCATACTGACATGACATTTACATAAAGCTTACTGAATTCTAAAATTCATGTTATTGCTTTGTTATGTTGGAAGGTCATGTCGATGATCATTCTGCAATGATTGTTATTATGGCTTAGTTTATGCTCAAATTGGCATCTTGGAAAGGTATTAAAATGTAGAGAAGCCTCTTCTGTTAACTTCAGCCTTGTAATGCTCTCGTGGGAAGTTTTGTTTGTCTACTTTTGTGGCTCTTTTTATGACTCATGTTTCATGTAAATCAAGTGGGCACAAAAGCTTCTAGAAAGCGTGACCAGAATACAGAATTCATGTGAATTAGATTCTGCATTGGGTGAACTTTGTTTCGTTTCTCACGAGTTGGATGGAGGAGTGGACGCTGAACTACTGATAGAAATGGAAATTTCAGGGTAAAAAAATAACTATATAAGTATATCCATGAACAGAGAAACAAACAAAGACATAGGGCTGTTAAATTTGACTTGACAAAACAAGGCGGTTTGGGGGCAACCTCCAAGTGACATGTGCTCTCTTTTCTCGATGCCCTCTTGGCAGTAGGCACCGAATGGTTTATGATATCAGCAAGCTGGCTGTAAACAGTAATGGATTGAGAGAAACAAGATGAGAGAAGTTGAAGAGAAGGAAAGAGTTTGCGTCACCAGTACCGGAGGGCATGTAGCCTCGTGGCTCGTAAAGTTTCTTCTTACTAGGGGATACAAGGTCCATGGAACTGTTAGAGATCCATGTAATTTCTTTCATCTCCAAATTTACTCTTTTCCTGTAGCATTCCTTTTCTATAAACTACTAGAAAATATCGTTTGGAAAGGATTGTTTTGATTCTGATATATTCAGTATTTGGGAGTGCTATAGACGAATTGCTGTGTCCATTTGATTGGGATAAGCGAAAGAGAAATCAAATTAGTAGACTTTGATAGATTTGAGTTCTTAATTTCTAATTTATTTTTTCACTCTCTGATATGACTTTCAGGTGACAAAAAGAATGCTCATCTGAAGAAATTAGAAAAATCTTTAGAAAACTTGCAACTCTTCAAGACAGACTTGTTAGATTATGAAGGTCTTTGTGCTTCTATTTCAGGGTGCACTGGAGTTTTCCATGTTGCATGCCCTGTCCCTATTCCTGGAAGTCTTTCTAATCCTGAGGCAAGATCTTAATTCTCTTCAGTTTTCCAATTGTTTCTTCCCTTAATTGGCTCTTATTCCCTAATCTTGCCATGCATCTCTTACCCTCTTATATGGCAATTTATTTGCAGGTAGAAATAATGGAACCAGCTGTATTTGGCACACAGAATGTACTAAATGCATGTTTGAAGGCGAAAGTGAAAAGGGTTGTGGTTGTATCAACTTGTGGAGCTGTTTTATGCAACCCAACTTGGCCAAAAGATCGGGCCATGAATGAAGATTGTTGGTCTGACAAGGAATTCTGCAAGTCAATTGGGGTATCTTTTCTAGTTCACTAGGCCTTCCATGACTCCAGCAAAGATCATATCATGACTGTTCTCAGATTAATTGCTTTAATGGAAAGGGAAATTATACTTTCTGTCCTATTTTTTATCTATGAAGCAGCTGGCGGAATGCACAAAGCATAGGTGAAAAGATCCTAGTAAAAGAAGAATCATAACTTTCCAGTTTTGTCAATGGTGTATTCAGGGAATGCCAAGTTCCTGTTTTTTGCATTTGCACTGAAAAAGGACGGATTTTAACTACAATATTTTGTTTTAGGCAAAAATTTCATCTTCTTTGTTGTTTTTGTTGTTGGGATATGAAGCCTTTTTCTATCTGAATGCCAGAATTACTACTGCCTTGCCAAGACAACAGCAGAGACTGAAGCTCTGGAGTATGCAAGGATAACTGAACTTGATATGGTAACAGTTTGTCCATCCATTGTTATTGGACCAATGCTACAGTCTACCCTAAATGCCAGTAGCTTATTTCTCCTGGCGTTGTTGAAAGGATTTTTCTTAAGCTAGGATCTCATTGATGGCCATTTTTTAAGGCCAAGCTATAGAATTTAAACAACAGAAACGATATGCTTAAAGTTATTTTTTCAGACAAACTAATGGTAAGATTTTCTGGTGTTATTGAATGGGATTGACATTGAAATCAGATGGACATGAATCTTTGGAAGACAGAGATCGCCCCTTTGTAGATGTACGCGATTTGGCAGAAGCACTTCTGCTGGCATATGAAAAACCAGAAGCAAAAGGAAGATACATATGCACATCATATTCGATCAGAACTCATGCATTAGTGGACAACTTGAAGAGCATATGTCCTAACTACAACTACCCCAAAGGGTAATTCTCGTTCGTAGAGAGAAACCGAATCACAGTTTAGTTTACATCTGTTTTCTTAATTCTATATTATTAATTCCACTGTCTTTACAGTTTCATTGAAGTAGAAGAAGACATAAAGCTGAGTTCAAGGAAGTTGCAGAATTTGGGATGGAAGTACAGGTCCATAGAAGAGACTATTGCCGATACTGTCAGGAATTATCAAGAGAGTGGCCTCCTGAGTAAAGTCTAACCTACTGGTTTTGCTGAGAAATAAAAGTCATCCTAAAATGTACAGCAGATATATACACTGCCTTGTATCCTAGGGTTTTTCCAGTTCATATTCTGAGATCCCGAAGCATAATCACCAAGCTAATTGGTTATTTACAGTTTCTTTCTCTCCTTGGTTGTGGATCTTGTCATCGATGTCTATGTAGTACATAGTCTGTAATATTCCATATGAGAAAGTTTTACTGATATGTTTCGAACATTGCTCGACTGAAATAGTAGATTGCAGCTGTAATGGTTTTGGAAGGCTCATATTTCTCACCGAAAAGCTTTGTAGAATCAGACTCAGTCTTAGTTGGTGTAATATAGAATAATTTGGTGGACGCCGGTCAACGCCTAAGTCAAGTACGAAAGGATAGATAACATTTGCCAAATTAGACTGCAATCTCAATCCAGAAAACGAAATGAACACTCCTCTTCTGCTTATTGGTGGTCAGAATATTACATATATACTCAATCCAGAAAAGAAGTGTTCATTTCATTTTCTGGATTGACTATATATGTAATATACTGACCACCAATAAGCAGAAAAGTAGTGTTCATTTCATTTTCTGGATTGGGATTGTTACTTGTAGTCAACATTTTAATATCTGCAGGCATCCATAAGAGACTTGTGACTCAGAATCTGGAAGTAAAAGTAAATTGAGAGGGGGAGAGAGGAAAAATGTCAGAAAAAATTGTGTGTGTAACAGGTGCAGGAGGGTTCTTGGCATCATGGCTAGTAAAGTTTCTTCTTTCAGAGGGCTATACGGTGCATGGAACTGTGAGAGACCCAAGTAACTCCTTTGACAGTCTCTTCTTAGTTTTCATTTGACTGCTAAAAACGTCGAGTTTATTAATTTGTCAAAGTTATCTGGTCTGTTGGCAATGGAATGCCTAGAACTGTCGTCGTTTTTAATCTTTTTCATTTCTTTTAACCTGTTTAAAGGTGATGATAAGAACGCACATCTGATGAAGTTGGAAAACGCTACAGAGAATCTGAAACTATTCAAGGCAGATTTGCTAGATTATGAAGGTCTATATGTTGCAATCACAGGATGTTCCGGGGTTTTTCACGTTGCTTGCCCACTTCCTTCAGATCCTGCCAGCAATATTAATCCCAAGGCAAGATTTTAGCCCACATCAAAACTAGTTGCTAGAACAGAATGACTAGGCTGTCTGTCCACACCTTTAATTTCTGAAATTGAATTTTTGCTGATGAGCTGCTGGTTATGACAGCAAGAATTGCTGGAAGCAGCTGTCACCGGCACAAGGAATGTACTGAATGCTTGCTCCCAGACCAAAGTGAAGAAAGTTATTGCTGTGTCATCTATAGCTGCTGTTATGCTAAACCCAAATTGGCCGAAGGATCAAGTGATGAACGAGGAGTCTTGGTCTGACTTGGAATTTTGTGAGGCAAATAAGGTATCCAAAATTAAATTGCAGTAAAAATTATAGATATTCACTGATTTTGTATTCTGGTTCAATCGTAAGCTCATTAGTAAGTTTATTTGCGAACACCAGCAATGGTATTTTCTTGCCAAGACAATAGCAGAAAAAGAAGCTTTGGAATATGCAAAGAGGAATGAACTAAACGTTGTGACTCTCTGCCCCTCCATAATCATAGGGCCCTTGTTGCAGTCAACCATGAATAGCAGTGGCTTATACCTCCTAAGCTTCTTAAAAGGTTCTCATTCTCGTCCCTCAATTTCGATCTGTATTGTTCGATCAAACATTACTCCCATGTTTAAAGAATTGTATCATTGGGGTGCATAAACAGTAACCTTGGCATCCAGCTAAATGATGTTGTTGCCATGGAAAACAGGTGGATGGGAAACAGCAGACAGTGGAACCCGTGCTTTTGTAGATGTTCGCGATACAGCTGAAGCACTCTTGCTGACTTACGAGAAGCATGAAGCTGAGGGAAGATATATATGTTCATCACATGATATTACAACTCAGGATTTGGTGGAAAAGTTGAAGGCAATGTATCCCCATTACAACTACCCTAAGAGGTATATATATACAACTATCAAGCTTAATTCCCACCCAATAAGGCAATAACTATGAGCATCCTTAGATTGCACGTGCATGATTTTATTTAGTAAGAAATCCTGTACTCTTCTTTCCCCATGACAGTTTTGCTGGAGGGATGCCATCAATGGAGTTGAGTTCAGAGAAATTGCTGAATTTAGGGTGGAAATACAGGTCATTGGAGGAGACACTTGTTGATGCTATCAAGAACTATGAAGAGAGAGGCTCCCTGATAAAAAACGACTAGCTTGCAAGCTGTTGTTTTCAAGTTTCATTTTCACTAATTCTGTTTATCTTGTAATATAATTATACACCAGAAGATGGATCATTCACTGTCAATAATCAGCTGTATGAAGATCAATGATTAGATAAAATTTGAGACTTATATTGAAATGTTGGTGATTAAGAACTTTGATTTGATGTAACTTTATTTCATATTACATCCATATAGTTTTAAACTGTAGACATGATTGTTAAAATGATTGTGATGGTGACAATAGACGACGACTTATTACAATAGTAAAATAATATTTATAGTAATTGGTGCCGTAAATGTATTAATAACTCTTAATAAATTTATTCTAAAAAAGTATCTAAAATACCTTTTTTAACAATAATATAACAAACTATATTAACCAAATAATAACAATAATTATCGTTATCATTACATAATGGTTATTATCCTTATTTAGATGAAATGTCATTGGGTTCTCTATAACATTATATAACGAAAATAAACATACTTTAATCTGTTAACTAACAGCAATTAGATTATACAACCGTCGTTATTTAATGTATTTCTAAAAACCAAAGAATATTCTAAGCTACTTCTTTAACATACATATTAACATATATATTGCAATATCAAACTGCTATGTACAAAGAAAACAAAGGATGTTCCTGTCTCATTGATGATGATATTTTTGCCGTACAGGAATTATCTATGAAATCATCACTCCAAAATCCTTAATCACACACATGTTAACATTAGTCTCAGATTATAACCATTGATCTTTAAGACTTTAACCAACTGGATATTCACTTAATAACAGTAAGCATTCTTTTCAATACTGCAGTCAAGGATGCACTCAGGCTTTCCCTTTCCTTGTTGCTTGCCCACTTCCACCTCATCCTGTCAGTACTATACCTATTCCTAAGGTAAGATTTAACCTAGCCCATCTCGAAACAAGTTGCTTTCCAAACTGGCTAACTCGATCTGGAGGACAATTTTGTTGTCAAAGTGGAAATTTAGGAGACGCAGGCATTTCAAATACTCTTCTAGATTGACTAGGCTGCCCATCTGCCTTTTCATGGAGAAATTAAACCTTTTATTTTGGAATGAATTTTTGCTCATAAACTGCTGGATTGTGATCATTTCCACAGGAAGAAATTAATGATGGAACCAGCCGTTACTGGCACGCGGAAGGAACTCAACATCGTATATAGCAGTTTTTCCCTTCATAAAGTACTCTTACTACCATATGAGACGCCAGAAGCCGAAACAAAATGTGTTTCTTCATCGCGAGAGATTACAACGCAGGATTTAGTGGAAAAAATTGAAGGCAATGTGTCCCTTTTTACAACTATGATAAAAGAACGAAAACTGCATAGATTCTCTCCATTGAATGACCCGTTGGTTAACGATGAAGGATTATTACATGAGACTAATGTTAAAGTGCGTGTGATTAAGGATTTTGGCTTGATGTGCAACCAAAATATTTGCTGTGCCAGAAACATCATCATCAAAGGGACAGAACATCCTTTGTTTTCTTCGAAGTAGTTTCTGTTTGCAATCCTGTCTCTGTGAATCAAGTGTATGTCTTGGGAACCACAAGAAAAAGGAAAGAAAAGCACATGATATATACAAGTGTTTCGGGACCTGTGGTCCCTTATATTCACAATACAATGCAGCGATCCTGGCCCGTAACAGGTGTATTGGACCCCTATTGGACCCAAACCCTAGCCATTGGTTTGAAGACGAATCAATTGCCATTGCCAATTGCCCATTGCCAATCCTATGGCTCAGATTCAAAGAAAGTGAAGTGACCCTTGTAGTGTAGTTGTGTTCCCATCAAAATACCATCACAAGACGCTTGCCACCTTTCTAACTTGGATTCCATCCACGTTCCCTTTACCATAATTTGACGAACATTCCATTATTTTAGCCAATCCGAGTTTACAGGCTATGTTTGGTAACAATACGTAGCTATGTGTTTGAAAGTATCTTTCTAATTAAAAACACATCAAACTACAGTTCTTTTAGATTTTTTAAACGATTTTGACATGAAAAAAATATCAATAATGTCTGAGAAATATTATTCGGAATTACTCTAACGAAAATATCTAAAAATACATCAAACTATTATTTTTAGATACTTTTAGACAATTTTATCATGAAAATATCAACAACATCGAAAAATATTATTCATAATCACCTTATCAAAAACACCTAAAAATACATTAAATTATTATTTTTTAGATATTTTAAACGATTTTAACATAAAAATATCAATAACGTTGAAAATCATTATTCATAATCACCTTATCGAAAACACCTAAAAATACATTAAACTATTATCTTTTAGATATTTTAAACGATTTTAACATAAAAATATTAACAACGCTGAAAAAAACATTATTTATGTTACTTTAATGAAAAACACGTAAAAATATATCAAATTATTATTTTTTTAGATACTGTTAGACTATTAATTTTGAAATAAAAGTATCAACAATATCAAAAAGCATTAATATTCAGAATCACTATACATCAAAATGTTGTTTATTAATTTATTTTTATATTATTTAACGTAAAAATTCAACTATCGAAAATCATTATTCAGAATCACAATACATCAAATTATTGTTAATTTTTTTTAATGTATTTTTAGATGATTTTGACCTGAAAATATCAACAACATCGATCGAAAATTATTGTTCATAATATCAACACATCTATTCAGAATCACTTTAAGAAAAACACCTCTGTCTGACCCTAATACCAAAACCCAAAAGAATTCTTACAATGATGAGGCTGAGCACTCATGATTTGTGCTCTTAGGTGTTTTTGCACATACCTACGCCCCAGATGATTGATAGAAAACAATGATGCATGTCACAACCAGCATCGTCCATGGTGAGCGAGCGAGAGGGTCCCTTTCTTGACTTTCGTTACGTGCGTCTCCACGAGCTTTATCCAATTCCCACGTCTATTAATCATGCGTCATTACCAAATCAATAGCAGTCCATTTTGGTAATTAACAACATAAAATAAAAACCTTCTTTTACTACACAGTTAAACGGCAGGTTTACAAGTGCTAAGGTCTTTGTCACCATCAATATCAGACAAATTCTTTTTTAATTACCTATCCAATGGGGCTTTTTTTCCCCTTTCTTTTATCCATAAAAAAATGGCAGCTCATAGCATCTAGTTGATTGTCACCCATCTTTCCTGCATGGAATGTCTCAAGTTCAGATTCTTTTTCTATGTTAAAAAGAATTGCACAATTATCTAATTGAAACAAGCTGAATCTTCAGTTTTGTTCCAAGTTCGGACATGAACATGAAAGAAGAAGAACAATGATCGGTTACTATGTCGGTTTAATGCGGTTAAAGGTACGGTTAAAAAGGGCAGAAACTGGAATTTAATGTTTTTATGTTTTTCGACCATATATTATAAAAGTAGCTAAGAATTATTCGTGGGACTGGCGGGTAGGGCTTGTTTCTTAATGTTAGCGTACGTGCAAACGTAATTTAATCAATGAAAAAAAAAAAATTAGGGTTCGAGAGAGAGAGAGAGTATTGTATTTCGCATTAGAGATTAGATTAGGAGAAGAGGTGGGACCGACATCCGCTTCCCAACCAAGCTGTTTGTCCGTCCGTCTGTCTATCTTTTGTTGTTTGGGAACTCTGGAAGTTAGAGAAGAAGTTTAGAGGGTCCACTTTTTCTTTTCTTTTTTTTCATTTTCACTTTTTTTTTCTTGCTCTCCTTTCTTCGGAGCAGCCAAACAGATCATGACTCCGCCTCCTCGCCTCCTCCTCCTCCGTCGCCTTATCTCTTCATACCCACCACCACCATCATCAATAAAAATTCACTCCTGTTAATACTTTTTTTCCCTTTTTTTTTTTTCACAGTGCCCTCCTTCTCTTTCTCTCTCTCTGCTCTGTCTATAGTATTGTATTTTTGACCATCCAACTTTTATTTTCCCACAAATAGAAGCCCACCTCTTTCTCTCTTTCTGTTTACCATCACACCGACCTCGCCCCACTTGAACTCTAGGGTTTCTTTTCTTTTTCTTTCCTTTTTTAAATTTTTTTCACTTTCTTCCTTTTCATTGTGATTGCGATTCTTTCCCTTTTTTTTTTTTCCCCTATTCAACCAAATCACTCTGCTTTCCGATCTTTGTCTAAAACAGTACTCCTGTTTCTTGATCCCTTTACAGTTCCATGGATTCTCAGTATATTTCCTATAATTCTAGGGTTTTTCAAGGGTTTCTCCTTTAAAGCATGCTACTTATTACCATTCTCTACTTTCCTTTTCTTTTTATTCTTCGAATCTTCCAAAAAAAAAAATTTTGAATTTTAACTAGCTTTTTTCCCGTGTGTGTCTCTTTTCGGTTTTGTTATTGGAATTGAATCGAATTCGTTAACATGGCTTATCAAGCGATTCCGGGCCCTAGCTCGGGATCGAGTTCAAGCTCAGGTTTTCAGTACATGAATTCTCCGTTTGGAGATACAACTTATACTAAAGTCTTTGTTGGGGGGCTTGCTTGGGAGACGCAAAGCGAGACCATGCGTCGCTATTTCGAGCACTTTGGTGATATTCTTGAGGCTGTTGTCATCACTGATAAGAACACTGGCCGATCAAAAGGCTATGGATTTGTGAGTATTTATTTACTAACTTTATTTTGATCGAGGTTATCTTGTGCGTAATTTGATGATTAAAAGTGATCTAGATAGCTGTCAAACTTTGGATTTATTCCTTTTTGGATAAATGGGGTGTGTTTTTATTTGGTAGATGGAGAATGACGTGGGTTTTTGGATTGTATTTGTGCGGAGGGTGTAGGTAACTTTCCGAGAACCAGAAGCCGCTAGGAGGGCCTGTGCTGATCCTACTCCGATTATCGATGGTAGACGGGCTAATTGTAATTTGGCTTCACTTGGGAGACCTCGGCCACCTCTTCCATATGGTATCTTTTTTTGTTTTTTCTTAAATGCAAAACCAATATTTTACTGGATAAGGAATATTGAAAACCAATATGATTCGATTCCTAGTTGTATTTGTGCTTATGTCCTCTGGCTTGCTGCTTTGTTTCTAACAGGACGTCTGAGACCGGCTGCCCCATACGTTGCAAGTGTGCAAACTCCCAGAGGGGTTTTGTTGGAAGTTTTGGCTACCAACAACCAGTTTCTTATGGCTACCAACAAGGCTTGATGTATCATCCATATAGGTGAGTTACATGCATGCTACATTCCAGATTAAATGTAATATTCTACTTGTTGCAATAAAAAAACTTCGCAAATTGGCTGGCACAAAGTATCAAGTTCAATTTCATGATCTGTGAAGGAAAAATTTATTCTTTGTCCTCCTTATTGATGTGTTATTTGAAGTTGTGTATTCTACTTTGCCATTTTACATCTGATTGGCTTTTTTAAGAATGCTTCAGCAATACCTTGTTTTGTTCCCTGCCAATACCTTCTAACTTTCCCAGGAGTTGCGTTTGGAATTTGGTAGAGTTCAACATGGAATTTTATGTCAGCTCATTGGCAATTTGTATATTTCTTGTTTTCTAGGCTAGTTGACTAAAATTTGTTTGATGGATCGTTGATCTTTTTAGTTGTAGTTTCTATTTCCAATGTTTGCAATGCTGATGTCTACTTGTATGTAGGCATCCCTAACTTCGACTATAGAAGCAGTCTGTTTTGCTCCTCATATGCTCTGCATTCACTTATCAATCTATGCTGTGAATCGAATGAAATCATTGATAGATTGGCCACAGTTTTCCAGTTAGATTGGGTACATGTCCTTTGCAACCGCTTTCTCTTTTTTACATTTCCAGCTCCCTTATAAGTGGCTTCATATACATACCAATCACATCATTGGACATCCTTTAGAAATTTGTAGCTGCTCTAGGAGTAAGTAGTAAGTTTCCTAGAATTGGGGGTTCCTTTTGTCCAAGTTACAGTGATGTGACATGGTGTGATTGGTAATTGCAGGAGTGCAAAAAGTGGTAGTTGCAGAGGATATGTGCCCCAGCTCAATGTTTATTGAACAGGCAAGATCATGGTCATGGTTAGAAGTGTATATATAGAAAAGAAAATAAGCTGAAAAATATTGGTTTGTGGGGTCTGATGCGCATCTCTATTCATTTATTCTTTGGACGTATTTGAGAGAGATCTCATTTGTAGGAAAAGTAATCATGTAGTTTTCTTGAAAAATCCTGGATTCTTTCAGTGTTATGATGATATGTTAATGTTGTTTTTCTCTATGTAATATGATTTCTATGTAAAAACACTGTCCCTATACTGATCTTTTTTCCATCTCTATGGTTGGTTCATCTATTCAGTTATGCGGCATATGGACCTGAATACGTTTATCAACAGGTGCATAATGACAACAATTAGTATTTGTTTCTTGGGTTTTTATACCGTCTTAAAACTACCAAACTGACTTTATACTGATTATTGCTGTTATCATACTACTGGCAGGGTGTTTACAACCCTTATGCTGCTGGCCAGCAGTACCTTCAGATATATGGAGTTCCTGGAACAGTTAACACAGGCATGTATCCTTATGGGCAGTTGGGTCAGAATGTTCCTGGGGGTCATGGTTATACAACAATGCAAGGATATGCTGTGCCAGGTCATCAGATTGTGCAGTTTGGTGGACCAAGTGTCAATGCGATAACAACTTCGCCTATGCCATCAATTCAAGCACCATATCCTACAGGTTAGCAGTTCAGTTCACAATCTCTTCATTGTTCCATGCAAATGTCGAAGACATGGGAAGACTGGCTGATGCCTGATCCTTTCTAGATTTTCAATTGTTAGTTTTGGTATCATAATTTACTTCATGCATAGAAATGCGAAGAAATTAGTTGTGAAAGAGGAGGGAAAAGGGTGGTGTCGAGAGAAATTATTGAAATGGTAAAATGGTGTGGGCTCTAAAAGAAGTAGAACCCTCTAAGGGACTAATAATCTTCTTAATCCTTTGATGATAAAGGGGAGAGTGAAAAACTTACAAAAGAAGTGACATGTTGTACAATAACTGACGAATGTTGCATCAAGAAACAACCACTGGTAAACCTGATTAGGCAAGTGCATTGGTTTTCTGTAGGTATAGCTGCAGCTGTTCCAGCACAACCACAGTTTATTGTTCCTGCTCCTTCTCCTCAGTACATCCAAGGCAGCGGTTCTGACCAGACCACTGGGTGAGGGGCTGATCAAGGTGAGTGACATTGCACGGCCATTGGATTATGACACTATGTTTTCAGACCTATGCTGCCACCATTGTGGTGTAAAGCGAACTGATTGTTTTTTAATCTCAGGTATCCTTAAGACTGCAGCAGGACTAAGAGCAGCGGAACTGCTACTTGAGTGGCGGGCTTCGAATCTAGCCTTGCAAACTATTTATTTTGCATTCTAGAGGTACAAATTACTTCTTTCTTTGAGCTTTCTGTAAGCATGCTTATTTACCGCCAAATGAGAGCTAATCTTGCACTGTACTAGAAATTATGTTATTTGAAAATTGCCACCCCTATTGTCATCTCCAAATTAAGCACGATTCTTGTGAGTCTCAAAGCACACTATGAACGAACATACTATCCCCTTCGCTTTGTATCAACCCTTTTTACTTTTTATGCCATGTGTTGGTGGTTTGTGAGTTATTATTCCATGGAAAGCTTTAATCTTAGAGATTATATGTTGTGCAGGTCATACATAGTCATGCTCACCAGAGAAGTCAAGAGGGGTCTGAGTCGCTCCGAATGGGTGGAGAAGGGATGCGGAATATTCTTCCTTTACCTAGTGTATAAAAAACTCTTTTATGGTGCTGCCCGAGCTCACGACGAGTAACAAGCAGCAATGCATTTTATGGATTTGCTGGAATTGGTTTCCGGCAACCATATTATAGGAACAATAAAAAAGTGTAAAAAGATACCAACATGTTAGAATCAACATATGATTCTTTTATAGTCTAGTAGTCAATCCCAGCATTTGGGTGCATAGGTAGTCTCTGGTGTCTCTGTTGGTGTCCTGCATTGTATTTAACCATCATTGGATCTTTGTGCATATTAGTACTAGGGTTCTTTTTTTGTTGGACTTTCATCTCTTTGTATTTTGGACCATATGAAAGGCAGACCTCAAAACATGAGGGAAGCGTCAGCTATATTTAATTTTCGAAAGAACAAAAAAAAAAAAATTGTGTGTGTACAGTCGTCACCTTGTAACTTGTAAGGTCTTCCACCTTTATTGTCTGCTTTGGACACTGGTGGGGAACGTTTTGGCCCCATCAAGCAACAAGGAGGAGAAAGAAGAAACTACGTAAAAAAGAAAGTTAAGTGTGTGCAGGACTGGTTTCCCTTTCAGCAAAATCTCCCGTATGGTAGAATCCATTTATTTTCTGGTGGCTCAACAATTTGCCTTATTTTTGGATTTATGAACTCCGAAATTGGGTTTATCAATGTGGGATCTGTGAATGGGTGAACATAAAATTTCATGTGCTTGAATTTTTTTCCCCGAAAAAGAAAAGGAAGGGAAAAGTTCGGATCATGTTTCCAATTCAGACCGTGATAACCAAAGAGGAATATTATTGGGTTTTTTATTTTTTTTAACAGAGAGGTTACTAGTTGAACTTCCTCAAAAAGGAAAATAAATTATAAATTATTCCCTATAATTTTGGAAAAAAGTAATGAATTAGCCTTAAAAAAAAACTAATTATTTAGTAATTTTTATTTATTTCATATTTTTTTAATTTGTTTCTGTTTTGAAAAATAAATAAATAAATAGATATTATGGACAATTGAGGAGGAAATAAAACATTTTGGTGAATAAATTAATATTAAATTAAACATGATTAATATTTATAAAAAAAGTTATATAGTTAGTTTTTTAAAATAAAGATAATTAATTTATTTATTTCTCAAAATTAGAGGGACTCATTTATAATTTGCCCTCTGAAAGGGTTGAGCCTTGTAATTGGTGGAAACTTCATCCTTAGCAGGGAAGGGCGGTGAAGTCAAACATTTATAAAGTGTGAGTACTAATAAATTGATGGACCATTTTGTAATTTAGTTATTGAATGCACACCAAACTGCGTCGCTTCATCTAGAACAGAACAGAACAGATTCAAGAGAAGAACTCCCTCTCAGTTCATCTGTAAACAGTGTCATGGCTTCATTATCACCTGCACCTCCATCTCTGCAACCCAAGATCCCTCATTCCTCTCCCGTCAAGCCCGAAGTTCCGCCTTCCACAACCGCCTCCCCTACTCCCCGACCTCCACAACCACCGCCTCCCGCCTCCGAACCCGACGTCGTCCACATCCCTAGCTACGCTCGTAAGTCCAAAATTATCCCTGTATAAATGCATTATAATTAACTTAAATTGAACTCTCTCTTTATTTTTTATAGGGTGGTTTTCATGGGACAACATACACGATTGTGAGGTCCGATTCCTACCGGAATTCTTCGATTCGCGATCGCCTTCGAAAAACCCTAGGGTTTACAAGTACTACAGGAACTCAATAATCAACCAATTTAGAAAGAATCCTTCAGCCAAAATCACTTTTACTGAAATCAGGAAGACTCTCGTTGGCGATGTCGGGTCCATTCGTAGGGTTTTCGATTTCTTGGATGCTTGGGGTTTGATTAATTACTCCCCTTTGAATAAGCAGTTGAAGTGGGAAGATGGTAAGGATTCTTCTTCTAAGTCTGCTGCTTCGCAGGCTGCTGGTGGTGATGGTGGTGGAGGGATTTCTGGTGATGCTAATGCGAATATGAAGGATAATTCCAAGAGATTATGCAGTGGCTGTAAGTCTGTTTGCAGCATTGCTTGCTTCTTTTGTGATAAGGTAATTCTTCTCTTCTTTAGCAAATTTGCAGCATTGCTTGCTTTTTTTTTTTATACCAGGCAGAAATTTTGTTTATTTAATTCAAGAAAATGATCTTTTGAACCTAGGAATTGATGTTGTCTTTGTTTTCTTGATTTTGAATGTGTGCAATATTTGGTTCGATCTGTAAAGCAGGTTCCTGTGTTATGTAATAATTGGATGTTAATGTCAATTAGTTCTGGTTTTTTTTTTTATTGTTTTTTTTATGTGAGCAGATGTATGGATGGGATGGCATATGGATGGTTTGAATTAATGTTTACAATTTGCTATTTTTATACAGTATGATATTACTCTTTGTGCCCGGTGCTATGTACGCGGCAACTATCGGGTTGGTGTCAGTTCATCGGATTTCAGGCGGGTGGAGATCAGTGAAGAGGCAAGGACAGATTGGACAGAGAAAGAGACTTTGCAACTTCTTGAAGCCGTCATGCATTATAAGGATGACTGGAAGAGGGTTGCACAACATATTGGTGGTAGAAGTGAGAAGGACTGCATTACTCATTTCATCAAGCTTCCTTTTGGGGAGGAATTCACTGGTTATATAGACTCAGGGGAGGTTGATGACAAGTATAACCAAGTAAAGGACTCTAATGACGATGAATCTGGATTGAATGGTATTGATTCCCCATCCCCAAGTAAAAAAATACGTCTCTCGCCTCTTGCAGATGCAAGCAACCCAATAATGGCTCAGGTATGGTCTTCCAATCATTCTCAAGTATGAAAGGATAGAAGGTTTTTACAGAAAAATGTTTCAGACAAAAAAAGAATCATGGATTTTCAATCAAATTCACAGAACTTTGAGATTTAGATATGCGTGTTGGATTTGATTGGTTTTAGGAAACACTTGGTCGACCAAAACTTGAACTCACCTTGAGCAGAAGACAATGATTTTTCTTGACACTGTTCTTTGATCTTCAAACAATTATTGAAAGTTAAGTTGGCTTAATCCTTCTCAGGAACCCTTGAACACGCCCTTATAATAATTAACTTTGACTTGCGTTATATTAACTTGGAAATATGTATGCATGCAAAATTTTTTATCCTACGTCAACTATTCACTGATATTGTTATTGAAAGTTTTTCAGGCTGCTTTTTTGTCAGCTTTGGCGGGCACAGAGGTTGCAGAAGCTGCTGCTCAAGCAGCTTTAACGACTCTGACTGAGGTGGAATATGGAGGAAGTAAAGGCAGTTTTGGATCTGTTTCTAGGGTTGCAAAACGCCAAGGTATGCCAAAATTTTGGATAGGTGCACTGATGTGAAATAGATTGTCTAGACTTTATGCTTTTGTTTTCATAAAAAGCTAGGATTTGGTCAATTGGGAATATAATAATATGTCTACTGGTTTTTAAGAGGGGTTTGCATAACTTACTTAGAGATTATGAGCGCAATAATCCTATGAATTGTCATCCATATCCTATCCAAGGAATGGATAGCCACTTGGTCTTAGTCAAGCATCCTTCCATGTCAATGTCCATATTGGGCTGCCTGATGATGCAGGAGCCCTTTAACTGGTAACATAGCAAAACTCCGATGATGTGAGGTTCACAGAAGTGCAAGGTTAAATAGAATCCACCCAAATTAATGATGAAAGGAAGTTCATTGTCAGTAGGCTTGTTGCTTTTGTCAAACAAATTTTGGTATAGCTTTCATGTAATGCATATCAGGAGTTGCTGCACTCAGTCTTGCTATAATGAGCACCGTTATTTTTTTTTTTTATCAAGACCATCCAAGTCCCAGAAAATAATGAATTTTTGTGTTCTGAATACAGAATCTGGCGTTGCATCAAATGGTGGCGCCAATCTAGATGCATCAGAAAAGGCTTGTTTGGATGCGAATTCACTTCTGGAGAAGGAAGAGTTGGATGTGGAGAGAGCAATTTCATGGATTACAGAAGTTCAGGTGCACAAGATTCTTGTCGTTAGCGTCTTCACTTTTCAACTTAACAACCATGATAACAATAACAAGTTCTTGCAGATGAAAGAGATCCAAGATAAGATTGATCGCTTTGAGGAGTTGGATTTGCAGATGGAGAAAGAGTCGCAACTGTTAGAACAAATGAAGAACCTTCTCTTTGCTGACCAGCTCAGCCTTTTATCTAATAAAAGTTCAATAACAAAAACTGACGAACGTGGTTCAGCACTGAAACCAGAGGAACCAGGGAATGAGAATACAAAAACGGATTGATGTATTCAATTTTTATATTAATCAAAGTATTTAGCTATTTTCCTTATGTTGCTTCCACATTTTCTTTCTCTAGGAATTCTCAGGTCACTATAAATTGGCAAAACATACTAATTACACCCTGTGTTTTCATAAACCAAACAAATAAGTACATATGTTTTCAATTCGGTCAATTCAACTCTAGCATTTTTAAATTTTGATTAATTAAGTATGATTTTTATATTTAGACTGAATAATAAATAATATAATCGATTGAGTATGAATATCGTATATCAGTTCCACTATATATATATAAATATATTTATATTCAATCGACTATGTTACTTATTATTTGGACTGCGTGCAAATATCATTTATTTTTAAAAATCATGTTTAATTGATTAAAATTGTTAGTACACATGTTGAATTAATCAAATTGAACGCATTTTTTTGTAGAATCTCTATTGAATTTATCGATGTTTTTTTTCTTTTCTTGATAACTATAAAAAAAAATAAGAAAGAAAGATAATTGGAAATTTACACGGCATTAATTTCAATTATTATTATTAATAATATATTATTATTGTTATTATCGGTGGCTGGTATATAAAAATTTCAACGCGTTTATTAATAATGTTAAGGAAAAAATGAAAAAAAAGCAAATTAATGGGCTTTTATTGGACTGTAATGCGAGCTAAAAGAAGTAATTATAATTTCTCAAATAAAAAAAAAGGAAAAGAATTTATGAAAAAATAGAAATTCTGCAGAATTTAACTGCAACGAGGGTCTTATGAGAATGAAGAATTGGAAATTTGTTTTATAGAATCTCTAATGAATTTATCCTTTTTTTTCTTTTTATAATAATAAAAAAAAGGAATATTTGGAAATTTACACAGCATTAATTTCAATTATTATTATTGTTATTATCAGTGGCTGGGATACAAAAAGTTCAAAAGTTTGTCTTTCTTTTGACTTTGGTTAGCTGCACGAGTTTTGTCTTTCTCGGCACCTTCCTGTTATATACTAAGAAAGGAGAGAGTGCAAAAGAATGAAATAGCGAGACAATACGGTTAGTACAGTAGGGATCCTCCATTTCAGTTAAGCTGAAGGGAACAAAAAGATGGACGAGAGGGGAAGGGAGAGGATGCTTTTGGATCATGGAGCTAAGTTATTGGAAGAGCGGATAGCATTTTTTGATGGTAGATCCAACCCTATCAGGAACTTCTCTGTCAATCAACTCCAAAAAGCCATACATGATTTCCAAAAAAATCACCACGTCCAAAGCCTCATAGACTTCGAATGGAGCAAGGGAGTTCTTGATGGACGCTTTGTCTTCGTCAGGAAGTATGCAATGGGTGGAGAAGAGGTCTACCGTGACATTGTGATCTCGTCGCAGATGAGCAGCCACAACAATGTTCTCAAGTTATTGGGTTGCTGTTTGCAGCTCACAGTTCCAGCTCTGGTCTATGAATATGTAGAGAATGGACGTTTCGGATGCACAGATTCATGATGGATCATTACCTTGGGGAACTAGATTGAAAATTGCCAAGGAAATAGCAAATGCAGTGACGTATCTCCATAATAAATTTCCTAGGCCCATCATCCACAGAGACATAGAACCTGCAAATATCTTCCTCAACCAGCATTATGATGCCAAACTGGTCGATTTTGCCTTAGCCATATCAATCCCAGAAGGGGAATCACATGTCGAAGATTCTGCAAAGGGGACAATCGGTTTCTTGGACCCCGACTGTTATATCACAAATTTTGTGACAGAGAAGACTGATGCCTACAGCTTTGGGGTGCTTCTGCTTGTCCTCATTACTGGAAAAGGTGCAGCAATATCTGTGACGGGAATGTTACTGATAGAGTATGTGAAAGACTTGGTCGAAAAGGATCAGATCAATGAAGTTGTGGATCCTACGATTTCAGGAGAAGATAGGCCACTAATGATAGAAGTAGAAAAGGAAATCCAGCGAATTGAAAGGTCTATCACTGCTCTATAGCTACATCCCTAATTATAGCCTGCAAGATGCTTGCCACCAATTGCATGCTTGGTCATCCGGTACCAGATTTTCTTCTGTCAATTAGATAATTTCACAATCGCATCTCTCAAGATGTAGTAATCTAAGTCCCATAAACTGCTGAATTTCAGTTTGAATTAGGCACACAGTGGTTTTATGAGTACCATAGCATCTTTATACAATACAGAGTGATTAAATTGTATTTTCGGATCTGACCAATTTATTGCATTAACTTGCAAAACACAAATCTCTGTTGAAAATAATGAAAGTAATTGCAACCCAACTTCAAGCAGTTCCCCCAGAACTGATGAAAAAATCAGCAGACAAATGCAATCTAAAAAAAGCTCCTTAAACTTTGTTAATAAAATCAGCAAATGGATTGGGTTTTGTTCTTGAGAAAAATGAAAGCAAAAATGATCACAAGCATGGTTTTTGAGGAACAGTGAAGAGGAGAATAATCAGCAATTGTAATACATTATGTTCTCTTCTGGCAGATTGGAACTCAATGCATCTTTCTAAAGTTGCCACTGAGAACAGCTGAATAGACATTGGCTTCGATTGCGAAGTCATGACTCGCCCTACCACTGAGACCAGTTTTTTCACCTTCCATGTGGAAGCAAATGCAAGCACAGTTATCTTCAATTATATATATATATACATATATGAATTTTGTTTATGAGAGGACTTTTGAGCTTAATGGATTTGTAGAATTAGATGAATTTTGAATTCCATTTTTAGCATAGCAAAGAGATTTCTAAATGCTCGTTTTCAATGTAAAGTTTTGAACTCTACTTCTATACCTACATACATACTTTTTATTATATTTGAAATTAAGAAAAATCGGTCATCGGAACAAAAATCATTACTTCAATCTTCTTTCTTTGACCAGAACAAAAGTTGTCTTTGCTGTGAGTCCATATCCAAATCTAACATGGTGCTCTTTTAACAAGCTCTCTTTTCATGTGAATCATATGTGATTACTCCAGAATTCTTTAACATATAGCCGCCGAAGAAGGGAAAAAAAAAGAATGATACAGTTACAGCCTGGCTTACAGGTAGTTTATATGTCATCAAATGAACCTGAAGGATGAAACAGCCTGCAAAACCAAACAGCAGTATCATTTTAGTTGTTATCTGAATTCTTTTATATCCAAGTTGTCAGCAGGAGCTTTAATCTTTCAAAGATAAAAACTTGAGCCCATGTAAATGAAGAGTTTTGATATACCTTCCGGACCTCGGTGCCGAATTTCTCCGATTCTTCATCGACAAACTGCAACAATATTGTAGGCCAGAATTCAGTATAAAGTGCATGCATCAAATCTGAAATGACCAAACGATGCAGACCAGAGAAGAAAAAAAGAATACCATAACCTCCATAGAGATTATGCAGCCTCACCTGCCCTGTCACCGTATATAGTCTGTTGTACCAACCATTGAATGCCACCCCAAGTGCTGAAAACAAATGTCTGCGACTTTCTCCTGGATTTTGCAGCGTATACTCGATGTAGTAAAACCCTGCCAATTATTGGGAAAAAAAGAGAGGAGGATATCTTGAATTTAACCATAGGCTTTTTATCACTTGTAAACAGATCTTATCATCAATTCATCATTATAACTCCAATGCCAATCTCACCCTTTAATTCATTCAAAAGATTCAAGAAAATTACCATTAGAAGCTTTAGAGTCTATAAGTTTTGCTACCACGCCTGGGGGCCTCTGCCAGCTCCTGTCCAGTCCACCCACCTGAACATCAAGATACATAAATCCCGTAATTTAGCACTGCCGAAGGGGCTTCCCACCGCAAAATCAGTTACTGAATAACCTACCAGAGACTCAGCAAAGGCATCAACTTTGCCAAAAGATTCCAATCTAGTGAAATCTGGACCAAGCCCCGTGATCACAACACTAACTAAAGCAACCAAACAAGTGTAAAAATCTTCAACAAACTTAGCTTTTGATCATTTAAATGGTGGATTTGACAGAAAATTTCTATAAATACCACTCGAATTAGAAGCTTCTTCTGGATAAAAAGCAGTGAGCGATTTGAATCCACTTGTTTCTCCTGCACCTACCCGCCACCCTGCAAAAACAAGAAGTCATCCTCAAAATTCCTCTAGTATTCATGCCTGGTGCAAACTGTAAACAGCCATCAGAATTTTCCACTGACACTAAAACAACATGCTTAATCACACCACAAAATCCTAAGTTTTTGCATCACCTGCTACTCATAAATACAGAATTAATTTACCTTGGGGAATAGCTATCTTAAACTTGTTCACATCGTCGGTATAAACACGTAAATCCTCAGCCACATCTGAAATTTAGCAGGTAAGGTATTTGCTTAAACATAAACATCACTGTAAAACCATGATGAAAATTTTCTACTACAAATTACCGGTCGCTGCCAATGCAGTAGATGCAATTGCTGCCGGCAATGTAAAAGCACTAAATGCCATATTGAACAAAGCTTCTCTTCTTCTAGTTCCACTCCCACATGATCCTTCTCCAAGGCCAAAAAAACTACAGCAATTTGACAAAAAACAATCAAACCCCAGCAACATTAATAATAATAAACCCAAAAGGACATGAAGGGTACAAGCTGAGTTGCCGTGGTTCTTCTTCTTTTTCTTTGTAGTTCTTGTCGCAGCAGAGAACATGTTGGTTTCTGCGTCTCTTGCTGCCTAGACAAGTTGAAGGAGTGTCAGTGCTAAGTTTGGAAGAGAAAGATGGGAAGGAGGGATGGGAAGGACGTTGAGACAGAGAATTCAGTGACGAAATAGACGCCATGCTTTTCAGATTGGCTTTCTGCTGTTTTGCTTCTTTGACCTTTCATTTATCCATTTTTTCTGTATTTTTTTTAAATAATAATGATAATAATAATAAGAATAATAATAATAATATGAATTAATTTCAATAATTTCGGTGGACGTGATAAAAATTAGTAGTGATATACACTGGAACAAATTCAAATAAACTGATGCGAATATTTTTTAAAAATTTGAAAATAAATCATTCAAAGTCTGACTACTGAAAAAGGATTTTACTATCTAAAGATTTGGAATAATTCATTCCTTAAAAGATGGTTATAAATTATTATAAGATAAATTTTTCTAGCATGTGTCCTTTATGATTTTATTTTTTTCAGTTGTTTAATTGTTTTGATTTAATAGAACAGAGTAAAGATAAAGATAAATTATGTGTATATGTGGTAATAAAATTTAAAATATTTTTTAATATAATATTAAGTTATGATTCTGTTGATTTGAATAGAAACATTTATAAAATAATAGATTGAAAATTTAATTATTTTATAAAAATAAAATAAATTCAATTAACAATATTAAAATTTATTTTATTATAAAATAACAGACTAAATCATTTTTCTATTATTATAAAATGAATTTTTCTAACGTGTGAATTTATGATTGTTGTTTTTTGGGTGGTTTTGATTCGATAGCTAATAATTCACAGGAGGTTATATTTTTTTTGTCTTAATTCCAAAGTATATTCTTAGCATGGATCTTTATCCACTAATTATTTGGAAGATACAATACACATAGGATTAATGTGCACATAAAAAAAAAACAAAAATTTAATCCAAAAATTTAAACTGCTCCTTTAAGTAAAAATTCTTCGGGTTGAAATTTGCACAAGCCTAATTATTTTGTACTTAATTAGAAGAGAAATGAAAGATAGTGATCTTCAAATTCATGACCACTTGCCCAATCTAGTTTGGATATTATATCAAAACAATTATCTAAATTCAAAAATTTAAATTACCAAAGCACTTTTTACTCGATACCATGTAAATCATATGAGTTTTTCCTCATATTTTATTACTAATAAATATTGTGACCGCGTGCACTTGAACGCACGCGCTCGCATGTGCACACACACATATATTCTAGCTGAGTTCGTGTTGTTACATCGGTTGAGAATTGGGAGGGAAAAAGTTTTATTTTTGTCACCATCACCGCGAGTGTAATATTTAAGGTTCACCTATTGTAATATAATTTATTAGTTGGCTTCCGATTATATAAAATAAAAAATAAAAAAAAATTATATAATTTCATAATTTTTAATCAAAATTTTATATTTTATTTATTATTTTTATATTTTTCATGAATTTTATTATTTAAAAAACACGATTTATTTTTCTTCATGCATTTATTTTTAAATAAAATCCTATAATAATTTAAATAAAAAATTTAAGATAAAATTTTTAAAAATTGGTTAGTAATTTTTTTATAAAATTACATTGAAGAAATAAAACAATAGTTAATATAAAAACTTGCATAAAATTTAACAAATGAATCCTTTTTATTGTTTTCTAATACGGATGAGAAAACTAACTTTTTAAAGATATGTATATTTGATTTATATATATTTATTTATAAAATAATCAATAATATTAATATAAAAAAATATATTTAAATTATTAGATATTTTTTCTAAAATATTATTTTATTTATTTTATTTGAATTAAATTATTTTTATTTTTTAAAAAATTAATAACAAATAGTTGGTGTCATGTGTGTAGACTTACATTTAATTTATAATAAAACTATTTATGTTTTATACATCATGACTATTTTTCAGTGGGTTAGAGTGTGCGAAATAAATTAAAAATATTTTAAAAAACTTAATTTGTAAAAAATATATTAAAGTTTATAAACTGCAATAAAAACAATCATAAAATTGATTTCGATAAATTTTGATTATATAAACAATAAATAAATAAATTCTTTTTAAAATTAATTAATTATTTTTTAAAAAAATTATTCAAAAATCTATACATCAAGAAAAATAAATTATATTTATTAACAAATAAAATTACATAAAAAGAAGAATAAAAAATAATATGAAGAGAATTTTTATAACAAGTGACAAATTGAAGAGATCTAATTTAAATAATAAAAATAATATAATTCGATGTATGTGTGTCATGAAAAAAAGGTAAAAAACAACAATTGGTTTTTAATAATTTTTGCACTTAATTCAAAGAAAAAAATTGCATGAAAAAAAAAAGTCAAAAAAAAAAAAAAGAAGGCAAGCTTAGTCCATTCGGGGACCAAATATTTTTTTTAAAAAAATCAAGGATTAAAATAAAACATGATGTAAAATTTGCTATAAATGCTAAAAAACAACAGTAACAAAAAAAAATCATAAAAATGGCATGGTCTAAAATTATAAAAAATAGTAAATAGTGATTTTGTGAGAAAATGAATATTAACAACCCATATTTTTTTTAGTTATTTTTGTTAATGGTCTTATATTTTAGAAACATCCATTCTTAATTTTGATTTTTCATATGATTAAGTCAATGCTTTCTTTTTGGCAAATGATTGAGTGAATATCATCGAACAACTCTATTGGGCTATTCGCAAACAAAAAGTCTCCCATATGATAAAATTTTAGAAAGAAAATTATTCTTTTATGGAAGAAAGGAATGGAATATTATTCTTAGGGAATATCTTTTTTCATACAGAAAAAGCATTTGTCTTTTTTCTTTTGTCCTTTTCTACGTCCCTAATATTCCATTTTAATCACGTTGCAAAGAAAATCAGACCGACCAAATTGTGGTCCAAAATTCTAACTGCCTATCCAAAACATAGTAAATTATATATTAATCCCTCTAGTTTTTTTTAAAAAACAGATCCTATAATCTCTTTCGTTTCAAAAATTAATTAATTGATTCATTAATCAATATTAAATGTAATTAATTTAATATTATTATTTTTATTAAATGTCTTGTTTCCCACAATTTTAAATTTTGTTTACTGTTTTATTTCTTAAAATAAAAAATCAAAATAAATTTTAAAACAAAAACTATTAAGTTGTAAATAGATTTTAAAATAAAAAAACTACTTAATTAATTTTTAAAATAAAAAAATATTTAATTTGTTTTGTACAACTTAAAAAAGTAATTTATAATTTACTCATCCAAAACACAACAAACTTTTATCTTTCAAAAAAAAAAAAAAAAATCCTGGCAAAAAAAGCACCTGCAGTTCTGCAATGTACCGAGGATCTAAGATAAGATCAGCATCCACTGTCAATTAGTCATAATTATTCTTAGGACAGTGGCAGTCTTAATTACTGCGTTAAGCAAGTGCTAATTTCGGATTAATTTATTTTTTAATTTGGTGCCAACTTGTACATCCTAAAATAGCCTTTTCGATAAATTCACTAATTTATTTTTTTATTTTTATTTTTTCACAATATTGCATTCCCCCCAACACACACACACTCACACGGTCACACACATATTCCTCTTAAGCAAGCCTTGCCTCTAAATATAATGGAATATAAATGGAATATTTTTATTTTTATTATTAACAATATTAAATTACAGATTAGAACTCTATTCAATTATGCAAAGAAATTGATCTTATAATAAGTAATGAAACCTTCTAATTATAATAATTAACATGTGTTCTCATAACTCATGTTAAAGAAATATTTCTTTATTTAGCTTTCAGAATTGCCCTAATTCTTTCACCCACCAGCATATTAAAAAATAATATATTTTATATAGCACCAAAAAAAAAAAAAAAAACTAATAATACACAGAAACACTCCAGCAGTCCAGCATTTCAAGAGTACCCTCATTTCGTACTCCCTCCATTTAAATCAAGCCATAAATATTAACTGACAATCATCTTAAAATTGATATAATTTTAATTAATTTTAAAAAATAAAAATAAAAATAATTTAATCATATCAATTAATACACTTGGCTTATTTAAGTGGATGAATTAACCCCCCATATATTTATCTCCATTTTTTTTTTTTAAGAATGTAGATGAATTTCTGTTATAACTTTTTGTGGGCCCAAAAAAAAAATTAAGGTAATTGATCACTTGGATTGCGAATTAAATAAATTAAAACCAAAAGATTAAAAAAAATACAGTTTAATTAATTTTATGGACCATCTAACTCACCAACCCTCTACATCAGAATGGAAATGTTAAATTTTTTTTAAAAATCAATCGATCTAAGTGACTTACAGGTATTAAAAAAAAAAAAAAAAGACTAATCACCTATCCATCCAACGGTTACAAATGTCCAAGCAACAATTATTAAATTTCAGACATGATGAATTGAAGATAACTTAAAAAAGCAAAAAGAAAAAGAAAATACAAATTTGTCATAAATCCTATCCCATACCTTCGAGTAGAATAAAACAATTACTCGCCAGGAATGGACTTGCATGAAAAACTTTAAGGATTTTTTTTTAAAATCTGATCGATAATTGCTCGAGTAGAATAATTTAATACCCGCGAGAGTAAGAGTAAATTTTGAAAAAGGTGAGTGAAGATAGTAATAAAGGCAATGCAGTAAATGCAATAAAATATAATAAATATCTTTTTTTGTACGAAAGCAAATTTAGGCCTACTTTTTACCTGTCTTTTTTAAATAATAATAAAGTCATCTCTCTCTCTCTCTTTCTCACTGTAAGGTGAGAAGGCATGAAAAAGAGAAAACACCCAAAAATATTTATTTATAAAAACAAAAATATGTGTTTGAATTAAATTATTAACTTAATATTCAGATTTCCGACATTTCCCTGAGAAATCCCTTTTGCAGCTCTTCATTTCCTCCATCCCTTGTAAAATTTCTTTCTCTTTTACTTTCTCCTAATTTATCGGTAAGTTTATTTGATTTTTTTTTTTGTTTTTTTAATAAATTTCTTTGTTTTCCTATTTTTCATTTTTTCCTTTTTAATTTTGGAAATAAAAGAAATTTATGACGAATTTTTTTTCTTCCTGTTTATGCAAAATGTTTTTCCTTTCCTGATTTTCTTGTCAACCAATTTTTCTGTAAATTAGAGGGGGAAAAAATCTGTGGGCATAAAAAAAAAAATTCCTATTTTTTGTTTTAGCAGTTATTATTAGGTTTTTGATTTTTTTGGGTTTACAAGATTCTTGTCTGGATTTATTGTCCCCTAGATTGACGGGGATTCTTCTGTTTCCAGTTTAGTTATTAGTTTTTTTTTTTCCTTATAATTGAAGACAAATTAAAGATCTCTCGCCACTATTTTTTTAAAAAAAAGAAAAAGAAAAACAACTATCTTACCTCTCTCTTGCAGAGTTCAGTTGAGGTCACTATACTTTCTGAATTTTGAAGTGTGAATTTTGAGACTTTTTTTTTTTTTTAACTGATCCGAAGTGATTTTTTTTTTTTTTTTTTGGACAGAGGTTGTCGGAAAGTTTAGTAGACCAGAAAGATGTCCGGATCGGAGACAGGAGTGATGACAAGCAGAGAGGCTTTTGGTGTTACAGGACTCCAACAAAAAACTCCGGTGCAGGCACAGCCGGTCATACAAAACATGCGTTTAGCCTTCAGTACTGACGGTGCTGCTGTCTACAAAGCGATAACCACCGCCACTACCACTGCCGCCGCGTCACCCACCTACCAGCCTGGAGGCGTGGAAGGATTGGGTGGTGGAGCCGTGGTATCTCCTCACGGGACTAATGTGAATATGGGAGGAGGAAACGGAGGAGAGTCGATGAAAAGAAAGAGAGGGAGACCAAGGAAGTACGGGCCAGATGGCACTATGGCATTGTCTCTTGCTTCTGCACCTCTGTCTATTGCTGTAACCCAACCGACAAGTACTGCCACTGGGAGTGGTGGTTTTTCTTCTCCTCCAGGTCAGTCTCCGTCTCAGGCTCAGCCTCTTGTTTCTCCTCCTCCTCCACCGCCTGCGTCTGAGGTTGGTGTCGTTGGCGCTGCTGGTGTTGTTTCTCCTCCTCCTCATGCTACTCCAGGAGGATCCGTGTCGCCGAGTGGGGTGAAGAAAGCCAGAGGCAGACCTCCTGGTTCTAGCAAAAAACATCAACTTGCTGCTCTGGGTAACGAATAATGACTGCTATATTTATCTTTTTTTAGTAAATCTTATTACTTTGTATATATTTACTTAATTTGTTTTTTTTAACAAATCAATTTATAATTTATTTATATATGGAAACATTAATTGCTTTTTTTAATTAAAAACAAAATGCAAATCATCAAATATAGGTGGTGTAGTTGTCAGTCTCGTGGTGCGATCAGAATGAATGTTTTTCGTTGGTCCAGCTTTTTTTTTTTATTATTATTATTTTTATTTTTTTGGGACAGTTGGAGGAGGAGTTGTGACCTGCGTGCGTGTGGTAGAGTTGGTATGGTTTTGGTCAGTCTTGTTGGCTTCGCTGTTGCTGAGATGCAAGAAGTAAAGAATAAGAATATTAAGGACAGAGTCCTTTTACTCTAATGGGTGTAGGGTTAAAACTTAAAATTACAAAAGGAGAGGGTTGTGCTGGAACTTGGGATCCCTTTCTTCTCATCTCATCTCACTCGTCTTATTTATGTCTCTAAATTACTTGTCGACCCCTTGTTTCATCTACTGTTTTTCCTTCTCTTCCAAGATGATGGCAAAAACCGATGATTTGTTTTTAAGGAAAGTAAGTTCATTAATTTCCTACAAAATTATTGGTGGTGAATTCTTATTCATTTTCTTCTAATGAAAGATATAAATAAAAAAAATAAAGAGTTGTTTCTAACTATGTTTTCAACTATCTCTAATTTGAGATATTTTCATTTTCAGATGAATACTGTACTGTAATTATTTTTTGATCACAGAGATGTTTGTTTTTGCAGGATCAGCTGGGTTTGGATTTACGCCACATGTTATCACTGTGAAAGCTGGAGAGGTTTCTATATTGTCCTTTATATTTTAATTTTTTTACTTTTTTCATTTTGCTCTTTTGATTCTGGCAGGTAAATCTTTGTTGTTGCAACTCATCATGACCACCACAATCCTTTTTGTTTATAGGCAATTGGGGCATACCATGACTTAAGTTCTTTTGAATTATTATTTGCTTAGATTATGGAGCCTAGCAAGTGTAAATATTATCACTTATAATCCACACTAACATCCCGTAAGCATTTATTTTCATACGTTTCTTCCACTTGTGCCGTCGGTTTCCGATTAAGTTAACTGTAATGATTAAAGCATGGATCGTTTGCTCATCTTTTAAATTTTTTTCTCCAAAAACTGGTTCCTTTACTTTGTCTAGGCACCGGTTTTCTTGAGATTCTTTGAGTTACTATGGTTGGTTAGAGTTATATGCTAAACCGAGCAGTGTAACAATACGATGTAACCTTAGCTACACCGTCAATGTGAGCATGATGTTATATTAGGATAATCAACCTTCCCTACTCCTAAAACCAAAGAACAAGAGAAAAATGCTGGCATGCTTGTAAATTTGAATATAAAATAACTATGTATTTCAGTTAGATGTCCCTTATTTCATCTTGTTTTTATGAAAGAGTTCATGGAATCATGTGTTATGCTGTGTTATCATGGATATGTGTAGTCTGGCTTTGAGTATTGCAACCATAAGAGTGGTAAGGTACATTCGGTTCATAATATTCAAATCAAGTAACTCTAGGATTGCTTAATGCAGTTTCCTTTTCAAGTACCTTCTCTTCACCACAAAACGATCCTTCCCTGTTATTTTGGTTTGAGGGTGAGAAACCGAATTCCAGGTGTCTGTTGTTAATAATTACTCGTGCTGGAAGTTACTGGATTGTCCGAGAACCCAATTTTGGCAATCTCTTACATCCTTTTTTAATGCAAAGGGACATTAATTACTTACCTATGGCAGAGGGAACCTAGACGTTGCTATTTAATCTTAAGTTGAAGGTTCTAACACACGCATTCATACAATTTTTTTACTAGGCAGTTCCCTTGTTAGAAATTGTTTCATACAAGCCTGAACATCTCTGTCTAGCTAATAGCATCATGACATGTACTGTGATAACTTCTCTGTCCTGATATTGTTTCTGATAAATCATAGAAGTTCAGATACCGTGTAGGAATTCATCAAAGGTTTTGAAAATGTATCTTTTCTCAGTAAATATATGTATGAAAGTGGTCTGAAATGCCTTTAAATAATTTGAAAAAAATATATAAATAAATAAATTGCTACCTTTTATTTTTCTTTTTGTGGTTGATCAATCAATGCACAGACGCAAGTGTGTAACTTAGATCGGTGTAGCAATGATGGAAGGACAATTGTAAACTACATAAAAAGGAAACTTTCGTGGAAGGTAATTTAAGCTAGTTCAATAGTCATCGTTTGTGTTTGCTTTAGTGGGTGACATATTTGTTGAAATGAGAATAAAAACTACATTGGTCATCAGCCTTGTTCCATTGATATGTGAGGTGAGGATTTGGCAAGTGCTGACTTGTTAAATTCTGCTTAAATGTCAAGTGATTGTGCTTCTGATATCTTAATAGAAACTCATGCCATTGTTATTTCATAGAAACAGCTTGGTTTTCTTTCCAACTTTTTTTTATAGCTTTTATTTCGCCATAGAAACAGTTTGGTTTTCTATCCGACTTATTGTTTTGTTGTTCTTGGGTTGTTATAATTATGCTTGTCAGTAAGTAGTTTATCTTGTAATTGGTGCTTGACTTTCATTTTATTCCTTTCAAGGATGTATCGTCAAAAATTATGTCATTTTCTCAGCATGGTCCAAGGGCTGTTTGTATCTTGTCAGCAAATGGTGCCATATCTAATGTAACTCTTCGCCAACAGGCCACATCTGGAGGAACTGTAACTTATGAGGTGGGTGACATCGCAAAACTTCTGTTTAAATTTCCTGTCAACAGAAAATGTCCAAGAATAATAGTAATAATATTTAAAAAAATTTCTCATATCTTCTTAGAAAGGTGAAGCTGTAGCTCAATGACACTGAGATCTGTGAGTGCCAATAGGGATTTTAATGTTCTTGTTCAAAGTGATAATTTGATTTGATTCTCTGTTGGAAGGCATAAAAACATGTCTGGGTTGTTAGCAGTAAGGATCAGTTTTGCAGTGTCGAAATCTCGCCCAACTTATATGCTACTTCGATGATTCATATTCATGAAAGTAGAGGATTCATGCTCACAAGGACTTACTTTAATTAGATTTAATGCTGCTCCTCGTTTTCTCTTGAAAATACTCTTTTTATTTGAGAATGAGTGGGTGATAGATAGCTGCAAACTTTTATGGAAATTTGCCTGTTGTTACTATGGCATTGTAGGCCACTTTGCCCAACTTGTTAATAGCTTTTATATGTTTTCATGTACAGCTGTTTCAGTTGAGCAGTGGAGGTAATCATATCATTGCTGATAGTGATCTAGTCCACTTCTAGCCATATTCTTCACTCATTGTTTCTTTTGAATTTTTTTGCTCTTCTCAATGCAGGGAAGATTTGAAATTCTGACACTTTCTGGTTCATACCTGCCGTCAGAAAATGGGGGTCAAAGGAGCAGGACTGGGGGTTTAAGTGTGTGTTTATCTGGTCCAGATGGTCGGGTGCTAGGTGGTAGTGTGGCTGGTCTTCTAATCGCTGCAGCCCCAGTACAGGTCAATTAGCTGTTCTCTTATTATTATAGTTTTATAATGTCAATTTTTGGGGGAACTGAGGAAATGTTGTTCTCTCATCCAAGTATGTCCTATACTCATGCACCTAGAAGCTCATTTTATGCTTTACCTTTGGGTTTTCCTTGTAATTCTGCAAAATTTTGTGGGACACCAAGAATATTTGAGACTGGAGTTGCAATAAATTCCTCTGCCCCTCAGTTTTCTCCAGATGTTCTTTCCAAACGATGGAATTCAATTTCCAATTTGGAATGCAAATATCAACCACTGAACATTTCCAAAGCAAAACAAATTTATGACCTCGTTTGTCAACTACATACAGGCTGGAAATTCTGAAGACAATTTCACTGTAACTTTAAGCAGTCTATCTTTACCTCCATCAATAATTGATCTTGTGAAAGTTATTTTCAATAGTAGTGCATTTCATGATATTTTCATCTGAAGTTTCCATGCAGTTATATAGCATTCACTATCAGTCATTTTGTGATAGTTTTATGGTTACTTGTTAGGCAATATCTCGGAGTGTGCGAGCGTGCACTTGAGCTCATTGATACTACCTGAAATCCAGAATGCTGCTTTTCTTACCATTCTTTACCCAGCATCGGTGTGTAACAGCTAATGATACTGAGCCATCTTTACCATTGCAGGTAGTTGTGGGTAGCTTCGTTTCAGGTGGTCGCAAGGTATCAAAGTCAGCAAACCACATGGAACCTTCGTCTGCAACATCAAAGCTTCCTCCAACAGGTGGATCGACTGGGGTTAGCAGCCCGCCATCACGTGGGACTCTCAGTGAATCGTCAGGTGGGCCTGGTAGTCCACTGAACCAGAGCACTGGAGCCTGCAATAACAGTAACCCACAAGGCATGTTAAACATGCCATGGAAATAAATCCTTTTAGCTTAGGGTTTGACTAATTTGTGGAGTAGGCGTGGGCTCTAACGAGATCTGGAGTCCCATTTGTAATTGAAGTCATCTGTTAGTAAAATAAGACTACAGAATGTTTTCCTGCATAGTATTATTGCTTGGTGGATAGTGCCAATTAGGTAGTGAGATGTTTCCTTTGCTGAGGCTTTGAAGTCGGTGTATTGCTCTCAAGTTTAGAAGGCTTTAGATTGAGATGATTAGCTTGACTTGTGTTGGCTTATAGTAGTAGTAGGCTTTTTCTTGCTTCTCTTATCACTGCCCATATGCAATGGATATCAATCCTTGTTTGCCTGTTGATCAAGGCCGTACAGGTGGCAGTTTTAATTTAAGATTGTCCTATGTTCTTCAATTTTCATGTCCATCAATCTTCTCCCTACTGTTCTTCAATTTAATTACTTTTGTGGTTGCGTTTTTCTGTCGATCGGCACATTTTTCTCTGGGGACTGCACACCCTCAACACATACAGCAAATAGCTCTGTAAACTTTCTCAATAAATAAAAGAGAACAATGGCTCCAACTTGGAATTTTCAGTTGAATCCGCTTTGCTTTTGCAACAAGGCAAGTATGATATTTATCTGCAACATTGGGAGCAAGTTCAAGCCTGATTTAAGAGTGATTTGGCAGTTTAAACAGATCAAAATTGAAATTGGTCGAATTTTAGTCGACAGTTTGAAGCTCTAAAACGAACTAATAGGCCTAGATTTTTAATATCTCAAAGCTTGCGCTCGCTGCTTCCCACAAAAGGGGAAAAAAGTGATCTTCAATGACAAACGGTACAGAAGTACATGGGTTAATGCCAACATTTTAACTCTTGGATCTCTTCAACAGCAAGCGCAATGAAAAGAACCCCATAGCAAACGTCTGCCATAACCATGTTCTTGCATTTGCAGGATCCACCCTTTTTGCCAGAAGCCATGCATAAAGAGCCTCACCCATATGTGCTGCTATAGAGAAAACAAACACCGCTTTAATCATCCACATTGACCGAAAGAAGAAAAGGGCAACGGCTCTTAAAAGTGGCACTGGTCCTATGTCTGGCAAGTAAGCAGCACCGAACAACGAAATCATTCCAATGACAACAAAGAGCCATGCATATATGGTAGGACCATCCACAGTTTTCCTTTTCCTCTCCTGCCAGTATGAGATAGTTGTAGCCATGCCCTCCCGAGGACTCACCATTGGAACAAAGCCAAGCTCCTGCTTAGCTTTTAGGAATGAGAAGTAGTGGGTCACACCAACCTGCTCGAAGCACACTAGATTCAGCAAATATGGTGATTGCAAAATTAGCAGCAGGCACATCAATCAAATTAATCATTTTCATAGAAAATGAGTGACGCTGTTTACACTTGTAAAAGGTAGAAAGAAAAAAGAACCACTTTTTATGTCAGATTAAGAAACATGTGGCGAGATATGTATCTAATTTGCAGCACGAGTTCCAGGCATGCCACCAGACTACTAGAGATGCATAGGTCAATCATTGTCAAGAAAAAAACATGATATTTTGAAACAACCTTGTACACTTCAGCAGGAAGGATGAACGGTTGAGGAAGCCACCATCGATTCAACCATGGGTATAAGACTGTATAGATAGCAGAGACAATCCTTCCCAGAATAAGAGCGTGAGGGACAGATAAAGTAGCCTTTGGTAGGTCATAATCCAGGCTTCTAAGCAGTGGCTGGAGGAATTCAAAACTGTTGATTGGAGACCCTGTAAAAGTAGCAGGTTAAATCCTTAATTCCTCCTCCTCCACAGTAAGCATGATCATATCTTATCAAAGACAACTCATCTCGTGCTGCCAAATAATATTAAGGAATAGAAAGAGTCTTAAGAAAAAATAATTTGATTGCCGTTGTTGTATCGAATTGTAAAGAAGAATTTTCTGAAAGCAAATGATTTGGTTATTACCATCAGATATGAAGTATGGCTGGCCAGCAGCTACTGGATGCCCTCCTTTGTTGGGAATGTCATCCAGAAGCCCCATGCTTGCCAATATTATTGCAAGCACAAGGTTATCCACATATACCCAGTCTGTTTTCACATTTGCATCACCAATTTTGAAAGCCAAGAGACCTAACTTGGCGAAGGATACAATCCTTGGAAAATGCCTTTCTTCACCTGGCCCGTATACAGCAGCAGGACGAATCGCACATGTATAAAGACGTTTTCCATTGTTCTTCCTGTACATCAAAGAAACAACTCACCTAATTCTTTTCCTATAACAAAAACTTGATAATTTGCTGCATGCCTTCCAACCTATTCCCTTTTCTATTTCATCATTTCCAGATGATATCAATAAAGCAAAACTGAAAAAATTCACTCCATATTTCTAGAGCAATCATCTTCAAAATCCAAGAAAAATCCTACTGCTATGCCAGTTCACAATTCACACCTAGTCTATCATCTACATAAAGAAAGAATAAATCTTCCCAGGGCACTAGGCAGTTTTACCCAGGACAAATTTGGCAATTGGAATCACACAGTAAGTAATTTAGAGAGCACCAGAATAAGGATTCTTGCAAGAGATTTACTTACTTAAATGGCCGGCCATTGTGCTTTAAAACCAACTGTTCAGCAATGGATTTGCTCCGCCCGTAGGAATCAACATGGTCGTCGATAGGGAAGTAAGGTAAGCTTTCATTGCCATTCACAATCTCTTTTCCACCAAATACAACGTTGTATGTGCTCACATAAACAAGCCTTTTGATCTCAAACTGCAGACAAGCCTCCAAAACAAGACAAGTTCCATTAATGTTGACCTCATCAACCCGACCAAACTGGAGCATTTCTTTCCCCGACATGCCATAGGAAGCTAGGTGGAAAACACAATCCACACCTCGCAGAGCTTTTTCAACATCTTTTTGGCGAGTAAGGTCCCCTATATCATCACAAATTCTTGCCGGCTCAGCAGGTTGCAACACATACAGAAAGCTAAGCTACATATTCTAACATTAAACAATAAATGCTTCTAATGAAACATTTTTAAGTCCAATCATCACAAATTCTTGAAGAGGTTTATTAAATGAGGAAACAAAGGCAGAGAAATCTAACAAATAGGATTCAATTAATGCAAATGGTCTTAGAATTTCCTAGAACAATATATATCTTGGCAAAATTTTCACAAAGTCAACTCCTTGGTGAATTCCGTAGAGTAATAAAGAAGATAAAAAAGTAAAAAAAAAAAAAAAAAAAACCTCGAATGAGTTGAACCCCATGATTGTTGAGATCATCAGACCATGGAGAAGTGAGTCGGCGATCAAAGGCTCGAACTTGGCGAGCACCTCGACGGATCAGCTCGAGACATAAGGCGGAACCCACGAAGCCCAACCCACCAGTGACTAGAAAGATGTTGTTCTCTATCCCTTCATTCTCGCTCAAGTGCATTTTCCCTTTGTTTTGCTTTTCTGGTCTTTTCTTGCTCTCTCGCTCTCTCTCTTCAAAATTCTAGCTCTACTCACCTTGTCAGAAACACAACAACGGTGTATGACTTTCACATCTGTGTGCCTGTCTACTCCATTATTATTATTATTATTATTATTATTATTTTCAGATTTAGTACTATATATACAAAACATAGTAATTAGTTTTATTACCAAATGGAATCTAAGTTTTTTTAAAAAATGAATTTGACCTGATACGTGAAAATATTTAGATTTTAGTGCGGGGATTCTTAGATATTTTTAAAATAATGTAATTGATAAAGAATGTGATATTTGTATTTGATTGAAAAATAAAAAGTTTTTGGTTTAATTTTTAAAATTCACGATCAACGCAAACAAGTTTGACATTTTAAAAAAAATAAAATAAAATGTCTAATTTGACAAATAAGATATTTTTTTAAATATAAATACTTATGATGTTAATTTTTTTTTAAAAAAACTAATATATGGAAATGAATCAATAATAAATTTAATTTTATAAAATTATTATTATTAAATAAAATAATATATATAACAATGTAAGAACATAACAAATTATTTTGGTAATAAATTAAAATCATCGGAATACATATTAATTGTTCAAATTTATATTATAATAAATATATAATATATACTAGTCTCTTAATATATTTGTATAATTATTAGTGAAAATAAAATTGTATTAGACTACTTAATGTAAAATATGGAGACATTTTGGTTAAAAAAAAAACTTCACAATGTCAAAACCCTTTGGCATATCAAATTCTCCTCGTTTTAAAAGAGAATTGAATAAATAGGTTTTTAAACAATTTAACGTAGTATTTTACTTGTTAAATAAAAAATATTTGACATCTCAAATAACTTTTTCAAAAGAATCTCAAACATTTCTATACCAAGTGCTCCCTTACTTCTTTACCCTCCATTTCTCAAACAGCACTACATATATATATATATATAGTGCTTAATTCTTTGTTTTTGACGTACATGAATAAAGAAAAATGATTTTAAAAAAGAAAAAAAAATCTCTTGATTGAGTTTCTGCCCAGAGTCAATCGTTGACTAGATTAGTTTACGACAAACTATATATCAGTCCTCTAATTATATATATTATTTCAATTAAGTTGATATATTTTAAATTAAGTCAATATGGGCCTAAAACTCACATTTTTAATGTTTATCGATGTGTTATCTCTTAAGTATGAGTCATCAACAGCACTTAAAAGAATTAATTTACCATTTATATGTTATTTCCGTGTGCTAATAGTAATACCACTCTTAATTGGCAGAATTTTAAACGACGGTAAATAAAATTATGTAATTGTGTCATTTTATCCAGTAATGCATTTCTTACAAAAATTTATGGATAACCACGATACAATTTCCACGGTAGGAATTGATTTGAGATATTAGAAAAAAATAATAATATCATCGATTGAGTTTTATTTATTCAAAATATTAAACATGGGTCAAATAACTTATAACGTAATGATAATAATATTCTCTTATAAGAAATTACGAATTTAAATCTTAATAAATTAGTTCTGTCAATAACGTTAGGTGTATGTGTTGGGTTTGAGTTAAAAAAGTATTAAATATGGTATATGAGTATACTTTCACCGGAAAGATTCATTCTTCAAATTTAAATCCAATTAGCCATCAGACAATTGGCAATTTTGATTTTCTTCTCCTCGGTACTTAATTTTAACAAAGAAGACACTACGAAAATATATAGAAATGCTTAAAAATATAAAAAAGAAGAAAAGATAAAGGGAAAGAAAGAATATGGCTCTGCAAAATTCAGGATTCTTCTATTTCACTCTATGTATCATCATTCAACATGTAACAAGTTCCTTTGAAAAAGAAAAAGGAGAAGTGGAATCAGAAAGGAAAAAAGAAAAAAAAAACAATAAAATATGAAGGCCCAAATCACAACTTGATTTGGTATATATATATGATCATCCCATTCAGGGAGGGAAAAAGAAGGGAAAAAAAGAAGAAGCAAAATAGTCTTGATTAGAAGTTGAAGTTGTTGAATCTCAAGCTTCCATAACTTGCACTGGCATAAACACTGAGAAGCTCGTTTTGGATACACCAGAAATCAGCTTTAAGACCACCTCTTCTTATGGCTTTAAGTATTTTGTTCCTGTTTGCATATCCTGTGACCATCACTTTCTGACTATTAGCATCCACTTCCACTTTCTCTATTCCTGAAAATAAAAATAAAATAAAATAAATTAAGCAAAGTATCAAACCAATAAAAATATTAATTATATCAAATTAAGAGAGAATTTGAACACTCTCACTACCTTTCAATTTTGACAGACATTTCCTCAGTCTTTTCTCATGTATACCAACCATCTCCACCTTCAATTCAACAGTCTGCAAAATGACATTACATGCCTAAATTAATATAAGTTGATAAGATTTGATATTGTTCTTCGAATTTTGACGGGAGCTAAGGAGTTTTTCTCCTTTTAAATCTGTTTGTTTTTTTAAAAAAAAAAAATTCAAGGGAGAGACAAAAATATCTTCTAACAAGTGGTTTATATGACTTATAAGAGCACTTTATAAATAAAAAATTCTAGCGAAAGTAAATAGGCAAAAAAAAAAAAAAAAATGATCTACAGTATTATTGAATTCTCTGTACATATGAGAAATATGAACTGGGATAAAACCGTGGATATTAATAATAAGATTTTGGTTAAGTGTTTCTTGCTCAAAAGAAAAAGCTTCGACCAAAATCTTAATTTAGTGGCATTTGCCTTGCATGATGAAAAATGGAACCATTTTTACTTGGCCTTCCAACCATTTCTTGGAAACGGATCTTCGTTGGCATGAAATAAATTCTAAGATATTAGAAAAAATTTATAATAAAATACCACGTACATGAAGCAGCAAATAGAAATAGAAAAAGGAAAAGAAATAGCTCTACCTCCATGAAGAATTCTGAGTGGAAATGATGGCTGAATAATGATCTACAGAAGATGAGATAAAAAGGGAAAGAAAGAAAGAAACAAGGACAGGAAACAAATGCAATGATGAGTTGGAGAATGAATGGAACAGAAGGGGAATGTCAGGCTCTTATATAGCAGTGTCTAACAGGGAGAGGGGACATGAAATCGAAAAGATGGAATAAACACTAAAGTAGGTTTCAGTCTCGCTAGCTCTTCTACGACTAGACGAAATCATCTGCTTTTATTTGCTTTTCTTTTCCAAAGAGAAACACATAGACATGACATGGAAACCAGATGACAAGAAAACCGTTAAGATTTGAGAAGTGGGCTTATAATTGTGACATGTTTTTTGGCCAGCTCAAGAATCAAGAATGACAAGGAGACTAATAAGTTCCCTCTGCACAAAGCAATGTGCGTTTCAAGCATTTTAAATGATTGGGTTTGACGGGTCCAACCTAGCTATCTGGCTTTCTTTTTATGTGGGGATGGATGGCAATGCAGCAAATTAGGGTTACGATGCCTGAAAAGATTCACAAGCAGATCTTGACCATCCATCCATCCATCTTTTCGATCCATTTGGTAAAACCTTGATCAATTCTTCGTGGGTCCAAGCAGGGAGGTTATCATATTCTTTTCTTGACGAACCACTCTTGTTCCGTTTTTAATCCTAAAAAAATCAGCTACAACAAATATGAAGCAATATAATTCTCTCATTTTTTTTTATTCGTTGGAAAATTTATGGATTTTGAGCTACACAATTAGAGATAATCTTCTTTTATTACATAATAATCAAATAAATTTGAATCATTAAAATTGACGTTAAAAATTTATGAAAAAATCTGTACATTTTAAACTATATAATAAAAAATAATTTTTTATTGTCTAATAATTAAATAAATTAGAATCCAGGTTTTCTATTATTTGTTATTTTTAATCTCGCAATGACGTAAAAAAACGTAACGTAATTACGAGAATAAGAACATTAGAAACCGAAGACGAAAAGGAGAGTGAAAACATGATAAGGACTGAATAGGAAATAAACCACAGAGCAAGTTTGGTATTTTCGAAGAGAAATGTTAGCATAGCCAATAATAGATGCGTTTTCTTTCTCTTTTCCTGAAGATCGATGTGGCATTTTATCGTCTCTTTTCAAATCCGAAGAAGACCCAATTTTTATCTTGCTATTATTCTTCCATCACAATCGAGATTTTGGGGGGGACAGGCTTTTGATAATTAAAGGATCATAGAGACAAGAACATTAGAAAACACAAGACATATGCAGCAGGCAGCAGTTGTTGATGCTTTAGAAGGATGGATGGAGCCCGGGAAGATTCAATTTGGGATGCTTGGAATCGGGGTGAAAGATTGAAGAACATGCATTGGAATCTGGGATCTCTCGAATTTTCATTGCAAGTACATTTCTCGAGAAACACTACACATCTTTCGATTCTGGTCAGACCTGATCTTGCTCTTTTTCGAATTTGTTGTAGTAGTGTAGACTGGAGGCTTTTGGATCACAATTTTAATTTTTTTCTTTTTTACATACAGTAGAATAGATTCAGATTAAATTTTACTTAAATCAAGAATAAATTTATTATTTTTTAAAATTAAATCAGCACTAAATCCCATTTAATTTTTGATAGATTATAAAAATTGAACGTTTTAAATTTATCAAAAATTTCTATTGAGTGTTATGATAAAATAAAATTTAAACCACAACTATTAGTGTGTTGCAAATGACGAGCCACGTTTTTAATTCACTAGACAACAATTCTTCTAAAAAAGATATATAAAAAAAAACACTTCTTACAGGTTTGAAATTTAGCATAAGATAATGGAATTTTTTTATGAAAAAAAAAAAAAAATTTAAATAGTCTACTTGAACCAAACCAAAATTCTTTGGGAAAGCTAATAATTATATTGGGCTTTATTACATTACTTAATCATCTAGTTTGAATCACATAAACCCAATCTGTGTAATGATAGTTTTTATTGTTTAAAATTTTGGAGAACATCCCTAGCATCCTTAATTTTTTATGTTCACAATAAAAAATATGATTTATAGTCAATGCATTCAATAACATTGTCAACGTTAGTGGTCAATTCTATTAAAAAAAAAAATCCTAATCACATGAACTATTCCAATCAATTCGAGTAAACAAAATTTAAAATTTTCCAAAAACGAGTAATTTGGATAATTATTTGATTTTTTTTTTTTTGTTATAAAAAAAATCAGATTAGCTGAATGATATAATTTTTTAAAACTAATCGGCTATAATTTTTCTTGGACCTAATGTCTGGCTAAGAAATTTTATAATATATAACGAGTAACTAATGACATATACGGTAGTTATTTCTTAGGCTCACTTTGAGGAGAGAGATAGACACACAAAAAGAGAGAGAAAAAATAAAAAAATTTGAGTGGACGTGAAAATCTTCTTATCACTTTTGGTGGGTATGAATGTAATTTTTTTCTTTTTTATGTGTCTATCTCTCTTCTCAAAGTGAATCTAAAGAGTAACTATTGTACATGCTACTTAGTTACTCTTTGTGTATTATAAAATTTTTCATGATGGCTAATATAAATTTCCATTGGACCACATTTTGGTTAGTTAATTGTCAAGTGAAAGTAATTTAAAAGTACAAAATTTTTTTTACCGAAAGTACCCCCGAATTGATTGATACATTACAGAAAATTTACGTAAAAAATTATTCTGATTGGCTAAAGAAAAAAAATCAGATAATAATATAAAATGACAAGTTTTTACCCAAAATACCCTAATGCAATCTCAACGAATGCTTTAAAGGAATAATAAATTAAAAAAAAAACATGGTCAAGATACTCCAGCATCCTTATTTTACACGAGAATTTCTTTTGCTTGAGCATGATGACACGTCATCTATGTCGTTCTCCTCGAATGACAAGTCAAGTATATCGACAGACGAAGCTAGATAGCAAGTCATCTAAAGAAAGAAAAACTACAAGTCGTCTAAGCATGAAAGTGCAATGACATTATGCTATAGTTTCTTCTCTCGAGTGGGTCCTTTCACAGGAACTGTTTGTGATGCTAGTGGAAACTGAAACCGAAAATTCACGAAGCAAAAGAGACTTTCTTTCAGCTGATCCAAACCCTCAATCTATGTCCAAATGCAGCCTTAATGGGAGCTGTATCCATGAACATTCATCTCTGCAAACCAGCATTTCTTGAACTGCAGTGTTGAGAAGGTAACATTATGCTCAAACTTAATCTAATTTGTTTGGGGGTTTAAAATGGAATCTTTATGCTTATAGTGCAATAATGTTCTTTGAATTTTCACTCTCTGCTTGTTGCTAGAGAGGAAGCAGTTTGCCCCATTGAGAAAGAAGTTAAAGTTTTGATCAAGGATCAATGTAAGGAATCATATTTGCATAATTGGATTAAATGCATGCAAAGGAGGACAATTATTTTGGATTTTTTTTTTTTTTTTGTTACATAGGTCACAGATTCCTCAACTTAGAACTTTAATTACTTCAATTGATTTCCTCAACAAGCACAAAGTTTTGTACAAGTAAAAAATACAGAGAAAAAAAATCATGTTTTATAACAGAAGATGCTGGTTGAGCAATTTTCTCTCGAGTTTTCTTTAAATAAATAAGAAATCTTGAAATCATAGATATCCATATCATTTACTGTACTGTTAATATCTCAAATTAATTAACCTCTCAGTCCTCATGTTGATCAGTGCACAGAGTTGTCTTGCTGTAAAAGAAGCTTAGCTTGAAACATGGATGTGGAAGAGAAGAATGCTCCTTTTAGAGGATTAGTCAATCCACCATCTGGTGACCTGCATTTCTTGCTTAAATTCGTCATGAGCACTTTCTTGGGTCCTGATGTGTACTCTGATAACCCCAGATGCTCGGCAGCTCATAGATTAGCTAAAGGGTTACCACCATACACTTCAAACAACCTGGGTGACTCATCTCTCCGCGTTTCTCAATTGGAGAGCTTGTATTACCATGTCCTAAGACATGCTCATCCCAGCCTTGTTTTGAATCCAAATATGTTGTATTTGCATCTTGAAGGCAAGTTGCATCTGTCGGGCTCAGGGGCAATTGAGGACTGTAAGCAGTTCATAAGTTTTTTCCCTTTGAGTATTCATGGCCATAAGAGGTACTCGACAAGCCATGGAATCGTGCAGGGGATTGTTCTTATTGAGAATACCGATACATCTTACATGAAAAAGGAGGACCTGGAAAGGTTCAAATAGTTGTCTGGTATGGATAGTTTGAAGATTGATATGAAGAAATGCCTGAGTTATGAGCATGGATCCCAGAAAGGTGGAGAAGAAACTGAGCAAATTCACATGCCAAATAGTGATGATAAAATTGCTGGCACTATTTCTTCTAGAAATGAAAACCCACCAATGTTTCAACAGACATACAAAAGGCTTCGCTATTGCGACCTTCCAGTGGCAGCATTTCACTGTGGTATCTCTCCTTCAAAAGCGGCACTTTTGGGAGGAGCTGCAAATCGGATGGGCCCGCAACAATGCCTTGTGAAACTTTTCCTAAATTCGAAGATTATATCACAGATGAATCTGTCATTTTGAGTAGCACAGCAAGAAGTGGGATGCCTGGACCGCCAATCGGAATTGTCGCCGTAGGCATTAGCAAAGCTGTATATTTTTTTCAAGTTGCTCTTCCTGGTGTGCAGACTGATTCTTGTATGTCTTTTTGTTGACCCTTAATTCTCTTTGATCTATTCATGGTAATGTATAATATGTTTTCGAGCACGCAACAAGGAACCTCTAATGTTATTTGGAATTGGGACATGCTGTATGCAAAAATTAGCATATTCTTGACTAGTTAAGAAGCAGAAAGCAGATTATCAAAAAAAAAAAAAAAACAAAAGCAGCAGAAAGCAGGTGATGTCCCCATCTCTTTGTTGTTGTCCTCATTTTCTCAAAAACTGCAGCCATTTTGCTTGGGTTGTTGCTTTCCTAGTTTCAGCGCTTTCCTTTAACAGATCGATAATACTTTTTTGTATCGGGTGAATTCATTTGTGAGATTGAATCTGATGGAAAGGTTCATATCCAAGGGCCAACAAGCGGTGGAAAGATTATAAAGAAACGATCGCATGTTTTCCATATGAAATTTCAGCAAATGTGCCCACCAGGACCATTCACAGTTTCTTCTAATCTTCCACGAATCCAAGGCTGTTTTCACCCAAGTTCAGAACTGATGGCATTTTTGAGGCAGTCATCATAAAGCGAAAGTGATATGGAGTGATCTCCATGCCCTTGGGACAGCCTTAGACTCCTATATCCCGAAGCATGTGCAATTTTTCTTAACGTTAATGGTAAATCCTATGCTATGTACAATTTGAAGAACTTGATGTTGTTGTTCATTGTAAGAACTAGGGAAAGTTGAAGCAAAAATAATTTATTTATGATTGTCTATGTTGACATCATGTCATTTTTAAGTTGAAAATTGTCTATGTTGCTTAAAACAATGATCGAATAAACCAAATGCAAATACAAATTAAGAATAAAAAGACACGATTAAGACATTTAAAACAATAAAGAAATATCCTAAACTTTTAACCTATTATTTATACTTTGAATTCCGTAGTATATTATATTAAAAAATAATATAAATTCAATAATTTTTAAGACAATCGTTTATTTCATAAAACATATATTTTTATCATTTATTATTATGCTTGTCCTTAAATTGAGTATAAAGATATCTTAGATATGACTGTAATTTTATGTTAAACGTTATCCTTTTATATATATACTTTGAAGTCTATTTTATTGTTTTTCAAGATAATTATTTTTTTGCTATTGTTTGTCGTTCCGGTGTAACTTAAACCGAGTTAATTTTTTATTTATTTATCGTTTTTATGTAATCTAAACTGAAATAAATTGAGTATCAAAATATGTCAAACACTACTACAACTTTATAGATAAACTAAATTCTCTCTCTCTCTCTATATATATATATATATATCGAAACTGAAAATTAAGTCGCAATAGTATCTTTTACTTAATTATTCATATTTTAAAGTCGGTCATCTGTTGTGTTAGAGAATAACAAAAACTTGATCACTTCCGTTTCAAAATAGTTGTTACTCTGATAAAATAAATATTATTTATTATTTATTATTCATCATTCAAAACGGTTTCCACTCAAATTCAGAATTGATAGCATTATTTAAGTGGTCATCATAAAGCAAAAGTAAAATGGAGCGATCTTTGGGCAGCCTTAGACTCCTATTATCCCAAACATGAGCAATTTTTCTTAACGTTAATGTTTAAGTCCTATGCTATGTACAATTTGGAGAATTTGATGATGTTGTTCAATGTAGGAACTAGGGTAGGCTGAAGAAAAACAAAGGTTGTCTTGTAACTTATCCAGCTAATGTCTCTCTCTGTACTGCGGTGGTAAAGTAAAGTTTAATGGGCCATATTTTTCTTTGTTCCATTAGCCCATTCCATATGGCCTCAACTCACTCAGCTATCTCGGCCTTCAGGCCCATATAGCGGACATCTAAATGTTTTTTTTTTTTTTTAAAGACATCTATACATCTAATGCAAGGATTTTTTTAAAACACACGTAGTGCTCTAGTTTGTCATTGATAACAAATTACCAATAATTAATTATTCATTGTGAATTACCTTTGTTGGCTAAAAGTAGCAAATTAAGTTGGATTGTGCATATATTTCTTGAAAAAGGAAAATTTTTTTTAATTATCTGTTGCTCGAGTGCTTTTTTTTTTTTTTCTTGGTGAGTAAATTCTCCTTGCTAGCAAAAAAAGTAAATTATAAATTGGTTACTTTAGTTTTTCAAAAAAATAATTACATGATTCTTTTTAGTTTAAAAATTAATTAATTAATTAATTCTTTAATGAATATTGACGATGGTTAATTTAACATTTTTTTATTCTAAAAAAAGTTTCCTTTTTACTAATCTTTTCATATTTTTTACTTATTTTTCCTTTTTCTATTTAGTAAAAAAAAGTATTAAGTTATATATAGATTTAAAAATATAAAGGCTAATTAATTAGTTTTTAAGATCGGAAAAAAAATTTTAATTCTTTTTAAAATATAATTTTCCTTTTATATATAAAAAAACATAGGTATTCTGTAGCCCTGAATGTGATTTATTGAAGGATTAAAAAAGTTTAAACTGGTGATATTAGGCAACTTTATTTATTTATTTTTATCAACATATTAGGCAACTCCAGCACGGCAACCTGCGCAAATCCAAATTAAATCCATAGACGTGTGTGCGCTTCTTCGCTAAACTCGAAGACTCGCTAGAACAGCGGGGCCACACTTTGACGTGGCACCTTCTAATTGTTTCAGGGCCCTCTATATATTATCACGTTGGAAGGGAAGAGGACCAAAGTGCACTGACCAACGACGCCAACTCAACAGTCACAGACCAGACCAGACCAGACCTCCGCCGTATACCGCCGTAGACTATCTTTCCGGTAAACTTCCTTCCGGCTTCAGCAACGAATAAATCTAATTCTTGCATTTTCGTTGTTTTGTTTGGAATGATGAAAACTGATGATCATGGACTGATTAGTGTAAATATGGTGCTCCTTTTTGTATTTTCTGTTGGCTAACGTGACAGGAACAGAGGCTAGACTTGACCTTGGCTAAAAGACCCAGAAAAGAATCTTGGCCTTCAGGGTTTTTTTTTTTTTTCAAAAGGAAAACCTTTTTTTTTCCTTATGGATTGCAGTTTTTCTTGGCTCAATTAATTGATCTAGAAGAGATTAGGATATATAGGTGTTGAAACGCTGCAATCTTATTGGTATTAGGGGTCTTTAATTAACGGATAAATTAGAACATGAAAGGAAGATTTAGAGAAAGAGAGAAACAGTACTGATTGTGAATGTAGTTTGCTTAGAAGTGGAATCATTAATTGCTTAATTAGTTAATTCCATGAAATTTTATGCTAAGTTTTCAAGAATGTGATTAATTAATGGAAGTCATTTGGTTTTATTCCATTCTTTAATTATTCACTACTTCAGACTTCACAATTGTTAGGTTTTTCAGTCTTGTTTTCATGTCTAACCATGCAAAAAGAACTCCTATTTTCATCTCCCTTCTAAAAGACTGCTCTGCGTTTCAGCTTAATCTGTGTTGTTCTTTAATTAAATTACTGACACTTCTAAATTAAGATGTTCGGGTCAATTACTGATCAAATACCATCTAAATTCAAGTTCTTAAATGAGTCTATAACTGAGCATGTTATTTTTCTATCTCTCTTTATTCGTTGTGTTAATTTAGTAATTAGATATATGCTCGAAAAATTTGCAATTGCTGAATAATGACATAAATCTCATGGTGTAATCTCTTCCTTATTTTATCCATTCTTATTTCCATGATTTTACATCTGTTATTGTGGCACCATTAGTGTTCTTTTAATCATTTGCTTTGAGTTTACGTAATGCTTTAGCAAAGAAATGTTTTGAAACATATCTTCTAGTGCTATTTCATTCAATGCCTGACTGAGAAACAACAACGACTGTGTTATTGAAATTAATGAGGCATCAATTGAAATTAATTAGTACCTATGCGCAAACCAAATTAGGGGATTCTTGATCTAGGTGTCGTTTTCATTGGTAAGAAATTTCAAATATAGATTTGCGATTGGGTTGGTTCTAGTGGAATAGTACTCTTTCTTCCATTCTTTCTCAGAAATCTATATCTTTTATCATGGCTTATAAGAAACATAAGAAACCTGCATCACGCGCAATTTTGCAATATTCATTGTAATCTTCAGGCCTCAGGTTCTCAGATGAACTGATGATTCTCCTTGTCATCTTCTATAATGTTGTCACCTAAATACCATACTCTCGGAACAACAAATAGGTTTGAAAATCTTATTCCAAGGGTTTGCTTGGGAATTATTGAAACATTTGGCTATCTGTTAAAAATTGGAAATAGTACTCGTGGCTCTACGTTGTGCCTTTTTATAGGGACAAATGTTCCAGGGTTTATGCTTTAGTTTCCTAAGAAAAAAGGTTTGCCGTGCTAGATGTTTAAATATGGGACAACGATTCTGGAGCCAGATTTTTCTTATGGATTTTAGATTTTCCTTTAGAGGCTAATTCGTAAAATGGTTGACCTATTTGTTGTTTATATCTCACATGTTGTCTGCGCTCAGAAATTTCAGATATAAATATCCTCAGACACCTCTGTATTTCTTTTTGGCTCCCTATGCTCTTTTTCCTGAATTCTGTCAACACTTTAGGAATTAAGTGAATTGTTTTCCTGAACCCTTTCCTTTATACCTCCCCCTTTAAGCTAAAATTGCTTATTTGATCTAAGAGAATTATTTCTCTGTACAACTTGCGACAAATTTTGTATCATTTTAAGTTACTTGCAAGTTATTTAAATATTTAAGGCTTATTGTTCTAAAACAATCACGAACTTTATATTTTTTAATCATATTAGTATGTTTTTTTAATATTTGTTAGAAAATATATGAACTCAACTTCTAGTAACCATATTATTAGTACGTGTGAATTTTTTTATCTTAAATTTCGTTTTAATCTGACATAGCATGAGAGTTAGAATGACAGGAAGACATAAATGCTATATAGGATTCCATGTAGAATTTCACGTGGCTTATATGGCAAATTTACTTTCCAAAATGAATTACATGTCAATCAAACACAAACCCAAGAATTTCTAAAAATCTCTAATTTTTCTCATTGCAAAATCCAAACCCAAATTTTTTTAATAACTCAGTGGAGATGGTTGTGGGTGAAGTCTCGGGCTTTGGATCATGGTGGTTTTGGGTGTGGGGAGCTGTTGTGCGATTGGTTTTCGGTGTGGCAGGTTGGAGGCCTGTGATGAACAACGGCTGGAAGGGTTACAGTGATGGTGAGAGTTTTGGGTGAGGAAGATGGCTGCTGGACAGTGGTAGAGGACTGTGGAAGGCTGGCTATCACGACTGGCTAAAGGTTGGCGGCAAGGAGTGGCCGTGAGTGGTCAGAGTTGCAGTGGCAAAGGTTTGTTCAGGGACAATGGTAGGGTGGAGAGGAAAAAAAGATGGATGCGGGCTAGAGTTTCAGTGAGGGAAGTCGTTGCCAGCTATGGTCTATGATCAGCAGAGAGGAGCTATGACCGGGGTCGGCTGGAGGATTTTTTGTGAAGGGGAAAATATTTTAGGGAATAAATTTGTCATATGAATGACTTAGAATCTTGCATGAGATCCTACGTGACATTTGTGTCTTGTTATCATCCTACTTTCCATAACATGTCAGTTTAAAATGAAATTTAAGTCGAAAAAATTTATACGTACTGATATGATTATTAGAAATTTAGTTTATATATTTTTTATCTCATTCAAAAAATGTGCTAATATGATTAAAAAAATATAAAATTCGTTATTTTTAGTATAATAAGCCAATATTTAAAAGGTGTCCTTTATTGTACATGTATTTTTCCATGTAGAAAACAATTGCATGCACTCATAGCTGGAATTTTCCAGCAGCCTTTATCACTGTTTACAATGATTGTATAATTAATATGTGGATATTGAGATCTTGAGTGTCACATGAATCTACGTGGGCAGCATGGATGCTCGTGATTCTGCTAACGAACTGGAAACAACACCAGATGTGATTGTGACTGGAACTGCAAAGAGCGGTGGTGCTGGACCAGCCATTGGTCTTTTCGACATTGGCGTTAATGAACAAGCATATTTTTTCCGTGTTGTACTGCCTGGCATGCGGAGAAATGAAAGTAAGTTTGTTATCTCAAATGTTGAGTAGCATTGGCTTATGCCAAGCACCATGCTCCTTAAGTGCAACAACACATTTGTGGCTAATTCTTGATTCCACCACAATGAATCTAGAAATGCAAGTAAGCATTATTAAATTCTGAGGCTTAAAACGGTCGAAGAATGGTTGCCCATGTGATGAGGAGTTTACCCAGTCCATTATGCTTGTCTTTGCAGGTAATTTAAAATGTGAAATCGAACATGATGGGACTGTTCACATAGAAGGTGTGGTGGCAGCCATTGATGCTCGACTTCTCAAAGATTCATCCAAAGTCTTGCGGATGAGACTCCAGCAACTCAGCCGTCCGGGGGCATTCACCATTTCTTTTAGGTTGCCCGGGCCTGTTGACCCTCGACTCTTCTCTGCTAAATTCCGGGAAGATGGTATCCTGGAAGCGACCGTAATGAAATCCAGAATGCTATAGCTCTTCCAGCAAACTAGGTTCCACTTTTGGGATCAGATTCTTATCCGAGAGCTTAATTGCACCATTTATGAACCCCTGTAATAAACAAGCATGCTGTAAATCAGTAGGCATGCTGGAAAGAAACAAAAGGAAAGAAAACATCGGAAGCAGGGACATCTCTCACAGTGCATATACTGCCAGATTTACTGCAGACTATGTTTATCAAACAGATCATTACATTATCAATGATTACCAAAATTACTTCTTTCTTTTCCTTCAATTTATCATATCTTTGGCTCTACCATAATCTGCAGGTTTTGAATTTGCTTTTCAATGTTAAGATTCATTAACTTCAACTTACATGATGGTTCATCATTGTTGGTACAAGTAAGCTTTCAGTTGAAATTTTATTTGATAGAAAGAATTCCTCAGAACAAAAGCTAGAAGAAAATCCATATTAACCAGTGAATTCTTCCTTTAGACGTTGTTTTGTTTCTATATTCAACGTTCATCCCAAACATACAAATAGTTCGTATTTCTTGTTTTACAGTGTTGCTTATTGATGGCCTTGTAGGAAAAGATGTTATGGAATAATCTTTTCAGATATTTGGTTTTCTTTTGTTTTTTTTTTTTTTTAGTGAGTTTGATTAACCGAAAAACGGATGGAAATGTCGAAAACCTGAAACCAAAACGGAAAAACCGATTTCTCATCTCTAATATTATTTTCTCATAGATGAATGTATTCTGAACAAATATATTTTTCAGCTTATTGTTGGTCCAAATATTTGAAATGGAATTTCCTTGAAGGTTGCTATCCCATAAAACAAGAAGAAACTAATGAAGTAATCTTCAATCAATCAAAGACAAGAAGTTAATGATCTTCGATTGTTTAAACAAAATCCAAAGAGCTGTTATCATCGTCTGAGGCCCACGAACTGCCCATGAAAATAGGACCACGCGGATTCCCTCGTACACAATCCCTTTGTCGCTTGTGATTTTAGCCGCAGATCTAAATATCCTGTATGTAATAAACCTCGATATTTAAGAACTCTGAGAATTTTATGTTGAAAATAGTGTTCGATTCTGCAGAGGATCATCGAAAGAGGGTCAGATAGATAATAAAAAAAACTTCCGAACATTCGTAGCAACGTAATAAAAAACACTTATTCTTGTCCAATGATCCCTTGATATCCTTCACCACCCAAAGGAATTCCCAAAAGATTCTGGCTGTAAGTCTCCACATATTGACATCAACGGAAGTTAACTGGAAATGATCTGATTCGCATATTCAGGGAATCAGAAACTCTCTCTGCAGATTATACAATTAAACCAGTCAAAAGTCCACTCTTTGATGTGATCCCTTCGTCTGTTTCCCCAGGAAATTGCATGACAGGTTCCTCAAATTTATTGATCTGTACTACCCTTAAGAAAATTTTAAGTGTTTGGTCCCCTTACCATTAATTTTGGTTATTCTGTGATATTTTCTGCTAATATCATCTAACTTGTCATGATGGTTGAAGAGAGAAATGCTACTATAATGGTCGAGGAGAGAGACAAAAATGGATGAAGAAGATAAATAAAACATTAAAAAAAAAAAAAAGAGGATAAATTTAGAGAAAAAAATATTCGCAATAGGACACCTTCACCACTAATTTAACAGATAATTGATAAAAATATTAAATTATTGATGGAATTAAAATATGAAAAGCTAAATCATTGGTTTTTAAAACGAGAGGAACTAATTAATTTATTTTTCAAAATAAAAAGGACTAATTTGTTGTCTACTCTCAAATTTATTGATTTATACTTTCTTTACGTATTTGGTCCCCTTACTATAAATTTTTTAAAATTTGGTCATTCTATTAGAGTGTTTTCTAATATCATTCTCCAACTGGCCAACTCTTTATCTGTATAATCACTTGTTCATCACTAACCTCCATTAAAAGATCATTTTAATACTGGTTTAAGACAAAAAAAAAATTGATTTATAATGGCATGATTTAATATTGCTGGTAAAACTTTTGATGATATATAGTTGACAGGAGGACAGTATTAGTACATAAAAACAAAAACTATAAGGGGGTCGAGATGACAAAAATTAAGAGTTTAGGGACCAAATACAAACTTAACCAAGAAGATTTTTATTTATAAATCCCCTTGCAAACTCATTGTAACAACCCGGACTGAACACCAAAGAAAGTCTCTTCTTTCTATCTTCTTTGCTCCTCATTTCTTTCCTGCTCCCCTCCCACCTTGAAGCTCTTTAACAATGGCGTTAAAAGTACTCTCTGCCCTTGATGCAGCAAAAATACAGTATTATCACTTCAAAGCCATAATAGTAGCAGGCATGGGACTCTTCAGTGACTCCTATGATCTCTTTTGCATCCCTCCAATCCTGAAGCTTCTCGGCCGAGTATATTACGAGGACAATCATCACGACAAATACGAAATCCCGCCACTTGTGCTTGCTTTCATGTTAGGCACAGCTCTGTTTGGAACGGTGATTGGTCAGCTTGTATTTGGTAGGCTTGGTGATCGAATGGGAAGGCGCCACGTATACGGGATATCATTGATGCTCATGGTCGTCAGCTCAATCGGGAGCGGCTTCTCCTTTTGCAGGACCAAAACCTGTGTTCTTGTCACTTTGGGGTGTTTCAGGTTTTTCCTGGGACTTGGGATTGGTGGAGACTACCCTTTGTCGGCTGTAATCATGTCTGAATTTGCTAATAAGAAGACACGTGGCTCCTTCATAGCGGCTGTGTTTTCAATGCAAGGGTTTGGGATTTTGGTGAGCTCCATGGTGACCATGGCTGTGTCTAAGATGTTTGAGGCTGCTTCCAAGAACTTGTCAAAGGATCATACACCAGAACATGCCGATATTGCTTGGAGGTTGATTCTGGTTTTTGGTGCTGTTCCTGCTGGATTCACATATTATTGGCGCATGATGATGCCTGAATCCGCCAGGTACAGAACGTTTTTTTCGAATGCATCATGAATCATTCAAAATTACGGAAACCTTGTTTTTACTCGATCGAAACGCTCTTAACATTTTGAAAAAACTTCTATTACTAAACGAATGATGGACAAAAATTACGAATATTTTGGATAAAAAAGACATTTTTGTGATTTTTTTTTAAATATGGAGGGATTTTTATTAAATTTTAAAATTTCGAGTGGTCACAATACCTAAAAGAAGTTATTTTATTTTATTTTATTTATTTATTTTGTATTTTTCTCATTGGTATTATTAATGTTTAGTATGGTGCAATTATTTTGGCTTTTACTGATTTTTTTATGTACAATTGGTTAAGAAGGAGACCATAGCATGCAACGCCGGCGTCCTTAGGTTGACCAAATGGATTTTTTTTTCTATGTCCATATGTATGGACAACGATCTATCAGCGTCCATCACGAAATGTCACCAATCGAATTAATTATTCAATCTTTCATATATTAATGATCAATATTTTCTTGCAACTGATAAATTAAAATATACCGTCCAGTCATGTCATGATTGGAATACATATGAATAAATTATAAATTAATCCTTTTATTTTTTAAAAATAAATAAGTAATTTAAAAAAAAACTAATAATTTAATTTATTAACTAGGATTGATTACATTTAACTTAATTTAATTTTTTCCTCATCAATCATTCCATATTTTTTACTTTTTTTTACTTTTTATATTTCTTTAAAAAAATCAAAATACATTAAAAAAGAATGAAAATTATTCAATTATAAGAAAAATAAAAAATATAGAGATTAAATAATTAGTTGTTGAAATAGGAAGGACAAATTAATTCATTTCTTAAAACCAGAAATCAAAAATACATTTGAAGAAGAACAAAAAGGATTAAATTATAGAAAAATTAAAAATATAAGGGTTAAATAATTATTTGTTGAAATAAGAAGGACAAATTAATTCATTTCTTAAAACTAGAAATCAAAAATACATTTGAAAAAGAATGAAAAGGATTAAATTATAAGAAAAATTAAAAATATAAGAATTAAATAATTAGTTTTTGAAACAAGAAAGGATAAATCAATTCATTTCTTAAAACTAGAAGGGCTAATTTATAATTTAATCTTTATTCTACCAAAGAAAATCAATTCATTTCCATGAGAAGAAACGGTTTTGTTTTTTTTCCATTCAATTTCAGTCATGACGTTACAAAATCTAGTGTTGATTCTTTCACAGTCGACCGAGAAAATTGAGGTTACTCAAGCAAGTTAATCTAATTCTAAAAACAATTTATTAGTATTATTACACGATTTGCACTGCTTAATTTTCATTTTCTTTTTTTGTCATATCATGTAGGTACACAGCTCTGGTGGAGAATAATGTCCAGCAAGCAGCAATAGACATGGAGAAGGTCTTAGATGTTTCGATTAGCCAAATAGCAGAAGATTCTCCGATAGAGCTGCCACAAAATCCACCATCTTATCCCCTGTTCTCCATGCAGTTCTTGCGTAGGCACGGAATTGATCTCTTCTCCTCTGCCACCAATTGGTTGCTTCTTGACATTGCCTTTTATAGCAGCAACCTCTTCCAGTCCCAGATTTACAAGCAGCATCTTGACCTGGAAAACGCAAATGTTTATGATGAAGCTTTCAAAGTTGCTTTCTTCCAAACCATGGTAGCAATATGTGCTGCAATTCCAGGGTATTGGTTCACCGTCTATTATATTGATCGTTTAGGAAGAAGAAAGATCCAAATGATTGGATTTTTCTGCATGGGTGTAGTTTATCTTGCATTAGGGATACCATACAAATACTGGGGCACTAACAAAAATAAGGGTTTCCTAGTTCTTTATGGTCTTACATTCTTCTTTGCAAATTTTGGACCCAACACCACGACTTTTATCGTGCCAGCAGAACTCTTTCCAGCTAGGTTCAGATCAACATGCCATGGGATTTCTGGGGCAATGGGGAAGTTGGGTGCTTTCTTTGGGACTCTTGGATTTCTGTGGGCTACAAAATATGATGACCCAGATGATCTTCCAAAAATCAGCGCAACGAGATTTGCTTTGGTGAGTTTGGGTGGGATTTGTTTCTTGGGAATGGCTGTGACATATTTTTTCACACGAGAAACTAATGGGAGATCATTGGAGGAGAATGAGAATGAGAATGAAATTATCGAGCTGTACTTGTTCAGAAGTTCGACGGTTGCTGATCGCCACCCAAATACTTCTATTCCTGAAGAAGAGATTGCTCTGTAAGGAACTACACATACCCATTTTTTGTAAGTACTCTTAATTAGACAAGAAAATCCAGATAGATCAGCTGCAATTCTCTCTTTTCTTTGTTTTTCCTCCTCAAAGTATCAGATTTTAGCTTGTGAAATACCATTAGATGATTGAACTCCAAAACTCTCTTAAATGTTTTTATGTAAAAATTTGAAACCATTTTGATAAATTTGTACTGTTACTTTTGGTATCCTCTTTAAATTAGCGCTTAATTATTCCAAATTCACCAAAATTCTTTGATCATGTAGCTTGGCTGTTCTCTATCGCTGCTGCTGCATAAAAGTAAAAGCTTCATCGACAAACAAAAAGCTGCAAAACAGTCCACCTAGCTGCTTGAAATGCATAGGCAGTTTTATTTTCAACTTGCCACCAAATCTTTAATTCAAGTGCCTAAGAGAGCCAGGAAGTACCTTTCAAAACCCATTACAGGTTTAATTGCCTGCTTGACCAATGACACTAACAGAACATGAAACATAGAAAGAAGAACGAAACTGAAAAGGAAAAAGTAAAGAATTCAAGTCCATCTGGTGTAAACTGATGAATTTCCTAGCATAACTTTTGAATAATATTGCTAAATCTAACCAAAATAGAAAAACTTTAGTGAAGTTGGCAGCTTATGTGGGCACATACATGTCTACACTTGCAATTGCAGGTGAATCATCCAACTTAATTTTCCAAGAGTTCAATAAAAACACCATCACAAACCCAAAACTACAGTATTTATCTGATAATCCATACACAAAAGATGTACAAAAGCTTGGCTTGCCAACCGCTTTTCAAGTACTAAGCATGTCAAGCAACAAAAAAAAGTATGGAGCCAAGATAGAGAAGACAAATTTACATCCCAGCAGAGCATCAGACAATGAAAAGCAAAAGGTGGCTGTCATAAACATCAACATACTCTTTTGTCATATTCTCCTCCACTTTTCCTTGAGATCAGTGGGAGTTCGAGTTGAATCAAAAACTTGACGACCAAAATCCAAAATTTTCTTCCATGGAATATTTTTTTGTCCAGGTTTTGCAAATTTCTCCACTCCTTCCTGCAGTCAAAGAACATATTGCCAGCCAGTCGGGCAAATCAACATTTAACATTTCTTTGCTGATTCAGTCGTTCAAAAGCTAAAGTTGTCCATCAATGACTGCGAATTAAGAGCTGAAGAACTAGATATTATCCTAGGGTCACATCTATAGGCAAAGATGTTTTAACAATGTAGCAATGCTATGTAAGTTCATACCTTTAGCATGTCTTCCTCCTCACTTGTCCAACGCAACCTTTGACGTCTGCAAATTGGAAACAGAAGGTTGATTACAAAAGGTCCATTTTGTTACCGTCCCTCATTGGCTAAACAATTATATAATTGAAGTGATTAAACTGGAGATTTACTTCTTCAAATAGATGGAAAAAAAAAAAAAAAAACACTCACGGAGCCTTAGGAAATTCCCAGCGTTGCCTTGATTTCTTTGGAGGGGTAACTGTCTTGTTTTCGTTTTTAGCTTCTTTCTCAGCAGTGGTGTGTAGTTGAGAGGGTGCTTTCTTCGATGGTTTAGCACCACGTAATGCATCATCCATTTCGTTACCTCTACAATCCTTCTCCATTTGTGCTTCTTGTTCAGCATCATCAAATTCCAACCCTTTCCCATTGTCTCTACAACCGTCCTCCATTTGGGCTTGCTGTTCAGCACCACCAAATTCCACTCCTTTCACATCCTCCCTACAATCCTCCTCCATTTGTGCTTGTTGCTCAGCATCATCATATTCCAAACCGTTCCCATTGTCTCTACAACCGTCCTCCATTTGTGCTTGTTGTTCAGCATCATCAACTTCCAACCCTTTCCCATTGTCTCTACAATACTCCTCCATTTGCGCTTGCTGTTCAGCACCGTCAAATTCCACACTTTTTCCATTGTCCCGCCTCTCTCTACCACCACTAGGCTCACCAGCCACCAATTCAGAATCTATAAAACCCGACAAAACCTTCTTTGCCAACACAGCCTGCTTCATCAACTCTTTGGCCCTAGCAACTTCTCTTTTGTAGGAACAATAAGGACAATAAAACCTACCCAAATCATCAAATGTAAGCTTAAACTTTGCACACTTTTCATGAACAGAAACTGGACAATCAATCACACAGCAAACCAACAATTCCCCACGTCCATTACATATTAAGCATGCCTCTACCTCCATCCAATCATCACCATCAGCCACATTACAATCATCAGTGCTTCGGCCTGATCTTTTACTAAAATCATCATCATCATCATCATCATCCTGTAATAATAGTCCAGTTTTTAAAAATTTTAAGTTAATTAAAACAAAACAAAAAAAAAATTGATAAAAAGAAAAATAATAGAAAAGAGAAGGAGAGCAAGTACCGGATTGACGAGAGGAAATGGGCGTAGAGTGGCGGATGAGGGAGGTTTCTGACGCGATTTTGCAAAGCGCGGCTTGACACCGCCGGATTTAGTTCTCATTGTATTGAAGAACTCGAAATCAGGGCGTTTATGCCAGATTTCCACTGAGCTGAGAAGGGTCGATTTTTGAGGCAGTATGGACAGGAAAAACAATGGGAGTGGAAGAAAATAAAAGAAAAGAAAAGAGGGGATTTTTGTTTCAGCCAAATCGTAAAATGCCCCTCGAACTTGAACCAAAAATTAAATACTCTCCTAAACTAAAACATTTCTAATTTTACAATTTTTTTTATTTGTTCGTCAAGAGATCTATATACCTTAGCTGCAAAACGAGAATAGCTCTCTTCTATTAAACAATTATTAAATAAATTTAAAATTATTTGGACTCAAATTGTACTTGATTGAAGAATTTCCGAGTACATAAGCACTAAATTAAATCAATTTATAGTATTATTAAATAATATATTTTTTAAATTTGCTCTTTCTATTTAAGATTTTGTTGAAAAATTAATAAAAACAACTCATAAAAATTCTCTTAATTTCAATCAATTTTTCTAAAAACTTAGAAAAATATGTTTACTAATAGAAGAAAAAAGAGAGACGGAGAGATTTTTTCGCTCGTTATAATCCTAATTAAAAAAAGACAGATTAAAAAAAATCATGACTTTTGGAGGATAAAAACAGGAATTGTAGTTTAGGGACTATTCATATTTTTTGTTCAAGTTCAAGGGGTATTTTACCATTTAGTCTTTTGTCTAATCGACAATTCCACTTAAATTACAAACCAGCCATTGGGTTTGCCTGCCTGCCACTATGTCACTGTCACGATGTTAATCCACCTCACACTCTTGGGTCATGACATCATCCTCAAGGGCAAAATTCGGAATTTCAAACACAGAGCTAACCGGGAACCAAATATTTTGGGTTTCTTCTTCAATGACAGCACTCTCGTCAAGTCACCTTGACTTTCGGTTACATTTGTCTGAGTAAATTATAATTAATCCCTCTCTTTTTGAGAAATAAATTAATTAATCCTTGTCTTTTAAAAATTAATTATTTAATTACTTTTATTTATTTTATATTTTTTTCTAATTTATTTTATTTTTTAAAGAAAATAAATATTATAAAAAAATGATAAAAAAATATTTTTTAAAATAAAATAATATTAAATTAAATATGATCAAAATTATTTAATAAACTAAATAATTAGCTTTTAAAGTAAATGATTCATTTTTCCAAACTAGAGGGACTATATACTATTTACTCCATTAGTCATCAAGTTACCTTGACTTCAGTCGATGAATTACGTAAATAAAAACAATTCAATTACTTTTCCATAACAAAAACTCAAGTAACCAATGGATTAAACCCACTACTTTTATCTTGTATTTTCATAAATCCATGAAATAAACTCCTTATATTTCTAATTCAATCAATTATATATATATATATATATATATATATATATATATATAATTTCAATTAATTACGTATGATTTAATAAAATCAAAAAAATTTATACGTTAATTTTGAATAAAAAGCATATAATTATATACCGTGAGATATATATATATATATATATATATATATATATATATATATATATATATATATATATATATATTATCAAATTTGAAAAATTATATTCAAATAATTGAAATTGAAAATAAAAATTTAATTGATTAAAGTAAAAATACATGAACTTATTTGAACAACAATTTATGAAAACACAAGATAGAAATTGTGGGTTTAGCCCAGAGCCAGATATGGTATTAAAACTGACTTGCCATACCAAAAACGTGGATGGTATCACTTTTCATGCTGCCACTGTGGAACTCGAAACGCTAACGGTAAAATTAATTAAGCATTCTAAATTATTGCTTAAAGGAAAAAAAGTTTTAATTTTTTTAATTTAGGTTTTTAATTTTTTTATCTATAATTAAATTTTTTATTATATTAACTAATTTGAGGCAACATAAAAAATACATAAAGTTATTAAAACAATAACATATATCTTGAAAACTTTAAATACATAATACATACTGTTATTTTATATCTCTACATAAATCTAATATAAAATAAGATTAAACAATACGATGAAAAAACATAATTAAACATAAAAAGAAAATTAAAAATCACAAAAAAGTGAAATTTTCTTCTATTGACCAATATTTTGGTCAATAATTCAAAATATGATATAATCGATTCGTCTTAATTTGTAAATTGATAAGAGGTATTACACGCTGATACCCTAATAGCTTATACGTTCTTATGATAATTTACTGCTAATATATACTTCAACTCAGGTTTATGTACCCTGCAATTGAATCAGTTTTTTTTTTCCCTCTTTTCTTACAAGTTCAAAGTTTGAATAAGTCCAGGAAGCAACCAATTAATAGATGAAGAATTAAAAAAAATTATGCTTCACTATAAGAATTCTTGCTAGCTGCTTGCACTAACATATGCGATTAATTGTCAAAGCCTAACCTTCATGAGATAGTTGCATTGACTGATTATCAATTTTTTTTCTCCTCGCTCTCAGAATATCGGTATCTAGGAATTTTTTTTGCATAAAACTTTGATCTTCTAACTTTCTATATAGTATTAAAAGTAATTGGTTATAAGTGTTTTATGATTTGAATTCTTAATTTTTCTTACATTAATTTTTTTTTTCCATGATCAATTTCGAATCACATTGAATGCTTGCAAAAGATATATAGATTTTTAAAATAATAATATATAATTTTTTAGAGTTTTCAGGATGTGTGAAATTAGTCAATGGGATAAAAGAATTTAATTGCAGAAATTGATTAATAAGATAGAAAATTTTAATTGCAAATGAAAAGTAAAAAGACTGAGGATCTAAATTTAAAAAAAAAAAAAAAAAAAAAGGATTTTTTATTTCTTTTGACTAGATGAGAATAGCTCGTAACCAATTAGCTAGCCGTATATTAAGTGCCGGGACAGCGAAGAAATTGCAGCACAGTGACATTTTTGGACATCAATGATGTGCCTGCCTGCCGCTACTGTAAATAGGAAGTTACGATGAAGCTCGTTAATTAGCGAGTGTCAGAAGAAAATGGGAATTCAGGAATTGTTTTGGATTTCAGGAATGTATATTCACAGATCAGTAGTGTGAAGCCTATACTTAACTAACTAGCTAGTGAAGATGGCAAGAGCCTTTGAAAATCAAGGAGGTGAAGCTGTTCATATCCTCACCAGTGGGATTTTGCTACTAATTTGCCAAATTTTGATGACGATTTCAGTTACATCAATGATTGTTTTAGCTTGCGCTGATGGAAGTAGTGAATGCTGTAAATCCTGGTGACCGAAAAAAAGAAGGGAAATTACAATCAAGACGTGATGGAGATCAGGCCATCGTTAATTGCTGTGGTGGTGGTTGCGGTGATGGAGGTAGAGGTGGCTGTGGTGGTGTTTGCAGTGGTTAGTGAAGAGAAGTACTGCTAGCTAGCTAGCTGTAGCTGTGTATAGTACATTATCACCATGGGTTTTTCATGCTCATTTGTAAGCCTAAAATAATTTGGTGATCAGCTCTTACACAGTTTTTTTTTTTTTTTGTTTAGATTACTAAACAAAAGGTCCAAATGGGATTTGGCTATTATTTTGCCATCCAACCATTACAGATCATGGTAGTGTTGAAAGGAAGTTTCTTTCTTGTAAATTTCTTCAGATTTTAAGGAAGCTGTAGCGTAGTAGTAAAGAAAACATGAACTTTAGTGGTCGTTAATTTAGAAAATCAATTATTACAAGACATCATCCCATGATATCCAGATTTCAGAAATGGAAAAGAAAAAAAGGGAAAATACAAATACAGACCATTTGGCATATCGTCACTTCTTTTTAGTGGGATAGGAAGCCATTTTGTTGATTCCACAGATTCCTGCAGGCTTGCCAGTGTTTCTCTTCATCCTTATGTAACCCTTTTCTCCGTATTTAGGTCCCCAAGAGTTTTTAACAATAATGTAATCCAACCCCTTGGTTGATCCATATCCAACGGCTGCCACTCCATGATTTAGCTCAGTTCCACAATGTCCATCAAAAACACCCTGCAATATCAAATTAATTTAGCCTTCCATTCAAAATGAAAGATATACACAGCCAGTAGTGCTAAATGTAGACCAGCCTACCCCACTGTAAAACTGGAAGTCTCTGCCTGAAGCTTCAATGGCCACACTCAGGGGCTGGTTTGCAAGTGCCTTCAGTAGGTTTTCTTCGCTGTTTTGTGGCACATCATGGTATCCACTAATGGTTACTACCTCTGATAGTTCCTGCAAGATCAAAGACATAAATCATTAAAATCAAAGAATACAGCAGTGGTCGATTTTTATTTGTCAGCTAGTAATATATTTTGCTGATGGGCCTTGTTATTATACCTTTTTCATGCCACAGGTGCCTTCTTCCATGATGTACGGGTAATCTTCCTCCTTGTGGAGTCCACCACTGGAGATTATGTAAGAGAATGCATAATCCATAAGTCCTCCATTGCACCCATTGTTATAAGTAGTGTCACAATCGACCAACTCTTGCTCAGACAGGGATGTCAGATTTCCTGTAACAATCTGATTTATACCTTCAACTGCTGCCACTGTTGAAAAGGCCCAGCAGCTACCTGCAGAAATATATATGCATTCACCATGTTATGATCACATTACTCAATCTCTGTAACCATGGCTACTCAGATAGGAGTAAAGGACACTCACCACATGAACCTTGGTTCTTGACATCAGTAACAGCACCTTTCTTTCTCCAGTCCACTGACTTTGGGATGCTGGACACATCCTTGTAGGTGAATTCTTCAGAGGATTCTCTTCTGTTGGACAAGTCAACCTTCAAGCCAAGATACTTGTTTTTGAACTCTTCATGGCTCAAATCAGCAAACTCATTCAATCCAAGCCAGTAGTTAACTACCTTCTTGTTAATCTCATCAATGTGGAACAAGTTATCTTTGAAAATCTCAAATCTATGCCATTTTTCTTCAATGCTCTCATAAATCTTTCCATGTTTTGATATCCATGATTCAAAGAGATCAATGATCTTATCCCCTGACGTCAAGTCTTCTGGGGCATAGCCCACAATTGAGAAATCCCGAGCTAAACCAGAATATGCGAAGAATGACATGATAGACGACATTGCAAGAAGAAACATCAAAGAATGCGAGAAGAGTGCCATTTTAGCTGTTCGGATTTGAAAATGGGAAATATTGAGAAGTGGAAGGATGAATATGAAGGGAGGGGAGGTGTGGTTTATATAGGTTCTGCACTTTTGTACATGGCAGGTCTTGCTTTCAAGTCAAGTTTTTGGATTGTTTATTTTCAGAACACTGAGACTTTAAGATTGGTTCTTTCTGATTGCTTTGAATCTAAGCACATCACATGATCATGCGTGACATGATAATATACTAAACAACATAATTTCTTTTGGTTCATAAATTAAATTACAAAAAGTTAAATGGACTGACATTCTCTTGAATTCGAAATAAAGCAATGATATATATATATATATATATATATATATATATATATATATATATATATATATATTTTAAGAGGTGAAGAACGTTGCTTGACGGTCACCTGTAATATTTCGTGTAAATGTAACTTGCTAAATAGGCGTTAGCTAAAGAGAAATTTTATGTTACTCCAAAAGGAATTAACAGTATTTACTCTATAAAAAAGTGATAAATACAAAGAGAAAATAGAGAATTAAAAAAAAATTAGCATAAATATAAATTATTTTATCATTTTTTATGGATATCTATGTGATTTTTTTCTTTTTTTATATCTATTTTTGTCCTCAAAATAGACATATGAAGTATTGTTAGTTATTCTATGAGTATTTTTAAAATTTCTCGTTAGCTTAACACTTATGGGTAACATGTTTAAGAATCGATCTCATTAATCATTTATATAAGATAAGAAAAAATTACGAAAAGAGTTAGAATAAAATGATTGATAACTCAATATATTTTTATATTGCAAGGTAATTCTCTAACATGTAATTATAGTTTTAATTGAGTTAATTTTATTTTTGAATATATATTAAAATTTTAATTTTTTTTATCAATATTTTTGAAATTATTTATATAATTTGTGCATAAATTTTTAAAATTATTCACATAATTTGTATATAACTAATTTTATTTTCAAAAAATCACTACAAGTTGATTAAATAAAAAATTTTCATGTCTAAGTTGTAAAATTAATTATGGTAGTTTAACTTTAAATTTTTTCATAAAAATAAATTAGAAATTTGATATATATTTAAAGATAAAACAAATTTAAATTGAGGATAAAAAAACAGAGTGAAGTATTTTTCTATTATATGAGTCCAGATTTAACCATTAACTCTCGAAAAAAAGAAATGTGTAGGCCTCTTGTCCAAGATGAGGTCAAGTAGTAGCTGGCAGTCCACAAATCAAAACCATGTCGTTGGGCTTAAGTATGAAATGGGCTGAGTCCATACATAGTCCAGCAAGGTTTTGATGTTAGGCCAGCAAAAAGTAACGTAATGACGAGGGAAAAAAATAGCTCGAATAAGTACAAGGAGATCAGGGAGTAAATTATAAATTATCCCCTATTGTTTCAAGAAAAAAATTAATTAGTCCTTTTAATTTAAAAAATTAATTATTTAATTTTTTTAATCAATTAAACACGACTAATTTAATTTTTTTTATATAAAACGTCTTATTTTTTCATCAATTTTACTTATTTTTTTATTTATGTAATATTTCTTGAAATAAATAAAAATAATAGTTAATAATTAATTTTTGAAGCAAAAATATTAGTTCGTTTCTCAAAACAAGTGGGATTAATTTATAATATATTTGGATATAAGATGGAAGACCCAAACAAGGACAAGTAAGAAATCACTCTGCCGGAAAGGCTAAGAGATAAAAATGTATTTAGTATCTTAATTTATTCAACTTTCACAATTCGATATCTCGTCTTTGATTTTTATCGATAGATTTTCTGGTTTATTTATAATTTTTTTATTCTGTCTGTTAGTAGTGTTTTGCTGATAAAATATTGTTAGAACATAATCCAACTATCAAATTCATAATTATGTCAAACTTATACACATGCTATTGTTGAAGTCTTAAAGTTTCATGTTCTTCCGTGTCTTTCTTACGAAACCCATGATATGAAAGCCTTGGCTTCTTAGGACGTGGTGGTTTTGGATCAACTAATTGTTGGTAAAATATTAATCGACAAAAATTAAAGATGAGAAATTGATTATGAGTAAATTGCATAATCTCTCTTCGATATAATAGAAGGTGATTCCATTATGATTTTAGGAGGTTGTCCAACTCATTTGCGATCCCTTGGCGTCTAATCTATATTTTCGGAGACTGCTAGGCAAACATTTCTCTTTTTACTAGAATACAGCACATTAACAAAAAAAGAAATATGGTAGGCGACGGGTTTGCAAACCGAGCTTTTCTTCATCACCCAAGCGGGGTCACGTTTGCAACGCATGAATTACCTATGTCTTGTTGCAGAGCAATTTCAAACGATAGAAATGGTTTGTTCAATTATTGACCGGGTATCGATTAGTTTACCCGACTTCTATTAAGGCTAGAAATTAGAGACTTTAGAGATTATATGTTATGATTAGGTGCTTCTTGTTCGGTTTTTCAAAATTTTTCTGTAAATCATGTTTTGTATTTGGGGGTTAGGTTTCTTTGTCCTCCCGAGTCTGTTGGGCTAGGCTAGAGTTGTCCCCCCTTGTTCATTTTCCACTTTGATATCAATATATTTTCAAGTTATTGCCCCTATTTCCTATATATATTTCAGATCTAAACTAAATGATCCAAAATTATTGAACATTTTTCAATCAAACTAACAAAAATTAAACAAAAAAAAAGTTGGCTAGAGGAACAGATGTGACTTAAATTATCACATGCAATAACAATAAAAAATTGGCCAGAATAACCTATTATTTACCCAAAAATAAATCATGGTTATCGATTTAATTTTTTTAAAAGTTATGGATATATCTCAATCTGACTCAAAATTCATGATGCTTTAAAATCATTTAGCCCTAAGATTTAATTGTAAAAAAAAATTGAAGATAAGATACCAAATTGTGAAAATCAAATAAGTTCAGTCCCCAAATATTTTGTTACCTAAGGATTTACGGTGGCGAGTTAAAAGGTGAAAAAGTTATCTTGTTTCTAGTTGGCCTGCCAGCTTGCTGTTAACATCCAAAGCCTGCAGCAGTTTAGATGCATTATGAAACCCATATTGATTTCTTGACAGTCTTTTTCTCTAATTGCATGTCCTCTCGATACCTTTTCGCAATACTCCCAGTGAGCTGTTGTTTTCGTTATGCCCTCCACAAAATAACAAATTTGAGTTATTTCAAATCGAATTTTGTCATTCAAAATCTCATCGATCACTGGGCAAGACATGATCACAATCACAATAAAATATTGTCAATATTTTTTAAGAATTCCTTTCTCATCTACTGCAAGTTAAATGATTTTTTTTAATGGAGCGATGATGTGATGTCTTAAAATATAATTTATATTACTTTTTAATATCTATTTTTTAAATGAAAACATTAATATTTGAATTTAAAATTTATACATATTTATGTTATTTTGTACTTAATATTTAAGAAATTAAAGATAATAAGACTTGAACTCAAGACTAATTGATTAATTAAATTTTAATATTTTATAGATAAGACTTCAGAATATAATTTATATTATTCTTTAATCTTATTTTTTATAGTATAATTCAAAGCGAGCAGACTTTTCGATTAAAAACAAAATGGATATAGCTTGCAGAACCATTTAAAATTCATGCAGCAATGGATAAATCTGAAGTTTTCATTAATGCTGGATGATTTTATTTTGGGGCTGGGCTTACGTTAAGTCATTAATGAGATTTAGCTAAGCTCTTATTACCATATCCTCACTCTTTAGAGAAATCTCAGATTGGAATGTCTGCTTTATAACAAAAAGAAGAAACTCATTATTTATGTGGGCCAATTTGAACCTCCCCTGTCCCTGTACGAAACATATAAGAGCCCAAAAGGCTGATTTTCAGCTGATTGACATTTGATGGAATTAATGCAGAAAAAAGGGTCACACTTGACATTTACAACGTGTTTGGGAGAATGGAAAGTTAGAGGAAGGAATTTTAGGGAAATGATTGATGAAAGAGGAAAGTTAAGAATGGCAAGAAGGTTTAATTAGTAAAAATAGCTTTAATGGTTTAATTAAATGATTTCGAGTTTAAGTTTTAATGTATGTAAAAAACTTTTTTAAATAGTTGTTTTCGTCTCATGTATCTGATCAAATAACGAAGGATTAATTTAAATTTTTAAATTTAGAATACCTTAAAATAATAAAAAAAAGTTAATTAATAGTTTTTACTGTTTCGGAAATAAGAAAGAAAATGGAGGAGAGGATGGAGATTTTCTTACATGGGCTCCCCAAAAAACCACTCCATTTCTCGGGAGAAAGCGAAAGAAATTGAGTAAAATTAATAGCCTTACAAACGTTTCCTTAATTAGCAAAAAAATGAAGGACTGAAAATGCAATGCGGCGAAATTTTCTTTATAATTCCATTTCTTCCCTCCAAAATAATTAAAATCAATAAAAAAATAAACATGATTTATTACTTAAAAAATAATAAATTTAATCTCTGTTGATATAAAAATTAATTTATAGATATCTCATTAGTTATAAATAAAAAAACAAAGAAAAAAATTTAAAACGTTGATGCAATTTAAAAGGTAATAGATTTAATTTTGATTAATAGAAAGATTGAATTAAAATATATATATATATATATATATATATATATATATATATATATATATATATATATATATATATATATATATGAGAGTTTCATTTTCTTTCCCTTCATTTGCGATCCTTTTTACTTTTATTTCCCTCTCATTTGGTTTCCGAACAGTGTTCGTTTTGAAGTTCATGGCCGCTTGCAAGATTAGTGCTTCAGAGTTCTGACACATCAAACATGCGTACAACGCCAACCAAATACGGGAAGAAAGGAATATAAAAACAAAAAGATAGCCCTGTTCCTGCACAAAACGATAAGCAAACTATGGTGGTCCAGATATACAATGGCTACAGGCTACAGCCATGGCCTAGCTACAAGAAAGGCCCACAATGTGTCTGCAGGAACAAGTCACCTTCATCAACAATTCTCCCCTCATCCGTTTCAAATTTAGCAAAGAAAAGACTAATCGATTATAAAATATTTGAACCGTTGGTCGATGAAGAAAAAAATCTTAATCTTTTTTTTTCTTTTTGATTTGATTCTCGGTTTTTTTTTGTTAGTGATTAAATGTTTTTATTTTGTTGATTAGTTAATATATAAAACTATTAAAACAATAACACGTATCTTAAAAGCTCTAAACACAATACATATATAGATATTTTTTTACTCTATTTGTCTCTCGTATACATCTAATATAGTTTGAGATATACTAATAGAATAGAGAGATTTAATTGCAAAAAAAAAAAATTATAAACTTTTTTACAATGGAACAAAAATTATGAGTACTTTATAATACTCAACGAGTAACTATAAACTTTTTTACAATAGAACAAAAAATTATAAGTACTTTATAATACTCAATGAGTAATTATAAACAATAACGTGTATATTAAAAACTCTAAACACAATACATATGTAGCTATTTTATTACTCTATTTGTCTCTCTTATGCATCTAATGTAGTTTGAGATATATCAACTTAATATAAAGATTTAATTGTAAATAAAAAAAATTATAAACTTTTTTACATTGGAACAAAAATTATGGATACTTTATAATACTCAATGAGTAACTAGTACGCATATATATTAGTTATTCTATAAATCGCTTTTGAAGAAATAGATAGATATATATAAAAAAATAATAATAATCATATCCGGATTCATCAAAAGTTATAAGAAGATTTTCACGTTAATTTAATTTTTTTATTTTTCTTTTCTGTTTATATATATATTTTTTATGGAGTAACTTATTGAATATTATAAAATTTATCCTTTATAACCTGTTAGCATAAAGAAATAGTGATTTCTTAATCTTCTATCCTCTCAAAATCACACGTACAACTTTGCAAATCTAGCTGGTGTGTTTCGGGCTTCTCCTCTGTTCGCGGGGTTTATTATTTGTGCTGCATTGAATGGCTGAATCCTAGCAAGAAGAAGGTAGGAAAAGGATTTTGGATGCTGAAGTGAACAATAGTAGATACTGACTTTGCTTGCTTTAGATGTCCTTTTTTTTTTGCAGGGTTCCTTTTAGTATTTGTAGTAGAAGCATTAGGTCCTTTCCTAACCACTCTATTTATTAGCCTCTCATTAATGTCACTACCAACAACGGTTTCTATCAACTACATTGGTCTGCTTTTTTAAAACGATTTGTGTTTTTTCTGATTAAAACAACTTAGATTGTGTTTAGTGATGTGTTCGTATTACACTTTAAATTGCTCTTTGAAGTGCGTTTAAATTGAAAAAGGCATCGAATTAATGCTTTTTTAGGTGTTTTTGAACGTTTTGATACATCCAAAATTGGTGTCAATATATATATATATATATATATATATATATATATATAAAACCTTGAAAAACGTTTCAAAATACTGAAAAAATACCCATTTCCCAGCATCTTAATTAACTGTTAGTGCTAGTATTAGGAAGGTACATGATGGAATGCCTTGACCATCTCTCTCTCTCTCAAGAATGACGTGAATAATTTCATGGAAGCCGAAAGGCCCAAGTGGTGGTCTAGGGGAGTGGTTACTACTTACTACCTTATGTGATAATGCCAGAGTGGACCTCCAGGGGGTAATCAGACATAGGCTCTAGTTGCTACGAAGGTTGAAAGGGAGTAAATTATAAATTAGTCCTTCTTCTTTTGAAAAATAAATTAATTAGTTTATCTTTTTTAAAAATCTAATCATTTAATTTTTTATATTTTGATTTTATCAATAATTTTTCAAAAATATAGTTCATTTAATATTTTATTTTTCTTATTACTCTCGTTCTCTCTCCTTAAAAATATATATGATAATTTGGAAAAAAAAATCATTAATCAACTAAAAAACTGATTAAGGAATTATGTTATAAATATAATTAAAACAAGAAAAATTAAATAATTAATTTTTTTAAAAAAGACTAATTAATTCGTCTTTCTAAATAAGAAAGACTACTAATTTATCATTTTCTCGGTGAAAAAGAAAGGGAAAAAAACAGTAAAAAGGATTGCATTTATAGATAGATAGATAGACAGACAGACAAAGAAGATAGGTGATAGTAGTAGGACTCGTCTAGGCTTGTGTAACCAGTGAGGAAAATTATGCAGTGGTAGTATTTAGGATTAGATTCTGGGCGGTACGTGGCTGACTGCTATCTTTTACTTGGGTGAGTTACTAAGATCTAAGATAGTTATATATAGCTGCCTGCAACAGCAGCCTAGGAAACCTGTTCTTTTACCTGATCCTGCTACACGTGCAACGCCGACACGTTTTAGGAGGAGACGCTCTCCATAAATGCTCCCAATTCCCAATCACATTCATTTGGAGATTCCAATCACCCTTTAAACTAGCATATAAACCTTACTAGGACTGCTAATTTTTAACTTACCAAGTTAATTTAGCTTAAAAAAACAATTCAGTAATCGATAATTATTTTTAAATGATACATATATATGTGTGTGATTTTATATATATCGAGATCCCGTATCATTCGAATTTTTTTAATTAAAACCTTAAGATATTTTTATCTAATTTAAAAATTTTATTTTCTTTCAAACCTTAATGCGTTAGGTAAGCATATGTAAAAATCTTTAATCAGTAACTAGATTTATTTATACTGTATGATAATATAAAAAATCTAGCTAGCTACAGCAAGAAAAAAAAATCAAGATATGCCATGCATTGTTATAATTAATTTAATTGTTGAGCGAGTTTATATAAGCAGACAAATGCTAAACATTAAAAAAAAATAACTTCAAAAATACAGAATATCAATATCTATGATCATTTAAACCATTAAATTTGCTATTTTATTTAGATCTGCTTTAATTTTTTTCAATATGATTCTACTACTGCATCTTTACATCGGTCTTCTTTAACCCAGCTAGTAACCGAAAGCACAAAAAAAAAAAAAAAAAAAAAAAAAAAAAAGACAAAATATGTCATGTACTATTACGATTGATTTGATTGTTAGGGGAATTGATATAAACAAAGAAACGTTAAACATTAAAAAAAAAAAAAAACGTTAAAAAATATGTACAGACGTTAGACTAGTTGAATATATTTTTTTATATATCTGATTCTGCATTAAGATTATTAATTATTCATAATTTTCTTGAAATTTCCTTCTTCTTCTTTTTTTTAATATATTAATTATGAAAGGAAAAGCATAGCATCGGATCCCCAAACGCAGAAGGGGAGAAAGAAAGAAGAAAAGGAATCTATAACAACTTTCCTTTTTCTTCAAAAAATTGAAAGCTCTACCTTTTAACCGTGTAGAAGCAGTGGCCTGGAAAGAAGTGAAGATGAATTTCAGTAGCAGCACGAAATGTTAGTTTACTGGCTAGCTAGCTAGCGTAAGATGATGAGCAGTATTATCTTAGCTTTGATAATAAATTAAGAATTGGGTGAGGATGATCTCACTATTTCAGGATGGTAGCCTCGTGTTTCTCTGTCTGAAAAATCTGACTCCTAGCTCTAGCTATGTGTAAAACATGCTCACACACGCACGCATAATAAAATCTTTGCAACCACCTTAAAATTTGGGGTTCAGTGCTTCAAAATCGTAAAAATCAAGTCCTTTTATCAAGAAGATTGTTGATTGAGTCCCTCTATGCTAACAATTTACCTAATATCGTCCCTCTTTCGGTAACGCCGTTAACAGAAAACAGTGATTTTTCTAGAAATTGTAGTTTTGATATATTAATTTATAAATCTCAAATTAAGTAAAATCACATTACTATTAAATTTATAAATTAAAACCCATTTTGCTTAGTTAGGCGAGGATTTAATAAAATAAAAAAAAATAAAGTTATATTCACAGTCAAACGACTTCATCAATTTTAATCAATTTAGATTTCAATTAATTTGTTTTAGTTGAAAATAAAGTTATGCAAATTTATAAATACCACATAAGCTAGATGTAATTTTCTAGCAAAGCAAAATTTTATTTAATTTTGTACTTTTTTTCTTATATAATTTGTCTTGTAGGTTTTGACTTAATAGTAAATAGGAAAAGTCCTTTTAGCTTATTTTTTCAATTAAAATTAGACAAGGCTTTTCCACTGGGGATAACAGACATATGTTGGTACAATCAACACGTTCCATGTTCCTCGTTAATGGCTATCAACAAGGAAGACTGATGCTAAATCACATATTGACATGAAAGGAATTTAGTCAACCCTTTCCCTATTCGAAGTATTTGATTGAACATTGTTTAGTAATTTAGGGACCAAAAGGGTCCTGAAGACTTGAACCTCTTAAAACATACCACCATCCATCCATCCACACATGAAAAACATAAAGTAATCTCTGGTTACTCTTGTCATTTTCCTTTTAGAAATCTTTCAAAATTTTTGCCTGAATGGGAAGCTTTCCAGGTGCGGTTCTGAAGGCCCCCACTTAGCTTTTATGAGCCCAAATCTATCTCCATTCTTTCCCATTCTCAATCTCTCTCTGTCTCTCCCTCACACATTTTCCCATCCTTCTTCGGTTTCAGTACTGCTTTAAATATTGAAATCCCTATAAATTGCATGCAACAACGAATCATTTCTCTTCATTCACTGCCAAATCCCAATTAACGACCTTCATTCCCATTTTTACAGCCTATCCTCCATCTATCTCTGTCTGTGAAGATGTTGGCAGTGGAAGAGCTTCTGTGTGAACTAACTGGTGAAGAGATAAACGAACAAGGGTTGCCTCCAGGGTTTAGATTCCACCCAACAGATGAAGAGCTTATAACCTTTTATTTGGCTTCAAAGGTTTTTAATGGGAGTTTTTGCGGTGTAGAAATTGCTGAGGTTGACCTTAACAGATGTGAACCCTGGGAGCTTCCAGGTATATCCACACACATATATATTTATGCCTAGCCTATTCATTTTTAGCTTCATGTCAAGATGCATGGCACCAAGAGAAATGAATGATCAGAATATTCCCTTTAGCTTTAGGTTGCTGCTATAACTTAGTTGCTTCATATATCTATATGGTGGTAGTTTTCAAGAAAAGTCTCTCTAATTCTTTGCTTTTCTACTTGAAGATGCTTTCTCTCTCCCTTTTCAGGTAAAGCTAGCTAGCTATAACTAGATCAGTTTAAGTTGGATCACACTAAGTACTGTTAAGAATTGGACGTGCACACACATTTTATTGATTTCTCCTTGCGTTTTCTTTTTGCGATATATAGTTTACTAATAATTAAGTCATTCTCCACAAGATACATTTTTCTCTTTACTTTAGCACTGAGCTGATCAGGCCCATAATTTTCTGACGAAATCCCGATTTCATTAATGCTGTAGTGGTGTTGCTTTTCTTGTTGTTTAATTAGATGTGGCGAAGATGGGAGAAAGAGAATGGTACTTTTTCAGCTTGAGAGACAGGAAGTACCCAACAGGGCTGAGAACGAATCGGGCTACCGGAGCTGGCTACTGGAAGGCTACAGGCAAAGATAGAGAGGTATACAGTGCTTCAACTGGTGCTTTGCTTGGCATGAAAAAAACCCTTGTTTTCTACAAAGGCAGAGCTCCTAGAGGTGAAAAAACCAAGTGGGTCATGCACGAGTACCGCCTAGACGGTGACTTCTCCTACCGCCACACGTGTAAGGTAATGTAGACCGACCTTTTTCCCTCCACACGTGTGCTGTGGGAATCGAGTTGATTAGCATGCTTGCCGCTGTATAATATTTTGTTTGATTCTGAGTTGACTTGTTGTTCATCTGAACTGGGATTGCTGTCGTCCACGGCAATTAGACAATTTTCACTTTGGAGGGTAGTTTTTGATGTGATTGGCTTGATTTAACAAAGCTCTGTTCCTTGTCAATTAATGGCCAGACTCCATTTATTATTCTCTGTTTACTTCAAAATGTTCATGTTTCTGGGAAATGGTTAACGTTTGCAGGAGGAATGGGTGATTTGCCGGATAATTCACAAAAAAGGAGAGAAAAGAAGTGCGTTTCTCCAAGCTGGGCAAGGCTACCAAATCTTGGAAGCCACGTCACCAGGAAATTCAGGCTCATTGCCTCCATTGCTTGATGCATCAGCATCACTATTTGATCAATGTCAATCCAAGAACACAGTAGTTGAGGCCCTTCAAAACGCTTTTCTGATTCCTGAACACCAAGAGAATGACCTCAAAAGCCTACTAAACCCTCTTGTTTCCCAATCCCATGGCCTGTCAATAAATGGTTTCCAACCCTCCTTTTCACCCACTCCCTTCTCCATCACCAGCACAACCTCATCAACCAATAAAAACGCAGACACAAACACCAACAACAACATGATGCTCTTCAAGTCCATCCTCTCATATCAAGATTGCCCTTTGAAGGAACAACCCAGTACTCTTTCTAAACAGTGGAAGACAGATGCAAACTTTTCCCATTTTCAGCAACTTGATTTTAACTTGGGTTGTGTGGACAAGATCATTAACCCAAATCTATACCAAAATAATCCCTTGTTCTTTGAGATGGATTGTAGTACTAACGTTTTGGGGTTCTCAGAATCTGCTTCTGCTGCAGATACCGTAGCCCATGACATGTCAACTTCAATTGCCTTTAGCAGAGCCGGCTTGCAGATGATGTTAGATACTCCCATCAGACTGCCTGCAGAATCTTGGCCGTTGGATCCTTAACGATTTAATTTCAAGTCCCCAAGAACATTAATTATTGCTGTAATAGATGATAGTACAATATTATAAACTGTTACGTACGATATCTATACCATGCTTTAGTATGTTTTAATGTAGTTTAGCTCCTCTAAAATGTAGGCTCGCCATTGCAATTGGCAACTCCATCCATGCATGTATCTATGTAAAACTCGAGGCTAATTGATTATAAAATAATCCGAGTTTTTTTTTCCAAGACATCAATATTCTTTTATTCTAATATGGATTGTAAATTTTTTCATTTCATTAATCATTTTAGATAACACTGAATGCACGTGTTTTTTCCACCTGAAATGAGTGTTTACATAGCTTAGATAACTAATCAATTTTTATTATAATTTTTTTTTGTAATTAAGTTATATTTTGTTAATCAATATTAGATGACATTGAGTATCAGTAGAATTTTGCGGTACTTTCGAATTTCTCTATCTAAATTCTAATAAGATCTTAGCTCGAGTTTGCTGACTTCTTTTATAGTATGCAACTATTCAAAATAAAAACTTCCAATCCAGTTTACAAATTATGTATAGAAAATAAATTACAACGATAAAGTATATAGAAAAAATAAAATAAATAAACATTTTGAAAAACAAATGACTTGGTAAAATAAATGACAAAAATAAACATAGACGAGGAATTAAATAAGACTAAACTTATGGCCTAACAATTTGTCCCAAGTGAAATCATCATTGTGTCACTACCAAAAGCTTGCGAACTCTCAAATTTTTTTTTATGCTTATTTATTTATGTTGAAAATCTTATTTATTTGTAAGTATAAGTTATTATTAATTTCAGAGATACTATTTAGAATTTTCCCATACTTTATATTAGTTTCTTTTGTGACTAAATATGTATCATAAACATATCTTTATTTACATGGCTTACCGTTTTGAGAATATGCCTTGAAAAACACCAATCCTTATCTTAATACTTTAAATGCTTCTTGTATCTGTTCAACATTAATTAAAAGTACACAATGACATGAGAAGAAAACTTGATTGGGAATGAAAAAAATCAGAATTCAAATCAAATGATAAAAAAGTTGGAATTTTATTGTTTCCATGATTAAAATTTCGGAAATTTTATAACCTATCAACCCGATAACAATTATTGTACAAGGATTGCTTGGTTTGCGAGATTTTTTGGCTGCCTTTTGGGGGTTTGAAGATTCTCAAACCTTTTAGAGACAAGCTCAGCGACAGTTTCTTTTTGACATGACCCCATGGATGGGATTGGAGGTTGTCGATGCGTAGGCCGTAGAGTACCATTTATTAGAAAAATTTATGATTGCGATTGGATTGGGTCCTCCATCCTGCCAAGCCATTCCCAAAAGCACCTAGCTTGGTCCTTGCAACCTAAAAAGCTCTGTTTAAAGGCATAAAGTCCATGACAAATGGCATAAAGCGTTGTATGGTTAACCATTAGCAACGTCTGCGTGAAAGAGTAGGCAAGAATAAGTGTGAAAAATATTTAGTAAGGTTACTGTTGCTGTAAAAATTGAAAAACAAAAGGATATGATGACAAAATTAGCAGGATAGGGTGTAGCGCAGGTTCGGCAAAGCGATTATATCATCGATAGGAACTATTCAGACAACATTGATACTCTTGTTTTATTTTAGAGCATTTGTGATTTTTGCAATAAAAAGTAATGGAAAAATTGTTTGATAATATTTCAAAAATTGTTTAAAAGTAAAAATTTGAAAATTACATAATGAGATTTATGGGTTGTTGTTGGTTTTAGCACATTTTAGAACTTTTAAGGGATGTAGTCTAACAATAAAAAAATTGTTTTGTTTTGATAAAACAATCTATCAAACTAATTGTTGTTGGTTTTAGCACATTTGTGAATTTTGAAAGGATGTAATCTAACAATAAAAAGATTTTTTTATTTTGATAGAACTTAAAATATATTTTTGATTATTTATAGAAAATTAATCATAATTATTTATTAATGGTATAAAATTTGGATTGGTTTGGTCTAAAAAACAGCTTAATGATCGATCATAAAATCAACATGTTTGATTGTTTAATTTAGTTTAAAAATAATAAATTTAATCTCAATTAATGTAAAAAATTATCCAAAAATACAACCCTAGATATTTATATTAAAAAAAAAGACAAAATCGCTGGGCCATAATAAAATCCGATGGTCTCTTTCCTTTCAATCCCCCCCCCCGGGGGAAAATCTCTCTCCACTTTCTGGGCCGTAAAGCCCAAACTTCCATCTGGCCCATCTCTATTGATCTATTGACTCAAAACTTGCGCGAACCAGTACGGTGAGAAGCCCCCTGTATATGTATGAGAAATCAATTTTTCTCGAGTTTCTTTTTTTCCCCAATATCTCTCATCTGAGAAAATTTTACAGTCAATTATAAATTATTCTATCTATTTTCGAGAAAAAAATTAATCAATCATTTGTATTTGAAAAATTAATTATTTTGTCTCGTGACAAGGATTGATAATTATTAATTTAGTGTTATTTTATTTCATAAAATATTATATTTTTTTCATCAATTTTTCTATATATTTTGCTTAATAAATATATTTAAAAAAATCAAAATATAAAAATTAAATATTTATTTTTTGAAATAAAAAAATTAATTATTTTTTTTTTCAAAAGTAAAGAGAATAATTTATAATTTATTCAAAAATTATAGGCTGAGTCAAGTCAACTAACAGCGACCAATATTCATCTCTCAATCCTACTTGAGTTGAAGTCGAATTCTCTTTGTGTTGGCAGCTAAAGGTCAACTCCCTCCCTCATGCGATGCCAAAAAAAAGTATAAACTTAAACATGCTTTCCCTCGTAAAATTTAAAGTAGTCCCTTTAGTTTTGAAAAACAAATTAATTAATTATTTTTGTTTTACAAACTAATTATTTAATTCTTTTTTTCATTTTATTTTTTTATAAAAATATTAAAATAAATAGATATTATAAAAATATTATAATTAAAAATAAAATAATAACAACTTAAGAGTGTTAATTGCATATCAAAAAACTAAATAATTAATCTTTCAAACAAGGGAGATTATTTAATTCGTTTCTCAAAACTAGAGGGACTAATTTATAACTTAATCATGCTTGGCCACGTTTGCCATGCAAAACGCAACTAAATTGAAAATATAAGACCAGCCAAAATAGCGGTACAAACCCTAAACTTAATAGAACTATAACAGCTACTCAATTGGAAATCTGCAAACCCCAATTATTGTTGGAGATCGAAGGACTTACCCCTTGCACCCGTACTTAGCAGTTTTAACTGGAAATCCAAGGTAAGATTAGGACGGCCTGTTGTAAGAAATCCAAAGTAGATCAGGGCAGCCTGTTCGAAGGTAGAGATCGATCTCAGGCTAGTGTTGGATAAACATGAACAAAAACGGATCAAGACGCAAGAGTCATTCTCAAACCATAAATCAGAAGCCCCGAAAAAAAAAAGCTAGGTTTGATTAGAGATGGATCCAAGATGCAGCTGCAATCATGGCAGAAATACCAGCCACAATATCCAGCAAAAGCTGAGCAAAATCCTGTGGCTATCTTTGATGAACAAAAACAGCAGCAGCAGGCATCACACCAATTACTAGCTAATCATCCCATGTTGGCAGCACAATATTTCGTACTACATGTGTATGGCCAAGAACAACAAAAGCAGTATTATATGGCAATGACACCAGAACAAGTTCAATCCTTGAATGATTGTTATTACCAGGAATTCATGTATAAACAGCTACTGGAGAAAAAGAAACAAGAATGGCTGCAAAGTCTACAGAAAAGCAGAAATATGGATGATGGCCACTTCCTCACATCTTTCTTATATTCTGAAAACTCATTTCTAACACCATGGAGTTGGAATCCTGATCAAGCTCCTTGTACCGAAGAAAACCGGCGTATGATGTTCCAACCTGGTTCGTTCTTTAGCTACCATGTCAGTATCATCTTTTTTTTTTTTTTTTTTTTTGGGTTTTGTTTTTTTTTTAACTTTGTAGATTGCAGTGTATGCTAGAGTGAGATCACAAAATTGTTTAATGATTCTTGTACTCTAATTTTTTTTATTTTTATCGTGTTATAGATGCCATCTGCGAGGATTAAAGAGGAAGAATGTTCCAGGCAGGAGGAAGATTAATATTCAAGGCAGTCTCAGAGTTCCAAACAACGCTAGATTTAAGGTTAATGGCATGGCTTAGACCTTGCCATTTGCCAAAACCATTTGATTAACCCTAATTATTTTAAAGTAGTTTAATTTAATCATTATAGAGTTATACTGTTTAGGAAAAATAGAACAGTGAAGATCTTTTAATTTTCTGATCTTTGATTAGAGTCTTCATGATTTCTATCTTTCAATTTTTTATACTTCAATCAGAGTCTTCATGATTTCTCTTGAATGACTTTATCAGAATTCAGAAGCTCTCCAGGTGCATTTTTCTTCTCTTTTTGGTCTTTATTATCTGCAAACGTGAGCATTATGGTACTGTTTTTCTGTTCTGATGGGTGAAAAAAAATCCTGCCGTGTTTTTGGTCTGGCAGGTTTCTTAATCAAGATGTGCTGGGGTTCGAATAAGCTGTCCTTGATTTCAAAATTGGAATACATGGAAAAACGATGGTTAAAAACCCACCATTTTATGAACTCTTGGAGAATCCATGTGTAGATCTTTTGCACCTTAGAAAAGAAAGCCATCTATGCACCCAGTCTTTTTTTCTCTTGTAGCTAGCCAGCTAGTAAATCACAGCATTGAAAACTCTCAAGTCCTGCCCATTACGGATATCTCTTTGAGTAATAATCTGACGATAAAAGGCAGACTAAATAATAGCTAATTATAACAAATATTCTATCACTCATTCCCAACTAAAGGAAAAACGGTAACAGAATGATTTTGCCAAATGGTCTAATCCTGTGGCTATCTTTGATGAACAAAAACAGCAGCAGCAAGCATCACACCAATTACTAGCTAATCATCCCATGTTGGCAGCACAATATTTCGTACTACATGTGTATGGCCAAGAACAACAAAAGCAGTATTATATGGCAATGACACCAGAACAAGTTCAAGCCTTGAATGATTGTTATTACCAGGAATTCATGTATAAACAGCTACTGGAGCAGAAGAAACAAGAATGCCTGCAAAGTCCACAGAAAAGCAGAAATATGGATGATGGCCAATTCTTCACATCTTTCTTATATTCTGAAAACTCATTTCTAACACCATGGAGTTGGAATCCTGATCAACCTCCTCGTACCGAAGAAAACCGGCGTATGATGTTCCAACCTGGTTCGTTCTTTAGCTACCAAGTCAGTATCATCTTTTTCCTTTTTTGTTTTGTTTTGTTTTAAGTTTGTAGATTGCAGTGCATGCTAAAGTGAGAACACAAAGTTGTTTAATGATTCTTGTACTCTAATTTTGTTTTGTTTTTATCGTGTTATAGATGCCATCTGCGAGGATTAAAGAGGAAGAATGTTCCAGGCAGGAGGAAGATTAATATTCAAGGCAGTCTTAGTGTTCCAAACAACGCTAGATTTAAGGTTAATGGCATGGCTTAGAGCTTGCCATTTGCCAAAACCATCTGATAAAATTATTTTAAGGTAGTTTAATTTAATCATTACAGAGTTATATACTATTTCGGAAAAAATAGAACAGTGAAGATCTTTTAATTTTTTTATTCTTTGATAAGAGTCTTCATGATTTCTATCTTTCAATTTTTTTTCTTCAATCAGATCGTCTTCATGATTTCTATTGAATGACTTTATCAGAATTCAAAAGCTATCCAGCTGCTTTAATTTTTCTTCTCTTTTTGGTCTTTATTATCTGGAAACGTGAGTTTTATGGCACTATTTTTCTGTTCTGATGGGTAAAGAAAAATCCTGCCGTTTTTTTTGGTCTGGCATGTTTCTTAATCAAGATGTGCTGGGGTTTGAATAAACTTTGCTTGATTTCAAAATTGGAATACATTGAAAAATGATGGTTGAAAACCCACCATTTTATGAAGTCTTGGCGAATCCATGACCTTTTGCACCTTAGAAAAGAAAGCCATCTACGCACCCAGTTTTTTTTTTTTTTTTTTTGCAGCTAGCCAGCTAGTAAATCACACAGTCAGCATTGAAAACTCTTAAGTCCTGCCCTTTACGGATATCTCTTTGAGTAATAATCTGAAGATTAAAGGCAGCCTAAATAATAGCTAATTATAACAAATATTCTATCACTCATTCCCAACTAAAGGAAAGACAGTAACAGAATGATTTTGCCTAATGGTCTGAGCTCCATCTATGACATAGAGATCTAATGAGTAGTCAGCAATGTAACAATTCGAATTATTATGCATTTCACAAGCTCTATATTCCACAACGCGTTCCAGGGGGTTCTGAGGAAGATTTACAACTCAAAGTTCTTCAAATTGAAAAAAACAAGCATTTAACTAAAGGAATACCTACTCAACAATTATTACATCATAAGATGAGTTTTATGACAAGTGCCCAACTACATCAAAGGGAGTGCACATTCATTCACTGCATTTCACGGCAATTCCTGCGCAAAAAGAAAACATAAAAGTCAGTCATGTCTCAGGTTGTAATTTCTAATTCTCGCACATGAAGAGTGCCTAAAGTCTAAACCATCGATCCATCAGCCATGCAGAAATCACACTTCAACAAATCTATTGTTGAATAAAGTTTGTGCATCAATCTCAATATGGTCTTGCTTTCGTGCTACGATCAAGTAACTCGAGGACACTAGGAAGAGCCCTTGATATACTATGTAAGGAGGACATGAGCAATTTGAAAAAGTTGAATCCTAGATTTAGAGTTTCACAACTGATTTACAGTAAAAGCAGGGAAAAGTAACAGAGTTTTTGGCACCCCAGTTCCAGTTTGTGAAAATAGATAAAACTGAGCAACAGGAACTTGTTCAAAACCAAAAGTCTATGCATTATCTCCTGAACGGGAAAATAATACACCTGTCTACAGAAGAAAGCTTATGAAGTTTATGCAAAGCACCCAACGCAATATTAAACTCAAAATTTAGACAATCCACATAACTAAAGCTGGACCTAACCACCCTAATTATGAGGGCGGTCAAACTGGGAGGCATTACCTTCAAACTAGAAAAACCTTATACCAGCCATCCCTAAGGTACGACCTCAAGTTGCAACAGAAAGCACGAAAAAACCATTGTTACCTGCCTCCAGCAATGGAGTGATGAGGTTATACATATAGCTCATAGGCCCTGTCCCCAAATCAATTAGGAAACAAGGCATCCAAACAGAAAACCAGATCTCGCAGCATCATAGAAAGATTACACCTACATGGAAGCAATGCTTTTGGATATTATAAGAGACAGCCAAGGCCATCTAAGAATTGCGAATAAAGACAGTGAATAATGGGATCAAGGCAGGGACATTTTGACTACAAATATTCATATAAAAAACTCATCGACTTCACTCCAATTTAGCTTCATATTTTACTAATATAACAAAAGAACCCCTTATCGGAAGCCTAAATTTCTCAATGCGATCCTAACTAAGAATTTAAGACAACCTAGATCGATAAAGGCGGAGTTTAACAATCCTACCTCTATGGGAGGACAAATATCACACATCAGCCAAAAAAAAAAAAAAACTCAAAATGGCAAAACCATACCACCACCAGTAACGAGTATCAAGCTCTGAGACCTAACCATAACCTCACATCTGTTAAAAACTAAACTATCGAAAATTCAAATGAAGCGTCTCATCCCTCAAAATAACTAGCCTCAAAATACATGGAACCTTGTTAATAACACAATTGCAAGAGACATGACCATCAAGAAATTGCCAGATAAAAAAGTTATTAATGGGATTAAGATAGTCATGATTCGTACAACTACTTGGTATACAAATGACTGATCGACTTAGTTATCCCCCTCCAATGCAACCTCATATTTCTACTACAACAACAAACAGGACACTTATTACCCTTAAAAGTTCGACAAAACATCTGGGCCTCGAAGAGACCAGTATTTTTGTTCGATTATTACAAGCCGGAATGCAGATCTCCAATTTTTTTCAATTACCAGATTAGATATACATGGGTAAAATGAATAGCAAACAAGACCAAAAACCCTGATCGTAAAAAGAAAATAAGAATAAAAAGAAAAAGGGGAGAGATACGAACCGATAAAAAGGAAGATCGGGGTATCTAAAACATCAATTATTTGGGGGATTTGTCCTTGTCGTTCTTGGAAGAGGAGGAAGCGTAATCAGGTGGAGAATAATAGAGGGCGGCAGCCATGGCTCCTGGTAAAACAGCGTACTTAGCTAAAACTGCTAGCTTCGTCAACAACGGCTCTCCCCTCATAAACACCATTTTCTTTCTTCTTTTCACTCTCTCTGATTCTCCGATCACTGCGTCTGCTTGCTGATGCTGTGTGCTTACCACGAGACGCCCACCTCCCGCTGGATCTTATTGTATCGCCGCCTGCCTTTGGGTTGGGCGTGGTCCATTCTGTTGCGTTTCGTTATTCTCTGGACCATGTAATTATAACGGAAATGTGATTTTTTTGCTGAATACCCACAGTCGGTTGGGTTGGGCTTGGTCCGTTCTTTTGTGTTTTGTTATTCTCTGACCCAAATGATTTAACGGAAATGTGACTTTTTTGCTGAATATCCAAAAAATCCTTTGGGCTGGTCTTCGTCCATTTTTTTGCGTTTTATTATTCTCTGGCCCAAAAGATTATATAACGGAAATGTGGTTTTTTTGCTGATTACCCACGATACCGATCCGTTGGGTTGGGCTTGATCCATACTTTTACGTTCTGTTATTCTCTGGCCGAAAAGATTGTAACGGAAATGTGATCTTTTTGTTGAATACCCACAATCGGTTGGGTTGGGCTTGGTCTATTCTTTTGCGTTTTGTTATTCTCTGGCCCAAACGATTATAACGAAATGTGACTTTTTCGCCGAATACCCACAATCCATTGGGTTGGGCTTGGTCCATTCTTTTTGTTTTCGTTATTCCCTGCCCCAAAATATTTTAACGGAAATGTACTTTTCTGCTGAATACCCACAATCCGTTGGGTTGGGCTTGGCCCATCTTTTGAGTTTCGTTTCTCTGGCCCAAAAGATTAAAACGGAAATGTGAACTTTCGGCTGATTACCCACAGTTTTTCAATTTTTATTTTTATTTTGAATTAATGGCTAAATCCGTGCTTATATAATAAAGTAATTTTTTAATTGAATTAGTATATCAAGGTTAAACTATCGAAATTATTTTATTGGTGAAAACCTTTTATTTGTAATGACATTATGAAAATAAAAATAATCATGTATAAATTATATGATTAATTCGATGATTTGATCTCAAAATATTGTTAAAATGATAGATTGAAAACTTAATGGATATAAAAAAAATAAAATTAACTCAATAAAAAACATAAAGAAATATTAAAAACACTTTATTATATAAATATAGATTAAACAATTAATTTTTTAAGTTTTTTTTTTTTTTGGCCAAGTGGTATTTTCAATCTAATTTACTCACTTTCGAATTAAATCCATTGGATAAAAAAGAACTAACACTTATGAAAGATTTTATTCTTACAATATGACTTTTAGAGTTAAATCTTACTATTAGGATAAGAAAATACTCACTTGTTGATCAGATCAATTATCAATGTTTTTAATTTTTTTAAAAAAATCTATTTGGTTCTTATTTATTTTCAATAATTACGATGTAGAAATTGATTGGAGGTCATGAAACTTAAGCAAAGGCATTCTTACAAGCTTTTTTCAGGTGAGTGATGAATTTTGAATGGTGGATCTGCCTCCAAAATCAAGTGGAGAGAAATGAATTTTGAACCCACTTGAATCTTGTCAACAACCTTTTACGTGTCAGCAGATCAAGCCATTTAAATGCATTTATGTTTATCAACAGGATAGAATTCATAAATTATTTGCACTATTGCACCACCAAATGGCCCGAATGGTTTAAGAAGAAAACCGGCTGATTCGGAAATTATTATGATAATTAAATTTATAAAAATTATTAATAAAATCCATTTATTTAATAATATGAAATTAACTTCTATTCAATAATTGCTATTTTTTCGATAAGTGAATTTTGCATGATGAATAACATTATTCATAAAATTTGCATAGATAATTATTCTTTTGCATTTATATTTTGAATGAGAAATTTACAAATTCAAAAACAAATATCAATTATTGTTATTTTTTTGATAAGTGAATTTTGCATGACGAATAACATTATTCATAAAGTTTGCATAGATAATTCTTCTTTTATATTTATATTTTGAATGGGAAATTTACAAATCAAAAACAAATTTCAATTCACATTCTATAAATCAAATGAAGAAATATACACTCATATTTCCTATCTTAAACATGAATGCAGGCACCAAAAATTACTCCAAAAGCAACAAAAAAACATAATTAATGGCAATCAAGAGGAGTTCAAAGCAATAATATTGTAGCAAAAACTTCGATTCATGGAATGCCAAGACGATCGGCTCCATCAATGATGGCTGCTTTGCCTCGAGAGAGGCCATTCCCAGAAAGTGTGGGAGCATCAGTGCCACCTCCACCTTGATCAGGCTTTACTTCTTGGTGTCCTTCAGTGCCATAGGCTTTGAGCTTGTAGTCCTCCAAATCTTTGTACTTCAAGTAGGGACTGCTCTCCACTGGTAACCCTTCAAGTCTTCCTTTCTTCTCTTCACAACTACTCTCTTTCCGATTTTCCATTTGCAGCTGGCAGCTGTTCTCCATCTCTAATTTCTTACAGCTAGCAATTAGTCTTGTCTGAAATGTGTCTCGAGGTTAATTACTTATGCAAAATTTCAGTTCGAAAACAAACCCCCGCATTAATCGAGCCATTTGACTTGTTCAGCTTGTTTGTCTCACCATTTATCCAGAGGCTTCTCTCCTACATTCAAGCAGCATCATCATGTTTTTTCATGGCTGAAAATCCTTTGAAAAAAATTATAGTAGCAAATGTTTCAAGATAAGCTTTACGAAAAAACTGCAATTTCAATGTTTAATCTTCAATTTTTTTTTCTATCTCAATGTTCATTGGATAAATTCTTTTATTTTAATTTCTATTTTTTTATTTTTTATGTTTGAGTATCCATAGTCATTTGAGAGTATCAAATACTAATGTGTCTGAATCACATATCAGTTAAAATATCAATTAAAAATATCATTTGATATTTAATCAAATCACGTTAGTATTTTATATTTTTAAATAATTATGTACATTTGAATAAAAAAAATTTAAATATTATATATAAAAGAATTTATCAATTAGATCCTAAAACATAAAAAAGTTTAAAAATTAAACATCAATATTATAGTTCTCTCTAAGTTTCAATGATTAGTGAGGTTTGGACGGCATAGAGTTGATGAAGGGGACTAGCTAGGGCAGTGAGCATGCAAGCATGAGTAAGCCGCATGGACTTGCCAGTCCCAAACTCTAATGGGTCCAGCCAGCCAACTGCACAGCAACCTGGGCCACATTTTAAGGTTCAACCAGATTTTCTCATTCTAGAATGGCTAATTTCCCTCAAAAAGACTAAGTTACGGTGACTAGCAGAACAAGTGAACGACCTGCAATCAATTCAGCAACTGTGAGGGAAAGCAAAGAAACTTGACCATACAACTACCAAAACACAATAATTTTTTTGGGACAAAATTGCCTCAAATCCTGTCTTTTTTATCAAAAAGGACAGAAAACGAACGTTCTTCTCTTATCTAAACCAGCCACAGAAATTTCTGGTATTGGAAGGTCCAGCCATTGCCACATATAATTATCATGTATGGATGTTGTTTCTCCACCTCAAAATTCTTTCGAACATGTGACTTCCTTATCTTCTTCTTCTTCTTCTACATTTTGTTTATGTGCAAGTAATCTCAGTATCACAAACCACCTGCTTCATCGGTTTCTTCTGTCAGCTTTCTTCTTCTTTGAGTAATGGCAACAGATAGAAGGAGTTCAAGTACTCAACTGTTGGAAGAACTGGAAGAACTTAGCCAATCTCTTTACCAAACTCACACTTCTACCGTCCGAAGAACTGCTTCCCTCGCACTTCCTCGAACTTCAGTTCCTGCTATAACATCAGTTGATGAGGTTACGACAGCCAAAATTGATGAAAAATCAAGCAGTAGGCTTCGGTCCAGGCGCATGTCCTTGTCGCCTTGGCGTTCTAGGCCAAAGCCTGATAAAGAATCCGAGCGCAAAACAACCATCATCAATCAACCAGAAACCAAGAAGCTGGATGATAGAGCTTCTTCAACACTGAAAAAAGGGCTTTGGAATTGGAAGCCTATCCGAGCTCTTTCTCATATTGGGATGCAGAAATTGAGCTGTTTGTTTTCTGTTGAAGTAGTTGCTGTGCAAGGTCTTCCAGCTTCCATGAATGGACTCCGGCTTTCTGTTTGTGTCAGGAAGAAGGAAATGAAAGATGGTGGAGTAAATACAATGCCATCAAGAGTTTCTCAGGGAGCTGCTGACTTTGAAGAGACCTTGTTTATCAAGTGTCATGTGTACTGCACTCCTGGAAATGGGAAGCAGCTTAAATTTGAGCCGCGCCCGTTTTCGATTTATGTGTTTGCAGTTGATGCTGAAGAGCTTGATTTTGGGAGAAGTGTAGTGGATTTAAGCCAACTTATTCAGGAATCCATGGAGAAGAGCCACGAAGGTACACGAGTGCGGCAGTGGGACACAAGTTTCAATCTATCTGGGAAGGCAAAAGGAGGAGAGCTCGTTCTCAAATTGGGATTTCAGATTATGGAGAAAGAAGGAGGGATTGATATTTATAGTCAACCTGAAAGATCGAAGTCTACTAAATCCAAAAATTTCTCATCTTCTTTAGGACGCAAGCAGTCTAAATCATCATTCAGTGTCCCAAGTCCAAGGATGACTGGACGATCCGAAGCTTGGACTCCTTCACAGACAAAACCAGCTGCAGATATGCAAGGAATAGATGACTTTAATCTTGATGAGCCAGCTCCAGTTCCCTCATCATCCTCCCCAATTCAGAAATCAGAAGAACCAGAACAAAAGACAGAGGATCTTGATCTTCCAGATTTCGAAGTTGAGGACAAAGGGGTGGAGATTCAAGAAAAAGAAGAGAATGAGGGTGGAGAATCTGAAGAAAATGTGGAAGAAAAGTCACAATCAAGTGAAGTTGTTAAGGAAATAGTGCATGATCAAGTACACCTGACAAGACTAACCGAGCTCGATTCAATCGCTCAGCAGATAAAAGCCCTTGAGTCAATGATGGCAGAAGAAAAAACCGTTAAGACAGAGGATGAAACTGAAACACAAAAATTAGATGCAGACGAAGAAACAGTAACGAAGGAATTTCTCCAGATGCTCGAAGAAGAAGAAACTGATGCATTCAAATTCAATCAACGTGAAGTCCCCCCTATGCCTCTCGGTGGAGGTGATGATTCTACGGAGGCTGAACCCTCGGTATATCTCTCAGACCTTGGGAAGGGTTTAGGCTGTGTAGTTCAAACAAGAGATGGAGGCTACTTAGCAGCTACGAATCCTCTAGACACCATTGTTTCGAGGAAAGATACTCCAAAACTAGCAATGCAGTTGACGAAACCACTCATTCTTCAATCAGACAAATCAATAAACGGGTTTGAGTTGTTTCAGAGAATAGCATCCATTGGTTTTGAGGAACTTTGTTCTCAAATCTTATCGTTGATGCCCCTCGATGAACTGTTAGGGAAAACTGCAGAACAGATAGCCTTTGAAGGCATAGCTTCTGCAATCATCGAAGGGAGAAACAAAGAAGGCGCTAGTTCAAGTGCTGCTCGTACCATTGCTGCCGTTAAAACAATGGCGACCGCGATGAGTACAGGGAGGAAAGAGAGGATATCAACAGGAATTTGGAATACAAATGAAAAACCTTTGACAGCTGAGGAAATTTTGGCATTCTCATTGCAGAAGGTTGAGGCAATGGCAATTGAAGCCTTGAAAATTCAGGCAGAAATGGCAGAGGAAGATGCTCCTTTTGATGTTTCTCCGCTCACTGGAAAGGCAAGCACAGACATTGGGAAAGATCAAAACCACCCCCTGGCCTCTACCATTCCACTAGAAGATTGGACAAAACAGTACAGCTTAGCTAATTCTCCAGGGGACCAAGCACCAATCACCATAGCTGTGGTTGTCCAGCTACGGGATCCTATAAGGCGATACGAGGCTGTTGGAGGTCCTGTGGTTGCACTTGTTCATGCAACACAAGCTGAAATCGAAGAGTACAATTACGAAGAAGAAAAGAAATTCAAAGTAACAAGTTTGCACATTGGAGGCATGAAGGGAAAGTCAGGAAAAAAGAGGAATTTGTGGGATTCGGAGAGGCAAAGACTAACTGCAATGCAGTGGCTGATTGCTTATGGACTTGGAAAGGCAGGGAAAAAGGGAAAACATGTTTCATCAAAAGGGCAAGATTTGTTGTGGAGCATTTCGTCAAGAATCATGGCTGATATGTGGCTCAAACCTATGAGGAATCCTGATGTGAAGTTTACAAAGTAGGAACAGAAAATGCCCATGTCTTGAGTGGATTGGTTCTTGTAATTCCCTTTAAAATCACAATTATTGGAGCTCAAATATGAAGTAGATTGAATAAAATTTTGATTTGATGCAGTTGTAATTCAGTACCTTTCCTGCAGCCTCTTCCTAATGAAAAAATAGAAAAATGAAACACAAAAGTTTCTGAACTAATCATACACACCATTTAAATGGAATCGGAACAAATCACAATTTCTGTATTGATCATAGTCTGTAAGCCTTGTGTAATGGGGCTTAGGGCCTTTTGCTATAGTTTTCTGAGGTACTTTGGCCATCAAATTAACCATACTATAAGAAACCAACCATCACAGAAAGTAGGTTTTTCAAGACTTTCTGATCCTACTGGTAGGTAGAAGTTTCCACGTTTTCTCTCTCCCTTATCTTTTCTTTCTCCCTCTGTTTTCTTTTAGCCTAAGACTCACAGTTACAATAATTTCCACGTTGCATATAAACAAAATCTATACTATTTTTTTTCGATAATTTCGAAAACTGATCGTCTTTGACTATTTTTTGTAGATACAAATTGATTTTAGAATAAGAGGTTTCAAGCCTTTTATGTTCTAAAATAGGCAAAACGTATACCGACCCTTTCTCCCATCTTGAAGGAACAAACCTCTCCCTTAGCAGAAATCAATGAAGATCTGCTGTACTTCAGGAAATGTTTCAAAAGATGCAAATCATCACATGCATACATAATAAGATTCTAGAAAAAACACTGAAAAGCAGGTGAGGGGTCTTCCACGTCTTTTGAAAAACTCATTAAAAATATAATTACCATTTAGTAAGAGCATTGTCTCATATTGCTACGAGTGTGGGATAAAAAAGTCTTAGTGGTTATCTTTAAGATAAAAACATTTAAAATATAACATTTATCATATAAATTCAACTAATTAATTGTGTAACATTTGAGATTAGAGAAGGATTAGTAGTCTAAGACTTCATAATAATTATGTCTGATTGCTTGCTATTTGGTTTATACAGTTTATCAGTTCAGGGATTTAAATGAACTATTCCCCTTCTCAATCCAAGAAGGAAAATGACGCTGAGAACAAGAAAGCGAAAAAGTGAGTCGAACCTGGGAGCAGAAGGTCTTAGCGGATATTGAGTGATGAAGGATAGTGTGGTCCAAGAGTATACGATTGAATCCTACTTTCCACCTCTTGTTGTGGCAATCATAAATTTATGCTTGCTTCTCCGGTTCCAAGAGTATGGAGAACTTGGAATTTTTATTTTAAAATCAAACTAGACCTATTGAAAGTGATTGAAGGACGATCAATTTATTTTTAAATTAAAAAAATAAAAAAATTATAAATATAAACAATAAATAAAATTTTTATCATAAAGGGATGTGATTTAGTAATAAGTAAGTTGTCTTGATTTGGTCAAGATCAATATTCAATTATCTCTATTTACAGATAATTAATATAATTATTTGTTAATGATATTAGAAGTTTTGAAAAATACAATATTAGTGGTCCAAGACTTCCTAATAATTTCCTAATAATTTTGTATGTATTGTATCTAATTGCTTGCTATTTGGTTCATAAAGTTGAGTTCAAGCACTTAGGTGGTTGCCTATTAAAATAGATACCAAACAACACGGTACTTCGCTTTATCCTCTGTTTGGATAGGGTAGAAAGTGAGGGAGAGGAAAGAAAATAGGAAGGAAAGAAAAGGTTTCCTCTGTTTGGCTTGCGGAAGAAAGCTGGGGAAAGAAAAAAAAATTAAACAAAGCTACAAGATGTGGGACCCATTTTCCTCCCAAAATTGGGAGGAAATGGGGAGAAAAACGGAAGGAAACTCATTTAGCTCATTGTTCTTCCAGTTTCGCCTTGGCGACCATCCCTTCTCTTCCTCTTCCCTCGCACTCTCTCGTTCTCGCTTACCAACGACCATCATCGAACTTCGCAAATCCACTCCTTCTCTCCTTCTGCGCAAACGGAAGGAAACTCATGTTCCGCCCTCGCTCGCCGTTCCTCGCTATTGCTCGACCATCTCGCCTCGCCTCTGCAAATCCACTCCTTCTTTCTCGCTAAATCCGTTACCAAAACGACCTCGAAACTCGTCTCTGCAAACCCCATCCGCCATTTCCGATATATGCACCGCCCTTCCCTTCTATTGTAGTGTCCGATCTCGCCTCTGCCTCTGCAAACCCACTCCTTCTCTCTCGCTTAATCCGTTACCAAAACAGACCACGAAACTTATCTTTGCAAACCCCATATGCCATTTCCGATATATGTCCGCCCTTCTCTCTCGTTGTATTGTCCGATCTCGCCTCTCGTAAACTCACTCGCTCTCTCTCGCCGAATCCGTTACCAACGACCCATAATTTGTATTTTTTTTGTTTCCGATTGCTTGTGTCCGACACGGCGTTGCGTGGTGTTTCCGAGCGGCGAAGGTGACACCCATTCGCGACTCCTCCAAAGTTTGTACCGTCGACAGGAACGTGTATGATTTTGTTCGATTTTGTTCTTGCAGGTATTATTTGGTTTGAGGTTGTTCCGTCATTCAATTGATGGGTTTGTTTGCAATAATGTGAAGACAGAGAACTAAGCTAAGGTATTTGGGGGCATTATTTGGTTTGGAAGAATCGAAAGGGTGCAGATTTGCTTGTTGAAGGCATTCTAAAAGTTTGTCGTTTGTATCTATGTGAGTTGTTGAGTCTATAGAATTACTTGCTTTCATGCATTTGCGAGCATTTTAATTACTTGAGTCGCTTGAATGAGTGTATTTACATGAAAATGGCCTCTTGCCATTTCTCGAAATTCCAAGCATGAATGTTGTGATTACAAAAATTTTTCGTTTTCCGTAATCTACTATTGACTTTTGTTCAATTTGATAGAACCATCAACGAGTGCTTTGCCGCATCCTTATTTTGTATCTTGCTTATTCTTGCCATTAACGTGTCAACTCGCATATAGAATTAAGCTTCATAATTGATATGCCATATTTCAATTCAAAACGTCTTTTTACCTTCACCAAAATATATATCAAGCCGGCATGTTTTTCGGCCTAACTTTTCCGTTTTTTGTATGTGGTTTCGGAGATGAAGATGAACAAGATGATTTTGAAGAAAGGATTGCATTGAAATTAGCTAAACGAGAAGAGGAAGATCTTAATAGAATAAAGTAGGAGAGTAGAAAGCGCAGGGAAGCCATTATTTAGAAATATAGAAATCAACGATGCATAAAGAATCGAATGTTTTTTGTTGTACATGCTTGCTTGGATGGGTGTCACTTAGATATGGTAACTTACTTGTTGAAATTACATATTGTTATCATCAAACATGATTCAGAATTATCATTTCATGTCATTTGCATGTTCCAGCGAATACATGCAATTTTTACAACTTAAACGAGTTATAGTATTTGATATGGGATACACATAAATTCATCAATTAAATTAGTATTCTTATCAATTTTTTTGATAATTAATGAAAAATATATTGATAATTGTATATAAAAAAAATTATATAAATAACCATTTAATGAATAAACTTAGTGATACTTTTTGACATCCCACTCAAATTACTAAAAAGGATAATCATCACTCGAACCTCGTTGGTATTAATATATATTGACAATGTCTCACACGTGCACCTTCATTTATTTTTTGTTTCATCAAAAAATGAAATAAAAAACTTAATAATTTTGTCCTCAACATGTAATTGATGTTTTTTGAAAGAGAGAATATGAAATGTAATTATTGTAAAATGGAAGCTTGGACTATCCTTTTTCAATTCTTGTTAAATGATTGCCCCATGCAAATATGTATCAAAACACTATGTAGCTCTAACACTAGCTACTACCTATTATGTCATTAAGTATCTTTTCATTCAACTAACACCTTCAAATACTAGAGGGTTCTTGCATTATGCTTCTTCTTCTTCTTCTTTTTTTTTTTTTAGTCAACCAAGTTATATATATATAGTTTTTTGTTTGATGGTTCATGGTTTGGTTTGCTATTTTAGTCGTAATCAATTTGTCCGTTTATTTTTGTAAATGTGAATTTGATGTGTAATATAGATTGCTTTGGATCGCTCTTTTAAAATTCATTTGAAATGTTGACTCATTTGCTTTTATGGATATTCAATTATAGATAGGAGAATAGTGAGTCGAGGGTTGTCAACTCGGTTTTGATTCATGATAAGCCATATCTTCCGCAACTAATAGAGGTAAGTTTTTTATATATTTGGCTATTATAAAACTATATTTGTATTTGGAATCTATCAACATATATCATTTGATCTCGTGTTTCTATATTATGTCATGCTACATATATGCACTCTTTACTTTCAAGCGGTTTATGTTTTTATGCCATTAGTTTAGATAGTAATATTACAATATTTTGCATGTAACATAGATGGAAATGAATGTCATTGAGAACATGCATGATGAAGGACAAAGATGTAATACAGTGAATCGGAACTTGCTACAAGCAAATGGTGATATTCTTTCGATCCCGAGAAAGTTGCAAAACATTCGAAAAAAATTAAGGAATGTCAAGAACGGCATCGAAGGATCATTGAGAATTGGGAAAGAAGACGTCGAATGGTTGTTCTATAACTAATTTGTCATCTTGTGCATGCATTACACCTAATTAATGCTTAAGCATTTGTAGTTCGTAAACCTATGCCCAAAGGAAGTGTCTGCAAGAGATCATCTACGACAAGAATTAGTAAATAGGTTAACTTCAAATGAGACGTCCCGTCGAGATATTGTACGAATGAGTCCCCAAGCTTTCTTCCGCTTATGTCGGATGTTGAGAGGAAGTGATAATTTGAAGGACTATAGGCGAGCAACGGTAGAGGAGCAAGTTGCTAAGTTCCTTCACATTTTAGGTCACAACTGGAAAAATCGAGAGCTCGTATTTTATTTTCATCGATCGAGTGAAACTATTAGTCGACATTTTCATAATGTGTTGCGAGCAATGATTTCCCTTGAAAGGAACTCGCTTAAACAACCACTTGGTTCGGAGGTTCCACATCGATTAGAAATAGTAGTAGATTTTTTTCTTTTTTCAAGGTAAGAAACCTTCTTTATATTTTACTTAAGCAACTTTTCTAAGTTATTTATTTATTTAACAATTATATGATATATGAAATCATTTATACATATAAATTTATACAGGATTGTATTGGGGCAATAGATGGAACACATATTCGTGTTAAGGTACCAAATGATATTGCAATCGGATATCGAGGTCGAAAAGATTGGCCAACACAAAATGTATTAGCCGCTTATGACTTTGACATGAAGTTTATGTATGTTTTAGCTGGATGGGAGGGAACAACATCCGATTCAAGAATTTTAAAAAATGCTCTAGATAGGGAAGACAAACCGATAATTCCTCGAGGTTAGTTTAATTATTCTAGAGTTCTACTTCCGTGTTTCGAATGTAACTATATATCTTCTAACCATATGTAATCATTTTTCATAGGAAAATATTATTTGGTGGATGCGGGTTACATGTTAAAAAGTACACTACTCACCCCATATAGAGGTGTGCGATACCATTTGAAAGAATATTCCGTACGTGGCCCTCGAATTATAAGGAGTTATTCAACCATCGTCACGCCTCCCTTCGAAATGTCATTGAAAGAGCATTTGGTGTAATGAAAAAAAGATTTCCCATCATCGCAAGTGAAACGAACCACATTACTCATTTCATACAATGACGGACATAGTGCTTGCTTGTTTTATATTGCATAACTATTTGATTGGAGTAGATCCCGATGATGTTATCCTTGCTGAAGTCGATAGAGAGCTACTTGAAAGTGATAGTCAAGATAACCAAGAAATATATGATGGACGCAATACCGATCACGAAGCAAGACAAGGGGCACTTTTGCGAGATTCTATAGCGATCGAAATGTGGAATGCCTATGAACAAAATTTGTAGAATGCAACTAAATCAATTAGTTGAATGCTTTTCCCGTTATTAAATTTGATGATGTCCGTGTTTTTAACGTGTATTGTTGTATTTTTCTCGAGATATATTACATAAGTATGTATGACTTATGACACTAATTCAAGTTAATAAAGTGTTTAATTTTAACACTTATGCTTGTTTGTTGTGTTCTTAACGTATTTCCATGCAATGCCAAACATATTACAAAATTGTTGAATTAAAATGGATGCTTTGCAATATAAAAGATGCGTAGGGGAAGCGAAGAAAGGAGTTCACAGGACGATGGTTCTACCAGAAGCAATATATATTGGAGTGTTGAAATGGATAATGTATTAATTGGTTGCATGCTTGAAGAGAAAATCAAAGGTAATCGACCGGATGGACATTGGACAACAACGACCTTAGATAATTTGTTGCGTAGGTCTAAGTGGCTAAATTTGGGAATCACATCCAAAAGAACCATATTAAGAATAGACAAAAGACATTGAAGATAACTTTTAGTGAGGTGAAAGACTTATTTCATGGTGCAAGTAGATTTGGCTGGAATCCCGAGACAAAGACTTTTGAAGCAAGTACCGAGGTTTGGAGAGAGCTAATTCGAGTGACTATCATATATAACTTTTATGAATATATATACTTGCAAAGTATATGATAAATTACTCTTAATGTGTAGGCAAAACCGAAGCGCGAAAGTGGATGCATCATCCAATCAACAACTATGATAAATTGTATCGGATATATGGCCAAGATAGAGCAAGCTGGAGAGGGTTCTACAAGTGCTTGAGAGAGGGTGATGATGTGGGAAAGGGAAGGTTCGTGGAGCCAATTTGATCTCAATGATGATAATAACATAACATCGGATAGCGAAACAAATTAGGGGAATCGAACCCAAGGTACCATGCAAATGCTAGCTTCTATACTCCCGATTATATAGCTTTGCCCAATTCCGAAGAAACAAACTCATCTAGAGGCACTAAATGTAAATTATTTGTCTCATTTTCCGTGATTCAATTGACTTTCGATGATTGTTCGCAATGTTACAATATATTCTTTTTTTTTAATTGCTTAATAGAAATTGTTTATTCTAAAAAAAATGGAGAAATGATGAGTAAAAGCAACTAACTTATTATATGCATAGCTAATAATACATGTTATACATATTTAAATTAATTTTATCCCGATTATATAGCTTTGCCCAATTCCGAAGAAACAAACTCATCTAGAGGCACTAAATGTAAATTATTTGTCTCATTTTCCGTGATTCAATTGACTTTCGATGATTGTTCGCAATGTTACAATATATATATTTTTTTTAATTGCTTAATAGAAATTGTTTATTCTAAAAAACAAATGGAGAAATGATGAGTAAAAGCAACTAACTTATTATATGCATAGCTAATAATACATGTTATACATATTTAAATTAATTTTATGTTGATAATTAATATAAATTGGCTATTGGATTAATTAATTAATAAACGGTTATCGGTTATGCTATGGAGACGATTCATTATCTATCTTATCATTTCGGATATATGCTACATGCTAGATTTTTTTTATCATCATTTGTGTTATTTTCATGACAAAAATACTCATACAAATTTATTATAAGTATTTAAATATATAAATATAATCACAAGGGTATTATAGTAAATATATAATCATATATTTTCTTTCCTTCCTCTTCCAAACAAAGGAAATGTATTTTCTTTCATTTTCTTTCCACTCTTATCCAAACAACAAGTGGAAAATGATTTTCTTTCCTTCTTTTTTTTTTCTCTCTTTTCTTTCCTCCCAAGAGGAATTATCCAAACATAAGGTTAATAATATCGGATCCTCTGGAGATATATTGTATTTTTCTAGATTTTATTTACGTACTTAGCCATTTAATTTTTAACCTGTCACGTCTTCTGTAAAAAAAAAAAAAAATGAATATTTTATGTTGTAGGAGAGGAGAGGAGAATTATTCATATATGATAAAGTAAGTTGCTATCTAATTTTAGGAGGAAAAAACGAGACAGAGAATAAAAAAAATCATAATAGATTTATAATATCTTCTTCTTAAAATAACATTTCAGGGACTAAATTGTAATTATATGATGACAAAAAAGCTTTCAATGAAAAATTTAACTGCTATAAAAGGAAAACGAGATGTTCCCTTCTCAGTCACAAGGCGAGCAGCCTCTCACGCACTACAAAATACCCTAAAAATTCCTCTACAGCGCCTTATGGAAGACCCCTCACCTGCCGTTTCATCTTCTGCAGAAGAAGAAAACGATGACGAAGAAGAACAACAACATGGCACAGTCGAAACCAAGCAAAATGGCGCCGGTGAGAAACAAAACAATGACGAAGACGACGAAGAATCTGGGAAACAGAAACCCGACCTGCCCTTCAAACCTTCAAAGCCCCACTCGGATGATAACGCAGCAGACACCGAGTCAGGTCAGCTACCGTCAACTTCTCTTTCTGATTTAATCATCAAGCCCATCTCGCCGAAGCGCAAACCTGGCAAAAAACCGGAGCAGCCCAAGAAGGAGGACGCTGAGGACAGGAACGCAAAGAGGGGAGCCGGACCTGGGACCGGAGGTTCTCAGCGGACATGGGGTGATGAAGATGAGATTGTTATATTAAATGGTAATGGTATCATTGAGTACCAAAATGAGAAGGGGAAAATGCCATTTTTGGATACTAGTGATTTCTATAGATTTGTGATGGAATCACTTAATTTTAGTGCTTTCATTCATCAGTTTTCTGATAAAATCAGTAAATTGAACAAGAAGTATCATACTGATGTGGATTATAAGATCAGTAAGTTCAAGAAGAAGTATATCAGATATTTTTAGCAAACTGCATGATTTGGAGTGTGTAGAAATTGCAAAGAAGATATTTGATACTGAGATATTGGATACCGAGGAAGGTTAGAAAGGAAAAGCTGATGGAGTTGGAAAGTAAGGGAATGGATGAGTATGAAATTGGAGTTTTTCATGAAGGAAAAGGATTTGATTGCAAAACAGGTGAAGTTAGCTTTAGATGCTTTGAAGTCGCAGTATTAATAGGATGATTCTTGTATAAAAAGTAGCACTGGTTGGTGAACTAGTTTTGATTAAAGACCCCTTGAAAATGTGTTTTGTTTTCTTTCATTGGGATATATATGATGGGGTTAGATGGAGAAACAGATTGGTCTTTTTGGGTCTTCAACAGGCATGGTTCTGGTTTCGGTTTTGCTTGTTCAGTTTCAGGAACTTTGGTTTTAGAAATCTACTTGGGTCCTGTTGTCTTTTCAGTTGATATCAATGTAGCAATAGTCTTTCTGCTTGTATCGGTTTGCTGGAAATCTATTATTCTTCTTAGAACATGAGTTGATATGTGTTTACTTGAGGTTTTGCTGCAAAACATGACCTGTTCACTTTGTGTTAGTAAATCTGCAAAGTGCACGTGTTGGTACGTCTGCTTTCATCTTTCAAATAGAAATCGTGAAACTGATTCCTCTTGAATTTAATTTCGAGTCTTAGCAGTGATTACCATACTTGTTTTGTTTGTTAAAATTCTGTGTGTTAAGTATGACATCATTGTTTGTGGCTGTCGTGTTTATCAATAAGGAATTCTAGATTTAGGATTTACTTCATGCATGCACATTTCAGGGTATGTTAGGGGTTAACTACTGATTTTTATCTATTTGAGATGCCGTGACTCCTTTTCTTCTTCAGTATCTAGAATGAGGTTTGATGTTTTGTGGATGAATTCTCCAGCATGCTTGTTTCTGATAGTATAGTAGGACTGGATGAAGAATCTGTCACATCAGAATATGCCCCACAACTAGAAAGTGGATTTGGATTTTCGATCAGTTTTTTTGTCATTTGTTACTCTTTTCTCATCAAAACACACTGCTTCTGTGGGAGTTATACTTTGGAAATGTATTCTCATAGTATGGTATCATGTTGCTGGCTTCAGAGCTAAGTACCTTGCAAAGCAAACGTGGCTCGAGTACTGCCATGCGATAAAAAAATCATCAGGATGACGGTCTCTATGTAAATGTATTTATTACTAGTTTGGCAGGTATTACATGCCCAGTCTCCTATGTCTGCACTTAAATGTATTTATCTTTGTTTTGTTATTTAATTATCATGTTAGGCAATAATTAGGTAACCTGTTTTCTTTAAGTCTATATTGCAGAGCTTCCTGGGTTACTTCTGTCAGCAATTGTGGTATAGAGAATGTGTAAGTTCTAGTAATGCCACCTATAGCATACATACGTTACCATTTTACTTGGGCTGCAAAAACTGAAATGGAGCAGTTGATGAGATGGTTTGAGCTTGTGAATAAATTTGTTGTGCCTCCAGTAACATCTAAATTACTACCAAAGAAGAGGGAGGGTGGCAAGAACATGAGTTGAATAAAGAATGTCTGGATAGGCAATTTCCCATGATTCGTCAGATAATTCCTAATAGAGAAGCATGGCGAATAGAAGAAAAAGTAAGACAGGATAAATTTAATTAACTTTTATGGGTACCCTAAATATTTTCTGTGGATATGTTGAAGCTATGCCTTAGCTTGTTAGCAGTAGCTAATTCTAATTCCTGATTGATGCTATTGCTAGCAGTTCTTCATGACAATAGCTCAAGTTCTTTCAGCGAACATATGGTATTGTGTGCTGTTATTTTATATTCCTTGTAGTATTTTATTCCTTTTATCTCTTCAACCAATTTGTTTGCAGGAAATTATAATTATATTTCCCAGGACCAAAGTTGAAAGTTTAAAGCAATTTGTTTCCTTTACAAACATGTTTGGAGGTCGTGTTGAGTGGTATCACTTTGCTTCAGGTATCAAACCAATTAGACCGCCTGTACTTGAAGTTTCTTACGCAGAATCCTGGTTATGATGGAAAGGCATATGCTCATTTAACAATTGCTCTGTTTCTTCATCAATCTATGCTTTTGATTTCCACGTAACAAACTCAATAGTATGCGAACATGTATCTAGATTTCAATATATGTCCATTCTTTGGGAAGTGTCCTCTCATACGACATCCTGTGCCACCAAGAGAATCTTTCTTCTCCATTCCCAGTGGATTGGATGTGTAAAGAATATCCTAGGAGTGAAGAATCTTCCCTCGATATGAGTCAACTGATTGACCAACCTGGAGGGAACAACTCTAACGTAGTCAATGAGGCCGAAGGTATAGTACTGGATCCAGTTGATGAAGAAATGATGAGTGCAAGATCAGCTTTGGTACATGATGATGGGCTTGCTGATGATTTTTGCACGATCTCGAGTCCTCTTGCATCAAACTTGGATGAAACCATATCAGATTCAAATTTTATGCAGATGGGTGGAACACAAGGTCTCCATGAATTTGTTCATGACTCCAGCAATGTGCTTTCTCAGCAAAGAGATCACATAATTTGTTTGCATCTTAGGTGAAGGCACTCTCATGTTTTGGTATCACTGGATTTTATATGTGAAACAGGAAATGGCAAGGCAATCGAAAACAAGCCAAAGCAACCCGTATCTAACATGTTGGCAGTTGGACAAGATGAAGCACCAAAGAGTTATACCCCTTACATCAAGTACACGAAACTTGAATTCAAGGTACATAAATCCTTGTTCCTTTTATTTGTAATTTTCTTTTATCATTGTGTTGCAGAGGTATACTAGCTTTTGCCAACTCTGGATGTGATAGACTTTCAAACTCAGATAGTAGAAGGGAGAGGAAGAAATTGTAAACCTTTAATTGTTAGAAAGTTAACATTTTAGCCGAGACCACAAAATACCTGATTGATCGTACCATTAATTTTATTTGAATGCTTATATATCAGGTTGACACATTCTTTGGTATTGGATCACCTCTTGGAGTCCTTCACTATCTTCGCAACATTCGGATTGGAATCGGTAATATTTGAAATTACACAAGTCTCATTTTTCACTTTCCTTCAAAATTTTCTTTTAATACTTGAAACAGCAAGTCTCAATTTCAAAATCTAGTTTTAATAGGTGTTTTTCATAAATTTTCCAGGGAAAGGGCAAAAATATTGGGCAGAGGAAAATATCAGTGAAGAGATGCCGGCATCGATGTCGTCAAACGTTCAACATTTTTCACCCCGTACAACATTTTTTTTTTAAATTACTGATCAATCTAGATAAATAAGATTATAAAAATATATTCATCGATGTTAATATTGATTTATAGATATATAAATCATGTCATGCTATCGAATAGCAAATTCTTAATTATCTATAGAAAATTGTGTGTTTAGAAGCTCTGATGATTATTATGGACTCACAGTATAGTAACTTCCACGTTGCGTTGAAACAAAATCTGTACTTTTTTTTTCCTTCTGATAATTTCAAAAACGGATCATCTTTTGACTATTTTTTATAGGTACAAATTGATTTTAGAATAAGAGGTTTCAAGCCTTTTATGTTCTAAAATAGGCAAAGCAAACCTAAACTTTATGGTGGTTGGAAGTCTAATAAAAAATAAATAAATAGACCAAAAAAAAACATGTCCTCATGCCTTAAAACTGTCAGAGCCCTTTTTATTTTTATTTTTTCCAGTTAATTAAACGATCGAGCAAGCCTAACAAGGCCAGATGCATAGGTCTGGATGTGTAATTTTCTCTAGCTGGAAGCATATACCTACCCTTTCTCCCATCTTGAAGGAACAAACCTCTCCCTTAGCAGAAATCAATGAAGATCTGCTGTACTTCAGGATATGTTTCAAAAGATGCAAATCATCACGTGCATGCATACATAATAAGATTCTAGAAAAAACACCGAATAGCAGGCGAGGGGTCTTCTACAAGGCGTTTTGGAGCAATTTTTAGGGTTTTTTTTTAAAAAAAACAAAAAAAAGTGATCACTTCCACTTCTTTTGACAAACTCATTAAAAACATAATTACCATTTAGTAAGAGCATTGTTTCATATTGCTACGAGTGTGGGAGAAAAAAGCCTTAGTGATTATCTTTAAGATAAAACATTTGTCATGATAATTATGGCTGATTGCTTGCTATTTGGTTTATGCAGTTGATCAGTTCAAGCACTTGGTTCTTCTTACATGGACTTATGCAATGATGCCGCTAAGACTTCATGTTGGAATTCCTTAATTAATTCTTCAAAATTTCCCCACGACGTGGTTCTAAAGCAAATACCATGTTGTAAGGAAAAGAAAATAAAAACATAAAATAAAAAATCATTCTAATTTCATTTAGTTTATTTCAACTGCCAAGCAAATGTACTTCTTCTATAATAGAAAACAAAATCATTATAATCTCTAATTTCACGAGGATTATAATCTCTAATTTCATGAGGATATTATGCATTCTTCTAAGTTTTAGTTAAGTTCTGAACCATCTAATTTTTAACCTTTCACATCCTCAATAACCAAAAAAAGATGAATATTTGAAGTTGTAGGAGAAGAGAGGAGAATTGAATTATTCATGTGATAAAGTAAGTTGTTTATATATATATATATATATATGTGTGTGTGTGTGTGTGTGTGTGCGTGCGTGCGTGCGTGCGCGCGCGCGCGCGCGCGCATGTGCATGCGTGTGTGTGTGTGAGAAAACAATATATCAATGGTAGTACGAGAAAACAAAATCAAAGTGAAAAAAAAAACTTTTTTTTTCTCAACATTTCATTTCAGGAATTTAAATGAACTATTTCCCTTCTCAATCACAAGATGAGTACTCTCTCACATACTATTTTTTTTTTAAAAAAAAAACCCCAAAAAATAAGAGAGAACATATGGCTCGATAATGATGGAGAGATTAACCAGAAGTGAAGGACGAATAGACCACATGCTTCATGTGCATGGCAGTACGTTTTGATGCTTTTGTTTAAAGCTGTATTATTATTTCACTCCATTGTTGAAATTGCTTAGTGCTTGTGTGGACATTTCTTTTTACCAAAACTCTCTTGTAAAATTGTCACACGTGGGTGCATGGGAATGTGGTTATCTACTTTTGACATCCAATGTTGTGTAGATTCCCTTAATATTCACCATCTGGCTTCCGTTTCCGCATATGACTTAGAATGTTTCGTATTATTCCATTGGTATCGGTGAGAAAATTTTCTTTATAAATGAAGTTATCTGTATCGTATTCTGACATCCACCAATACAATTGGTTTAGAGATGCATCTTTTTAGTTTTCTTTAATAATGAAGTCATTTGCATCTTATACTGACATTCATCAATATAGTAGGTTTTGAGATGCATTTGCGACTGTCTATTAGTTATTAGCCAACTTTGCTATGATGATGATGTGGCTGTTTTCATGCCATAGATGAAACTACATAGCTTAAGCCTCAGATGATCTGAATTACTATAGGCAATAAAATGATGTTTGCATTTTTGGGAAGTAGGTCTTTAATTGGTAATAGAACTTATATGATGTGGAAGAACCGCTGCAATGCATTGGTACTAGTGATAGAATGTGAGGTGGTGTCATCTTGATGATGGCCAGCTTCTTTCCAGATCATATATTTAATTCCATGGTTGCTTTACTTTGTACGAGATTTATAGTTTTTGCAATTGTTGAGGAAATCTATACTTGGGAGGCCAAGTAAATCTGTATGTACTAACACTTACATGTAAAGATTGACATTACGTTAATCCAAAAACTAAGAATAATGAACCACAGATCTGTTTTATATATAAATACTTTAAATTGTTTATTCCTGACTTGGACCATTAAATTAAAGCTTAATGTTCCAAAAAATCAAGGCTTACATACATGTTAATGATTTTAGTTTGTTTTTTAAAAATTATATAAAAAAGTTATCAATTAAGCATTTGATAACAATATTAGCATCGATTTGATTTTTTGATCAAAATTTTGATCAACGTTGATATGGTAAGTAATGAAACATGACACGTGAACCTTAACAAATCAAAAGGATCCATAATTTTTCATGTCACTGCTTATGTGGATCTTATATGGCATATTGAAGTCTATATGTCATGTTTATATGGACTACTATGTCAGTATTGATTAGAATTTTGATCGAAAAATTAGATCGATACTAATATTATTATCGAAAGCTTACTTGATGAACTTTCTATATAATTTTTAAAAAATAAATTAAACTAATTAAAAAAATATATAATTCAACGTTAAATTATCGATGCTACAACAAACCACCCACCACAGAAAGGAGTTTTTTCAAGACTTTCTGATCACACTGGTTGGTAGAAGTTTCCACGTTTCCTCTCTCCTTTTTCTTTCCTCGCTCCCTCTGTTTTCTTTTAGCATAACACTCACAGTACAGTAACGTCCACGTTGCATAGAAACAAAATCTATACTATTTTTTTTCCGATAATTTGGAAAACCGATCATCTTCTGACTATTCCTAACAAGGCCAGATGCATAGGTCTGGATGTGTAATTTTCAATTCCTTTCCTGCATCTTCTCTAGCTGGATGCATATACCTACCCTTTCTCCCATCTTGAAGGAACAAACCTGTCCGTTAGCAGAAATCAATGTAGCTCTGCTGTACTTCAGGAAATGTTTCAAAAGATGCAAATCATCACGTGCGTGCATACATAATAAGATTCTAGAAAACACAGAATAGCTATAACAGAGACAACCTTTGAAAAATGATCCTGCTTCCTCTGAAAACCAGTTCATTTGTGTCTGACTTCTCCAAATCTCTTAACCTTTCCAAAGTGAAAGTTTATAAATAACAGAGACATCACTTTAATTTAAAAGCTTACCACTGCACTCTTAAAATTTATACGTAAAAATGGATATCATTTTAATTTAAAAGTTCATATTAATAAATCACGGGTTCATATATATATATATATTCCAACTTTTTATTCCTAATCCAAGCAGGATTTTTTTACGGATTTTATGCATATTGAGATACTATACAGTTCAGTTTTTTAATTGAAATCTCAAAAATTTTTTTTGTCTAATTTAAAAATTATACTTTTATTTTATTGTTGTTTCGGATATTATCTAATGACAACTTGTCACGTTAAAACACATATGATAAGTTCTAGCCAATGATAATTTGTTATGTCACCAATTCAATCAATTAATTTGAATCCATTACAATACGTGATGATTGTTATTGACTAAAGCTTGTTATGTGTGCTTATATGATATATTATGATATGAAACAATAATAAAATCTAAATATGTGCAAAATCCGATAAATATAGAACTCAACAATTAGAGATCTAGAACTTAAAGCTTAGTATTTTTGGTTTAATTATAGAGAAATCAGCAAAGTCATTAGAATCTAACCATAGTTGCCGCCAGTTCCAACCCCACCAATTGTTGGAGAAATCTATTACACTTTTGGAGACCCATTTACCAATTGTTGAGGAAACCTGTACTTGCGAGGCCAAGTAAATCTGTATGTACTAACACTTGCAAGTAAAGATCGACAATTACTTTAATCCAAAAACTAAGAATAATGAATCACGAATCTATTTTATATATAAATACTTTAAATTTTTTATTCCTAACTGAGTAAAATCAACCAAAAAAGTATATGCGAAGAAGAAGAGAAAAAGAAAAGGAAAAGATGCTTTCTTTGTTTTTTATGCTGGAATGGTCAAATCACTAGCCAATTGATTGCTCCCACGACTATAACCATGAGCAAATGTTGGTTGATGGGCATGACGATGGGAGTTCCAGCACATGGGGATTAGTGGCCTTCACTGTTTCTTAACAACTCTTGCTTGATTTACGAGATAATTGCATTGCTTGGCATAATTTTACAAGTCGAAGGCAGCCATAAAAAACCGCCCAACTCTCATCTTTCCATGTGGCTCTAACAACACTTTTAGCTACTGGTCTCCTGTTAGAAACTTGTTCTACCAATCTTTGACCCGTTTCGTCCTCCGAACAGGAAGTTTTCTGGACCTTTCCGCAGCTTGATTTCTCAAATAATGTACTCTCTCGAGATCATCATGTTCCTCTTCCTTGAGCTAATAAGGAAGCTTCATCGTTTGTCTAGCCAGATATTTCCTCTATTCATTGAATTTGTTGACATGCGAAACATGTAAATTATAAAAACGAATTGTTTAGTCCCATTAGTTTTAAGAAATAAATTAACTAGTCTCTTTAATGATTTGATCCGTAACTTTTTAAATTTTCTTATAATATAATCACTTTTGCTTTTTTTTTAAAAAAAAAACATTATTTTGATTTTTATGTTAATAAATAAAAAAAAGTAAAATCTATGAGAGAATTAATGAGAAAAAAATGAAATTTTTTGAAATAAAATAATATTAAATTAAACATAGCCAATACTAATGAAAGAAATAAATAACTAGTTTTTAAAACAATAAAGATTAATTAATTTGTTTTTAAAAAATAAAAGGACTAATTTATAATTTATTAAAATTTGAAAATGATAAAAATAATAATAAAATCAAATTAGGAACTTTGTTATCTTGATGTTCCTCATAAAAGATAAGACCATTCCAAAATTGATTGTTTTTAGGAGTGAATCTACTTTTTCGACTGGCTTGGCTACGATGCCTTAAATGCAAAATCATGTATTGTTTCAGCAACTTTCGGACTTAATAATGACAAAGATACGAAAATTTTATGAGGGCAAGAATTCCTAAAAGGCAATCGACCTGCAAGCGTAGAGAAGAAGTAATTGTAGAAAAAAAGGTTTCTTAGAAAAGAAATACTTTGACCAGAAAAAGTAATTGTTGAAAAAGGGTATATAAGAAAAGAAATACTTTAACCACAATGAGTGGTTTAGTAGCAGAAATTTTGGATTTTCAATAGAAATTTTAAGGTTTAAATATCATTTTTACAATTTTTGCAGTTATTATAAAGTTTAGGTCCTTTTTTTAATTTTAAAAGTATAAAATAACTTAAAATTTCTGATTTTAAGACTAATTTTGATTCCTTAAAAAATAATAAAAAGATTATCGGTTGTCGAGTTATAAGGGGGGAAAAAAGGAATACTTTACTTAGGAAAACTCCAAAGATGATAGGGGATGATGAATCTATCTTTATATCGCCGAAAAAGTAGAAATTGGAATTTCTTAACAAAAACTAACAGTACCAATCATTTTTTTAAAAAAAAAAGCAAAAGAAAAATAGGTTTTGTCTTTACGCAATGGTATAAGTCCAGGTCTTACAGGGTAGAGTACAGATCAGACCATGACAGCACCAACTATTGTTTATTAGAAAAACAAAAGAAGAAGACAATATCTACTGCCTTCGTCACATGTACACACACACACACACACATACCTTATGGTAGATTCCAGACTGACCCTTCTTTAGTTTTTACTCTACTCACTAAGATTTGCCTTTTTCATTAAGTTCTTGAATTCTAAGCTCTAAATTTTCTCCTCAAATCTATCCCAGTTTAAAAAGATCAAAGCTTTATATGGTGAAATTGTTATCTGGGGTATGGAGAACGAATTTTTTTTTCTAAGTTTTTAACTCAGTGAAGTGTGTGAGTGAGTGTTTTTGAGTGGTGTAGTGTAACTGTTAAAGGGTTGTTGGGGGAGAAAACGGTGTAAATTTCAGTATCACCTATTCTGAAAGCTGGGTTCTTTGTTGTTCTTACCATCTGGCAAGTTATGAGTATATAAGTCACTTCTACTCATTTTTGGAATCTCTCTTCTTTTTGGCTGGTCATTCGTTGTATTTAATACTTGCAAGATTCTTCAGCAAACAGAAAAGCAGCCAATTCAGCTCAGTTCACACTTTTTTTTTTTTTATGACAGTTCAGTTCACACACTTTGCCTGATCTTTTCTCTTCTTTTTACTATTACAATCCAAAATCATTCGTTAGTATCGGGCTCTATTTTAACGGTCACTTCTCTCTTTCTGTGTGTCTTCTAAACCAGCCCCAGTTGTCTGTGTACTTATAAAACTCAGTAGCTCAGTGTCAAGCTGAACCTCACCTTCAAGAGGTAAGCAATCTATAAAGATCTTATTTTCTGTTTTCTTTAATCTACTGATGATTTTGGACGGTCTTGGATTTGTTTCTTAACTGAGTGAATGCGTGGATTTTTTTTATTCCTTCTTCTGAATTCAGTGAATTTATTGATTAGAAACCGTTTTGGATCTGTGGTGCTTGTTGTTTAATTGGTTTATTTAGGTTCTTGTCTTTTTACAGGTTAGTTAGAGATTGAGGACTCGATTCATTGGTTAAAACATGAACGGAGCAGCACTAGTGGCTATTGCTGCTTGCATTGGTAACTTCTTGCAAGGATGGGATAATGCTACCATTGCTGGTACTTCTCTATAAATTTATCATCCATTTAATCTTTGATGTGGACCAAGAAATGTTTGTGAATGTTTAAAATTAAAAGCTTAAAATTCTAAAGACTGAAGCTATTGAAATTTTTGTTGTCAATGGTGGATGGTATTTTTCCTTGATTTCCAATTGGCGCATTTTCTTTTTTGTGTTGCTTGTTTCTGAGTTTTTCTTATCTCTCATTTTCGGTGTTGAATGGGAAGTCTCGGTGTTGAATTAGGGAATGGACGTAGTTCTATAATATCGTTTCTATGTTTAAGGTGCTGTCATTTACGTCAAGAAAGACCTCCAGTTGGAAGCAAGTGTGGAAGGTCTTGTTGTGGCCATGTCACTTATTGGAGCTGCTGCTATAACAACATGCTCAGGACCCATATCAGATTGGCTTGGTCGACGTCCAATGCTAATAATCTCATCAGTTCTCTACTTTGTCAGTGGTTTGGTAATGTTGTGGTCACCCAATGTTTACGTGCTATGTGTAGGGAGATTGTTAGATGGGTTTGGCGTTGGTTTATCAGTTACTCTTGTTCCACTCTATATATCTGAGACTGCCCCATCAGATATAAGGGGAATGTTAAACACTCTCCCTCAATTCGCTGGTTCAGTTGCCATGTTTCTGTCGTACTGTATGATTTTTGGGCTGTCAATGACAACCTCACCTAGTTGGAGGTTGATGCTTGGGATTCTTTCTATTCCTTCTTTATTATATTTTGCACTCACAGTGTTTTACTTGCCTGAATCTCCTCGATGGCTTGTGAGTAAAGGAAAGATGCTTGAGGCAAAGCAGGTTCTCCAGAAATTGCGTGGCAGGGAAGATGTTTCAGGTTTGCTCCATATTATTTCTTTCACTGTTATTCTTTCATTTTTCATTTTTCTTTTTTTCCCGAAAGAAGGTATAGAAATTTAGATAATGGGTTGAGACAATAGCCTGGTCCTTTCTTGTTTTAGTCAAGATGCCGGATCTCACTGAATCAAATGGTAATTTCTTTGCATGATTTGCTTGAATGCATGTTGAGCTAGAATTTCCATGACAGATGACAGCATGTGTAATTCACTGGGAACAGATTTCTAAGTACTGAACACACCTGCAGCTAACATAAACATCGATGTTTTCATAGGTCAACCTGACTTCTTTGTTATACATGTTCAATCTAGAAGCTTTTGATGCATACTTCATTTTGCAACTATAAGTTAACTTTGCATTGGTTTTGAGAGATTCGTTCTGTTTTTCTCAGCAATGATCTCTGTCGAATTGTGAAAACCTTATTGTGGCAGGCCAGCTTGTTTATTGTAATGGTAGAGTTCCAACCATTTTACTTTCTTGTTTGGTCTCCTCAAAGCCCAACCAATTTTTTTGGAGATCAAGTTGAAGTATATAGCTTTATCTGCTCGTAATACTCTAAATTGCTGAGCTTAACTTGATAGGATGGAGTAAAACTATATCTTTGCTGAGAATCCATCCCTTTTCAGCTTCAGTCTTCATAAACATGAGCATAATATGTAAATGTTTATAATATTATTCAGAATTTTAATTGGGAATATCCAATGGTTGGAAATTTATGCTTGTCCTTTTGCATTAAGTAGCTTTTCAAACTCTCTCATGTGGCTATTGCTAAAGCTTCTATGATGCACAGGTGAGATGGCTTTACTGGCTGAAGGTCTTGGTATTGGGGGTGAAACATCCATAGAAGAGTACATACTAGGCACTGCTGATGAACTTGCTGATGGTCAGGAACCAGCCGTTGATAAAGACCAAATCAAATTATATGGACCTGAAGAAGGCCTTTCCTGGGTTGCTAAACCTGTAACTGGACAGAGTTCTCTTGCTCTTGTATCGCGCCAGGGAACCATGGTGAACCAAGGCATGCCTCTTATGGACCCTCTTGTGACTCTTTTTGGTAGTGTTCATGAAAAGCTCCCTGAGACAGGAAGCATGCGAAGCATGCTTTTCCCCAATTTTGGTAGCATGTTTAGTACAGCAGAACCTCACTTTAAGACTGAGCAGTGGGATGAAGAGATTGCACAAAGAGAAGGTGAGGACTACACCTCAGAGGCTGGTGGTGGAGACTCCGATGACAATTTGCACAGTCCACTAATCTCACGCCAGACGACAAGCATGGAAAAGGACATGGCCCACCCAGCTTCCCATGGCAGTATTCTGAGCATGAGGCGCCGTAGCAGTCTCATGCATGGCTCTGGGGAGGCAGTTGGCGCCACTGGAATTGGTGGGGGTTGGCAGTTGGCATGGAAATGGTCTGAGAAAGAAGGTGAGGATGGAAAGAAGGAAGGGGGATTTAAAAGGGTTTATTTGCATGAAGAAGGAGTTCCTGGATCCCGACGCGGGTCTCTTGTTTCACTTCCTGGTGGGGATGTTCCTGCAGAAGGTGGGTATATCCAGGCTGCTGCTCTTGTAAGCCAGCCTGCTCTCTATTCAAAGGAGCTTATGGATCAGCATCCAGTTGGACCCGCAATGGTTCACCCATCTCAAACCGCTAAAAAAACTCCAGTTTGGACTGCTCTACTTGAACCTGGAGTTAAGCATGCATTGCTTGTTGGGGTTGGAATTCAAATTCTTCAGCAGGTAGTCTATGACTTCATTTGTTATCTTTTGCTCATCTGCTCCCATTCTTGGTTAATTGAATTAAATTTAGGTTCTCAATTCAGTTCTAATCTGCATGAATGTGGGGTTTAATTTCCAGTTTGTCATTTTAGACCCAAATCATATTGTGATTTATGCTGTTAATAGCTGGTGTTTTTTTCTAAAATTCACATGCAGTTTGCTGGTATAAATGGGGTTCTTTACTACACACCTCAAATTCTTGAAAAGGCAGGTGTTTCGGTTCTTCTCGAAAACACGGGCATCAACTCAACCTCTTCATCATTCCTTATAAGCGCATTCACAAACCTTCTTATGCTTCCATGTATAGGTGTAGCAATGAGGCTTATGGATATATCAGGGAGAAGGTGATTTCCTTTCTTCATTATTTTCTCTTTTGTTGCAGTTCTTAGATGGCTCCTACATCATTTGTTTTAGAACAGACCAACAAGAAAACTCTTCCTTCTACCGCCCAAACCCAGTTGCCTAACAAAGAAACTTGTCTGCTATCCCTTTTCATTCCAAACGGATCAGTTTTAATGGTTACCATCACCTGTCCAATGCATCATTGTTCCCCTTACTAATCAGGACATCAACTCAAAGATTGAAGTGTTAGCTGTAGTGTTTTTCTAAATACAACTATAGAACAGGGAGAATTTTTCGAATTTTGGCAAGTGAGAAAATCCTGCTGTCATGTTGTGTCTATCTATGTATACATATATTTATGTCTTGCATATTTATTAACCTCTTCCTCTTCTTGTTTCAGGACGCTTCTACTTACCACGATTCCTGTGCTGATACTTTCCCTTATCGTCTTAATTATTTTTGAACTGGTGACCGTGAGCTCAATCGTCAATGCTGCAGTCTTAACTGCTTGTGTTATCATCTTCATCTGCTGTTTTGTATCAGCTTATGGACCGATTCCTAATATCCTCTGCTCAGAGATCTTCCCCACAAGAGTCCGAGGCCTCTGCATTGCCATTTGTGCCATGGTTTACTGGATTGGAGACATCATTGTCACTTACACACTGCCTGTGATGCTTAGTTCAATCGGCTTAGTCGGTATCTTTAGCATTTATGCTGTTGTGTGCGCGATCTCTTGGATCTTTGTTTACTTGAAGGTCCCCGAGACCAAAGGAATGCCTCTTGAAGTCATTACCGAGTTCTTCGCCGTTGGAGCAAAACAAGCTGCTGCTGCCAAGGATGAATGATTCTGGAAAACTTGAATCAGTTGGTGATTTTTTTTTTAGCTGCTAAATGTGCGATCCAACTTCTGTTTGGAGAATTCTTCACACTGTAATTAATTGAGAATGGAAAGGTTATATTATTACAGTTACAATTATCATTTTTTTCAAAGTTTTGCATAATAGGATGAGAGAAGGCTGATTAAGATGATGCATGCTTGATTGTTGCGCTTGATGGGAAGGAAATAAATTTGGTTAATACCACTGGACGCAGCTCTAAAGTAAGGAGGCATCTTTTTGTAGGTTTTAATTAGTTTAAGACAAAGAACTTTGAATTAAGGTGATTTTTATAGCTTTCTTGAATTTAAGACAAAGAACATGCAAATGAATACCCAGCAATCAATTTAATCAATGAGATCTGATGATGGATGACAAGCTGTAAGCGAAAGCCCACAACTGCCACATTTAGAGAACCAAACCTAGCTCCCATGCACCTCACCAATGAACATAAGCATCCACTGCTGTCAGCATGGTTTGCAATTGCAGCTATTAACATAACGGCCGTTATATAAAGATATCCGACACATCCATTACCGTAAAGTCAGATGGCTAAACCAGTTGACAGCCCAACCTCGAGTTTTTTACAACAAACTGGACTATAGTAAATTGACATCAAAATTTCACTGGCAATTTCAAACAAATATGCAGATCTGTTTGGTATGATCCAAAAAGATACATAGCTTGCAGCAGAGTGAGCATATTTGACAAAGGATATAAATATTGAGTAGTTTAGGGCTTCCGCATTTCCTCCGAGGATGAACTGTTATTAAAAGGATTTGGGGAACGATCTGATTTTGAAGGCTTAGAATCACCAGATTCACTATTGAAGGGGTTCTGTTCGGCAAGCTCGTTTGACTTTGGATTAAATCTGAATGGTCTCTCAAATTCTTTAGCATTTCCGTTGTCAATGACTAATTTATTGAGTTTTTGGTCCTGCAAACAACAGTAAATTGAATGTAGGATATCAGAAATGAAATATATGAACCAATCTAATTTGTTAGTTTCTTGCTAGCTTCATTAGTAATAGCTTTCTAACGCTAAGAGACGATATGGCAAAAACCTATTGCTTTTGGGTCTTCAGAATATTTTCCAAAATTAGGAATGGGCCAAGCAGCATGTTTTCTTAATGAGTTACTCTTTGGAGGATGCAACTTCTCATTGCAGAAGATTGATTATTCCCTTTCTAGTTGTAAATTCTCAAGGCATTAAATGCGCAAATCTTTGAAGTACTTACATTTTGTAGAGCTTCTAGCTTTCTTTGTAGTGCCTCATGCTCAGCTTGAATACGGAAAGGAACGCCATGCTTTTGATAAACATTGGTTTGAGCCAAGTCTTCGTCAATGTCACTAGAAGTGGTTGCAAAAGGATGATTTGCAGGAATCCATCTGACCGTGTCAGGGTCAACATCTGGAGGTATTGGATCCCCTTCTTTAAGGAAAATGGTGGGTCTTTTCCACTGGTATGCTCGGGACCTCCTTCTCTGATGAATGGCTTGTTGGTCTTCTGTCAGAGTGACTGGGGCTAAGCGATAAACCTTTCCACATACCTCGATGGTTGAATTGCTCTTGCCAACTTTAACCAATGGATTATTGAAAGGATCCTCATATTTGAGAGGACTTGATCTGTGAATAAGAGATTTCACAATGAAACCACACTATTATCATTCAACCAGCACGTGATAACTAGAGCTTGGCATGAAATATGATTCTTGCATCTTCTAATCGACAAAAAAGAGGAGAGGGGGCAATAAAGCAAATTAGTTTTTCTACAAATAAAGACCATGAAATGGCAATCCTTCTTCACGAATAGAAGTGGGAAGTCTTAGGGAATCATTCAAACCAAACAAAAGTAATCGTTCTACAATGTGCACAGAAACAATGCAGAGCAGAGACAATTGGAGAAAGCACTGGGGATTGAAATCATACATGCCTCTTCTATCTGATCTCAGCTGGCCACGTCTAACAAGATCAGCTACAGAGCCAGGATGGCTTGGCCTTGATTTCCTAACCACATATACTCTCACAGCAACAACCAAAAATGCAGTAGCAATACATAGGCAGATTATAAAATTGCTGCTTCCAGCACCTCTTTTCATCTGATAAAACCAAGAATCCTCTATAAATAAGGAAAGTAGAGTAATCTACATTTGGAATGCCAAAACAGTACTTATGATCATATGATCTTTTCATCAAAGACAGCCTAACAACCTAACCTAAAAAATCACAGTACCAAATAAGCATTGCCATATCTTTAATCGATCAAGTTTAAAAGTATGATGCACCCGTTTTTGCTTCCAATTACAATAGCTAAATGAAACCTGCACATGATTAAAGACTCAGAGTAGTTAATACCCTGAAACTGCTAACCCAGTCAACAATCCAAACAAAAATTTTGGTTTCACATTTTTACTTTTATAAGGTAAATGTCATGTTAAAGTTGTTGGAGTTCCAATGCCTGCTGAGTTCATTCAAGATTCCTATCCAGTTCCTATTACTTAATAAGAAGCAGTAAAAATTGCACATTTTGCCAAAACAAATAAGTATTTCCAAGACCATAAACAATCACATTCAAGCTTCCAATAGAGAAATTCGTATTGGACGATGATTCAATAAAATTAGAAAACTCACCATAAAAACAACAGGAGGGAGAGTGGTAATCATTCCCCGAAATTTGGAAACTGGGTCTCTTTTCCAATCCAGTAGTGTACTAGTATCACGCTCACTCTTGTTGACCATTGCTTTCGCCCCATCTTGAACGCATTGCTCCTCCTCCTCTTCAGGATTCGTCGCCGGATCATTATTATTATTATTAATTGCTCTAAATCGAAACTTTGGATTAATTAATAATCCTCGATTACCTTTCATTTCTGAATAAGACAAGACAAAATCTCTTCTGAATTCCACTACATTCGGAGAAAACCGGTGTTTCGATGCCCATAACGATGACGGCGGCTACATAACATCATCAGATATCAAACATCACCATAGTGTACAGTTTATGTTATAAAAAAAAACAAAATAAAAAGGAGGTGGAAAATCTAGCAGTAAGATTAAAGAACAATAGTCACTAGTCAGTAGTAATTACCTGAATGGAGAAAGAGTGAAATTGCGGAGTCCAAATTGATGTTGTTGTCATCTTCACAGGGGTTTTAGGAGCCTCAACAGTTTCATTTCTTAATCAAATCAGCTTGTATCGTGATGATACCATACCTTACTACAAAATCCAAACTGCCTTTTGGGTTTTCTTCTAAAAACAAGTGCTTCCTGACCCAACACAACAGCCTCACGTTTTTATTCCCTAACTCAGCTTGCTCTGGTTGATCTACTAGTTTAAATTGGTATTGTCGCAAACGCTGTTGCAAGTGGATCCGTGGCGCAATGGTAGCGCGTCTGACTCCAGATCAGAAGGTTGCGTGTTCGATTCACGTCGGGTTCAATCCCCGCTTGATTATTTTTAAGCCGTGGCACTTTCTTTTTTGGAGTTATTTCCATTTATTACATCATCAATGGATTGCTTTTTTTTTCCCCCTCCTTAACCAACCTTTGATGTCTCAATAAATTTTATCAATTTTGTAATTGGGTCCATATTCAGTCTTTATCTTTTTTTTATTTTTTATTATTGGCACATTTTTTTTATATAATTTTAAAAGATGAGGTTATCATGAAAATGTCATCGTTTAAAATTATAAAAAATATCACAAAATGAATAGTGATTTCATGAGCGAATAAATAGTCACAATCTTTATTATTTTAATTTTTTTTATTAAAATGAAAATTAAATGTGAAATAAGTATTTAGATTAAGGACTAATTTGACGGTTTTTTTTACTGATTAGGCTGTTTTATTAATATTTAAAAATGACAGAAAAGGTCAAATCCTAGTATAGAACTTTAATTATGTATAGTTTGTAGTTAGTAAATTCAAATTCGTACATTCCGTTGAAAGGTGCATTCCCCATTAGATATTAAAAAATTAATTAAGTTTGGAGATTGATATAACTTTTTTGCCATAAGAATGAGTAAATTATAAATTAATCCCTTTATTTTTAAGAAATAAATTGTTTTGTTCTTCTTGTTCTAAAATTTAATTATTTAATTCATCAACCAATGCTAATATACATAATTTGATATCATTCTGTTTCATAAAATATCATATTTGATATTTTTTCGTCAATAATTTCATATTTTTTTTTATTTCTTAAAAAAATCAAAATAAATTGAGAATGAGATAAAAGGATTAAGTTACAAAAAAAATTTAAAAATATAAGGATTAATAACTACTTTCTGAAATAAGTTGGAGTAATTAAATCATTTCTTAAAACTAAAAGGACTAATTTATAATTTACTCAAGAAGAATGCATCATGGTTTATTCCGTCACCTTTCTTGACCATATGGTACTACTTCAGCCTTATTTTATTGAACGGCTCCAGGGAAAAGAGAATAAACGGTTCATAAATATATAAAGAAATACTACTTTTACCTTGTAGAATGGCAACTGACACCATCTTTGTTAGGTCAAGACAAGGGGGAGGATGATTGCATTGCTACTTGAAATGAGCTTCTTCTTTACGTGAACATTTATTTAGCAAATATATAATAATATCTTAGAGATTTTTTAATGGCATTTTTTGTTTATAGTTAAGTAGTGGGTTTCTTGACTCTACCATCACCAGAACAATATATTTTAATAATTAAAAATATCTCTTGATCAGTTCAAGTGTCAATTGAGTTTGAGGTTTTTTTTTTTTAAAAAAAAAACAATTTTAAAAATGCATGTTCATGTTGTTCTGGTGCATTCGAATAAATAATTTGTTTTTAATTTTTTTAAGGTATGAATTCAATAAATCAAAAAATAAAAAAGATCTCATCGACCGACGTAATAACCGTAAAAGAGTAAATCACAAATTAGTCTTTTTTATTTTAAAAAAATAAGTTAATTATTTTCCTAATCATATTTAATTATGTTCTTCCGGTGCGTTTGAATGAATGATTTGTTTTAGTTTTTTTAAGGTATGAATTCAATAAATAAAAAAATAAAAAAAATCTCATCGACCGACGTAATAACCATAAAAGAGTAAATCACAAATTAGTCTTTTTTATTTTTAAAAAATAAATTAATTATTTTCTTAATCATATTTAATTATGTTCTTCTGGTGCGTTTGAATAAATAATTTATTTTAATTTTTTTAAGATATGAATTCAATAAATCAAAAAAAAAAAAACGTGGTTGACCGACGTAATATCCTTCAAAGAGTAAATCAAAAATTGATCTTTTTAATTTTTAAAAAATAAATTAATTAATTTATTGATCATGTTTAATTTAATATTATTTTATTTATAAAAAGAAAGTTATCTTTCACGTTAATCCTTTCATTTTATTTTCTTTCAGAGAAGGACAAATTTATAATTTACTCAACCATCAAGAGTTGTTTGATTCGTTCTCGATAAATCCAACCTAATCATTTTTTTCCATTCATGGCATGGCCTACCACGAGCACTTGCAATTTTCTCACCTTCCAGTATAATGGGCTCCTCCTTTGCTTGATGACAAAAATAATATTCTACTTAACCCTTATCTTATCAAGCTCTGGCAGGCGTACATGTCCTGCACTTAATTTTGACGGTTGCTACTTATCGACACCATTATAGATTAAGGATTATTATATCTCTATTAAGACATTAATGTTTCTTTCCAACCTTAGTTTTTGTAAAATATAAAACAAAATTATTCCTCTTTAGAGCTGGAAAAAGTAACTTGACTTGATTATCGAATAAGATGCTAGGCATTGACCAGAAAAAAAAAACAAAAATGACCATAACCAGTCCAAGTCGTCCCTTTGTAAGATTAAAATACAATTATTTAGCGTTTGAGTTCGCAGCTTAGTAGTGAGGTTGAAAGTCACTCATCGATGATATTTGGGTTCGATTTTTTTGTGTATGTACTGTTACACTCGCGATGTCTTACTCGCTCACCTGGGCTTGCGGGGTGTTTAGTGGATCCGAGAGATTAGTCGAGGTGCGCGTAAGCTAATCCGGGCATCCTAGATTATCAAAAAAAAAAAAATAATAATTATTATTTATACCTTTTTTTCCCCTGGTGTTAGCAGAACAGGATACAGAAACTAAAACGCTAAAAAAAAAAAAAGAAGAAGAAGAAGAAGAAGAAGAAAATTCCAGCTGCATCGCGAGGAATAATAGCAGCAAGAGCGAAAATTGGTTCAACCACAGGAATGAAAAATATTCAATTTAAACTGAAAAAATCAATTCGGGTTTGGAATTTTTTATTCGGTTTAAATTAAAAACCAAACTTTTTTTTATTATTGTTTTACTATTTTTTTTTGAATTTTTACAATAAATAAATAAATAAATCAATCAATGTTTTAAAATTATTAGAGATATAGGATGAATTGATGATTTATTTATTTCTAAAAAAATCAGAAAAAATTAAAATAATAATTTAGTTTGAGTTCGGATTTTTATTTTTTAAGATTAATTAAAATCGAATAAAAAAAACTAAATGATGATTTTTATTCAACAAGTCATTCTCTTAGAGTGTAGTGGAAAAAAGCATTTTATTAACATTGGCGTAAACAACAAATATCAATGATGATGATAAAAATGACTAAGCAAGACTCCATTTCTATCGCATGAACTGCTTTCGGAGAGTCGGTCTCCAAAAGTAAAGTGGAATTGCTGGATAACACAGAATTAGTGTACTGATTAATCCTACTACTATAGCAATTGCGATTTAATTGCCGTGATGCTTCTTAGAACCCTTGAAGGGCAAGCATTTGTCAACGCAGAACTAAAGTGGGGGATGTTTAGTGGGTGATGTTTAACATGATAGGTGCCCCTTGCCTACTCGACTCCTCTCCTTTAACATTTGAAGCTCGTCTTTTGTTTTTTATTTTTTATTTTTTTTTACTGATTCTATCTTTTTTTTAATAACCCAGAGAATAGAACGTGCATAAAGACAACTTTTTACTGATTTTATCATTTGAAGCTCAATAGACAGGTAATACACCCCGAGAATGACAAACGTGCATAAAGAGAATAGAACCTAGGTGGTCATGGCACAAATCCTCAGCCGCTAGGTTACGACCTCAAGCGCGCTGTCTGATTCTATCCTCAACCTTCGAGTCTAAACCAGAGGAATATCGTAACTATTGCCTTCAGCTCCAATACATTAAAAAAAATAAAAATTATTATTACTTTTTTATGTATAAAAACAACTTAAGAAATCCCACATTCATGGACAAAAAGAGAAGAAAATTGAAAAAAGGAGTAGGAGTTCATGAGGAATTAAATCATCAAGTTTTTCTTGCTCACATTCATGATTAAACCCTTTTTTCTAAGTGGGCAAATGTTTAAAATTTACGCACAGAAAAATACAAAAAGAGAAATTTTGTGATGATAATCAGATCTTTAATCTTCCTTGATTTTTTCTAAATCCTAATACAATTAACGTTAATTTACAATCCTTGAATTGACTAATACCATACATAATTAATTAATTACTACGAAAATTAAATTGCTAGCTATAAACTTTTTTTATATATAAAAATATTTAAATAAGCTAATTAAACTAGGGCAAGAATCTATTGCCATCGTCTTCACGCTCCTTTAATCGACCTTCAGTCTCAGTCGCATCACCACCACTCTCATCATTAGAAGAAGTCGAGGTTGAAGGCAAACCGCCACACTTCTGACACCTGGCAACGACCAAAATCTGACGGCAAGAAGGGCAAGACGAGTGGGACCCTAGCCACGTGTCGATACAGCTCACATGAAATCCATGACCACACTGAGGCAACACACGGATTTCATTTCCAACTGAGAATTCCGTTAAACAAATTGCACAGTCGGAGAATTTTTCGGCGGAATCTTCAGAGTAGGTTTGTTTAGGGAGGGAGCGGAGGATTTTCTTTTTTAACCCTTTGTTGGCGATGGAAGGAGGAGGAAGAGGAACTGGTGGTGTCGGAGTACGGGATGAGAACCGGCGGAGCCAAGCGCAGCGTGCTACGGCGACGAGGCCAAGAACACAAATTAGAGCGCAGAGGAGTGCTGCTAGTATGACCATGAAATCTGAGTCCACCGTAGCTGATGGTTGAGGCGGCGACCCATTGATGGTCGCCGAAGAGTTCGCGACGGCGTTTAGGAACCTGAAAGGACGAGTCATGAGAGCGAGACGGATGGAGAGTAGCTCTGTTTTGTTTCTTTTCTTTTTCAAGAGTGCTTGTGAGAGAGACAGACAGAGAGAGTATTGAGTTCTTTAATGTAAGGAGGGTTTGAGTGTCTTTATAGGTAAGGAGTTAAAATGGGCCTTCAAAATCTTTTTATTTTTTTTTTAATATCTAATACCTTTTGCAATTATATGTATATCGAAATTAAAAAACATGAGTAAGTTTATTTATTTTATAATGAAAATTACGTCTTTAAGATATTTGAGAAATTTAATGTTATTATTGTAACGTTTCTTGTATATTATCTAATGATAGATATTTAAAAACAGTGTTTGTTTATTTTGTTAAAAAAAAAAAAGAAAGAAAAGCAGTGGGTTTTGCTTAAAAAAAAAAAGAAAGAAAGGTTTTACCATAAAAAATTATTCTTTGATAATTTTAGATATTTATTAGTATTTTATATAATTTAAATTTAAAATATCAGTTTTTAGATAAAATATTATTTAAACACTTTCTTATATGTAACAATCAACTAACAAAGTATTTTAAAAACTGAATTTAGATTTTTATCATTTTTGATAAATTAAAATATAATTTTTTTTCTTCTGTGTTTCTTTTCGAGTAGACTCATCAATTAAGAATTGTTAATTATTTTATGAGTATTTTAAAATTTTTTTGACTAATTTAATTATTCTAAAAAAAATATTTAGAAAAAAAATCAATAATTTTTTGTTATTTTTTTTCATTTGTTTTGATTGAATTTTTACATAACCCTATAGGATAATATAAATTTTCAAATTAGCCGTTTTCTTTCGTTTTTTCCCCCTCTCTCTCTCTTTCTGGAAAAAAGTTTGTTGCATTCGAAGTTAAGAAAAGGATCGATTGTGATATTGTTGCACAAAAGGGAAGCAGATTGACCCCCCAAATCCTTATTAATTAATTAACCACCTTTTAATCAACTTGTCAAACAAGCTTTGCTATTGTAGGGAGATTAATCACTGATTTCTTCTCAGGCTACACTTTTTCATTTGGTGACCAAAAAGAAATATTGCCAAAACACTCAACCTCCTCCGATTCCAATCCCGAGAGTAGCTTAAATAAGATTTTTTTTAAAAAAAAACATAAATATCAAATATTATATATCATAACAATTAATAATCTTGTTAATATTTATAAAAAAATTTTAAATAATTTTTTTGAGACAAAAAATAATATTTAGCATGTATGAAGATTTAAAATGCTCACGCGTAATTTTGCATTGACATTAAGAAAGATTAAAATCAAAAGATTTAAGATTTAATTTTCGTTAATAGATAGACGATATCTCACGAGTTTCTATGTATCAACCCTAGGCTTAATTTTATTTATTTATTTTTTTCATTTTCTCTGAAAAAAAGAACTGCAAATATGTCAAAACTTTTTAATTTCACCAAAAGGAAAAAAGAGGGACGAATCGAGTTCAAGTCTAAGATAGTGTGACTGAAATTCCCTTGGAAAATGAATATGCTGGAAAGCAATATTGATGAATTACAATTTAAGTAGCTATAAAAACCTATAATGCTTCCCTTTGAGTCTTTTTGACTCACAAGAACGAACCATTTCCTTCGTTTCTAGTCAAGGTAGCATTATTCTGTGGACCGTCCCACCTTGGTATAAAGTAGTAATTGCAAAAGAGATTCCAATGTTATTGGTTAAAAAAAGAAACAAAAATTAGATTCCATTGCAATAATTTCAGTCCCATTCCCCCTAGATAAAATTAATTAATTAATTAATTAATTAATTAAAATACTGGCCTCTTCCAAAAGAAGAGGAGAGTAGTGCAGTGGTGTTTTTGCAATTTGTACAGAGACTTTTCTCCTGGTCGTGGATCATGATCCTTAACCTCCAACAGGAAGGATTGATTAATGTCTGGTCGGGTAACGTTACGTTACATAAAGAAATTATTATATATGCCCCGAGTTGTACTCCAACCTAACAGAAAGAATATAGAGTAAATTAAAATTAATCCATTTTATTTTGAGAAATGAATTAATTACAAAACTAATTATTTAATTTTTTATGTTTTAATTTCGTTGATAATTTAATTATTTTGGTTAGATTTCGATTAGAACAGTGATGAAGTATTTTTAATGTAATTTTTTTTTGTTTTTCAATTGTTTTTTTTTTACACTATACTTATCTTCTTTATTTCTCCCTTATTAAGCAACAAAACAAATGTGGATTTGTTTGATAGATCCGATAAAAATTAACAACAAAGGACTAAAAAGTTAATTTTTTTAAAGGACTAATTTATAATTTATTCTAGAAATGTAGGATTTATTATAAAACTAATTTATGGGCGTCGTGTTTCCATAAAGGACGGTTTCCCATATACCGAATAATTCCTCCGCCGCATGAATCAACTACGAGCCACGTCGACATCAGAGTACACGTGGCAGAACAAGGCATGAAAACTGTGAACCGAAGATAATAATAATAATAATGCGTTGGGCAAGCAGATAAAAAGAGTTGTGTGTGATACTGACACACATGTTGTGCTTGTGAGTTGTGACTTTTACAGTGGACATCGGGCAACTACCACCAAGGTAAGCCCCATGTGATCTGCTTGTTTGTCTCCTCTGAACTTACCCACATTATTCTTATTGCTTCCTCATCCTTTAATTTAATGCATGCATTCGTCTCCCCTTCCTCCTTGATTTCTGGTTTAAACACCATTTTTTTTTGTTTAATTTAATTTAATTGCTTGAAAATTTTAACATCTTTTTTGTATGATGAAACAAAATAACAATTAAAAACATCATAGTAGTAATTATTATAGGTATTCCCGTATTTTTTTTGCCTCCAAAAGTATTTTAATTAGACAATTTCAGACGTAAAATATCAAATTATGTAATTCGAATCTCAAAGTAATAAGAATTGAGCAAATTTGACCTAAACTGTTCAATTTCTTAAAAATAATAAAAATTAAACAATTTATATCAAATTTATCCGATCTTTAATATTTTTAAATTTAAATTATTTTTAAATTCAAATTACGCAGTTTAATACTTTTGATTCGAAATTGTCAAATTATAATATTTTAAGGAAAAAAAAAGCAGTAATAGTGTAAGAGGCTGTGCTTACGATAATAATAACTACTAATTTTTCCATGTTTTGAAAAAAAGTCACCATCAACGTTGTCAATGACGGTGGTGGTATTATTGTCATGTAATGAATAGCAATACTATATATATATATATATAAAAATCTCATTTACATTGTTTTTATTCTAACTTTTTTATGAAAATAAAAATACGTTTAATTCTCATTTCCATATTCCCGCTCTCATTTCTCTCATTTTAAACCAAATATCTATAAAATGAGAATAAAACGTCTCCAATAAATTGTAATTTTGCTACCAAAGAGTACCTAGAATTATACTCTCACTTCCTCGGCATTAAAAGAAAAAAGACGCAAATTACAAAAACCTTCCTCTTCAAAAATACATCTTCAATCAAAAGATATGAACTAAACATTTTTGTTCCGTGTGCCAAATTGAAGTTCAAAGAAATGATTGCCTCATCTGGGGCAGTAGCATGAAACAATGTTCAAGATATGGAACAAGGGCATGAAGAACAGTTCTCAATTTACCTACACGATACAAAGCTAAGAAACTGTTCGGTCAAATCACCCCTGCAGCGATGCATTCTTACTGGAATTTCCAAGTAGACCAACAGAAACTACTCCCTGCAAACAAGAATGTGAAATCGGAGTCAGTCTATAATAAAAGATGGGAGCAGTCACTGTAAGAGTAGCATGGACAAGAATGCTAAATCATTAGTCAGTTTATGATAAAAGATAGAGCAGCCACTAAAAAAGTAGGCACCAGTTGTATTTTCTCAAAGCACTATCTCAAGAAGATATTATTGCAACCAGAACTATTCTCCTAAGTTTCATTTGCTATCCATTTCAACATCAAACACCTTATCATCCACACTATTATTTGTCAAGTTGGCTATCCGAAGGATGATCATCCACACTATTATTTGTCAAGTTGACTATCCGAAGGATGATCTGCTTCCTAAATCTTCATTAAACATAAAATTATGGCACATTCATGGGGAAAAAAGCAAACGAGATTGGTTACATCCAATTGAAATCAGGCTATAGATGCAAAAAAGTTTTTTTAAAAAAATTAAAATTTACCAACACACAAAAACAGATAAAATAGACTTGTTCAAAAGAAACGAGTGTGAGAAGATGACTTTATTGAAGTCAGCATGCTAATTATGCTAACAGCAAGGGCAAGAATGGCAAAAAAGAAAAGTAAACAAACTGCAAAGAAATCGACGCAACTCACAAGAAAGGAGCAATAGGTATTTTCTCAAAGCACTATCTCAAGAAGATACTATTTCAACCAGAACTAATCTCCTAAGTTTCATTTGCTATCCATTTCAACATCGACCACCTTATCATCCACACTATTATTTGTCAAGTTGACTATCCAAAGGATGATCTGCTCCTAAATCTTCATTAAACATGAAGTTATGGCACATTCATGGAGAAAAAAGCAAACGAGATTGGTTACATCCAATTGAAATCAAGCTATAGATGCAAAAAAGTTTTTGTTTTTTTTTTTTTAAATCAAATTTACCAACACACAAAAACAGATAAAATAGACTTGTTCAAAAGAAACGAGTGTGAGAAGATGACTTTATTGAAGTCAGCATGCTAATTATGCTAACAGCAAGGGCAAGAATGGAAAAAAAGGAAAGTAAACAAACTGCAAAGAAATCAACGCAACTCACAAGAAAGGAGCAATAGCTAGTTCCAAATAAAATTAAAGGAGATACAAAAAAGGAAAAACCATTTGAGTGCACCTAGCTGAATATGCCATGTCACAGTATATAGAGCCAGCAGAAGAGACTATTGTACAAAAAACCAGTTTTTCTTCAGCTGAAATGATCTTTTGAATTCTTCATTTAAAAATATATTGGCACCAGAGTGTTAGAAGATAACTAGGCGAGGGACATTACTCTGTGCTTATTTCCCATTTCAACTTCTTATACAGGATGCATTTATTTAAATACGCCATGCAAGTCACAGAAACTAGTTCGACAAGTTCCATAATCAGCACATTGAGTACTAGAATGATGTACTTTAACTGAACCCCACAAGCAGGGCGAATTGCAACGTACAATCCCCACAAAAAAGGGATAACCTAAAATCAGCATGACACAGATGAAAATTTGTGAATAATCTAATTGAAGGCCCTAGACATATTAGCAGATTGCAGTTTATTATTCAGTCAGCTCAGTACCTAAAGGAATCAAATAAATCAAAAGGCATTCTGCAGTTACACATCTCACCTCTAAAAGAAGAGATCATGCTCCTTTCTCTGCTCACAAATCAAATCTCACATTCCATTTACCATTCATGTCAGCATTGAGGGTCCAATTATTTTCCCTAATCTGCATATAAGGCACCTGAAGAGGGAAAATAAACAAACAAATAAATAAAAAGTGGCAAAAGAAGACCAAGTAAAGCCAGACCATACCAAAAAAGATTACAGCTCAAGTTGAATGCACGTTGCTTTCGACTATGGCAATGTATAACACAATGCAAGCGCTTTCTCATGTTTAAACCATAAAGGTATGAGAAATATACCTTGGTAATCACTTCATACCCAATTCTGAATCTAACATCTTGGTCTCTCTGGAAATTAAATACGGTCCAAGATAGTTCTGCAGCTGCTTTTTGATTCCTCTGTCATGGCACGGGAAAGTATTAGTTGCATATGGTAGCTAGAAAAACAGGTTACAATCTACTTCAATCAATGAACAAAATCTCTAAATAAACTGCACTTGGTATCAAGAACCTTACAGTTTCATATAAAAATACCATTTTAATTTCTTTAAACTCATAAATCCCTGATGTCGAAGACTCTCCAAGTCACAGCACCGATTCTCATATACAAAACCCAAAGAAAACACCAACCTGTTTAAATTCTTTGTCAACATCACAACGTCCCTTAACATTGAAGCTTAACAAACCATCATTTGTCACAGGAAAACCCTTTTTTCCCCGGACAAAATACCGGACCTTTTCATGCTTATCATATTGCAACCCCACTCCAATACTAGCAGCCAACTACAGTCAAGTCAATAAAACGTCAGCCCATGTTCTTAAAATAACAAGAATTTAGCTCCACATATCAGGGATTACAAGAAACATACATCTGGATAAAAATGTCTTATCATTGCACTGGCATAACTCGGAGCTCCAATTCTTGTATCTAGCTCCCCATGAACCTAACCAAAAACAGAAAAAAAATTAAAAATTAAAGCCCCAAGTTTGCATTTTAAAGAATTCCCAGAAATAAAATCAAGAAATCAATCCATGTTACCTGCAAGTGGGTGTTGGAATCAATGGGAAACTTCTCCTTGGCATGAATTTTGAGGGCTTTGGAGTTTACTCCATATCTTAGAGATGTCTCCATTATTGTACACTCTAATAATAATCTAAAAAATCCACCGAAACTTAAGCAAATAGTAAATTCCTGATTTTGGTGGTTGCGCCTCCGTCGCAGTGGTGGCTGCTAAAGAGTAGAGAGTAGAGAGAGTGTTGTGTTTCCCACCCAGCGTGTTATCTTCAAGCTTCGGACATTTCCATGTATCACGTGTCCGCCTTTCGTCTTTTTGGGCCCATAAATAGGGTGGCTTTGGTAAATATCACCATTTGAATTTGAAGGGCCTAAGCCCTGAGGTAATGTCCGTCAAGCCCATAAATATAGGATCATTGAGAGTAGGGAAGGGCTGTAAATATAAAATAAGGTTTATCGGTAAAACGAAATCCTAAACTTTTGGTCGAATCAAACTTTAGCTTTTTGTGTTTTGTTTTGTTTTGATTTTGTTTTTCTGGATTTTGATGCTTCAAAGTAATTCAACGTCTATGTTAAGCTTCCATCCATTTATATCTTTAAATGATACTTGATTTGTAAAGAGAATTTCTTTTTCTCCGACTTACAAGCAAAAAACAAAAAGAATAAAGAAGAAAAAGGAAAAAAAGGAGCAGTCATCACCGCCAAAGCTACAGCCAACATCTCCTTTCTCTCTCTCTCTTTTTTTTTTTTAATTACAATTAAAAAAAACTAAATTAAAACCATTAATTAATATTTATTATACTATTTGAAATACTGTTCACCAGACTTATTTGCATTATTTACTCGGACTCAAATGTACTATTTTTTTCACTAAGCAACAATATTTTTGTAGTTTTAAAATATTTTAAAATATTTATTATGAAAGTTTTTATTACATTACATAACATTTTGATTTCTCCTTTTTAAATATTATTTGTTTAATTGGTAAATGTTTTTTTATTTAATTTTGGTTTCACTTTTTTATTTTATTTTGGTCCTTTGTTTCTCCGATTTTTTTAATTAAAAATTTTAAAGTAAAAATATTTTAAAAAAAACATTTATAAAATAAGGTTTTGACTCGAAAATGTGGACGAGAGATAAATAAATAATATTTTTTAATAAAAAATTTATGAAAATATAAAGAATAATTACTCAAATATAAAATTTTAATGATAAAATTGAATGAATTTTTATTCGAGTCTTAATTTGATATATTTTGGTAGATGCACAATGTAGCACATGATATCAAAATAAAATAATTTTATGTATTTTATCTAATCCACAATTTAACGCGAGTAAAAAAGTGATTCACGATGCCGAGGGAAAAAAATTAGTTCACTCTAATTAATAACAGACCTCACAAATAGCAACTAAACCGGTAAGAGCATCTCCAATGATGCTCTCTACCTTTACCTAGCATTTTAAATGTAAATAGAAAGCATTATTAATTATATAGATTGAAAATCAATGTTCTCTTCAATGCTCGCTCTCTATTTTAACTCTTTATTTTGACAAAATTTATAAAACTCAAAGAGAGTATTAATAAAGAGGTTGAGTGACATAGGAAATAATAATTTTTATTAATGAAATATAAGATAAAGAGTCATTTGAATTCTCTACAGTATCGAGAGCCAAAAATACTCGTATCTCAATTTTAAAAATAAAGATTACGATAAAAGAGCATTGAAAATGCTGTAATGCATCTCCGCTAAACAACCACCAAACACAATACTCAAAGTAGCAACTCAAACAACTCTCTAACAATTCCAAAAACAACAGCTCAAACTCTCAAAATAGCCATTAAAACAGCACCCAAGCAGCCACACAAACCGGCCCACACAATCTCTTTAATGGCCTCAAAACGACCGCAAACCAATGCCAAACGGCTTTCAAATAATCTCTCAAACAAACACCAAATAACAATCAAAATAGCATAGTAAGCAAATCGTAACAGCCACAAAACAGTCCCATCAGCAGCACCACCAACCTCAGCCACGATAATAGTTCTAATAGCTCCCCCAAGAACTATATAGGCAGCAACAATATTCGTAACAACAACAGAGACGCACGAGAGAGGAAACAAATCGGAATTCAATTTAGTTTTCAAAACATGCTTTTTAGTTCTTGTATTTGAGTCAAACACCTAAGTTAGTCCCTTACGTTTGCTCGATCGCTTCTTTTAGTCTTTGATTTGTCAGGATAATTGAATTTGGTCTATTTGTTCTCAATTTTGATAATTATCCTCCATATACATCATCTAAACTCGTGCAGACCACGAGCCTCTAACGATGTAAATGGACATAACTTGAGGTACCAAAATCATAAAACAAAAGATTAGAGGTTAAATTGAATTTGACCAGAAATTCACGAAATCATTTTATCAATTAGACAACATATAAGATGATTGATTGATTAACAAGTTTTTAATAGATAGTAAAAATATTCACGAATATGAAATATATTTTTAAACAGTAAATACTTAGGTTATTCTTGATTGAATTTTAGTGCTTTTTTTTCCATTTTATCTTTAAAAAATTATAATATTTTCAAAATCATTAAGAAAAAAATTTAATTTTAATTGACGTATAAATTAATTTGATGATACATACATGTATTGTCAAATAAAATAAAGCAATCATTTATCTATATATTTTATCTTTTTACATCAAACTTAATGCTTATATATATAATATTAAAATTGATGTTTATATTTATTTAATTTAATTTTTTTATTTGTAACAAGTTCAAACACCATCAAACGATTTACAAACCTTGAGTTTCAATTCTATCTTTCTTCTTAAAAAGAAAGTTAAAAAAAGAAAAGAAGAAGAAGAAGAATGTAAAATGGGCCGGATTACGTAATTGAAACCAACTTGGGCTGGCCCGACCCGACCAAGAAATCGGGTTCCATCTAATCCATGCTCATTGCATCACAAAGTCAGATAGAATCAAACGTTGGAGCCGAGGAGAATCCATCGATCTGTCTATGTTCAAGTAGTTGCCTGCAGAGAAACTTCGTACTGATCGAAACGTAAAAATTAGTTATGGGGTTTCGATTCGATTTGCTTTTGTTGTTTACGACACTTGCTTTACTCTCAACAACAACTCCTACTGTACTTTCCGACGTCATTCTCTCCAGAGTCGATCGCCGTGTAAGTTTGCAATTTCAGAGATCTTATTTCTTGGATGCTAGTTTTTGCAATTTCTAACTTATGTTGATGATCTTGTGTTGCAGATTGATTTGAATTCACAAATTGTGCGCGTTACTTCTACATTAAAGGTGCTTCACTGATTTGGTTCTTTTTGCTTTTAAGAATTTGATTTTTGATTATGATGTATCCGACTAGAAATCTGATAGTCGATTTGTTTTTATTGAATCCCTTATAAGTTTAGTTTGTTTGAAAATGGGCATTGATCCGTAAACCCTAAGCTTGCATTTCTTACTCTTACCTCACTGTTTTAGGTGGAGAATGCCGGTCCTGATCCGGTTTCTGAGATTTTGCTTACCTTTCCTGAGGTTCAGGCCAAAGATTTGGCAATTTTGAAGGCAACCCTTCGTGAGGGTAAAGGGAAAGTGAAGAACTCAGGTAGTAGCCTCCCTGTAAATGTTGCCAATCCAGAGGGAATGCCTCCATCTCTGTTTTTTCATTCGGTATTGTTGCCTAAGGCATTGGGTGAAGGGCATAGTTTGACTATAGATGTCTTAGCAGTATTTACTCATGCATTACGGCCATTTCCTGAGGAAATTACGCAAGCTGATATTCAGCTAGTTTTGTACCAAGATACTGCTTACTATCTCTCCCCTTATGCAGTTAAGGCTCAGTCCCTTACTGTTCTGTTGCCCAAGGCTAGAATAGAGACGTATACGAAGTTGGAGAATACTAATGTCCATGGCTCTGATATCAAATATGGCCCTTATGAAAACCTTCCTCCCTTTTCATATGCACCCATAGTTGTTCACTTTGAAACCAATCAACCATTTGCTGTTGCTCAAGAGTTAGTGAGGGAGATAGAAATTTCCCATTGGGGCAACGTGCAAGTTACAGAACATTACAACATTGTCCATGGAGGTGCTAAAAGCAAGGGTGAATTTTCCCGGTCAGTTACTCTATTCTTCTTGTGTTAGCGTTGTGGTAGTGATTGCTATAATATTTCAAATTTGATTCTTTTCATCCTGCAGGCTTGACTTTCAGGCCAGACCACACCTTCGAGGTGCATCAGCCTTCAGGAATCTTGTTGCAAAATTGCCACCAAGAGCTCATTCCATTTATTATAGGGATGAGATTGGAAATATATCAACATCTAATGTCTGGGGTGATCCTAAAAAGGTGGACATTTTGATTGATACAAAACAAATTATTAGAATAAGTACTTCTGTTTCTAATTGAAATTTTCTCTTTAATTGCAGATAGAACTATTAATTGAACCTAGATATCCACTGTTTGGAGGCTGGAGAACTACCTTTACTATTGGATATGGTTTGCCACTTCAAGATTTTTTATTTGGGTCAGAGGGGAAACGTTTCCTTAACTTCTCTTTTGGTTCCCCAATAAATGATTTGGTCATTGATAATCTTATTGTGAAGGTTAGTTTCATGGAAAATGTTTCCTGCAAGAATGTTTTCTTTAGGCAGAGTTTGACTCGGTTTTATTGTTGCAGGTTGTTTTGCCTGAGGGATCCTACGATATATCTATTTCTACTCCATTTCCTGTAAAACAAGGACAAGAGGTATTTTAGTGCTAAGAGTTTATTTGTCTTTTCTTGTCTGGTATTCTTATTTCATTTTTTTTTTTGTTTCAAGTTATTTTTTATCTTGGGCATAATTTCTTCTCCGCTATAAAATACTGAGGCTATCTGCATTTATTTGATTGTTTTTCTGATCTAATGCAGGCCAAAATTTCCCACTTAGATGTTGTTGGTAGACCAGTAGTTGTGCTGGAAAAGACCAACGTTGTTCCTGAACATAATCAGTATTTCCAGGTACTTTTTCGATATGTATGAACTGCATTGAAGTGCCAAAGTGTGAATTAAGGCCTCTGTTACTACAATTTAACTTCATTGTGCTAATTATTGAATATCAAAATGAGAGACTAGCTGAAGTTAGCTAGTGAATTTATTGGAAATTGGAACAAGAGGGGTGCTGGTCATCCATAGTTTATTAAAAGCCATGGAGGAGATTTTTGCTATTCTTAATTCTGACTTGGTTTTGAGGATGCTTGATTGCTATGAATATTGTGCGCAGTTGTAGCGATGCTTTTGTGTTTGAAACATCTATATTTGCTCCAACAAATTCAGAAATGTTTCACCATTTTAGACAAGGTAGATAATAGGTTAATTGTTGGACAAAAGCCTCCTTGTAGTGTAAGGCTTTCTGTAGACTAATGGATTTAACAGAAGTCATAGATATTTCCTCCTTTATGGTTGTTTTGCTATTCTTTGGAGGAGTTAGGGACTTGAAAGTGATGATCTTTAACGTGGCAAGAAATTGTAGGCATAGCTGCTATCTTGTGTGTAATGTGGTTCATGTGGGAGGGAAACATCTGTGTTTCGCATCCCTTGAGACTTGAAAAACTCATGGTTTAAGTTTCTAATTTTCCAATATGCTGAAATGCAGAACCTACATTTCTTGGATTTTATAAGCAAGACTTCATATGATTGAACTGAGTTTTTCTTATCTTTGACACAGTCAACAGTTGAATGCATCTTTTTACTCATCCAAGAAGCATTATAAGGAAGAATAGCTTCTTATTTTGGTGTCTCACAGAATTAAATGGTAGATCTCTTTGATGTGTTGAATGACTATTTTTTTTGCTGTTTGTATTGCAGGTCTATTACAGGTTCAACAAACTTTCGATGCTAAGGGAGCCATTTATGTTGATTTCTGGAATTTTCCTCCTCTTTGTTGCCGGCATTGTATACATGCATGTAGACTTTTCAATCTCAAAGTCCTCTGCTTCTTATTTGGCAAAACTGCAATGGGATGAGGTAACTAGGATGCCATGCCATGTAAATTTTTTAGTTCTGTCTGACATCAATGTTTACAACTGAAAAGGCCAACATATATTATATTATTAGCTCATTTATGATTTCAGGTGCGAGCAACAATTCAGCAAGTCCAAGGTATCATCAACCAATGCTTATCTATCCATGAAAAGCTAGAAGCATCTCTGCGTGATCTTTCTAGGACTGGGGATGTTCAAGCTTGTAAAACTGCTCGAAAGACAGCTGACAGCTTGTTGAAAGAGTATTCCAAAGAGTTGAAACCCTTGCTTTCATTCTTGCAATCTTCTCCTCAGGCTACTCAGATATTGCCAAAGGTTTGTCTATTTACTTCTTATCCTTTATCATCAATAGAGGATAAATTCGTGGAATTTATTCCAAGAGGCAGGAAAAAACTATTGCCAACTGTGTCAGCAGTTACGTATAACAGCATTCAACCATCACTCAGCACATAAATTGTTATACAATTGTCAAAACTGGAACGATATACCATCATCGTGTTCTGTTACCATGTTCACCTTCTTCTGTTTTGCTGTGCATCCACATTCCTGACTGCAATCAATACTGGCTGTTTATGCAGGTGGAGGAGCTGGTGGCAAAGGAGAGGGAATTGCAAGAGAGGCTGATAGCGAAGCATTCAACCATAGTGGACTGCTATGAGAAGAAGATTGGAGGAAGGGAACTTGAGAATCGGGTGGCTTCACATCAACAAAAAGTTGTAGCTTTGAAGCAGGAGGTTGAAGATCTTCTTGACTACATTGAAGAAATATAGTTCTAGGTTTAGGGTGCCTGAGTTTCAGGCTCAGAATTTGCTTCTTATCTAAATTAATACTTGATGAGCAAACTGCAATTTTCTACGGCAATAGCTTGCCTAATATAACTTCTACATGATAGTGATAATTGGAACTTTGAGCTTATATGAACTATCCATCCTGATAATCCCTGCATGTTGAACTTTGAGTCTGGCACTAGGGTCTGGTGGTGTTATCAGGTTGACCCATCATTTAAATTCTCAGAACTTCCAGAATAAAGCTTCAGTGGGCGCATTCCAAATGCCAAAAATGGAAGGAGTTTATTGCTCGACCAATCTTTGCAATTTTTTTTTTAGTAATGAATTATTATCAATATTTAAGGTGCACATTAGCTAATGCATCCAATGGCTCATGATATAATTGATATCAAATCGCCATTGTTATCCATTCCAATAGACTTAAAATTAAATAATTAAAAAAAAAATGGAAAAAGAACAAGAAACCAGTACATCAAAGTGGAAAATTCTTGAGAAACCAAGAAGATTTTTAGCCAAGAACTTTCTTCACAACCAACCTCCTTTGGTAGCTCTGGATTTATCTGAACATTAAGGGAATACATTTCATCTTACATGCATTTTGCTTTGCCTTTCGTGATTTGAACATAGGTTGCTCGTGGGAGGGAGGGAGAGATAGAGAGAGAGAAAAAGCGGGAATGCTAAACATTTTTTCAAATTAATTGCTCAAGCAAAACCATTTAATGGCCGTGAAAATTTACAATATTGGAATTCAAAATAAGTGGGGGAAATTGGAACTGACAACTTCCAACACTGGGAAATGCTATTATGCTAGTACCCTTTTAGAATTCTCCGATCAACAAAATTGTAGTGCCATAGTTTATCCGAGATTCTTGTAATTACAATTGGGCTACTTTCCTTCAGCTGGCATTACTTGCAGAAGCTCAATGTTTAACTCAAATGTACTTCCTGCCTGCATTACGAATTTAATAATTGGTGAGCAAAATTTGTAACCGAAGTATTTTCTAGATTATTAGCAGCAGTTAGAAAATCTAACAACGGAAATCCAAAAGGGAGAAGCCATAGAGACTTTCTGCTGCCCAAAATGCTGTTGAAGCAGGGGATTGAGAAGAGATTAATTTTCCCAGGTTTTAAGAAAGCTGAAAATGATCTAGTTTATCTGATAAAATTTCCAGTAGCCCACTAATTCAAAGCAATAGATTGATTTGCGATTGCCAGTAGCCTACTAAAAGTGAAAACACCAGAAATGTTCATTTTAAGGATGAACAAGAGAAATGATTGATTTGTCGGATAATTATGTCAGCCGAAGGTAACAGAAAGCAATGTAGTTTAACTTGATCCACAGGAATCATTCAGCAAATTAAGAAATAACGTTTTACCGGAATCTCATTCATTCCTTTTTGTCCATAACCAGCCTCTGGAGGAACAATCACAGTCCTCTGCAAGAAGAGAAAGATGATGACTGAAAAGCTAGCAAGAAAGCAGGGAAAGATAGAAGAACGATAATAGTCATGGAGTCTAATTCAAAGGCAGATGATCGGAGATAAAGAATAACCACTCCATCAGTTGAGCATATAAATAGCAATGAAGTAGAGGATGTAATCACCTTCCCTCCCACTTTCATCCCTTCTGTTACCGAGTACATAGCTGGAGGAGGTTTCGGTGCAGCCTGCGCAGAAAATAGGCCATTTGGGTTGTCCACAAATTCACGCTTCCGTTCTTTGCCTGGCGTTGTCCCAACCTTGAACTCATATGGCTAATTGAGGCATGAGGAAATCAGTATTGGCAATTTATTCAATGGCAAATCCATGTTACCATGGTCTGAAAATGCTACCAAGAAAGGAAAAAGTGCACACACACACACACACAGAGTTAAGTAGAAGAAGCATCAACCTGTGCAATTATTCGATTTCCAGCTAGAAGCTTAGATTCTCTACTCGACACCGCTGTTATTCCTCTATATAGACAGTCAAAATGCACCTATAAAGGGAAATGCACGAGAGAACTTGAGAACCTCATAGTACTTCAACGAGAGAGACAAAAACAGATTGGTTTCAGTTTGTCGCAAACAAACCTGAACTGTCATTCCTTTTCCTGCTACTGGACCCTTTCCCTCAAGAACATCATAGTACTTCAATCCATCAGCTGCCAAATCCCAAAAAAAAAAAAAAAAAAAAAAGGAAAAAGAAAAGCATAAGATACCATCTAAGCTCCCTGACCTTTGATGCAAATGTTAACTGAATTTACTTCAATACTATCTAAGCTCAGAGAACAATTAAGAAAAAATTTCCCCCTTCAAACAATTCATTCCTCGGATTATTCATCATAAACCTAATAATAAAGCTCCTAAATTTATCCATGAAATCACTAAAAAATGGACTAATCAAACCAATAAAAAGCAAAAAATACTGGAAGTTCGGAGTAACTAACGGGTAGTGTGATAGTCTTCAAGAGGGATGGTCTTCTTGTTGCGTCTCTCTCTGGCCTCTGATAATCGAGGTAGAGAAATGAGGCTAAAAGGCAACGTAGATATCAAAATTGCACATCTTCTTGAAGTGGGTTTTGAGAGAGAGACATTTTTTGATTGTTCTTGTGTTCGTATTGTTGTAGATTTAGCAAAAGTTCGACGATGATGAATATTAACACTCCATTTTCCTAAGCTTCTTACGGTAGCCATGATGACGACGATGACAGTTGGAATCCAAATTGGCTTACGGTTATAAAACTCCCGCAAAACCCACAACTCTCTATCCACTCTCGTCACCCAAATCACCATTTTGCCACCCGCTTGCTTTTCCGTGGTGAGTATGTTATAAATTGGTCCCTCTAGTAATAAAACACGAATTAATTAGTCCTTTAAAAAAAAAACTAATTATTTAATTTTTTTGGTCCTTTTTATGTTTTTTTTTTAATTTTCTTTTTCTTTTGTTTTAACAAATAGATACTATGGAAATATTGAGGGAAGAATAAAACTAATTATTTAATCTTTTTTCTTGGTGATTTTTTTGCTTTAATAAAAATGGGTGTGAAAGTTTGATTTAATATCAGACTCTGTCACCATATGAAGAAATATAACCTGACAAGGCATGGAATGATTCAAGACAAAAGAAAAGGTTTCTACTTTATACAGGAACCCTACCTTCCTTAATTAACACAACATTTTGCTCAAATTTCTCTATAAATGACGAATTTTATGATGGGCCTGGGAAAATTCTCCTCCACAAGGTTTACCAAATATACGAAGTAGGGATTGAATGCAGAAAAGGAAGCATTTTGTACTAGTACAACTTGGTATGCAAAACAACAGTTGATGATGTTTTTGCTGTCTTCTACCCTACATAAACAGCAGATCCGGTACCAGCTATGATACCCATCTTGAGACTTGAGGTTTTCTTGCTGCACAGACCACAGCAATGCAATGATAAAGCTAGAATAAAGGAGAGAAAAATCCTGTATTTGCCACAACTAAAAGTGGCCTTGTCAGGAAAGTAACAGCAATACTGTTGTCTGAGATTTCCACAGCGAATTAATAGGACCATGCCACAAAAATTTTGTCTTGCGACTAACATTACTCATAACTATGCTCAACTCAGTAGATCCCGTTGTCCAGATGAGTAGTTGCTGTCGCTTGGTTGACGCTGATGGCTCTCACTGAGATCCACAGTTGCCATGATGTTTGCTGTGTGTTGATGGGACGCTAGCTCTGCTTCAACGTCACTGAAATCTGGATCTTTATTACCTAATTTCTTGGTTCGATGAGGAGTGGATGATGGGGAATGCACTGAAGAGTCATCAGGACTACCACCCAATGTCCTCGTAGGGATTTGGTTCGATGGCCCTTCAGCCGATTTCTTTACAGCTTTCTTATGCCAGTTCTTCAGTGCCTTCGAAGTTTGCTGATCAAAGATTGAGCGCTTCATGGTCGACCCCATCTGAAAATTTCCAAAAAGAAAACTATCAATGAAGCTTCACGCTGGACAGGAGTAGTTGACATTTCTTTTGAGTTGCTTCCAAATTTATAAAGAGTCTAACCTAGGATGAAATTTCGGAAGAAAATGTGAAAGATGAGTAAATACCTGCGTAACTAGGGCATAGAGTGGAAGTGTGGCATAGCTGCACAGGACTTGGGCTCCTATTCTGAGAGTTCAGAAACTTGGTCATTTTCAATAAATCAATACAAATTCCATGTTCATAACGTTATAGACAAGTTCTTGTGATTTAGATTCGTATTCTGAGACGATGTCTAGGCCCCAGGGGCTGATTCAAAAGAATATGCTTAGGTGCTCCATGCCTATGAGAGATATCACTCACCCAAAAGTAACTCGGGTGATTATGAGGACTGAATCTTGATTCAAACAAGAATGGCTCCCGAACTCATACTGCAGGAGGAGGAAAAAGAATCATAAGAAACCATTTGTGATTAAAGAAAAATTAACACACGAGAAGAAGAGAACGAGTCATTACCCATGCCCAAAGGAAATATGTTAGCTCAAATGCGTTCTGGACATGAAGGTAAGCAAAAGGGTCGTTAGAAAATCCCATAAATCATAAGTTAAAATATAAGATACAGGACCATTGACAGAACTATATGTCTGAAAGTATAAACTCCACAACTCTGTCATGTGAAGAAAAGAAGGTTCCGTGATACCTGAAAAAGGACAAAGTGGATGAGATAAAGGACTAACTCCGGCCAGGAAAACCAGAAATTTCTGTCAGACACTTGAACAAGTGGTATTCCTTGAACTACAGCATGTCTTTCTTTAATTTCAATTGCCATTTGTGCTATAATTGCTTGAAGTTTTGTTCCGACTGCCAAGGTTACCTTCAATGAAACCCGTAGGCAATATTTAATCTTTACCCAGTTAAAATAAAACAACACGAGAAGCGAAGTCTTTTATGGACAATTTCTTACAAATAGAGGAAGAAAGGAAACACAGAACTGAGCCTTCCATCCTGAAAAGTATAAAGCCAATGACTATTAGGGAGCCTTAGTCCCGTTTCGATAAATTATGGAAAGACTAAAATCAAAAAAGAAACAAGAAGGACTGACCATGAACGTTGGTAAGAAGATTGAGAATCGCCGAAGCCCATAGCAGTGGACTGCCAGGAATATAAAGATGGTGAATTGGGAAGTTACAGAAAGAACAGTGGAAATATCTGTCAGCTAAATTTCATAGGGCAACCAAGTCGAAAATAGTTTGACTGTTTTACCTTATTCCAACAACTACCTTGAAATCATCTTCCAATGTTTTTTTGATATAATTTTGAAAATTAAACTTGCTTCCAGGGGCTAGATGAACCTGTAGGAAAAAATCAATTTAATTACCGATCATAGTATTATGAAGAGCTGGTTAAAAATTTTTGCACCTGTTGAAACTCACAGAAATGAATCCATGTCGCATGGTCAAGTAATCAGACTTTCGAACAGATCTGAAGAATTGTCGAAAGAAGCATACCTGGAAGGATTAAATATCCAAGCACTGTAGTTAATATGAAAGCTAAGAACATAGGACTAAAATGAACTCTAAACGTTTCAAAGAAATGTCACAAAGTTCAGATATTAGTCAGGCTGATTAGCAGATGATTATTTCAGTTTTTCCACGTTAATTCCTTTGTTTTAATATATCTCTCCACGTTACAAAAAGATCGATTTCTGTTCACATGCCACAGGTAATTAAGGAGCTCAACTGTGGTTACAGATTCCACCATGATTTTCTGAAGCAAGAATAGCTGAATATTCAAGTGATAGCACATTTTTCTACCAAAAATTTATCTGAACGAACACGCGTTGTAAAAGAAGCTGAAGCTGAAAACAGTGACGTCTTTCTTACCGTGTAAAAGAGGACTGGCGTTTTCATCCAAATACTCGTGTGTTCTCTTACGAATGATGTCTCATGAGTGAGCCTGAATCTTGCAGGATCTGTAAAATTAGCAGGAACCTCCTCATCACTTAAAAATTAGAGCTAAATGCAAAGCTTAACACCAGATTCTTGGAAACTCAACAATGCATGCCTCAATATGGGGAATGAAGAACAGGTTATTAGCATCTAGAATACCATTCATGGCCTCGTGCTCCAACCAACTCTCCCGTTCCCATTCCTTCCAATTGCGTATCTGCGTACGAGGGAAATTATAACTTTAAGGTCATGCATTAAGAGGATATTATCAGAAACAGCTCGAAAGGGCAGGGACGAGGTTATCTCCAGCATGGAATGGAAAAACATCAAAATCCAAGCAAGTTGCTATTCACTTTTCAGAGACAGCATTTGTTCTGAAGATCTCATTCTCAGCATGCCTCTTGCATCAACTAATGGCAAATCAAACTTCCAAGGAAAAAACAACAAAACCAATATGGAAACCGTGCCAAAATGCACCCCCTACCTTCAATCTTCCAAGCATCATCGTTATGGCACTGTATACCACATGAAATACTGCTAAAAAGAATATGAAGATGTGCAACTGATGCATTCCTTCGACAGATATAGGTTGCACATACCCCTAAAAAACGAATTAACAACCATGAGTTCGAGAATAGGGATAAGAAAAAGCCAGGAGCATAAGGCCATTTCACGAATTCTAGTTTTTAAACAGCTCTGACAACCTTCACAGAATCTAAGAGATCGAAACGAAAAAGATAAAATCCTCTGCATAGCAGTTGAATTCAAATGCAAGTATTCGATTTTTCCTTCTAAACAAGGTATTCTTACAGGTTGGCACTCTTTGCTTGCACTATCACCAGCTAAAAACCTACGGTGATACCATAAAAGCCTGCGGCGATGCTCCTCTTCACCGCCGACAGGTTCTTTAGGACTGTCCTGGGCGCATGGCAACATTGTATTTGCATACTTTAGAGGAACACAGATACCGACAATATAACTCTGACTGAATGTCAGGGTTAGAGATATGAATCCTAAAACCATAAGCTCTGCAAGAATTACCAGAAAAATGGTGATATTAGTACCTTGGATTTCCCTTTTTCATTTTTTTTTTTTTTTTGTATCAATCAATTAGAGAAACAATAACAAAACATTAGCGTACCGGTTTTAACTTTCTCAAGAGCATCAAACAAGGCAGTGTTGTGTTTTTTTTTAAACCACTGCAAACAAAACAAAAGAACAGAAAAACTGTATCAAAAGATCAATTATGGAGGAAAAAGAAATCAAATGCAAAAACCAAATTGGTTTATATAATTTAATGTAATGCAATCCAAATGAATCTAATGCTTTCTTATTTCATTTGTGGCACAAAATGTTCAAAATTCTTGCAGACAATACCTGTCCAGTATTATGAAGAAACTTCTCCAATATAATAGAGATCACAATCATGGCTGCGCAAACTGCAGATACTGCCCATGTCGGTGTCTGCTCGAGGTCTCTTGCACCCGGGACTTCTCCACCTGCCATTTTCTAAAATCCCAATCTGGAAAGAAACAAATTTCAGACACAAACAAGATACGCGACAATTAAGGATCCCACATTAATGTCTTGATTACAGCCTCTGCAAATTAACTCGGAGGAAAAATGCTATGGTTTTCTGGGAGTTTTCCAAAATAACACTAAAAATAATTCGTTGGCTCTCTCTCTCTTTCCTTTTCTTGTCTTCCCGTAAAGGTATTCAACTGGAAATTTATATGACGGTAATTATTATTATTCAGGAACTGGTCGAAGGTCGTTCCATAAATATCAGGAGTGTAAATATAGTAATATATAAAAAATAAAAAAAAGGTAAAAAAAATTCATGGACTATGATGGCTAATTTAAAAGGGAAATTTTCGCAATCAAACACTATAAATACCCCTCCTATTATTGCCATCTTTATAGTGTTTGTTTGGTATTGATGTACTTTTAGCTACTATTGATCTAAAAACACTGTTTGGTTAGAGCCGCCAAGATCATCATGGACAGGCTTTGTGAGGATGTAATAACCCAAATTCTTTTATGCTTGCCGACCAAATCTGTTGTCCGATTTAGATGTTTGAGCAAGTATTACAATCAACTTGTGTCTGATCCTAGGTTTGCTACCAATCATGCTCTTCTATCAATTCCTGAGGTACATGGTTTTTTCGACTTCTCGGTTCTGGATTCTAACAATGTTGTCTACTGTTCTGTTTCAAGACTAAAAAAACCTAAATCCAAGAATTCCAAAGGGATTACAGAGCTACCTCCTGCATTGTCTTTTTGCAGTAGACGTCTTCTTCATATTCTCGCTGAATTCCATCTTTCTATTTATAACCCAATTTTCATTAGGGTTGCTACAGCACCAAAAAAGTTTTCTGTTACCCCAGATGACAAATGGAATCTGGGTGTGGCTGATAATCCAATTTGCTCAAAGATTGTCCGTGTTTATAGAGCTCGAATCTTGGATTCTGGAGAAGAGATTTATCGTTTTCGGATACAAAACTGGGGTGCAATCGAGTGTAGGACTTCCAAGTTCCTACTGACATGTGCGGCTGGTCGATTCTGTAAGCCAAAGCATCCAGCAGTGTACTTGGATAAATGTCTGTATTGGGTTAGGCAGTGCGGTGACATTATTGTATTTGATGTGGAAAAAGAAGCTGCTAAAACCATTGTTATGCCTTCAGAATTGAAAGAGCAATGGGCTCAAAACCAGGAATCTTCATGGTTTGGAGCTGCAAAAGGTTCGATCAACATGGTATTTGTTTTATGTGGAGAAATTGTGTTGTGGGCTCTTCATGATTACGAAAACAACAACTGGGGCTGTGTCAGGAGCAAGATTGGAGATCTAAGTAGTCCTCTTTATCCTATTTTCTTCGATGGCAATCAGCTTGTCTTGGAATCTAAGCTGAATGAAGGAGAGCTGCATATGTACAATATGAAGCAAGAGAAGTGGAAGAAAATTGGCATTTCACCAGGTATAATTGATGGTAGCGACCAACAACACCAATCAAAAGCATCTCTTCAAATGCTAATGCCATGGATTGTGCATTTCAAAACTTTAACATCATCAAGTACAACTAAGTGAAAGAAAAGAACAAGAGCTGGCGACTTTACAATTTAGATATGGCATGAATCAATAGTTAAACGTATTTATTTCTTCTGAATTGTTAGAAATCCTTAAACTTGGAAGTTGTTGTTTTGATTAATATAAGAGTTTGTTAGCTCGAAAAATATTGATATTGCCCGGCTAGAAAAATCAAGCAACCAAATTAAATGAAGGGGTTCAACAAATAAAACCTTCTTATTTCCTCGATGATTTTTTTTATTTTTTTTATGATTTACATAGCTGGGTATCTATAGACCGATTTCTTCAGAAACTATAATAACAATTCTGTATTATTTACATAATGGGTTATCAACGGATATTGATTTCTTCAGAAACCACATTAACAATACAAAAACCTTCCTATTTCCTTGAATCAATATTTATTTTTTATGATTTACATCGTGGGTCATCTACACATCGATTCCTTTGAAAACCATAATATTCCTCATCAATCTTTTTATTTTCTTGTATGATTTGCATAATAGGTTATCAACGGATCCCTTTGAAAACCATAATATTCGTCATCAATCTTTTTCTTTTCCTGAATGATTTACATAATAGGTTATCAACGGATCGATTTCTTTGAAACCACATAATAACAATATAAAAACCTTTTTATTTTCTAGATGAATCATTTTATTTTATGATTTATATCGTGGTTTATCTACATATCGATTTTTTTGAAAACCACAATAATAATACAAAACCCTTCTGATTTCCTTAATCAATTTTTTTTTTACGATTTACATAATGGTTTTTCAACAGATGACGTAAAATTAAAGTTGAGGGATGAAATTAATAAAAAATATATTCAAGTTAATTTAAAAATTTAAAAGTTATTTTACATAACTAATTAAATACATTTTAGTAATAAAATAATATTTATTTTTGGTACACTTGTTATAATTTTTATTATATACTATTTATAAGATTTTGTTTTATGAACAAAGGCTAAAAAGTAGTGGCTTTAAAAAGAAAAAAAAAAACAACTAAAACTAGAAACTAATAATTACATTAACTGTTGAGACGGTAAAAAAGGAAAATTTTATTTATAAAAGGCAAGTGATATCTATCAGATTTTTTTCTTTTTGAACAAAATGCTAAAAAAATAAGAGTTGTTAAACAAAAAATTGTTTCTCTAAAAAATCATGGGCTTATTATCCTAAGTCAAAACAATGCAAATTTAGGTTTGATTAAGATTTTGTTTCTTCGAACTTATCCGGTGGATGCATGCATTAAATATTTTATCTTTTTCTTGAATATTAATGGAATTCTCGCCGAGGGCAATGTAAGTCTCCTATCGTACGTTTTGGGACGTTTTATATTTACTTATAAATGAAACCATTTTTATATATAGCTGTAGATAATTCTTGATAAAAAAAAATAATAAATTAAATATTTTTTAGAGCTCATTACCTCTACTATCCTTTATTTTAGGTGTCAAATACATTTTGCAACTTTTTTTAAAAAAAATTACGATTTCCACTGTAAAATTAACAGAGTTTGAAATTTTTAAAATCTAAAAATACCCTTATTTGAAAAAAAAAATTATTGCATTTTCATTTTATAATTTAAACTTTTTTTTTCGGAAGAAGAACTTATGGTTTCTTTTTAGAAACTCATACGATAAAGTCTCAATGTATTTTTTTTAATAAAAACTTCTGTGTTTTGAAAATCTATGCCATGTGTTCATCCATATGTTTCTGTGATAAATCATATGATAAAAAGTAGAATAAAAAATAAAGGATATGCTTATTTATGAATGAAAATAACACATTTTGCTTGATTTTTCTTACTGATACCGAAATGAAATGGAATTGAGTGGAATAAATGATTTTTTCTAACGAATCTTTTTTTTATTAAATAAGCATTATACTTGTCTATTTCATGAGTTCATAATTTTCAAGGATTATTTGATCATTTTATAGTATTTTGACTAAAAAATAAACTCAATATTTGACGGTCAACTAATAAATTTTATCATACGAAAAATAGAACACGAAAAGTATGAGATTTTCAAAACGAGAGAGTGCAAAGTGTACACTAAAAATAGAGGATGATGGAGTTAATAATTAACTCTAATTTTTATTTAGAAAAATTCCTATCCGTGTATGTGGTAAGATACATGAAAATTAGTCAGAGCCAGCAATTTATTAAGCTAATTGGTTATTTATTTAGTTTTCCTTACTAAATATGTGCAAAAACAATTATTCAAATATTTTATCTTCTAATTTGGAGCTCCTAGGCAGCAATGAAGTTTCAAGTAACCAAAACTTGCTGCTGCTGCTTTAATATCTAATTAAACCCAACAAGTAAAAGCACTAAATCATCCTTTGGGTCTCAAACATAGAAAAAAATCTACACCAGTTATTTGCTATACTCTATAAGCCTAAAGCAAGCAAGATTTGAGGTATGGAGAGACTCTGTGAGGATCTTGTCTCGGGCATCCTTTTATGCTTGCCGACCAAATCCGCTGTCCGATTTAGATGTCTGAGCAAGTACTACGATGAAGTTGTGTCTGAGCCTAAGTTTGCTACCAATCATGCTCTGCGGTCGAAACCTGATCAGGTACAAGGTCTTCTTCGGTTTACAGGTAGGATGCCAGATAAAATACTCTACTATTCTTTTCATTCAAAACCAAATGGTAGCGTTCCTGAAGTTGTTCCCGTCAATTTTCAAATCATGGCTTCTTGCAATGGCCTTATTCTAGGTGTCTCTGATTCTGATCTTGCTGTTTGTAACCCTATTGTACCTGATAGCGTTCAGATTATACCAAAACTTGAAACCCCATATGGTAACAGTGGTTTAGGTTTGGCTTATGACCCAATTGGTTTCTCTTCACTTGATTTCAAGGTAGTTCATATTTATAAAAGAGAATCCGTGCATCTGCCAGAAAATACAGATGTTTATTGTTTTGAGATATTTGATTCAAGTGCAAACTCATGGAGAGAATCTAAACGCAAGCTGTTCTTGAGAAATTCAACTCAACTGCAACCTCATTTTTATGCGCTGAAAGGTCAAGCAGTGTACTTGAATGGACTTTTGCACTGGTTCAGGGCCTGTGGTGATATTCTTGTATTTGATGTAGAAAAAGAAGAAACTACACTCATTGGTATGCCTCCAATACTGCGAAAAGCATGGCGTCAGAATCAAAATTCTTCATGGTTCGGCGCTGCAGACTGTTTTCTTTATGTGGTGTATGTTTCCAGGAGACAAACTTTGACGTGGGTTCTTCTGGATTCTGAAACCAGCAAGTGGGGGCTTGTCAGGAACAATATCAAAGGGTTATCAAGAGTGTCTCATCCCATTTTCTTTGATGGTGAAAGGCTTGGTATGAAATGTGGGCCAAAGAAGAAATTGTTGCGTTTGTTCCATTTGAAGCAAGGGGAGTGGAAGAAAATTGGCAGGTTACCAAGGACTACAATCGATGACAAAGCTACCGTGTATGTTCCTTTCATCCCTACCTTAGCTCCTCTCAACAGCGGTGATCCTTCAAGTACTGGTGCACTTCAAATCCTTCCGAATATGAAGCCGATAAACAAGAAGTGCAAGAAAAGAAAACGAGACAGTGTCGACAGGAAGAAGGGCAAGAAGGAAAAACGTAAACCTTAATTGATCCAATCAACATTTTCCGGTTTAGAAATCATGGCAGGATTCCATATTTCAATGTGTTCGTTTCTTGGATTTCAAACTTCGTATTTCTTGTATTCAATAAGACTAATCATAGTGTTTTATTTTTCTTCTATGTATCTGCGTGCACAATGTAAGGAGGTTGCCTTGGACAAGAACTTGGTCTCATTGACCAGGCATGCAAAGAATGCTTATAGTGATTCAGATTATGTTTGTTCCTTAATTTTGTTTTATGACAATTTAAGTTGCAAGTTTGAGTTTGGATTGAATTTTGATTCAATTGAAGAGTAATTCTATTTTTTTCTACATTGTCAGACCCATAATGCTAGTGATCAACTTGTTCTATATATATATATCGAATTGTTTTTCATTAATATTAAGAAAATGTAATGAAGATAAAATACAATTATAGCAATGATACTTGGTTGTTGTTCTAAGGATAACCTATTGTTCACTAATAAATTTACTAGTTAAACTCATATTTCTATAATCAATTAGATATTACATCCTTCGATGCAATCGAGAGCAAATGCCAACGAAGAGATCGCTTGAATACCATTATTAGACTACTTATATCCTTTCTTAAAAAATATTGTATTTTAAAATTTTAACTATCAACTCATTTTTTCTTGTTCGCTAATAAATAGACCAGCTTAAACTCATGTTTCGCAATCAATTTGATATTATATCCTCGAATATAATTGGGTACAAATGCCAACGAAGAGATCGCTTGAATGCCATTATTGAACTATTTATATTTTTTCTCAGAAAAAATTATATTTTAAAATTCTAACGATCAACTTCTTTTTTCCAACTCGTCATTAATTATTGAGAAAAAGCAACAAAAATAAATTAAGAGCATGTTTTATTGCAATAGTAATTGATCGTTATTGTCTTAAAGTTATATGTTTCTTTATTCACTAGTAGATCGACTAATTAAACTCATCTTTCTATAATCAATTCTATCATCCAATCTAAGTAGCTAAATACAAATGACAACAAAGGTATTGTTTTTTTTCCTTGAAAAGGAAATTGGACACTTTATTTTTATTCAAAGCGATCAACTAGCCTTTTTTTCCAATTGTTTTCCATTATTAAGAAAATATAATGAAGATAAAGTATGAGTTTGTTTTATAGCAATTGTAATTAGTTGTTGTTGTTGTTTTTGTTTCAAAGGCAACGTATTCCCATATTTCTATTAACTTTTTATCATTGATAAATGGATTAGTTAAACTCATGTCTCTACAATCAATTTGATTTTAAATCCTCTAATCTAATCGAGTGCAAATGCCAACGAAAAGATGGCTTGAATACCATTATTGAACTACTTATTTTTTTCTTAAAAAAAATTTATATTTTAAAATTCCAATGACCGACTTGGTTTTTTCAAACTCGTCATTAATTATTAAGAAAACAACAACAAAGATAAAGAGAGAGCACGTTTTATTGCAAAAGTAATTGATCATTATTGTCTTAAAGTTATATGTTTTTGTAATTATTCACTGATAAATCGACTAATTAAATTCATGTTTCTATAATTAATTCAATCATACAATTTAACTAAATACAAATGCTAGCAAAGGTATTGTTTTCTTCTTGGAAAAGAAAATCGGACACTTTAATTTTTATTTCTATTGCAATAGAAGTATAACTATATTAAACTATGTTCATTCCGAATTAACTTGGTTGCAATTCTTATCGATCAATCAAATCTAATCACTCGATGAGATGGTACCTTTCTTATAATTGATAATGGCTTGATAATATCAATAGATTGATGAGATTTCATAGCAATGGAAAACTTCTCTATAACTCCATAAAGGCAGTAAACTTGACATAGCCAAAAATCACTAAGAAATCCTATAAGATAACAGTTTTCTAAATGCTCTTCACTAGTTAAGCAATAAAAGACACAAATCTGAGGAAATTTAGATGGAATGTCAATAATATAATGTACTATTTAACATATTGAGGAAAAAAATATCATCGAAGTCGTTGTAGTATAGTGGTGAGTATTCCCGCCTGTCACGCGGGTGACCCGGGTTCGATCCCCGGCAACGGCGTTTGTATCTTTTTAACGTTTCATCTTCTTTTCTCTGGGTTTTGCGAATCGAAAAATAAGGCCCCGGAGACATCCGTCCCATTTACATCCATAACATGATTTAGCCTGTAGCTCCTTAATGCTGCTAGCATATTAGTGCATCAGATCATGTTTTGCTTTGTATATTTATTTATTTATTTTTTTAACAAAGGGTAAAATGTGGCAAACATTTAAAACTACTGGTCAAAGCCTACATAAATTATAGTACTTGAAGAATTTATTTACTGCCAATTCATTGAACAAAATTAGGAATTTAATTTTTGAGCTAATTTTCACATCAATAATAAGATATTCTTGAACTAATTTTTACATCCGATAAAAATAAATCAATCACTTTTCGAACTAAATCGACATGTAATATATGTAATATTTTTTCGATTTCGACTACTAAACGGTCTCTTAAACTAAACAGTCTAATATAATTAAAAAATAATCATAACTAATTATGCATAGATAATAGAAGTTGGACTTTAGTCTTGTCAAACCAAAATAATTCTTCTTACACTTAGACTACATTATTTAATGATTAATTAAGTCTTGTGTTAATTAAATCTAGATGTCTATTCCTTGAACAATATTGAAAATTTAATTAAGTCATTTTATAAAGTAAAATTAGGTTTTTTTCCTATTGTTGTTAACTCAAAATTTATGAGATGTACATGTATGATATCAACCCTTGAATCCTTATGGTGGACTCAATTTTGGGTCGGATTTAACCATTGATAAAAGATTTTTAAGGTTTATTTTGATAAAAAGAAATATAATTAATATTTTAATTAATTAAACTGGTTACATATTTTTGTCCGAATTTTACAACAGATGGAAACTGAGAGGAAGGAAGTTTATATTACTGAAAACTCTGCGGTTGCTTCGATTTCAAAAAAGTCGTTGTAGTATAGTGGTGAGTATTCCCGCCTGTCACGCGGGTGACCCGGGTTCGATCCCCGGCAACGGCGTTTTTGCTGTTTTTTTTTTTTCCCTCTTGGCTTTTGCAAATTCGGCGAATAAGACCTAAGGCCCATTAATGTTGTTCGGTATCAGTGCATCGAAAGCAAAATGGAACACATTATTTAGTGCCGATTGAACGAACAAAATTAGAAATTTAATCAGGTCTTCAGTTAACTAAACCTGGACTTTTATTCCTTGAACAAAATTGGAAATATAATTAGCTAGGTCATTCTCTAAATTAAAATTAAATTTCCTTCCAATTGGTGTGTGATATTCAACCCTTTAATCCTAACTGACCCGAGACAAACATTGATTGGTACATTTTGGGTCAGATTTAACCATTGACAAAATATGTGGGATGCACATTCTCGAGTAATCTTAGAGGCACAGTCTTCACATCAGCCTGCTTATTATGTTTGAATCTAGGTAATCAAAGGGTAGAGCAAACTTACTTAACCACTAGAACAATTCATTGAAGTTAAATAAACTAATATTATTAATTCAAGAATTTACAACCAAAACAAAATGCTACTATGTTAAAAATTTTGATTAACAAATTAAAGTAGAATTTGAACCTAAGATCTCACCCTAATTAACTAATTAATTCGTATTTTCATATGTCAAGCCGAAGAACCCTAAGAGCACCGGTAATATGACCATCCAAGCCACTTAATTTCTGGGTCATGATCAGTCATGGCTACTGAATTATCCTGAGGAAGGCTTACCATAAAAGAGTGTGTCCAAATGAAAGAGTGTCAAACCAAGTGTTCCTAGGAAGCATTCCACGCTTCCACACCAACACTTTGCTGCTGCTTCCATATCTTAACCTAGAAAGTAAAAGCAGTAGACCAAAACCTTGTTCCCAGAATCCAAAAAACCTACACACCATTTCTATGGAGACACTGTGTGAGAATCTTATCTCGAGCATCCTTTTATGCTTGCCAACCAAATCTGTTGTCCGATTTAGAAGTATGAGCAAGTACTACGATCAACTTGTGTCTGAACCTAGGTTTGCCACCAATCATGCTCTTCGATCAAACCCTGATCAGGTACATGGTCTTCTTCGGTTTACAAGTAGGAATCCAGATAAAATGCTCTTCTATTCTTTTCATTCGAAACCAAATAGTAGAATTCCTGAAGTTGTTCCAGTAAATTTTCAAGTCATGGCTTCTTGCAATGGTCTTATTCTAGATCTCTCTGATTCTGGTCTTTCTGTTAGTAACCCTGTTGCACCTGATAGAATTCAGATTATACCAAAACTTGAAACCCCATATGGTGAATATTGTGATTTAGGTTTGGCTTATGACCCAATTGGTTTCTCTCCACTTGAATTCAAGTTAGTTCATGTTTTTAGAAAACAAATGTTGAATATTCCAGACGATGAAGATGTTTATGGTTTGAAGATATTTGATTCAATTGCAAACTCATGGAGAGAATCTAAACCCAAGATGTTCGTGAGAAATTCATTTCAAATGGAATCTGATTTTTATGAGCTGAAAGTTCAAGCAGTGTACTTGAATGGACTTTTGCACTGGTTCAGGGCCTGTGGTCATATTGTTGTATTTAATGTAGAAAATGAAGAAGCTACGCTTATTAAGATGCCTCGAGAAATGCGAAAAGCATGGCTTGACAATCAAGATTCTCCGTGGTTCGGAGCTGCAGACGGTTTTCTTTATGTGGTATATGTTTCCAAGAGACAAATTCTGACGTGGGCTCTCCTTGATCATGAAACCAGCAAGGTGGGGCTCGTCAGGAACAATATCAAAGGGTTGTCAAGAATGTCTCATCCCATTTTCTTTGATGGTGAAAGGATTGTTCTGAAATGTGGTCCAAAGAAGAAATTGTTGCGTTTGTTCCATTTGAAGCAGGAGGAGTGGAAGAAAATTGGCAGGTTACCAAGGACTACAATGGATGACAATACTACCGTGTATGTTCCCTTCATCCCTACCTTAGCTCCTCTCAGCAGCGATAATCCTTCAAGTACTGGTTCACTTCTAATCCTTCCCAATAAGATGCCGATAAACAAGAAGTGCAAGAAAAGAAAACGAGACAGTGTCGACAGGAAATAGAACCAGGAGCAAGAAAATATACCCCCGACCCCATCAACATTTTCCGGTTTAGAAATCATGGCAGGATTCCATATTTCAATGTGTTCATTTCTTGGATTTCAAACTTTGTATTCCTTGTATTCAATAAGACTAATTATAGTGTTTTCTTTTTCTTCTATGTATCTGTGTGCACAAATGTGAGGAGGTTGTCTTGAACAAGAACTTGGTTATCAAGACTAATTTGCTACTTAGCATAACTTATGAGCATATTGCTTTTTGTTTTTTTAGTTCAATTAATTAGCTCATATTTTATAGTGATTTAGATTATCTTTCTTTCTTATTTTTTTTATGGAAATTGTCAATTGCAAGGTTGAGTTCGGAATGAAATTTCGATTCATTTGAAGAGTAAGTCTATCTTTTTCTATTCCAAGTTCCGAAGTTCTAATGATCGGCTAGGTTTTTTCAAATTGTCTTTCATCAGCAAGAAAAGACAATGAAAATAAAATATAAGCTTGTATTACATCAATAGTACTAATTAATTGTAGTTATATATTTTAAAGGCAATCTATTCACCTGTCTAGATATTATTTTCTTTGTTCGTTAATAAATAAACTACTTAAACTCATGTTTTTATTATCAATTCAATAATAATTAGATTTTTTAATTCATTCGATCGCAAACGCTAATGAAGAGATTCGGGTGGATACAACTATTGGACTAGTTATACTCTTTCTTGAAAAAGAAAATTAATTATTACACTTTAATTTTTGTTTCAAAATAATTATGAGTAATAAAATCTTCACTAAATTAATAGACTTTTTGATTCAAATTAAGCAGCGATATATATCAATCAAATCCAATAATTAGTTGAGGTTGTACCTAGTCTATATATATTTATAGATATGGCTTGATATGTATGAAAAAATTAACAGCCAGGAAAAAGAGATTCCATCAATCAGATGTTGCATATACAGATTTCTAAATATTTTTCATCATTCAAGCAATAAAAGATTCGAACATGAGGGAATTTTGAGTATTGTAGATAGCATTGTAAATTTGTTTTATACTTTAAATAAGAATGTGAGAAAATCAATAAAGTCGTTGTAGTATAGTGGTGAGTATTCCCGCCTGTCACGCGGGTGACCCGGGTTCGATCCCCGGCAACGGCGATTTTTTTTCCTTTTCCCGTCCGATTATTGCGTTTTGGAAAATGAATTCCAGCAGAGATGGACTTAGCTTGCCTCTATTAGCCGGACCTTGCCCATGTACATCCAAAGCAGGAGTGCTTAAACATTATCTACCCATTCGTTCAGTTCAAAACAAAACTAACTTGAGAATGCCATTATCAATAACTATCGAGTCTACACAAGTTATTAGCCATTCAATGTTGCTGTAAACCCTATGTCTTTTGGCGATTGCACTAATGTGGAGGTTAGCAAGAGAGGGTTAAGGAAAAAACTGCACAAGGAAAAAGGGAAAGTTTAATGCAAAGAACCTAAATCTATTCATCTGGAAAAACAAATCACCATTCCCTCATTTTAGTGACCTAAGGAGACCTAGAAGAATATTGGTTTTGTTGAGAATCGCTTGGAACAAACACAGGAAGTTGGCCACCCCTCTGTGATCTGCCCTGCTGATAATGACTTGAGGTAGATCGTCTATCCTGGCTCTGAGTCAGTGAACTACCAGTTCTTGTCCCTCTGCTTAGCTGCTCATTGACAAGAGGGCCTCCAAAAAATATAGATTGATCTGTGTACAAAAGCTCTGTTCCCCGAACCTGGGATGAAGAGCCAGCACCTCTTGAAGAAGAGACAAAGCGTCCAGCTTCTGGATCCCAATAAACTGTTGTTCTCGTATTCTCAGCTGCACCTAAGTTTCTTCTCACAGGAATTTGCACTGCATTCTCACGAACAGGATTCATGTTTGCTTCACTTTGTCTTGCGGACCAAGGAGATTGATCTGCTGATGTCTGATAAATGGGGTTGAAGTGGTCTCTGTTTGATGTTTGCTGCTGTATTGGGGAAGTGGCAAGTTTGGAGACATTAGCACTACTAAAGTTGCCAAGACTCTGGCGGCATGATTCAATATCATCCCTGCTAGCATGACTAGCATTGCTGGCTGGATATGAGTTAGTCCTGGAAGGAGATAGATCTGGCGCCACTGCTCTAGTGTTTTTATTTTGAAACCCTTGATGAGTACTGATTGGACTGCTCCTTCCACTAACGTTGCTACTGGATAAATGATCAGCATCATAAGGGTTGTATCGAGAACCTAAGGGGCGCAGCACAGATGATGATGCTCTAGCCTTTGCACCTGCTTTAATAGCCTCACTGGAATCCAATTTTGCAAGTTTCCATGCACTGATTCGAACTGGACGCTGTGGTAACTTTTTGGCTTTGTCAGCTTCTTGTGTTGCATCTGGATCAACTGTGGATGGTAGGCGTCCTGGCTCCAAATGTGGAATAATTTCGTCCTGCTCATTAAAAACCCAAAACTAATCAAATTCCAACCTCATTTTGTTCAAGGATTAAGGAAAGAGAATCCAAAATAACAAAGGATGTAATTACTACATGCAGATCACATAGCAAATTATAACCAAAAGCAACCAAATTCTACCTTAATTATGTCGAAGTTCCTCATTGATGGAACAATAAATAGTGAATAATAATTGTAGTTCAAATTTACCTTTTCAGAGACAATTTTCTTTGTGATAATTTCATGTGGTACTTATGAGAACTGAGAAGAATTAAGCTACTCTTAAGTTCAACATAGTCAACACCAACTTTTCATGATAACTTGATTAGGACAGATATGGCACCTGGTTGTCCATGAAGATTCTTGGAGGGGTACACCAAGCACCTTTATATTGCAAACTCATTCCTATAGAACTTCTTCCGCTCACTGCAGTAACAGCTGAACTGGTTGGCGAAGATGGCAGACTTTGCTGCTCTCCTCCATCAACAGATGGTCCAGGTGGTTCACTCTGACTTCTCATGGCAACTACATACTCATATGTTGTTATACCCTGCAACAATGAAGTACTTCACTAATTGCATATTACAATAGGGGCAAATATAGTAAGAGAGGAGGCAAGGCTATTTTATGAACACACCTTTCGAATCAGAATCACATGAAAAAAAAATAGTTCTCCCAGAGGCACAGTGGCAAGCAAAGATACGAATGTGCACAGGGCCTGTATCCATTAATAAGTTAACATCATAGAATATAATAGCATAGCATTAACAACAAGAAATGTTATTGTTCTAAAATCCATAGTATGCTACAGTTTGACCCCTAAGAAATTCTGAATCATACATGTATTTACTAAACATATGCAAAATGACGAAAAATCTATAACTCAATGTTCCCAAAGCAAGAAAAGACCACAATTAAGTTTGTTTATAAATTTTAAAGTTCCATTCCAATCAACATGACCAAAATATTATGTTTATATACAGATCTTATATCTATCAACAGAGAAATTGGGAAATATACCACAACTGTAGCAAAGGGGGGCGCGAGAATCCATTGCCAAGTTTCTCCACTATTTGATGGTCCACGCCCTTTCTATTTACAAAGCACCGAATAAGGACAGCAACACCAACTCCGAATTCAACCATAAGCTGACAGCAAAACACAAAGATAGATGAATAAGAGGAAACATATTGTGTTTGAATCTGGCGAACATATCTGATACAAGTAAAACATGATGCAAGAAAAATAAGGAAATAACAAATCACAAATTATATCTGAAATTTTACCCAGACAAGGCTTGTTGCCATAAGAGAAACAAATGTTATGTAGTTTTTTCTCCCTACACAATTGTTCAACCACTGCATCATTGAACAGATATTTCATCAGCCCAGTATTGCAAAAGCAAAGAGGATAGGAAAGAACGAGGATGAACATCTAAAACTCACCCGGCAGTGATGATCAAATCCATCAACGCATTTGTCACAACTTCTGCAATGTTTGCTGAACTTGCGTACCTAGAAATAAAAAATAAGCACCGTGATATTGGAAGCTATATTCAAAAAGAAAAATGTGGAGGGCAAAGGAACACACACTCCTACAAAATGTTACTCTTCCCTGGCATAAACCTAATAATTCTTCAACTACGGGTAACTAAACCAGTAATTACGACTTCCTTGACTGGTTGACATCTTTCCTTCTTCTTTTCACCCTTATTTTTCCTTTTCCTTCTAATTTTTGTGTGTGCATGGTTTGTGGGCAAACCCCTTTTCTGGAGGGAGGGGTTTCCATAAAAAGGTAACTCTATCTCAGGCAATCAAAATAAAACCTTAAGCAATAACCATGTACCTCCGCATTGCACAATGTACAGAACAAAGCCTCCTCTCCAGATTCTTGCTGAAGAATATCTTCATCTTTTCGGCAATCTTGTTTCACAAGAAAACAACAAAAGAAACCTCTGAGTCTTGAACACCAACTTGAACCGTATTTATTGGATTTTCCTCCATTCTTTAACCTTATCTTGCTAGGTTCTTCAGCAGAATTTCCTGATCAAAGACCATGAAGATTCTATAATTTTTTTATGAAAAAGGAAAAAGCTTATATCCTCAATAGAAGTTTCATAACTCCACAGAGGACAATTTGTTTATTTCAATAGAAAGGCTGAGCAATTGCTCACCTGCATCTGCCATTTAAGTGATAAAAACTCGGAGAAACCAAAAAGACTAAAGAAACTTTCAGGTTAGACTTTAGACACAATAGCATGATCATCAGCGCATCTAGATAAAATTTCAGAATGCTAACTCAAGTTTCCTTTCTAATGGTACAAAAGGCGCATGCTACTGCTTGGGTGTTTCATTATCCTTATTACGCACTACCAATCAAATGATTGACTCCAATCTAAATTTGCAATCCATAAATTTTCTAGTGAGAGAACTGCATGGAAAGCAGACTAACCAGGCAGATCTGTCTTATTTTCTGATTTATGGCCTGCTGTCTCGTCAGCTTCTACTAAAATTCCAGGATCAGCCGGATCAATTGCAGTGCATCGTACATAAAGAATAAATACAGAGAGCGCCTGAGAATTAATCAGAAAAGGCAGCAAAAGCAATGAGGTAACAAAAGCCCAAAACAAGAATTCAAATCAATCATTAAAGAAAAAAGTTAAAGGGTGTGGTCATGCTTACCAAGACAGAATAAACACCAATAGCCACATATTCATAGATGTCCTTCCCAAGAAAGGGAGCAAAAAAGGCATAGAATGCAACAGATAGCAGGAGGAAAACTGTTATAGCCACAATCTGTGCATCATGAAACTTTCAAACATCAGTACATTAATCTTTTTGGGAAAACAACAATGCATGCCTTCATCAAATTTATTCACAAACGTCCCCAAGATACGGAACCAAAGATCTTCAAACTCATGCCGAACACGAGCATGCATACACTGTCTACACCATTAACAGTTTGCCAAATACTACTAATCACTATCTACATTCTACTCATATGAACTTTAACTAGTAACATTTGACTTTGTTTTCTTATCACAACAACTCAAGTAGGTCCCTCCTTGACTAGACTAACCTTGCTTATCTTAGAAAATGAGCAACATGGATCATAAGTAGAACAGATTTATGCAAATTACAATAACGCAAGGTCACATCACGCGAACTCGACTAAATTAAGCCTATTACAACAACTATTTGGTTCAGAAATTAAAAGTTCAACTGCCCACTTATCTCTAAACCAAGCCAAACAAAATTCTATATTCAAATTTGGACACCCCAAAGTAGAAACAGATACAAATCTGTCTAACAATTCCACTACAGTAATTTTTTTAATGAAAAAAAAATCCAAAAGTCCATAATTAGAAACATATAAAATTTGACACTAACTAACTAAAAAGACAAAAACCCTACAATTATAACTCAAAAATAATAATAATAATAATAAAACACTCATAATCTGAACAAAAACGTACCAAATAAAGAGGGAAAGAAAAGTACCTGAAAAGTATGAACAGGGAGTTGCCATCCATTACGCCTAGCCATTATTTAAAAAACGAAGTTCAAATTTGTTAATCAAAACCGCCTACACTCTAAGCCCACCATTTTCAGTAACTGTCACTAAAAACATTAAGTAAATCTATGTGAAAAAAAAAAAAAAATCATTTTTAAAACTGTTGCATTTCTTTCTATTTTACTGTAGTTTAGTGAAGTAAAATGGGTTCACAATGGAGATGGAAAATTGGAGTTTTATTAGGGTTTGTAGAGTTGGATTCGTTGATAACAGAGAGAGAGACTCGGAGGAGGAGGAGAGGAGAAATTTTTTTAAACTAAAAGACTGAATTAGACTACACTTTGAGTATGAAAATGCGTTTTTATTTTTATTTTTTATTTCAACACCGGTTTTTGTGCAACGATTTGATTTTAATAAAGGAAATATACTTAATTTTCTTACTAAAATTTTTTTATTAAGTGACGTGGCATGATGCTATTGGAATTTTATTAATTATCTCCTTAATCATAACTATTCCATTAAATATCATAAGGTCCTCCCTTTCGTGATTTAAAATTATTTTTTTAATAAATTGATTTAGACTACACTTTAAGTGTGAAAACGCATTTCCGAGATATACTTAATTTTTTTAATAAATTATTTTTTTATGTAATTGGTATTTTATCAATTCCTTAATTTTTTTAATTATGATTACCCCGTTAAATATCATAAGATCTCTATTTTTTGATTTGAAATTATTTCCATATCATATGACTTGGTGAGAAAAATGGATTTTCTTACATTTAAATTTTTTAAAAATTTTTAATTAAATATTTTATTTTTTTAATTTCATTGAAACTTTCTATTTTTGGAGATTTTTTTTATATAATTTTACTAATTAGTAAACCCAGATCTTTGCTGGATTTTTTATTTTAAAATACCATGTGTTGATTATTAAAAAAAATTGAAAAATACAAGGTTCAAATGAGGAAAAAAAAATTACTAAAAAATTTTAGTATATACTGTTTTTGCCCAGCTTGGTTAGATTGGTAAGCCTAATTGTGCTGCCTAAGGCCATTAACCATTATTAAATTAATATGTGCCTGCTGTTTTATTCAACATGACTGAGATTTTTGCCCAAAAAGGTTCCTTTGTTTTATTGCAAATGCTTTCACGACAAGCCTTCTAGTTATTTCTTTAATACAAGAGGGCAAATATGCACTTTCCTTTTTCTGTGTAGAATATTCATCCACTGTCTCTCTAAAATCGAAATCATTTGGAATCTTTATAATTTTTTTATTTATTTCTCCATTGGGAAAATTAAAAAAAAAATCTTATTTTATTATCATTAAAGAATTTAATCTTTAAAATTTATTTATTTATTTATTTATTTTGTATTTTGATTATTTATTTATAAGTTTTTTATTCTCAAAGTTTTCAAAAAAATATTTTAATCTTTAATATTTAAATTTTATGCAATTAGATTCATACATGTTAATAAAAAAAATCAAAATAAATTAGTTGATATTAATAGGATAAAAAGTGAGTATTTTATCTAAAATTATATTAATTGATATGTATTTTATCTACTTTAATATCCTTCGGATATTTATTAAGAGATATTTATTAAATCAAGTGAAGTGGATATTTGTTTTATATCCAGTACATTCCTAGACTAATTAGTTACGACAATAAATAGGGTTTAATTTTGACTATACTAACAATCGAATTCATAAAGGGGAAAGTCAGGGTCAGGCATCCGTCAAAGTCTTGCAAAAGAAAAATCAGCACTATTTGCTTCAATGTTTTCTTGATGGTGATCTTGTTTTCTTGACTCGTGCCCATCATGAGCGGAACCGTCAAACTCCGAGAGGTCAGTATCGGACGGTTGAGACATTGCCGAACTCATGACACTTTCAACGTCAGGTGGACTTGGCCGATAGTTGTGAAGCAGATGTATTGGCGATGAATTTCGGCTTGGTGTGGAATCATTACTCATGAACCCTTGACTAGAACCACCTTCACCTCCTGTTTTTCTTGTCTTGTGTCTTAGCTTTGCTGCCTTTTGCCATTTTCTAAGTGCTTTTGCTGTTTGTTCTTCAAATATTGCTTTCTTCATGTGAGAACCCATCTGTTTAAAAATGAATGGTAATTAAAGTTTTTTTTTAAAAAAAAAGAATAGAGAGGAAACATGATTAAGATAGAAACTTGTAATATTAATAGTGCAATTTAACATCGTTAACAAAAAAATTAACAAAAGAATACAACTAAGACTGAAACAAAACGTAAAAACACGAATTTAACACAATAAAGATTGAAAAAAACATAGAGAGGGAACATGATTAAGACAGAAACTTATAATATTAATAGTGCAATTTAACATCGTTAATAAAATATTAACGAAAGAATACAACTAAGACCGAAACAAAACGTAAAAACACGAATTTAAGACAATAAATATGAAAAAAGAATAAAAAAACACATGCAACTATTGAAGGATTTACTCACTTGTGTTACCAATGAATAAAGAGGGAAGGTTATGTAGCTACATACGAACTGAAGGATCAATCCAAGGAAGACCCTTGTCAGAATCACTGCCAAGTTTTCATGGAAACAGGATTTGATCCCGAATTCATACTGTCATCAAAATAGACTCCTTAGAAGGCTGCTTTCTTACATGAAATTAAGGTGATTAATTATGAAAGAATCAAATAATTGAAAGTACTAGATTACTAGCAAGTCTTTACGTACCCATGTCCACAAGAAAAATGCCATTTGAAACGCATTCTGTACAAAAATAAATAAATCAGCATTAGTTAGTTGGTCTTTTTTTTTTTTTTTTTTTCCAAGTTTAGGATTTGATTAGCAATGGAGGAGTGAATTATAAATTAGTCTCTTTTGTTTAGAAAAACGAACTAACTAGTCTCTTTTCTTTAAAAATTAATTATTTATGTATGTTATAATTCCGTCAATAATTTAGTTTTTTTTTTATCAATTTTCCTTAGATTAGTGATTTTTTATTTTCAAATTGTACTTATTTTGATTTTTATTAAGTAGAGAGAAAAATGATAGATGAAGTAGAGAAATAAGACATTAAATAAAGATAATTTGAGAAAAAAAATCATCAATCTAACAAAAAATCGATAAGAATAACTAAATTATTAATGGATTAGGAAAAAAAACTAAATGATAAGTTTTTTTTTAAAAAAAAACTAATTAATTCGTTTTTTTTTAAAAAAAGAAGAAATAGTTTATAATTGACTCAGCAATAGTGATACGTTATTTGCAATTTCAAGAAATTTAAGTACTATTGACTAATGATTAAATACCTGAAACAATGTGTAATGTATTAAGAGGAGAATCCAATGGGGTCGATTAAACCAGAAAAATTTGTTGTTAGGCTCAACCACTGGAGCTCCTCTAATAACATGACTTCTGTCTTGCATTTCTCGAGCCATTTCCATGATAACAAGTTCGAGCTTAGTACCCACCAAAAGAAGTATCTGCGCATTTGCACGGTGAGTAGATGCAAAGAAGATAAATAAATATTTGGGTTAATATCTAATCTATTCTTATATAATAAGTTAATTTTTTAATTAATTTTTATATTTTTAATTAAATCAATTTAATTTTTGAACATGGGTTAAGTTTTTAATTTATTATTTTGTTAAAATTTTCAGGTCAAATTGTCGAAACTATTTACATGACATGAACAAATTTTTTTTTTTTCAAAATACTCTTGCAAACTTGACAATTAAAAAGTTTTCGTCTGCAAATCAGTGGTTAATTATGATAATTTAGTCAACAAATTTTATTAAAATGATAGATTAAACACTCACTATATGTTTAAAAATAAAATAATTTAATTAGAAATATGAAAATAAATTGAGTTTTATTTAGCATCAAATGTGCATTTCTTACCACAAGAGGCACAACTGTTAACCAGGTGAATGTGTACCATTCTGCACCATTAACGAGTCAAGTTATGACCCTTAAATATTATCACAATCAAAAGGAGATAGAATGAGAGAGTAAAGAGGTTTACTGTAGACATTTAACAGCAAAAAGAGGATGGCACAAATCCACAGTGGCATGCTGTAAAATCATTAATAAGTTGACTGTTAGCATGGAGGCCGGAGCTCACTGCTTGCAGGACGGTTTAATAGCATATTTTACCCTTAAACTACTAGAATTATGAAAAAAATAAATTTTGATCAATTTGGTTTATTTTGTACACAAATTATTATTTTTGAATAAATTATATTCTTCAGCCTAATTGAAGAGTTAAGATCAATGAGAAATTTTATAATACTCAATGAATAATTAGTATACATTATAGTAATTACTCTACGAGCTTACTTTTGAAAAAAAAATAAACACATATAAAAAAAATCCGGATCCATAAAAGAGATAAGAAGATTTTCATCTTTCCTTAATTTTTTTTTAATTTTCTTTTTCTTTTTGTGTTTATCTCTCTTTATGGAGCAACTTCCATTAATTACTCATTGAGTATTATAAAATTTCTTTTAATTAACGATCAAACTTTAACTATTAATTGAAAAGGTCAAAACGACGTAGTTTTTATTTTTTTACACAAAATTATTTTCAAAAAAATATTTAAAAAAGGCAAACAATAAGCGACGCGTTCATAAAATCTCAACTTAAAAGTTGAAACTTAATTAAAGAGATCAAAATTTGATCCGTTAGTCTTAACTGCTCAATCTAACAGAAAGACATAATTTGCGTAAAAGAATAACAATACGGGGACAACATTGACCAAATTAATAGTTTATTCCTTATTTTATCTCAACTCTAATAATTTAGAGGTAAAATATGCCATTAAACACTTTGATGACTGTTTGTCTAAGAGAGTACCTAATACCCACGACCACCTTGAAGTCATCTTCCATACATCTTTTGATGTACTTGTGGAAATCAAATTTGCTGCTTGGAGCTAAGTGTGCCTGCACTGCCACTCGTTAATCGGCTGGTTCACAGCTGGGCTGGAAACATTAGCCATCAAATCTCTAATTAAGATGAAGTTGTCAACTTACATTGATAAATCCATGTCTAATGGTCAAGTAATCCACCTTTGTCACTGAACCAGTGAATTGCCTAAAGAATGCAACCTGCCAGATGAATATTATTACAATGAACATGGACCACCCCCAATCAAGAGTAAATTATTTGTCCTAGTCAAAATCTATATTATTTTTTTTATTCATCGAAAATCCAATTGACCTATTTGGTTATATAATGAGGACAGACTTTTCTCATTACGGAATCATTAAAAAAATTAAAATTATCGGGATTCGAATCTTGTTTCGCTATAAAAGCTAACTTGATACACAATTACTAAGGTAAATCTACTCATGTCAAGATCTATATTTTTCAGTTCAATAGACAAAATAGAATAAATTATTCTCTAGTACTTGGGTTTGAACATAACTATAACCTAGTTCTTCACATTTAAGAACTTATAGTTTAATGCCTTGACTTCATCTTTCTTTGTTTTTTTTTTTTTTTTTTCACTTTTTCTCTGAAGGATTGTAGTTTTTTTCGGTGGGAATTTAAATCTCCAAATGGTAAATTTGAGATCAAGAAAAAACCATAAGAGTCAAGGGACTAAGTTACAAGTTTTCAACATTAAAAGTCGAAACCTTCTTTAAACTTCAAATTCTTTGAAAATCAAAATCTCAATTTTTAATTTCAGATTGGACCTCCTTCTTCTTAGGTTTATGTCAATTTTAATGGTGTAAATATACTCGATTTGTACATCTTTAACTTTCTAACTTTTTTGATAGTTAAAAATATGTCAAATTTATAGAAGTTTTGTTTTTCTACACCACAACTTATTTTTTAAAAAAATATTTTTTAATTATTAACTTCTTTGCATTTAGAAAAAAAAATTTTTTGAGAAAAAAAATATTTAAAAACTTTAACGTATTTTTACTTACTGAAAAACTGTATTTACATGTTAGAATTGATGAAAATCTAATAGAAAGATTTAATTTAAAAAAAGAAAATAATTGGAAGAATGTCAAATCTGAGATTAAAAATTGAATAATTGATTCTTAAATAACTTAAAATTCAAGAGAGTTTTAGACTGTTTAGACAGTTTTCAAACCTAAAAAAATAGGCTATAATCTCATTCAAAATATATAATGGCATGAATAACAGGTTCACTTGGACAAATTGAGAAAGAAATGTCTTAGCGTACAATCCATTTGATCCCCGGGGCCGTGGAGATGCCAGAATGCCGCTTCACAAAGGAGGTCTGTCGAGCCAGTCTAAATCTTGTTGGATCTGAAAATTTTAACAAAGCCCATGAAAGCTAAAATGGGCTGAGGCAAATCTGTAAATAGCTAAATCTATTTTTATATACTTAGCCATGTTTTTATCATGTCATTATATTGTTATATTCATCTATTATATCTTTATATAGTATTTAATTTTTCAATATATCCTTCACTCAATTTTTTTTCCATTTAAATTGATAAAATTATACTTTTCATTCTAAAGTTAATCTTGAGTTATATAAGAATATAGTACAATTTTTTTTTTCAAAATTACTCACGATATTTTGAGAAAAAGTTTCACATCTCGACCATTAAAATTTTTAAAAAATAAATATTTAATTTATTTTCACAAAGTCAAAACTATATTCTTGTATAGTTTAATTGTATTTTTAGAACGTAAAATATAATTATGTCAATTTGAATTAAAAAATAACAATAAAAAACAGATTAAAGAATTAAATATTGTATAATAAGGTAATAGACGTAATTAAAAATATAAAAATGTATTAGATTTATATCAGGGTTTCATAAGAATTACCGTTAGTAAATTGGTATTCCAAAGACGATGTCTCTAATTCCCAAGCCTTCCATTTCTTCATCTGATTAGCAAACCAATTAGCAAATTCATTAGGTACGTCTAGCATAATTTTTTTAAGCTAAATAAAACTAACCCTTCTTATGTAGCTTATTAGGTTATATAAAAAATCAAGAAAAAACATTTGCAGAGAGCTTAATATGGAAATTACTTTTGCTTGCCCCAGTGCCATGGTAATGACACTGTAGAGGACATGAAAAATGGCAAGAACAAATAGAAATATATGCAATTGGTGCACTCCTGTTTGCGAAATCAAAGACACCTTATCCTGTAACCACATCAGGAGAAAAAGATTAATCAATCATATGTCCACCTCTAGAATATTAAGTAAATCTTTGCATAATTAAAAAAAAAAAAAAAACCTATCCTAGTTTTGAAAACGGATTTTACGAATATCAAGATTTCGTACAATTTGAATTTTTTTTATTGAGATCCTAAATTTATTTTATGTCCAATTTAAGAATTCGACTCTTATATTGTTTTTGTTTTAGATCCTAATATGTCACATAAGCACGTTAAGCTTTAGTTAATGACGAGTTAGTCACGTTTATATTCTAATTAATGATAACTTGTTATGTCACTAATTCAATCACGAATTCAATGACACGTGACAAGTTATTATTGATCGAGCTTACCGCGTATGCTTATATGACATATTAGGATTTGAAACACTAATAACATAAGAGTAAAACTTTTAGATTAAATATAAAAATAAACTTAGAATTTCAATTAAAAAAATTCGAATCATATAAAGTTTTGATACGTGCAAAACCTTTTGTCTATGCCTACCTTAGAGCAATAGTCATCACCACCACCGGCTGCTGCCAAAACTCGAGGCATTGCTACATTTCCAGCAAACGAAAGTAGCTTCCTCTTGCTATCTCCTTCATGGTCATATTCACCACCTCCTTTACCAACATTTTTATCTTTATAGTTGTCCTCCTCGTAGTCATTTTTGCAGGGAAGCATAGCGTCTGCATATTTGGCAGGGATGCATATCTTCAAAATAGTTCTTGTACCCACAGTAAGAAGCAAGGATATGAAGCCTAGCAGCATTAATTCTGTGACGAAACAATAGATTCGTCAGATTAAACTAAAAAGAATCCAAAACACCTGTCGCCAAAAACTTCCTCAAAAAATGTTGTTTCTTCCTACTCTCTAGCAGCGTTGAAAATACTGACCGGCTTTAATCTTCTCCAGAGCTTCGCTCATGGCCTTCTTCTGACGTTTTTGAAACCACTGTAGTATGCATCATGATACAAATTACTCAAAAACGAAAATAAAAAGTTACTCAATTTAGAGATATGTGTAGGTTTTTAAGCCATTTCGAGAATCACCCACCTTTCCTAACGAATGGATGGCGTGCTCGATCAGAACAGATATGACGACAAACACTGCACAAACCGCCGCCACAGCCCATGTAGGTGTGTCCTGCAAGGTCTTGTCTCCATAAGCACCAGCTGCCATAGTTGCTGTCCAAATTGCACTTGATTCAAACACTTGCTAAAACGTGAAATTTGGCAAATTTGCAATAATTCTTGGGCAAATTTATGGAACCTAAAGACCAATCATGTAAATTGGCTGTAAATTTATGCTTAAAATTTGCCACCAATAACGCGTTTTAAATTTGTGTAATAAAACTTGTCATATACCCAATGTTTTTCATTACATGCGGCCAAAAATATTAGTTGGTCCTTTAAAGTTCCGTCACTTGGATCCTTGACATGAGCCGGCTTGGTCAAAGACAATAGTGTTGATCCAACCATTGTCTTGAGTATACTTACAATGCAATAAACATTATATATATATATATATATATATATATGAGTAAATTATAAATTAGAACCTCTAGTTTTGAAGAACGAATTAATTAGTCTTTTTTTTCAAATATTAATTATTTAGTTTTTTTCTATTTTATGTTTTTTTAATTTATTATGTTTTTTTTAAAGAAAAAAATTTAAGAGTGCTACTAAATTTGCCATCAATTTTATTTTTTATTTTCACCACTTATTTTTAAAAAATTGCCAATACACTTTCTCGTTAATGTCTGTTGTTGTATCATGATTAAATATATTTTATATCAAATAACTAAAATATCTAAAATTTAAATGTGTATAGAAGCAAAAGTAGATTCACTAAAAAGCAAAATGTTGATGGGAGTTTTTTTAAATACTTGATATAAAACATGTTTAATTCTGATATAGTAACAAATATTTATGGGATGATGTGTTAGTAATTAAAAAATAAACAAATGGAAGAAACAATAATTTGATGTGTTAGTAATAAATAGATATTATGAAAAAATTAATAAAAAAAGATATTTTTTAAAATAAATTAATATTAAATCGAGAACTATGACACTAGTCAAGAGATTGAATAATTAGTTTTTGAAAAAAAAATTAATTAATTTGTTTATTAAAACCAGAGGGACTAATATATAATTTATTTTAAAGAGTGTTTTGCATAGAAAAACCGAACATAGGAAAACCGAAGAGTGTTATACTAAAGTTCGCTTTTGGCTTCGACTGGATAGTCTTTTCATCAATCTTTGGAGATTCATTTTGGCATGTATGGCTAGAAAAATCATGGAAAATGCTAAGATATTAGGCAGAGGTGATCATCAATTCCAACCCGTTAATTAAAACCAATATCTATGTCTTTTTGTGATTTTAATCTTTATGCTTATGTTTTTTATCAAGTCTTTTGTGCCTTCTTGCACTATCCGAGGTTGTAATTGGTGGTTTTCCTTGATTTTGTTTCTTGGCATATGATTTGTGCTATGTGTGGGAGGGAAAGAAATATAGTATTCTGTGCAACTTTCCTCCAAATGAATAGAAAGTAACATGGGCAATGAAAAAAGAAAAATCTCCTATAAAAAAACTCTAAAATGAATTATGATGTAATTATATTAATTTTGTATTTTAATTTTATTGATTTTTATGAATTGTTTTTAAATATTTTTAAAGTTTTAATAGTCAAAATAAAGTGCTACTAGAGTACTAGATAGATTAGAAGTCGACTGCGAAAATTTATTTTATATTATTATAATTTTTTGTGGCATATAAATAAGAAAAAGATGGAAAATGAGATTCACCTAATTTTTTTGAAATCAATGAAAATTTATTGATTTTAGTATTTTTCCTTAATTAACCTTGGTGTGGATTTACATATTAGCATTCGGTCAGCCATGTTAGAATTGTATTAACGAATTTTTTAAAGGAGTTTGTGTTTTTATTATTGAGGATTATTATTATTTAATTATACGTAACTAATTAAGTTAAAATAATTTAGTCAAAAAAATGGCTTTCTCAGCTTATCTCCGGATCCCAGGCCAAACTCCACGGAGTAAATTATAAATCAGTCCTTTTAATTTTAAAAAATGAATTAAATAATTCTTTTGTTTTAAAAACTAATTAATCAATTATTTGACTAATGCTGATGATGATTGATTTGATAACACTTTGTTTCGAAAAATTTCTTATTTTTTCATAGTACTTTTAATATTTTTTTTACTTATATTTTTCTTTTTTCCATATAAAAAACGAAAAAGATTAAGTTTCAAATGTATTTTAAGATTTAAAGACTAATAATTTTTTTTAAAACTATAGGGACTATTTAATCCATTTCAAAAAATAGAGGGACTAATTTATAATTTAGTCAACGCCATGTCATCGAGGTTCTCAAACTAAAATTAGTCTTTAAAAAAAAGCATTTTAATTTTCTATATATGATGAAAACAATCCAACGGCGTGGAAAGCGCAAATCCATCATCATCAGTGGCTGGTGTTAAACGATACTCCGCTACCTATAATCGCGGAGTCATAACTGAGAAGCTTAGATATCATCGAGCGGAATCAAAATCAGACCATCACCTGTTCAAGTAAATTATAAATTAGATCTTATATTTTAAAAACAAATTATTTAATTTTTTATTTTATTTAATTATTATATTTTTTAAAGAAATTATTAATCCTTTCTATTTGTTTTTCAATTTATTTTATTTTTTTAAAAAAAAACATAAAAGAATTGATTAAAAAATATGATATTTTATAAGATGCATGTAAATCCATCGAAAATTTTATCATTTTTAATAAATTTTTTATTATAAATTATAAAAAATCATCAAGACATTAAATCACATTAAATAAAAATAAAAATTTATTAGTAATTTATAATAAAAAATTGATGAAAATAATAGTACATCTGATAGATTATGGATTTAGTAGTATTTTATTTTATAAAATTTAAATATTAAATTATTAAATAATTAGTTTTAGAAATAAGAAGGATTAATTAATTCATTTAAAAAAATAAAATGACTAATTTATAATTTACTCTCACCTGTTCCTGGTTTTTAATTTCTTCCCCTAACCTTCCCCATCTTCATTTCTACTACACTGTCATCTCTCTCTTTTGGAGCATCAGAGCATCAACAACAATGGCTGCCGCTGCTATGATTTCGAATTCTTTGATTCTGACGAGAAATCCTCAAGGAGTCCAGTTCTCTCAAGGTCAGTAATATTATTATTGTTTTTTTTTCAATTTCCTATTTCCTTACTGCATTCAATCTGCCAGAATTTGCTGCATCAATCGGTAATTAGGTTTATTTTTTGAGCTAGCTAGGTATTCTTAAGGCTTTGTTTGGCACATAACATTGGTAATGAAATAATTATTTATGTTAGGGTTGTCTTCTTCTTCTTCTATAAAGCCGTTGGACAAACGTGTCTTCGGTGTTGGTCTTGGAAAACTGCGAGTAACTAGCTCCAGAACTAGTGGAAGATCACTCACAGTTCAAGCTGCTGCTTATAGGTACCGTACCGTTGCTTTTTGATTGATTTTTTTTTCAATATTATTATATTTGAAATTGTTAAGGAAAAATGATTTTTTTTTATTTTTTTATTTTTTATTTTAATGCGAGTGTGGTGCTGTGTTTTTACAGTGATGACGGAAGGCCAAGCAATGCAAGCATTTTTGTTGGTGGATTTGTTTTGGGAGGACTTATAGTTGGTGCTCTTGGATGTGTATATGCACCTCAGGTCTTATTAATTTTCCCTGTTATTCTTATCTCTTCCGAATAATTGTGTGTGATACTTTGTGTATTTTTGTTAGCTCTAAGTTTGTCGATCGAAAGGATCAGATAAAATAACTTTTGGTTGTAGAATAGTTGAAGAGAAGTTGCACTGCCTTATCTTGATTTCATCATGATCAGTATCAACTCCAGAACTTCTGTTATTTTACAATTTATTTTTAAAAAAGCAAGTGAGTCTTGGTTTCTTATGCTTCTTATAGATCAGCAAGGCATTAGCTGGCACTGACCGGAAGGATCTTATGAGGAAGCTGCCCAAATTCATCTATGATGAAGAAAAAGCTCTGGAGGTGTGCTTTTGCTCTTGATTCTTTCTGTATGTTATCAGTTCTTGGCATTTTAGATTGGCTCTTGCTTTTATGATTTTTTAATTGTTTCTGTGGCTTTTTCCTATCTCCTTTTCTTTCTTTATTAACGATCTTTGTAATCCGGATTCATTTCCTATTTACCGTTCAAGTTGTTGCTACTCTATGAAAGCATTTGTTGAGCATTGTTTCGCAATATTTACTGTTCAGCTCATTGCTGCTCTTTGAAAGCATTTTGTTGATCCTCGTCCTGAAGTAGTTATGAAGTTTATTCTTTAGGAGCTTGATTCCTTGCCACCATCACAGGAGTAGGGTTGCATGCATGACATTTTACAATCAGCTTAATGACTAGCAATGTTTGTATTATCTTGATTCTCAGAAAACACGAAAAATATTAGCGGCGAAGATTGAACAGCTGAACTCGGCCATTGATGATGTTTCCGCCCAACTCCGACCAGAAGATGCTCCAAATGGCGCCAGTGTGCATTCTGAAGCTGCCAAATGAGCTAGCCTCTGTCCCATAGCAGTCTACTGGGTCTCCACTACCCGAAATTCCCATACTGATAAATAATAGTAGTTGAACTGATCTTAATTTTTTTTTCTCTGCTTTTCAATGAACAGTTCGACTGCGGTGGCTCCTAGTGTGGGTACACATAATTTTGCCTTGTATGTTCTGTTGTATTTTGATGATCCAGTATTGTACTCGAGTTATATACAGTAACCAGCTGTTATGATTTCCACATATGAAGAGCTTTTTTTTTTTTTTTTTACTACATTCGTGCTGCTATAACTAGAACTCCAATGCATAGTTCCAAATAAGAGCCTTTACGTTACTGTTATTTAACAAATTCAGGCATTCTGTTATACGGCGGTGAAGAGAGCCCAAAGGTGTTTCACCAAACTACAGCAATAACTACGATATATAACGATAACAGTCACTATTGCCATTATTTGGTGAATTACAGCTCAAATAACTGCTGTTATATTGTTGTTCAAACAAAAAGTATTTTCGGGTTTTTGATTTAGAAAAATTTTATTAACAGTTGTTAATACGTTTATGTTTGTCATAACTGTTATTTCATTACTGTGACCTGCGATCACCACCGTGGTTGTTTTGACAAATGCATCAATGAGTCATAACTGTGCTCCAAATGTTGCGTGCCTAGGCAAACTATGGGTCACGGTGGATTCTCTATCCTTATCGTTAAGCCAAATTCCTTGTGGCTTGGCGAACTTCCATGGAAAGGCTTGATAGTTGACATGTTCTTTGGGAAAATTATATTCAGAGCTTCTGAGAATTTGGTCACTCCTCATATGATGCGAAGCCTGCATGATTTAAATTCAGACCGGGAGTCGTCAAATATGAAAACAGAGGAAAATTAATCTGCCCTCTGAAGTGCTTTCCTCAGTCCTCTTTTCTTGTCGCAGGCTGCATTGTCATAGTTTTAAATTACGGACAGTGGAAAAACAGTCGTGGTGGCTATCGCAGATCGTGATTTCCTATAATACTAAAATAACGATAATAGAATATTTCAAAATTATCACATAACGGTCATTATATAACGTAACGACGTTATTTAAAACTATGGGCATTGTCATTTTTTTCTTCCTTACTGACCTGAATTGACATAGATATTTTGTATTTTTCCAGTGTTCTCCACCATGTACAATGGCTTTCCCTATTAACCAGAAAAAAACCCAGCAAAAATCAACTGGATAGGAGTCTAAATGTGGGCCTTTTCTCCTCTTCATGTGGGGCACGAGGTACAAAAACTGCGTATCTCCTTCAGCAAATTAGTGGCAATTAAGGGGTCTGTGATTTTGCAACAGAGAAGAGGGCATTCAAGAAAATACAAAAAGGCTGCACAATCTGTGGTTCAGATTCTCGTATTACGAGCTCGAACATCATCTTATCCCATACATCCTCATGTACCCTTCTCACCACTCGTTCTTTCAACCAAATTAGAACCATAATTTAAAAAATATTAATGAAATGTAAATTGAGAATACTTGATGAAACGAATGGAACTATATAAATATAGTCAAGAGGTTGGTCTCTTTAGCTTTAGTTGCAGCCATGGCCACCCACGCAGCTCTTGCCCCTTCAAGAATCCCAGCCAATACCAGACTTCCCTCCAAGATCAACCACTCTTTCCCTACTCAATGCTCCTCGAAGGTTTCGCTTTCTTTCTATGCTTTTATATACACAAAGCACCCTAGCAATTGCTCTATGTTGCTCTCTTGTGTGTGATATTTTGAATTTACTTGGATATGCAGAGGCTAGAAGTGGCAGAGTTTTCTGGGCTTAGAGCCAGTTCATGTTTAACCTACGCCAAGAACGCTAGTGAGGGATCCTTCTTTGATGTGGTGGCTTCCCAACTTGCTCCCAAGGTTACCATAATTATATTTTGCTTGAGCAATATGCTGTTCCATCTAACAAATTTTCAGAATAATTGTATAATTGTGCATGCAATTGGAATTATATTATATTTGGTACTTTTATAGCTTGGTGCACGTGTAGATAATATACCTCCAGCTTAGATTAATTGTGTACTGGTTATTTTCGCTAAAATTAGGTTGCAGTATCAACTCCTGTTAGGGCAGAAACTGTGGCCAAATTAAAAGTGGCTATCAATGGATTTGGACGCATTGGCAGGAACTTCCTGCGATGCTGGCATGGTCGCAAAGACTCGCCCCTTGACGTGATTGTTGTCAATGACAGTGGTGGTGTCAAGAACGTAAGCAAAAACTACTATTAATCTTAATTGTCTACGTTTTGGAGAATTAACTTATCATTAACTAAATGAGAAATCAACTAATCAAGAATGTTATGCAACAAACAGGCTTCCCACTTATTGAAATATGATTCTATGCTTGGAACTTTCAAAGCAGAGGTGAAAATTGTGGACAACGAGACCATCAGTGTGGATGGCAAGCCCATTAAAGTTGTTTCCAGCAGAGACCCTCTTAAGCTTCCTTGGGCAGAGCTCGGAATAGACATCGTTATTGAGGTAAGCTGTGCTTCTCTCCCTTCTGAAGTGGACTTTGTCAGTTTTGTAGCAATTCTTTGTAAGATAATCGTATCGTCTGACCGAATTGTGCAGGGAACAGGAGTTTTTGTGGACGGTCCTGGTGCTGGGAAACATATTCAAGCTGGTGCCAAGAAAGTTATCATCACTGCTCCAGCCAAAGGTGCTGATATTCCAACCTACGTTGTCGGTGTTAATGAAAAGGACTACGACCATGAGGTTGCCAACATTGTGAGGTTGGTATTTTTAAATAATTCTGCACAGGAAAAGCAAGTATGAATGGCTGTTCTTGATCATTCATTTTATTGCATATAATGCTTACAAATTGTAAGCCGATAAAATTCTGCTGTTTGCAGTAATGCTTCTTGCACCACAAATTGTCTGGCTCCTTTTGTGAAAGTCATGGACGAGGAATTCGGTATGAAATCGTTCATAATCAGTATCGAAAAATTTAGATGCATATGAGGGAAAGGTGAGTAATTGTGTTATTATTTTGGCAGGCATTGTCAAGGGAACAATGACGACCACTCACTCCTACACTGGAGATCAGGTAACCATTAAAACTTCAGGACTCTGCTGATATATATAGTGATATAACCTGTTTCATTTGACATTGTAACTATGAAAGATTAATCACTTCAACAATAGAAAATTGAATTATTTTGTGGGCTATCCAGAGGCTCTTGGATGCTTCACACCGTGACCTGAGGAGAGCCAGGGCTGCAGCATTGAACATAGTCCCAACAAGCACCGGTGCAGCCAAGGCTGTGTCTCTAGTGCTGCCTCAGCTCAAGGGAAAGCTCAATGGCATTGCCCTCCGGGTCCCGACACCTAATGTTTCAGTTGTTGACCTAGTTGTGAATGTTGAGAAGAAGGGCATGACAGCAGAAGATGTCAATGCAGCCTTCAGAAAGGCAGCTGCTGGACCATTGAAAGGCGTATTGGACGTCTGCGATGTTCCTCTTGTGTCTGTCGACTTCCGGTGCTCTGATGTCTCTTCGACCATCGACTCTTCACTGACCATGGTCATGGGAGATGATATGGTCAAGGTTGTCGCCTGGTACGACAACGAATGGGGATACAGGTCAGGATCCTAAACTAACTTGATGCTCACATAACTTCCATTTGGCTTGAAGTTGCAGGCAATTAAGCATAGAGTCCTGTATCCAGCTTGCCTAGAACAGAACATATATCAACATTTGGATCCTTTATAACCTAACTATGATGAAATGATTTCTGTTTTCAGCCAAAGAGTTGTTGATTTAGCACATCTTGTAGCCATCAAGTGGCCAGGTGTGGCTGCAGCAGGAAGTGGAGACCCATTGGAGGACTTCTGCAAGACAAATCCAGCTGATGAGGAATGCAAAGTTTATGAAGCTTAGATCATTGCTATTTACTTTTTTTTTTCTCTTTTGTATTAACCAAATGGTCATCTTGTTATGAAATCCCATAAAGAGGAACACATTTGTCAAATATTAGTATGTTAATGCAATTCAAATTTGAAGCTTCCCTTCAAACATAATGCGCTTGTCATCATGAACTATACAGGTTCAAGAACAAAGGAAACAAACCACACATGCATGGCAGATTAAGCAGCCCAAATTCCTTTGGATAATCACTATCTAATTGTCCCAAATATGCATTTACTTACTTCTCCTTGTCAGAAGATCATTACCTGCATGATCTGGGGTAAAGTATAAATTAGGCTCTCTAGTTTTGAGATAATTAGTCTCTTTTTCAAAAACTAACTATTTAGTCCTTTTTAGCCATTTTATGTCCTTTTTTATAAAAACAAATTATAAAATATAAATATAGATATTATGAAAAGATTGACGAGAAAAAAATATTTTTTAGGCTAAAATAATATTAAATTAAGTATGACAATACTGATCAAGAAATTAAATAATTAATTTTTAAAATAAAAGGGATTAACTAATTCATTTATCAAAACTACAGGGATTAATTAATAATTTACTCGCATGATCTCTGAGGGAGGGCAATAGTGCTTATTACCATTTTCTCTCCCGACCCTTATCTTTGCAAGTCATGCTGACATATAACATGTGACGATAGAACGGCCAATAGTATTCGTATATGCAGATTGAATTTTCCTTCCCGAGTGGTATTTTCAGAGTAAATTATAAATTACTCCTTCTATTTTTTAAAATGAATTGAATAATCACTTTAGTTTTAAAAACTAAATAAATCAGTCCTTCAAATGTTTATATCTATTTGTAACTTAATCATTTTTGTTATTTTTCAATTTATTTTGATTTTTTCTTTAAAAAAAAGGAAAAATTTGATAAAAAATAACAAATTTCTTAAAAAAAAATCATATTAAATTAATCATGATCGCCATTATCAAGAGATTAACTAATTAGTTTTTCAAACAGAATAAACTATTTAATTTGTTTGCAAAACTTCATTTTGAAAAACTAAAGAGTCTAATTTATAATTTACTTTGTATTTTTATTATATTTTTATTTTTTATTCATGGGTTACATTTTTTTATCACATTAAAGATTTGATATTGTGTCTGATTTTTTTTTGTCAAGAATATATATATTGGATGATTTTTATACTCTTTTTGTGTGTGAATATATATTTCTTGATAAATTACATAATTTTCTCTATAGCGGATACATTTAAAAGATAATATATGTTTTTTTTCAAAAAATACCATATATATTAAAGATTATTTGTTAGTATTTGGAAAAAAAGAGGCTAAATTAATACCTGAGATTAATAAATATAATATATTTATTATGCAGTTTCTCTAGTTTCATATCATTATGTAACTTCACTTATGTTTTTCAGCGTAAATTATAAATTATTCTTTCTAGTTTTGCAAAATAAATTAAATAATTTTTAGTTTAAAAAATAAAGTAGTTTTTTTTTATCAATATTGATTTTGATTAATTTAATATTATTTTTTAAAAAAAATATATATTTTTTATTAATATTTTCATTTTTTTACTTAATTTTTTATATTTATTAAAAATTTAAAAAAAATAAATAAATTGAAAAAAATGAAAAAGATAGATTTAAAAATATAGGACCTAATTAATTAGTCATTAAAATTAAACGACACTAGAGGGACTAATTTATAATTTGCTCATGTTGCTCAATTCCCCTTACATGACAGTGGATTTCTGTCCAATTCAGGATTCAGTGATAAGAACATTAGCAAATCAACTTTTGCCACACCACCAGCCTCCAATTTCAACATGACAGTTTGCACCAATCACATAACTCATGTTCACTATAACCTGGTAGTCCTCTCTACACATAATAATTACTCCTAGCGCCAACAATAAATAATTACAAATCCTGGCAGCCGCGTAACGGAGTAAAAATTAAATCATCCGACCCAGCTGCCCTTCTCTCTCCACAATTTCTAAAAATAAAAAAATAAAAAATTCCCAAATCACAAAAACCCTAAAAAATTCCCAATTCGCGAGCGAAGAATCGAATTCGAAAATCCCAAATGAGCGATGAAGCGCTCTTTGATACTTCTTCTACTGATAATTCTGATCTTATCGCCACTGATCTCTCAATTTTGCCTCTCTGATCAGAGCAATCAGGTCACCAAGCTATTCGGCCCTCTACTGCCGCCAAAACCGTAAGCAAATATCAGATCTCTTGGATTTTACGTTAATTTTTTAAAAAAATTTTTTATTAAAATTTATTTAATTTTGATGTAGCAGTCAACAGGATGTAGCAATAGTGGCTGCTCTGGATGGGACGGTGCATTTGGTGGATACTAATTTAAGGAAAATCCGGTGGTCTTTTCCGACTGGTTCGCCTATTTATTCTTCTTATCAAGCTACAGTTAGCAATGATGATGACAGGCATAATGGTTCTGAGCTTAGTAAAGACATGTATTATATTGATTGTGGAGATGATTGGGAACTTTACGTGCATAGCCAGCGCTTTGGAAAATTGGTATGCAGACCTTGTTATAGTTGTTTGATGCTTTAAGCTTTATTTTTTGGAAGATTTAGTTTGCTAGTTGTTAACTATGATGGGTTTTTAATAGAAAGATTTGAACGTTTGCTGAGTGGTCTGTTGCTTTTCTAAATGAATGGTTTTGCTACTTAAATTGTTGTAACTGTTTTTTGTGCAGCGAAAACTCTCATTAAGTGCTGATGAGTATGTTAAAATGACGCCACATATATCGGAGGATGGAGAAATTACATTGGGGTTGAAAAAGACTACCGCTTTTCTTGTTGATGCAAAAACTGGAAGGGTTGTTCGCACGTATAAGTTTGATCATCCTGCTTCGAAGGTAGGGGTTCATGTTTCTGAAGGGACTGCTGTTATGTTGTCGAAAGATGCTGGAGAATTGGTAGAATCTGGTGATGTTGATTTGGGAACATTAAAGCATCTGGTTTACATCACAAGGACAGACTATGTGCTGCAACACCATTCTCCAAACTCTACTGAGATATTATGGAATGTGGCATTTGCAGATATTGAGGCTGAATTTCGGTGTCAGGGGATTCAGAGTTCTTTTGATGGGGTGTCTCTGAATGCCAATGAAGACATGGATGAGATTGAGTGGCAATTGCCTTGTCAGATGAAGACAGTGGCCCTCCGAATTCGTGACAACAGTATGCTTGAATTTGATTTACTAGCAATTTCTCATCTACAAGGTGGAGCTAACTTTCTTCCTGTTCCAGATAACAAACCTCCTTTTGGACATGTTCCTAGATTTCAGCCGGCTCTTCCCACCAGTGGAGACATACCTATGCTTGCGTTGCCCTCATCTGAGGCCAAAAACCCTGGGATATTGGCTCCTTTTAGTGGAAACAGTGGTACAGTGAATACCATAAGCCCATCTTCCGAAATTATAGGGAAGTCTCATGTGTGGGCTATTATTACAGCTGTTTTGTCAATTATGGGGTTCATCTTTCACCAATATTTAGCATCCAGAAAACAAGGCAAGTTGAATAAACCGATCGAGGAACTTCAAACCCATTCTGGGATGCCAAAAAAGAAGAAAAATCGGAGATCAGGAAGCAACAAGAACAATCCCAGTAATGAGAAAATGCAGAAATATGGGTCTCTTCAGAGTAAGGTTGGAGAAACCAATGGACTTTTGCCTGTTGAAGAAAATGAAAGGAAGTTGTTATTGACTTTTACTGATCATGTTGATGGTCAAGTAGATGGTCGTAGGATTGGCAAGTTGTTAGTTTCGAACAAAGAAATTGCTAAGGGGAGTAATGGTACGATTGTGCTTGAGGGAATTTATGATGGGCGTCATGTCGCTGTTAAGCGCCTGGTGCAAACCCATCATGATGTGGCTTTGAAAGAGATTCAGAACCTTATTGCCTCTGATCAGCATCCAAATATTGTTAGATGGTATGGGGTGGAGTATGATCAAGATTTTGTTTATCTTGCATTGGAACGCTGCACCTGCAGCTTAAATGACTTCATTTATGTTAATTCTGAATCCTTCCAAAGTCAAATACTATCCAAGGATATAGACTCTAACCGCTTGTCTGAGTATATGGTTCGATTGCATTCAATGCTGGAACATAACAGAAATGTTGAATTGTGGAAGGCCAATGGCTATCCTTCGGTACAATTGTTAAAATTAATGAGGTCAGTTAATATTCCCTTTCTTGTTTTCTAGCAATCCATACGTAAGCATTTAAAGTGGTGATTGATTTGAGGGTTATAATATGTCATTCATGTTTGTACCCTCTAGAACAGTAATTGAAGAATAAAGGTTTTTCCCTATATGGATAGGGCATAGGCTACTTTATTCTTTGCAGACTACTACTGTTCAGGGCTTAAAGAAAATGTATAATCTGCACTATGATAATGTTTTGTTTTAGACATTCTAAATTGGTTCAGAGATAAGAATTTTGGACTTCTTGAATAACGCCCCCCTTTTCATGGAAGGAAAAAAGAAACACCATTAGCACTTTATAATACATGGCATTACTGTCCCTGCTCTTGAATCAGCTAAAACAATAAGTTACTGAAGAAACTGGATGAAGCTTGAAGAACTCTTTATTTCTGCAGGGATGTGGTTTCTGGACTTGCCCATTTGCATGAACTTGGAATTGTACATCGGGACTTAAAGCCTCAGAATGTTTTGATTATTGGTGAGAAATCTTTTTGTGCAAAGCTGTCAGATATGGGCATTAGCAAGCACCTACTTGGGGACATGTCTTCCTTGACCCAGCATCCAACGGGTAAGCGTGCCAGTTATTTGTTAATCTATCTGAATAATTATCACTTTTCATGGACTCATAGCTGCTTCACCTACTCTCTCTGTTTGCCTGCATGTTCTAATTATGCAGGCAGGCAGGCTTAGCTCTATATTGTTCCCTTAGTTCTCTGTGTTCTCACCAATTGTAGGTTATGGGAGCTCAGGCTGGCAAGCACCTGAACAACTACTGCATGGACGCCAAACACGTGCATTAGACTTGTTTAGTTTAGGCTGTGTTCTATTTTTCTGTATAACGGGGGGTAAGCACCCGTTTGGTGATAGTATAGAACGTGATGTCAATATTGTCAATGATCGGAAGGACCTATTCTTAGTAGACAATATACCAGAAGCTCTGGATCTTTTCACCTGTCTCTTGGATCCTGACCCAGATAAGAGGTAAGACAGTTAATCTGAAGAGAGTTTTTATGGTCCTTCAATTATTTGTTTATTTGAAATCTGAAAATTGAAAAGAGTACTATATTCTAACACATTCTGCTCAAGCCTTGCTGTCTGAATGATAATAGCAGTTAGTATTATTTTCACGTTATAACGCATTCCTTGTATATGTTGTAGGCCAAAAGCCAAACAGGTTTTGAATCACCCCCTGTTCTGGACTTCTGAGAAAAGGCTCTCATTTCTCCAGGATGTTAGTGATCGAGTGGAGCTGGAAGATAGAGAGAGTAAATCAGAACTCTTGGATACATTAGAAAGTACTGCAACAGTGGCATTGAATGGGAAATGGGATGAAAAGATGGAAGCTGCATTTATTAACAACATCGGCCGCTACAGGCGTTACAAGTTTGACTCTATTCGTGATCTATTGCGAGTCATACGCAACAAGTCACATCACTATAGGGAACTCCCTCAAGAGATTAAGGAATTACTAGGGTCACATCCAGAAGGATTTGAGAGCTATTTTTCATCTCGATTTCCAAAACTCTTGATTGAAGTCTATAAAGTGATTTTCCAGCATTGCAAAGAGGAGGAATTTTTTCGTAAATACATAGAGAGCAATATAATCTAGCGAACAACTTCCGTCACCTGTAGTCTGCCTTCTCCTAACAGAATAGCTATAGGTTTTGTAGATAGAAACTGTACCATATTCCAACCTGTTGTACACATCAATTGTTTGTAACATCTTTTAGTCGAATTTCTGTGCCATTGAAGTGGCACAATTTGGCTCCAATGTAAGGAAATGATGCCTATAATTTGAGCAGTCCAGTCCTTGATGGTTGTCTTGCTCGGTTCATCATGTAAGTGCAATTATTTGCCATTTTGTCAAATTTTGAAAATTCACACTGCTATAGCCTGCAGGGTCCCATTTCTTTCAAACGATGGTGGACGGTTTTTCAAACTCGCCATATCTTCTCTATCTGCACTCTGGCAACAACAGGCTACCACATTTTCCACTGGGGACACTAGGCTAATCGAGTATTATCATGCAAAAGTTTGCTCCTACATGTATACTGTAGAAAAGGTAATGGCATGTGCAGAGCTGACACATCCGTCTTCAAAGATGAGGCAACTTTTGTGTTCAGATCAGAATTTTGGCTAGGGGTTTATGACCATAATTCTTCGTTTCCTACTAAACAGCTATTTTTCTAACCTTCTTTGGTTTAGATTCACCAACCCCAATCCACTGCATAAAAGAAAATCTTTGAATAAGCCAAATTTGGGTGCAGAAATCTAACCATTCACGAGGGTATAAAGATTCGAAACTTCAGTTTTATTTTACATGGGATGGGAGAACTAAACGCGAGACCAAGCAGTGCGTGATACTGCTTGCCGTGTCATAAAAATGTGAGCCAAATAATTCAAGATATGCGTTTAACTTCAGTTACAGTTGGATCCCAACGAAACCCTACAAATTTTATCCCATCATTTGCCACCCAGCACGAGTGGCCCACTCATAATCACCTTTTGATCTGGAGTTTGAATTTTTTGCATTTCACCGTTTCCTAGTCCCAGATTTCCCCAAATTCGGGCAAGTAAAGGAGTTGATCCATTATTCCATATCGTACATTGGTAGGGCAAGAAATTCTAGGAAAGGCCAGTGTCATTTTCCATCAGAAATGGGTACATAAACCCTCTATAATAGCAAAATTCTCTCACTAGCTAACAGCCAAGTAACCCAGTTGAACTAAAATGGCAATTACCTCTGTCCTTGCCCTTCTTCTCCTTGCAACTCTCAGCCCATTTTCAAACGTTTCTGCTGTTGGTGTAAACTACGGTACGATTGGAAACAACTTGCCATCGCCGAAAAAAGTAGCGCAGCTTCTTCAATCCACGCTCATAGACAAGGTCAAAATCTATGACACAAACCCTGAAATCCTAGAGGCATTTTCCAACACAGGAATTGACCTCATCGTTGCAGTGGAAAACTACCATGTGGCAAACATCAGCACTGACACCTCAGCTGCCGATGAATGGTTCTCCGATCGTGTGATGCCCTTTATTCCTGCCACTTCCATTGTGGCCATTGCTGTTGGTAATGAGTATCTAACAACAGATCCCGATCACTTGAAGCCAAATGCACTTGTACAAGCAATGCAAAACTTGCATGCTGTTTTAGTACAACGTGGACTTGATCGAAAAATTAAGGTGACAACACCACATAGTATGGCAGTTCTTGCTTCTTCATTCCCTCCTTCAGCTTCAACTTTTGCTACTACGCTTATGCCTGTTATGACCTCAATAGTAGGCTTTTTGGCTGACACAGGTGCCCCTTTTATGGTCAATGCTTACCCTTATTTTGCTTATAGGGATAACCCTGGTACGGTTGACCTTGAATATGCCTTGCTAGGGAATGCTACAGGGGTCCATGACCCTAAAGGGTATGTGTACCACAATATGTTAGATGCACAAGTTGATGCTGTTAGATCAGCTGTTGTTGCATTAGGGTTTGGTAATCGGACGGTTAAGATCACCATATCAGAATCCGGGTGGCCATCAAAGGGTGAATCAGGCGACACTGCTGCCACACCTGATCATGCAAAGACTTATAACACTAGGTTGGTTGAACGAGCACAGTCTAGCAAGGGGACACCAATGAGTCCTAAGGAAAGCATAGAGATATTTGTGTTTGCTTTGTTTAACGAGAACAAAAAAGAGGGAGGTGTCAGTGAGAGGAATTTTGGGATTTTTAATGGGGACGGATCTAAAGTGTATGATCTGGATTTGAGCTGCCAGTTTTGTAGTGGCAATGGAGGGACATTAGGGTTTGGTGAGAAAATGTCAAGCGGTTTAAGGGGTCCTTCGGTTTGGTGTGTGGCTAAACCTCATGCTGACGAGAAGGTGCTTCAAGCTGTGCTAGATTTTTCCTGTGGACCAGGTGGTGTAGATTGCAGAGAGATTTATGAAAGTGGTGCTTGTTTTGTCCCAGATAAGCTTCATGCTCATGCTTCATATGCCATGAATGCTTATTACCAAATGCATGGAAGAAACTACTGGAATTGTGACTTCAAGGGCACTGGCCTTGTTACTTTCAGCGATCCAAGTACGTTCACAAATCTTTCCTTCTCATTTTTACTTCAAAAGGGCTTTTCAATTGGGTTTAATCCTTTGTTTTTCTGTCTATGATTCGATTAGGTTATGGGACATGCCGGTATTCACAGCAATGACTGATGAATCGCAAGGAATGGAAGCAGCTAGCCCTGATGAGGTTTTTTGGCAACTCCTTTTGTACAAGTATTGTGAAATATGTAATTGCCTTGGTTACTGCTAAAACTTTATAAAATTAATTTCTTGGTTGTTGATCTTGATGGATGGATCAATTGATGGATTTGTTTGAATATTTTGTTGCTCTGTCTGAGAAAATTAAAGGCATTAAAAGTGTCTTTTTTTCCTGAAGAGAATAAAACAAGCACATGGTGGCAGGGTCTTATGTCTCCGTAATCTAAGGCTTTTTACCTGTTTTGGGCCAAAAAAACAGAAAAAGTTGTCTCTCTTTCTTGTGGAGAGAATCTCGATCGTCTACGCCTTTCTCTCGTTTCCTACTTTCAAAAATTGGGGCCATTGTAGGGCTTATCTACGTCTTCTCTTTTTTGTTTAGTTGTTTGCTTCCGGCCGGTGTTCTCATAACTTCAGGTGACAGCTTTACGTTAAATAATGTATATGGGTGCGTTTGTTCTTGCTATACGATATTATAAAGAATTTAATAATATTTCATTTAAATTAATGATAATTATTGTTATTTGATGAATAACGGTCATATATTATTTTTTGGTTCAAAGTAAATTTATTAATATATGTTAATATATTGTTACGGTAAATAACAGATTTAGATATATTTGTTTTAGTTATACGATAATATAAGAAATCAAGAATGTTTCACTCAAATAATGGCAATGATAGTTGTTATTGTATTTATTTGGTGAATGCCGTTATATTATTGTTTTTAAAAAATAAATCTTTAATTTTTTATCTTAGAATAAATTTATTAATATATTTATAATATTGATTGTTGTAATTGACGTAATCATTATTTTACCATTTTTAATAAATTGCAATCCATAATTACGACTTTAACTATTTTTGCAATGGTTTAGTGATAAATCTTGTTTCCATTCTATTGCAATTTAATAATTTCGAACTCATATAATTAAATTGCATCATTTGAATTTTAAAGTATTGAAGATTGAATAAATATGATTCAAATTGCTCAATCTTCATTATTTGCAACGATAACCCAATTGATCGTTACTTGAAATGTCAAACTTACGTCGTTTTGACATTTCGCCGTTAATTATGTTTTGTTTTTTTTAAAAAAAATGAAAATATTTTAACTCCCTAATCTTGAATGTTTTTTTAAACTTTTTTCTTATAGAATATTATAAACATTTTATAAATATTTTTAACCACCTAATTTAAAATTTTTTTTAATATAATTTATAAAATTAACGAGTCAACCCTTAATTATGTTCATTTTAATTTATAAAATATTTTTTTAGGTCTGAAATTATGTATTGTTAATTTTTTTTTTACAATAATATTTTATAAAAAAAGTTCAAAATTAAGATGTTAAAAACATTTATAAAATGTTTATAATATCTTATAAAAAAATTCAAAATTATGAAGGTTAAAAATATTTTTAAAATATATATTTTTAAAAAAATAATTAACAACGACATGTCAAAACGATATCATTTTGATATTCTAAATAACAATCAACTCAATTAATCATTATATATAGTAAAAATTAAACAATTTAGATCACTTTTACTCAATTTTTAATATTTTAATATTATTAAAAATATGTAATTTAATATTATAAGTCTGGAATTACCAAATTGGATAAAATTCGACATCAAACCTTTTTACGACCACATCACAATTTAATACTATGCTACATCAACCAATGGTGGGCTGCAGAGAAGATTCGTGGTGTAGTCATTTGAAATGAAGCCAACCAATTCGATCGATATCGGAGTTGCTTTCACTCTACCAATGGAAAATGTAACCATAAAAGTGCGGAGAAAAGAGGTTTTTTTTGTATTGAAAGAGTAAAAGACAGGGCATTTCGCTACTATGATTTAATTTAAAGGCTAATTAATCAAGAAAGTTTCTATTTAATTAGAATGCAATACATTTTTAACATTATCTCATAATATTTTCTCCTTCAAAAGCAATAGGAAACCAACTTGATTAAATTAATGACGATGCTTCCTGTATGTTATTGATTCATAAAGTTCCATGTCAATTATTAATTAAGCAAATAAATAATAATAATAATAATAAAACAAACATTTGAGGAGAACCAGAATAATTATGTTGGGTATTTATTTTCTCTTTTAAAAATAGCTATTATGGTAAAGGGATATGAATATAAGCATGGAATATGGCAAACGACACACTTCTATGAAAACATGCACAGATTTTTTGTTTACGCTTTTTGCAAACTAATATATAATATGTTGGTAATCTGCTGAAACATACGAGTTTCTTCTAAGCATGAAAGTTCAACAACCAGGATTCATGGCTTAAACAGGTGTAAGTTATTGTCAAATGAAATGAGAAGACAAAGGTAAAGCATAGAGAGAACTCAGCCAACATATTATCTTGATCCGTGAACATGAAACTTAAAACATTTCCTTCACTTTATGATTTTGATACCGGATTCTGGGATAGAAATGAACAATTTGGCATCTATGTACAATCAGCAAATTTCAGCGAAACTGATCGATGTACTGATGTTGAATTGAAGGAGATAGATAACATTCTGAAAAAAAAAAGCTCAAACAATTGAAGCATTATGTTGTTCATGCTCATGGAATCAAAATCTGTACAGCTACATGAATATTGAACACTTTGTTTCCAAGTCCACCTCAAACTTAGACCAACAGTGTTGTTTTTCTTTTCTTTGTAATTCTAAATAAAAAAGAGATTAGTTACGCTAATACAAATTCATACAACAGTAACGGTGTATGACACCGTCATTTGTGTGAAACGACATTGTGCTTCCTATAATGGTAACGGGCATATGTCCTAATCCTTTAAATAACGGCCGTTATATTATATAATAGCCGTTATTTGGAACTATGATTTGTTCAATTGATAATTTGTGAGTTTTAATCTTTAAGAAATCCAACAATTTGATTTGAAAATTTCCCAAATCAATCAAGCTTATTTGTGAACATTCCTATGTACAAGAAAAATTGCAAATTCTGAACAAGAAAGAAAATAACTTTGATTTTATACTATCTCCAATATTCACACTGTGATCGTAATGGAAAACTAACATCCCTTTTTTGGGATTTTTTTTTTTTCAAAGAAGAAAAAAAGCTTTCAAGCTATAAATTACTATTCCAAAAAGAGAAAAATGTTGATTGATAAGCTTACTTGTTTAAGTTGACGTAGTTCCAGTCGTCCTTTCTGTTTCTTTCAACTTGGGATTTCTCCCTAACTCACAGTCCCGATCATTCTCAGATAATGATCTTTCCAACTTCCTTCTTTTATTTGTGCTCTTTTTTTGGTCGCTTTTCTCATCCATTAATGAGAACAGTCTATGAATACGCCCAGAACGCGCGGAACCTTGACCAGGAGAAGCGGATTCTAAAGGGGCAGCACGATATAACTGGCGCGCAATCTGGAAAAAGTATATGAGGAGGGAAATGAAGCAAGCTACACCACAAATGAGAAAGAGGCCCCAAAAGCTCTGGAGGTGAAGTCTATCGGATTCAAGCTCAGTAGTCTCTGAACTGCACGTGCTTTGCATCAGCCACTTGTCATGGATCCGTTGGAGATCCCCATTCTCTGATAGTGCTAGAATTGCAGTTGACATATCCAACGCTAAGGGAGAGTCTCTTGGAAAAGCCTGGTTTATTGCAAACACAAATGAGCAGAGGAAAGAATCAGCACTGGAAACTAATCATTCCCTGGACAGGATGCTTATGTACAATGGTAAAATGTACTGCCATGGCATTCTATCTCAAGGGGTTCGGAATGATTACCTCATGCTTGCATAAAAAGATAGTTTTGAGGCTAATAATTGTTTGAAATAAGCCTATTAAAATGTCGATGCACTGTTTTGACAGATACTTTATGGAAATTGTATCTTTTTTTGTGAATCCACTCCGAATTGAGAACTTTTCATTCCTATCTATGCAACACAGGATCATGCCTTCTTTATTTAGATCTAATGCAGTAATGCTCAGCTTTTAGAGTGAAAAAAGAATGGATGAACCGGAAAGCAGGTACTCACAAAACCCCAGCCACTTTTCGTAAATTCTTGACCCACAATCCTGAATGTGCACTGCCTTGAGAGGAAAAGTTCCACATAAGGACGTTCATCAACAATTGCAGCAACACCCCCTTTTTTCCCAGGACCAAGTTGTAGTGCTCTAGCATATTCTTCGGGTGATCCCAGGGCAACAAGCCTAGACTTAGATATTCCAATTTCCTCAGTCAAATAATATTCAGCAAAAGAACCCACCTGGTATCCTACAGGTTCATCAGTTTCCTTCAAGCTTTCAATTCCTTTAATAGGAGAAGATAGTTGCTGCACCGTGAGAATTGAAGTCAAACTTGCAGTGTAGCTTGAGTTGATTATTAAGACCACAAAGAGCCATATAAGTAGCACAAACCGAGCAAGGGTGCTCATAGTGTTTTCTCCTGCAAAAGGTACAAGAAATCAACGCGATCAAATTAAAGATGATGCCTTATGGCCCAAGATAAGCATATAATCTGGGCAAGAATCTGATTTCCACTTACTATGAGCAAAAAATAGAGTTGAGAGGCTGAACCTGCAAGGATTAAGAAAGAAACGGATCAGACACTGATTGTTCTGAGTACTTGCAAGATGTTAGTTGGGATTAAATCATTATTGCATTGGTGATATAATGTCTGATGTCTGACCCTCGTATAACAAAGTAAGCTTTACTAAATGGTGCTTGAATTGCAAGAATGCAAGACCATAATTTTAGCAAAGCAGCATTCTACAGCAAGCAAATTACTTTCTACAATCAGAAACAGAAAGGAAACATTTATAGAATTGAGAAATGACAACATGCAACATGGATGAAAGAATGATACATTTAAAATTCACGGAACAGCCCTAAACAAAGTATGTGCCAAACAATATGAACTGAAGTTTGAAAGTTCCATGTCAAGTATTTAAGCAGAAAACATATTGAAACAGACATTTAGGAAGAACTTGTTTCTCATTTGCTTTCATAAATATTTCATTTACTGAGGAATCTGGCATTCCTCAGTGCATCTCTTGGGCAACAATGCACCCAAAAAAACCCCAATGAACTAATTTCTCTATTTTCTTAAAAATACCGATGATCTTTATCAACCAACTAGACCGTGAATAAACTTGCTTCCAAATGACCCTTTTTTTTGGGGGGGGGGGGGGGGGGGTTGACCTAGATGTATAATCGGACAGAATGCAACAGATTCAGCAAGTCAAAAGGAGATAATAATTTAAAAGCTCACCATAAAACAGTTATAACTTGTCTTTTAGGTGGGCCCCTGAACTCATCATTTATCCTATGTTCCAGAATCCACACAACTAAGCCAACAACAAGGAAGAAACAACTGGTGACCATCCACATACGGCCACTAAATGGCCTCAGGAATGCCCAGGCTCCTGTGTTCAACTTCCTAAATGGGGCCACAACAACCAATCCAGATGCAACATATGGCTGTGTAAAATCTAGGATTTTCGTCCTATTGGTAACAATGGCAATATCACCAACAGCAGCATCAAAGAACTGCAACAACAATATGAGTGAGTCAGACACTGGAATATATAGATTCAAACTTGAAGTACAAACAAGTTTACTATGCACTCACACCCGTCGTGATCCTATTCACCAGCTCTGTGTAGCTTGGATTTTTTTACCATCTCCAAAGGGGACAAACTGATATTGAACAGGGTATGGTAATAGAGTTACAGCAGCGGTAAAAACATCTATGCAGAAACCCTTGAATATATTTGTCCCTCGTACTTGTGATACAAATTCCCGGAAACCGACCCGGATTGGCACGCCAATTCTCAGTTGCTTCCCATTGTTACCAAAAGCCCATCCACGTGGCGCTAACAATGTATCTCCAGGCCAAATGACACTGTGCAGTTGCTGGCTTGCACTTGAACGATTTGGTGGCTTTGTATAAAGCGTCTCAGGAGGCATGATAGACAAACCAGAATAATTGGACCAGTAACCAATCCGTCTGAACCCAGTTCCAATCACATTAACAACATCATATGCAGGAAGAATAAGAGATTTGTCCGTATCAAACTTAATACGGCCCGTTAAACCAACAATATCACTCTGCAATATGTTATTCAGCAGAAGTTTTCCGTCATCAAAGATGCTCATTGCCTCAAGGTGGAGACTACTACTTTCCTCAGAAAGTAACTTGGAATCATTAGAAAATGAGATAATACCACCCTGGTTAAAAAATGCATCAATAGCATGAGCAATTAGCCAAACAGAATCATAAGCATAAAGCCCATAAGAATTAAGCCCCAAAGCACCTCCAGTCAATTTGCGCCACCTAGAGGAAAAGGCTTTCTTTCGGTCCGAATCTGGTGTATGTTGACGCAAAACAAGAACTCCTTGCATTGAGTCCATGGTCTCTGATGGGAAAGGAGAAGCAGAATCCAAAACAGTCGAAAGCCAATCTGTGGCAATCCACACCCACTCATTTCCCATCATTTCGAGATGGTTAGCCACAGAAAAGATCTCGAAACCCATGTCAGGATTTACATGGAGAATTACAACTCGAGATTCCATTAATGCAACCTTAACAAGAATATCTGTAATGTCACCCTTATTAACTCCAGAATTTGGGGGAATCCCCACCTTGTAAGATATTCTACAGCGCCTCTCTGCAAGTTTATCACCCAGAGCTGACACGCCATTTCGTCCGTAATCATCATCAATATAAATGGCAGTTACCTGCTTCCAACCATAATGATCGACTACCTCCGATATTGCTGCCATTTGGTGCAAATCGCTCCGCGTGGTCCTAACAAAAAAGGGGAACTGCAGCGAGTTAAGAGTGGGGTCTGTTGCTGCAAATGACAACAGGGGAACTTGAAGTTCATTCGCAACATGAGATATCATATGGGCAACAACGGAAGTTTGCGGGCCGATAATGGCAATGATATCAGTCTCCATGAATTGCAAAGCTGTCACAGACATGATGATTTGAGTACATAATTAAAAATCCAATCTTGTCCATGATACACTGCTAAACGCACAAAGTATAATCAGCAGCTAACATTGATAACATGAGGGGAAGAAGTAGCAGTAAATTACCTTCAACCATGCCTAGAAACCCACTGCAGTTAGAGTTTCCCAGTTGAATTTTGAGTTTGGTACCACGAAGAATGCTAGAATTTGCATTTACATCTTTGACAGCTTCCTGAATAGCAACCTTGGCAACTTTTCCAATCGAAGATTCAAATGTAAAAATAGCTCCAATATTCACAACAGCAGGCCTCGAGGTCACATTCCTACTATATCCACTTGTTGAAAACAGTACACAGAAGAGAAAAAGACACGAAACAAACCTAATAGCATTCATTTCAATTCAATAGCACAATTATCCTCCCCTCCAAAACGAACCCGCAGGCACAAAATCGATTCTGAAGGGCTCTGAACCATGTGTAAAAAAAACCAGACCTTGATCAGAAGTTTTAACAACAGAAACTTCAAAATCAGAACTTAATTGACTTAACAAGTAAGCAATGGTCTCTTTGTGCAAATATGCAAGATAAAGAAATCTGTAAAAACTGAATTTCTAAATAACTTGTCAACCACTGTATTACACTCTTCTCTGCTTAGAGAAAACATAGAACTAGAATCCAAACAAAAGCATCAACTCAGCCAAAGCAATTACAAAAGCAACTTCGCTTCTTTTGCCATAAACAATGAGAGCTAGCTGGCAGAACCAAGAATCAGATTCTGTGTCATAAAAAAAGAAAAGAAAAATCCACAAAAGCCCATGTTCGAGGAATTACCAGGAAAAAATCCCACCAACGAAGCCAAGAATAGTTCTTTGAAACCAAAAGCCGTGTGTTTTATGATGCTAGCAAAAACCCTTGACTCCAATACTATGAATGTTGAATGGAAGAGAGGAGGCAGCCAAGAAAACATACCTGAAACAAGAAAAATCCAAGCCCAACATGTGAAATGAGTGGAGGAGCAATCACACCAAACTCTCTCTTCTGGTCAATGATCACATAAGGAATGTTGAATGGCACTTAAATGTAAAGAAGTAACTCGTTGTTCACATGGGCAGAAGGCGGCATCATTTGTAGCTTACTTTCGGATGGAGCGAGAGAGACAAGTTGCCTACTTTTTCTTGTTCTTTGTTTGAAATTTGAGGTTACCGATAGATGAGATTCTCTACGTTGTTGATATTTTTCGGTATGGTAGAAGAACTCCAAGCACAGCTTCTTCGCAAATAATTATACACTAAAATATACATTAATTCCTCTAATTTTGAAAAATAAATTAATTAATCCTTTATTTTTAAAAAATTGATTGTTTAATCTTTTGATGATCATGGTTAATTCATATTATTTTCTTCCAAAAAAATCTTCTTTTCTTATCAATATTGTCACATTTTTTACTTATTTTTTTATTATATTTTTTAAATAAAAAATCAAAATAAATTAGAAAAGAACAAAAAGAATCAAGTTATAAGTAAATTAGAAGTATAGGAATTAAATTATTATTTTTAAAAATAAAGGGACTGATAATTTGTTTTTCGAAACTAAAGGGACTGATTTATAATTTACTCTTACAAATAATTATTTTTTTAAAAGCAAAGGTTTGACTTCATTAATTCTCGGGGGGAATCTCATGGGATAAACAAGACGTGTGGTTTCAAATTTTCTTTAATTTATTAAATTTTACTTCAACTCAAGAAACTCGTGGGAATTAACACTCATGTATTTTTTTTTTAAATCTTTTTTAGGAACAATAATAATGTATACTTCCTAACACATAAAACTTCATTGTTTTGGCTTAATATATTATATTACATTATACTATAAATAATTGAATTTTCCATGGAGAGTGGTACCTTTATAAATAAGTATGTTTTCGCCTATAATGATACTTATTATATAAGAGAGATATAAACATTAAAAAAAAATAAGAATAAAAAATATAATAAATGGGCCTAAAATAAAATATTTATTTTTATTATTTTATTGATTTGGATTTCATTTTTTGTCTCTTTTCTCGAAATAAACCTACGAGTAAATGTTAATAATGATTTGTTGAATTTTTTAAAAAATTAACGGATTTGAAGTGACAAAATGCATCATTTGATTGAGAAATTGGTGGGAATAGACACTTGATTTGATTCCTGCTATAGAATAACTTTCTTTAATTAGGTATCTCCCCCTATAAATAATAGAATTTTAGACTGGTCCCTGGTTTAAAATAATATATATATATATATATATATGTGTGTGTGTGTTAAATTATTGAACTGATCGATAAAAGCAAAAAAATAATTATTTTATATCATACAGACTATGAAAATTTGAAAAATATTGGAAGACAATCCAATGGCTAAAAGCTAGATTTTATATAAACGATGGATCTGGAAGTAACTTTGCATCGGGAACAATAACATAAATTATAGTATTATATTTTGCAAGATGATCAGACGGCTAAAATGTTGTAAGATGATCCAACGGCTAAAAACTAGATTTGAAGGGACAATCAGATTAGATCAGGAAAAAATCTAAGATGACAAGTGGATCAAAAGGTAGCCCCAGTGTAAGGTATCAGTACTATAGTACTCCCGTACATAGCGTGACATGTGAATCGGGTTCGGGTTGATGGAATGCTATGGATCTGATGAAGGAAAGAATAAAGTGACGTGGAATAATATTTGAGGAATTACGAATACAAAGCAAGCTAAATGGTCGCAGCCTCTTATCTATAACATATTTTCAAAACTCATGAATATTTTATTTTTTCTCTTCAACCCTTGTGCTTCTTTTTTTTTTTTTTTAAATTTTAGAGCATAAAAATACAATTTTTTTTAAAATATAAAATATCTACAAAGTTTGACATGAAAAACTATAAAAAAAAAGCTCTTGTAAGTTACATTTTATTTAATTTTAATAATATAACTACACGGAACTTGCATACGATTAACTTTTGAATTTTCTTAATAATTAAAAATATAATAAAACTCACGAATATTTTGTGTTTCTTAAAATATTTTTTTTTAACGTTTAGAATTAAAAATACAAATTTAAAAGGAAATATAAAATATTTATAAAATTTGACATGAAAACTACCAAAAACTGCACTTGTAAGTTAGATTTAACAAAAATCTAATATAAAAATCCAATTTTAAATGAAAAAATGAAAAAAAATATAACTCAAAATTAAAAATTAAAAAATTAATTCTTAAATAACTTCAAATTTAAAAGAATTTTGTATCGTTCGGACTTTAGTATAAGAGTACCATGGAATCAACATGGAAGCGAGTGTGTGTGTGTGAGAGAGAGAGAGATGAATACAAGTGGATTAGCATATTATCCTTCTTTGGATGTCGTTATCCTAACCCATGTGACCGCTATTCCACCCCAACCCCACCAATGGAGGATTGGTCTTTGATTTTGAAGACATAGCTTATAGACTTTTATAGCTGTAATCAGCCACTTAAACACAATCCTTGCCTCTTTCCCTTTCGTTTTTTTTTGTTTTACACTTGGCCTGTGCTATTAGTCTTCAATAATTTGGATGTAAACTTCTACGAAGATTCCACAATTCATGAAATATACATGCATTCTTTTTTTCTTTTTTCTTCTGATAACATGAGTGTCCGAGCTAGCTTACGTGTACTTTAACTAATCCTGTAGGTCCTAAAATTAACAATCATGTAAGCCTCTAGTGGCCATCAAAAAAATAATCAAGACTCGAATCTGAGACTACAAGATGAGCAAACCTTTTAGTATTAAGTTCTTATCGTTGCGCCACCTCCTAGTAGTTAATATACATGCGTTCTTATCCGAGCGAAAAGCATCAATTAAATTAAATCCAATATTTCACGTCGGTTAAGATCGAAAATCTAAAAAAACTAATCAACTTCGGATATCACTTCATTCTCAAAAATGTATTTTTTTCAGAATAAAACCATTACAAAATCACAAAAATACGTTACGTAGCAGATTGGAGCCAAAATCGGATAAAGCCGGTGACGATAAATGGCTTATACCTACTCCTGTTTCGTTCATGTGGGCAAGTTGCGTGAGCAAGTTGGATGTCACAGGTCTAGCCTAGATCAGCTGGGCATCTTTTTCTGTCGCATATCTGGTTAAAGCTTTGGGCTTGCATATGATGTAATGATGGCAACCCACAATTTGGATTTGTGACTGATCATGATTCTGTCGAGCCCTAGGCCCCTAGCCATGGCTATCTATACCCACCGGAGTAAATTATAAATTAGTCCCTCTTGTTTTAAGAAATAAATTTATTAATCCTCTTTAGTTGAAAAACTAATTATTTCATCTTTCACGGTTTAATTTCATCAATAAATTAATCATTTTATCAGTTTTTCATTAGATTTGTGATTTTTTTTCAAATGTCTCTTCATTTGATATCTTACTTCTCTTCTTCACCTCCTCTATTTCTCTCTCCTTGATTAAAAATAAAAAAAATAACAATTTAATAAAAAAAAGATGAAATAACTAAATTATTGATGAAAATAAAACATGAAGAATCCAATGATCAGTTTTTTAAATGAAAAAGACTAATTAATCTGTTTTTCTAAAGCAAATGGACTAATTTATAGTTTACTCAGATCCGCTGGCCAGTGGGCTCGTATGGCATGCAAATGGTCATTCTGATCGTCGATGTTCTCTTAATTGATGCGAGAAAGGATCGATCATCATGACGATCATGCAAGGGTTCATGGTAAGAAGCAAGACTGCGACTTCATTTAAACCTTTCTCTTGCTGAGAAAAATGATAAAATTCGCACGTGCCAAAAACTATGATTGCAGCCGTCGGCAATACCCTCCATAATCAGCACAATAAAAGCCCATGCAAATGTACTGCAATGACAAAACAACCTCGTTAAAATCAGAGCAATTATACGAGTAAATTATATTAGTCCTTATAGGTTTGAGAAATAAATTAATTAGTCCTTTTTTGTTTTAAAAACTAGTTATTCAGTCTATGCATTTTTTAATTTTCTTATAACTTAATCAGTTTTGTTCTTTTTCAATTTATTTTGATTTTTTATTTTAAAAAATAAAAAAAGTAAAAGATATTATAGAGTTGATAAAAAATAATATTAAATTAATTATGATCAACACTAATTGAAAGACTAAATAATTAAGCTTAAACAACCTTGTTAAAATCGAGCAATTGTACGTTTAAATTATATTAGTCCTTGTAGGTTTGAGAAATGAATTAATTAGTTATTTTTTTTAAAAAAACTAGTTATTCAGTCTATGCATTTTTTTTAATTTTCTTATAACTTAATCAGTTTTGTTTTTGTTTTTTTCAATTTATTTTGATTTTTTATTTTAAAAAATAAAAAATAAGTAAAAGATATTATAGAGTTGATAAAAAAATAATATTAAATTAATTATGATCAACACTAATTGAAAGAGTAAATAATTAAGCTTAAAAAAAGCAATTAATTAATTTTCCAAAATAAAAGAGCTAATTTATAATTTACTTGTAATTGTATCGTTCTGCATTTTCATATGGATAGATTAAAAAAAAAAAATGAAGGAAACGTAGGACCATATCAATCCATCATCTATCTCTTTGTCCTTAAATTTATAATGTACAATCATTACTTTTTAATTGATATGATTTATTTGTTGCGTGTGATCTAGCCTTTAAAATACAAAATATTATTATTTTTAAATAATACAAGATACAAATTAGTTTTCATCATATATTATTTACAAATATGTTAAAGTCAAGGGGAATATTTAAATATATTTTAAAGTCAAGCGATGAGTGGTTAAGGAAATATATTTTTTAAAAAATTTTGAGTTTGAATCTTGATGCTATCCTATAATTACGTTGTATCAAAACAATTTTTTTTGTCAAAAAAATAATGTTCTATTCTATAATAATTCTCACAATTAAGCAGCAATCTTTCATGTTAAAAAATAAAAATAAAGCGCTTGAGGTCGTAGCCTAGCGGTTGAGGGTTTGCTCGATGATCATCTCGATTCGACTCTCTTTGTGCATGTCTATCACCCCCTCGGTGTCTTACTTGTCCATTGGGATTGCAAAATGTTTAATGAGTCCAGGGATTAGTCGTAGTGCGCATAAGCTGATCCGGACAGCCTAGGGTATCAAAAAAAATAAAAATAAAAAATCAAGCATTAACTAAAAAGAAAAGGAAACTGATAAAAGCAAAAGAGAATCAAACCGCCCATTAATCAGTTCAAAGATCCAACGGCTGGGACACAATGGCGGTACCAATCCACGAACTACCAAAAGAACCATCAATCCATACAGAAAACCCACCAACCAAAAAAAACCACGTGTCATCAATCCCATCTCCACAAGGACAGCTGGTTAGATCCACCAGATTACCTGGAATCGCCAGCATCCAACCAAACACAAACTCTCTCTCTGTCTCTCTCTCTCTCTCTCTCTCTCTCCTCCAACTTTCCCCTCCATCATCATAATCATCTTCCATTTTCTTCAAACTTTCAGATTCTCCTCCTCCCCTTTTCTCCCAAATTCCTCTCCTTTTCTCTCTAGGGTTTGTCCCCATCACCACATCTCCGCGTTGAATTATTATTGTTATGATCGAGGAGAAGACATGGCAGCGGGCATGGATTTTTCGCCACCATTTACAGTACTAGAAGGCGGTTGTAATAAAGACAGCAATAATAAAATCACCACCAATGTGTCAGAGAATCAAAACGCTGAGAATTTAGACACTCTTAAACAATCTACCAATGGTAAACCTCCAAGACATCTCCGTCAAAGTATGGACTCCATCCGATTGCTGAACGCCGCTGATCTGGTAAGAAAGAAAGAAGTTAATAATTGATTTTTTTTTAATAATTATTATTCGAAGAAGATTATGGATTGAATGGTTTCTGTTTAGGCGCTTGATGTTGGGGTTGGAGTCGTGATTAGTAATTCACCGGCTGATGAAAAATCGGAGTTTTTGCCGTTGTTTCGATCGGGAAGTTGTGCTGAAGGAGGGCCAAAACAGTATATGGAAGATGAACATGTTTGTATAGATAATCTTGTTGATCATCTAGATGCCACGGAGACCGCGGCCGCCATGGCGAACTGCCCTTCTCCCGGAGCTTTTTATGGGGTGAGTATTCAAAACATTTGATCTCTGACTCTGGGAATTTCAAGAAGTTGTTGATAATTTCTTGTGTTAGCTGGAAATGGGTTTTGATTGATGTTTGTGGGCAGGTGTTTGATGGGCACGGAGGGACAGATGCGGCGTCGTTCGTGAAAAATAATATTCTGAGGTTTATAGTTGAGGACTCTCATTTTCCGATTTGTGTGGAGAAGGCGATTAAGAGTGCTTTTCTGAAAGCTGATTATGCATTTGCAGATGATAGTGCACTTGACATCTCTTCTGGCACCACTGCGTTAACTGCTCTTATATTTGGAAGGTAAGAGAGATGTATCTTCTTTTAGATTTAGAATATTTTTAGGAGGTTTTTATTGCCAAAATTTTCTTATTTAGGACTAAGGTGTAGCTCCCAAGCTTCCTTTTATTCAACAATTGGCCATTGACCTTTATAAGTAGTTAATTTGAGGATGGCTTAGTTCTTCTGTTGAGGGCTCCTGTAAGGTAATAAGAAGAGAATAAAAGAGGAAAAAAGTTGGAGAGTGTTAAGAGTGGTAGAGGAGATGACGATAGAAATGGGAGCGATGTTGATCAGTTTTGTCTGAAGTTTTAGATTATGTTGAACTGGGTTCATTTGTATGCAATACAAATAAATAGCCTTTATAAGTTGAGGATTAAGTGTTGGATAGCGTCAAAATACATAATGAAACTAGGGCCTTTTGTTGTTTTTGTCTAGGAACTCCTATGTGCAAACATGTCTTTCTGATAAGTTTACCTCCTCCTCCGGGTTCTGGATGTCGGGAACGCTAGTTTTATCCTTAAATGCTTCTCATTTAGGTTTTGAGTTTCATTTCTCTGAAATAATTCTACTCTTTTGCAGGACATTAATAATCGCCAATGCTGGGGATTGTCGAGCAGTGCTGGGGAGGCGAGGTAGAGCAATTGAGATGTCCAAAGACCACAAACCTAACTGCACATCAGAAAGACTAAGAATTGAGAAACTTGGGGGTGTCATCTATGATGGCTACCTCAATGGCCAATTATCTGTTGCACGTGCCCTTGGTGACTGGCACATGAAGGGCCCTAAAGGTTCGGCCTGCCCTTTAAGTGCTGAGCCTGAATTGCAGGAAACAAATTTGAGTGAAGATGATGAGTTCTTGATCATGGGCTGTGATGGCCTGTGGGATGTAATGAGCAGCCAGGGTGCTGTGACAATTGCTAGGAAAGAACTGATGCTCCATAATGATCCCGAAAGATGCTCAAGAGAGCTGGTCAGGGAGGCACTCAGACGCAATGCATGTGATAATCTAACGGTGATTGTTATTTGTTTCTCCCCAGATCCACCTCCTCGGATAGAAATCCTGCAATCCCGAGTTCGGAGGAGCATATCAGCCGAAGGCTTGAACTTACTGAAGGGTGTTCTGGATAGTAACTCATGAAGAAAGTGATGGTTTGATCACGTCTGTACAAATACATTCAAGGTCGGAATCAGCAAGAACATCTTTTTCTCCAGGCTGCTCCTGATATCCACAAGGCCATGGCTGACATTCAGCTTTCTTCAGGTAATAAATATGGCATAGAATGTGATTCTTTCGAGCTTTCAAAACCCTGTACATCTAAGATAATTTATGTTGTAACATTTGGAGTTCATCGTTCAACTTCTTAGTTGCATGCACCTCCCTCTCATTCTTTATTGCTCCTTTGTACATAATTTGGGGAAAGACTTGAGAGGTGGGATCTAACACTGTTCTTTTAAATAGTTGATCTCTACGTTTTCCATTCAATGAATTAATTGATTGTTAGGGATTTCCATGGATGCAAAAACTGGTATTTTTCATACTGTGTCAGTTTTCAGATATTGATTGCCTGAAAAAGGCTGAACCGATTTGAGCGGTGGAATCGACTTTAGACTCACTGAGTACCTATAACACGATAGTAAATGATGGAATTTCATGCTAGAATCTTCTATAACGTGCTTGGTGTTGTGCTTTTTTAAAATCTTTTCTACCAACTTTCCCTGTTTTAAAACTTTTTTTTATGAAAGGGAATCAGCACGATATCGCTTAAAAGATAAGAAAAAACGGTAAAAGTTTCTTTTTTTTTCTTTTTAAATATGTGAACATGTAATACAGAAGGCGCAAAGCTGTCCCATCAAAACGAAAATGTTAAACCTTACGGAACACCAGCTTCCACGGTGCTGATGCTAATCTTGATCCAGATGGCATTTTCTTTTTCTTGGATGCCACAAATAGAAAAAGAGATTCAAAACAGCAAGTAACAAGATCCAGTTAACAAGTCATGTACTTGACAATGAAGTAGAAATAGAAATGCAAATAAATGTTTTAGTTCTCTTTCATGATTGTTATTGCTACTCTGCTCAATTTCTTGGAGCATAATTTAACATTAGTTCTTTTCTTTTCTGATGAACCAAAAAAAAAAAATTGGAAAATTTTTTTCCAGGATTAATTGGTTTTTGTAAAAATCACAGCAGTTACTCAGAGTTCTCGATCTGGTTCGTCATCATCAGCATCCGCTTGATAGGAGCCACTGCATGAACAAATGAAGTTTTTTGTTAATATATATACGAGAGCATGACAATTTATACCCTTTTTTAGGTTGACAACCAGCGGTTATGCATGATTAAACTGCATTCAGGTAATTTACGATCAACAAACAAAACAATATTGAAGAAATACCAAAGTGAAAATTGTATTTTTCTCGTTTAAGTAGGTGTGGATTTTGAATGCTGCTCAAGTCAGTGAAAGGCTATTGATTCTTCCAAGTTATGTTTAACCTAACTTGGTGGTCCTTTAAAGACAAGTCCCCGGGTTAATAGAGACTGCAAGCATTGACATTATCTCAAGCACCAAGCATGGTAAATCTCTAATGGCGGTAACTTAACCAGCTGGTTTGCTTAAAGCAGATATACCTGGCTTCAGATTCAACATTACCTTGATTGCTTACAGTGCTTGCTCAAATCCTGGCATAGAATCTTGCTCACACCGCCTACTTTAACGGATCCTTTCTTTATCTGTTCTGCCAACTGCAATATTAACCGTCCTTAGTAGCCTGAATTGTCAGCATGTAATAAAATAACATAAATGACCAGTAAACTTAGAAACGGCCAAGCATGATATGAAAACTCACCTCATCTTCAGTTTCCTCCAATAACCTGTCCCATTTTAAACATAAGGGTTAGACTTGGCAAGCTATAAACTAGCTGGCATTTAACATCCTAGGAATATAAGTGCAAATCACAAAATCATAGGTGTAGTTTGCAATGCGAGAAACTGAGAGTAATGACCAAAACATTTTCCATCTCACCTTCCACAATAAGATGATATATCTTTTGAATATGCCTTGGCTTCTTGCTTGTCTATCAACAAATAGAAATAGAAATCGACTTAAAAAAGTGGCAGTAGTTGAGTTGAAAATAAAAGTTCAAAGACGAAGAAATAACAAACGTATAACAAAATATGCTGAGGTAGGGCCAGCCATTGGCATCACAACTGATAACGGTGACCCAGTTTACCACGGAAAAGGGCGTAATTCCAAATCCTAGAAAAGCAAGGATAAGACACTTTTTTGGTTTGCTGTGACAGTGATATCAAGATCTATCTTTTCATCTTTCCATCAAAATTTAAACTCACAACAATTCAACTAAGGTTAGTAGACATCACAATTAAGCTACCAATTCTTTTGCAAGCGTAAGATCCTAACCCTACCATCATTTGCATTGTCTTAGATCAAGCATGAACAAGCCCAGTCAATCTACCATTTGAAATTAAATGAACCAATAAAAAGCATGACTTATTCAAATCAGACCTCAAGTTTAATATCAGAAAAGGAGGAACGTCGTATCACTGGGAGGGGCAAAATGGTTATAGCACCGTAGCCAAACAAGAAGACAAGAATATTGCTAAGAATAGGTAATACGAACAAATACTCACTAATTGTAAGATTGTCCCAGCTATCCACTCTAACCCATTCATATCTTTTCAAATCTACCTGCAAAAATAATGAAGCAAATATTGAAATGTGCTTGCAAGAGGTTATGAAATTACTGTACATGCAACTGCAAAGACAATATTTATTGGCAACATGCTTAAGGATTACCAGATATCACGGTTAATAGAAACTACAAATAGTCAAGCACAAATTTCTTCAAGACTCCGACTAAAAAACTCAAAAGTACTATATCAAACACGCATCAAAAAGCAAAGAACACAACCGATGAAGAGCTCAATTCAACCGATAATTACCTTCTGAAGAGTATAATCTTGCATTTTATCACAAAGCCCATCTAATAATTCAACAACCCTAAGCTCACTGACTCTGTTCGGAAAAAAAAAAAAAAAAAAAACAAAAATACCCAAGAGATTAGACATATTAACAAGAAACTCCCAACACAGATACTATAAGGAACGGCATGGCACAGAGCACAATAGATAACACAAAGTTGAAAGGAAACATTGAAGTTACCTGTAATCAATTACCTTTCCTTTACGTTGACCTTTAGAATCCAATCTATGTCTCATATCCAAATGATTCCTCGGTTTTTCCTACACAAGAATTACCAAACCGTATTATAACATTGAAAAACGAACCAGAGGTTAAAAAAAAATGAAAAGCAAAGGACTAAAAAATCCTTACATTGGAAAGTCCATACTCTATCTCCTCCTGCAAAAGCAATTATTACCGCATTCAGTTAATGAATTAAGCTCAATTCACCTCATAAGGATGCTTGAATAATTAAAACCCAATGATCATCGAGAGGAAACAAAAAAATGTACATAGAGAATTAGAAGATCTAAAAAATGCGAAAAATGGAGAAATAAAGATATGGAAGAAAGTACCGCAACGGCATTACAAGCGGCACATTTGTCATCGATGCCGGAAACAAATGTGAATGTCAAAACGACGAGAATCAGCACAAGCGACGCCATGGACTCCGCCATCTTAATCATTTTCGTCTTCGTCTTCGTCTTCTCCGATTTCACCTCTCTCTCTCTCTCTCTCTCTCTCTCTCTTCTTCGCTATGGACTGTTGAGTCTAATTTAAAGAAAGCGTGTCTTAATTTCTTAAACATCATGTAATGTCAAAATGACAGGCCCCGGCCCATGTTTCTGACAAGGCCCACTTGTGATGGAGAGGCTTATGCGAACGCAAATAAGTGAGATTTCAACGCCCAATGTTTGTCTCACCTTTTTTTCTTTTTTATAATCATTTTTAAATTAATATGTTAAAAAAATCAATTTTAAATTCACTGAATCAGGTGGTACATTGGATAAATGTGTTCATGCAAGGCCCATGTTAAGAAAAAAATATATATAACAATAATAAAAATGAACGGCACATGAAATTCGATATTTTCTACAAAATCTATCCGGTTTTGATCTTTATATAATTATGAATTTTTTTTAATGACTTAAGTCATTTGGTCTAACACGTCTACTATATTCTATATTTTCCATAGTAAAAAAAGAGCTTTTCTTTCATTAAATACATTTTCAACATTTTTTACATCATTTTAGAGAGTCAGTTCTCTCTCTAGTGTCCACACGGTATGCTAAATTACTGATTTAATTATTAATCATGTTTGCATGGTATATCAAATTATCGATTTAATTATTAATCAGTAGTTTTGTTAATGGTTATGATACTTATTTTTCTTATTCATGAGACTTGAAAAGATATCAACATTATTTTTTTCAATTATTAAAAAAATAAATAAATACTAATTACAATCAATATAATTACCTAAAATCTCAAACATAGTTGAGAATCACTTTTAATTATTAATAAGTAGTTTCGTTAATGGTTCTGATGCTTATTCTTCATATTCGTGAGACTTAAAAAGATATCAACATTATTTTTTTTAATTCTTAAAAAAGAAAATAAATATTAATCACAATCGATATAATTACCTAAAATCTCAAACATAGTTGAAAATCACTTTTAAATGCTGTTTGACAATCAATGATGAAGTAGTGAGGACGAAAATAAATGTTTTATTCGTACTTGATAGTTGTTTGATTGAAAAAAATAAAGTAAAAATGAAAATAAAAATTACACACAACTTTATTTCCATTTAAAACGTAGGAATAAAAAACAAGAAATGAAAATGAATTTTTTTTTCAAAACAATAATATATTTTATTTATTTATTGTACATTGACTATTTTTACTACCACCACCATCACTATAACCAATGCCACAACCATAACCACCACTATCACTTTTGTTATTTTTATAACTATGATAGTTTGATAAAATTATTTTTTAATTATTATTTCTATTCGTATAAAAATCAGATATTAAAAAATTTAAATTATATTTTGATTACTCGTTAGTATTTCAAACACAATATAGGAATATAAATACGATTTTGATTTTCTTATTTTCATTCTAACCTTTTATTCCTAATAACTAAATTACACCTTTAGGTTTGGATTATGTGTATTATTTGCTCACGTTTTTTTAGTTTTATGGCTTAGACTTGAAAACATTTTTGGACGAGTGGTTGAATGTCGGAGACTATCATCCAAGATCATGAAGATTTATCTATATTTTGAATACAGAGTCAATTCAATATTGTCCATTCATCCATTTTTCTTCGTGGTGGGGGAGATATCTCAATTCTCAACAGATTTGGTAACAAATTGTAGCCACTATAATATTGGATGTTTTGGGCAAATGGAGGGATGGGATTGGAGAATTGAGAATATGGGCATTATTCATACATAACGAAAGTCATCCCTGTGGTCCAAAAAAGCAAGGTTGTTCATCATTTTTTCTAAGTTTCCAAGTCATGATGCACGAGTAAATTATAAATCAATCCCTCTTCTTTTAAAAAACATATCAATCAGTCCCTTATATTTCAAAAACTAATTATGCAATCCTTTATTTCTATTTTACGTTCTTTTTTTTTCTTGTTTAAAAAAGAAAAAAAGAAATATATATTATGAAAAAATTAACGAGAAATAAAATAATATTAAATTAACTTATCAAGATGGACTAATTAATTCAATTTTCAAAATCAAAGGACTTAATTTATAATTTTACTCATTAACACATTTTGTAAATAGTTATTCCCTCTCTTTCTCTGGTGTCTATCCGTTCATAAATCCATCACTAGTGCATGAAATGAAAAGGGTGCACATGCTCATTAATCAAGGGCACTTGTATATCAATTAATGAGACAGTTTGCTTTTGTTGTCAGAGAGTTAGGTGGCAGCACGACATCATTAAAGATAGTACAGTTCGATGTATCCGTTTTGACATTTTTAAAAATTTTCCTTTTTTTTTTTTTCACTCACAATGATATGATTTTGCACCATAAATAGAATAGCAACTTATTGAATTAATCACAGCTTAGTCTCCTTAGTTTATAAATATCAGTTGGTTAATATTCACAGTATCACAAATAACTAAACAATCCCTAAATTAGTATTTTTTTTTATTTTTTAATATTTTTTTTAACTCATACACCTAAAACTTTTAGTAAAACTAATCTGTAAAAATTTGAATCCGTAATATCTTGTTAGAATAGATCACTATTACTGAATTATAAGCTTTTCGATTTCTTAAATTAGTATTTACTATTTTCAATTCAGTCATTTTTTTTCACTAAATTATAAAACTTTCTTTTTGAAAAAAAAAAACCCTCGTGAACTTGAGAGGAAAAAAAAAAACCTTAATGGACTAAAAAAAATTCTTAATTTTTTTCTCTACAATATAAATTTTTAGATTTATCCTTTTTCTTATAATTTTATTGAAAAATCGACCGAAGACCCTAAAAATCCTCTCACCTTTCCCTTTTTTCTCTATTATAAAATATGTTCTTCCAAGTGAGTATAAATAAAATAGAAATTAAAAAGATTTTTATGGGTTTTTCAGTCAATTTCTAACTGAATCCTAACGAAAGTAGCAACTTCAAAAATCATATTATTTAAAGAGTAAAAATCGATGATTTTTTAATCCATGAGGTTATTTGTTTTTTGTTCAAGTTCAGTAAGATATTTTACAATCAAGCCAATTCTTTTTGTTTTATTTTTCAAGAAACTACAAGGACTATTAATTAGTTTTATCAAACTTAAGGAACTAAAAGTTATAACTTATTTTAGCAAGTAGTGTCTGATGAGTGGCGAGAGCCATGACACTGGTAAATGGAAGTAGGTAATGACATCATCAATAATCTTCTTGACTTATGAGGCTCATGGGGTCCACATTACTAACCTACCCCCGAAAATTTGTGTCACACGCCACAGGGCTTCCACGACGTCGTATTCCACTTCGTTCCTAGAGCCCCGAGCCCCACGCCACACTCAAAATCAACCAGACACGGCTCGACCTCGAGATCCGATTCAAACAACCAACGGCTCTGGTAAAGGCTACACGATAAAGCTTCAATTCAGATTCGTACCCAACCAAACAGCCAAAAAAAATAAACATGAAAAAGGTGAAAAAACAAAAGAAAGAATGACAAATGGGAAAAAAGAGCTGATGCGTCGCTTTTTTTTAAAAAAATTAATATTATTATAAATATTAAGTGGTAGTAAATTATAAATCAGTCCTTCTAGGTTGAAAAATAAATTAATTAGTATATTTTGTTTCAAAAAATAACTATTTAGTCTTTAAGTTTTTAAATTTCTAACTTAATTCTTTTTTTTTAAATTTATTTTGATTTTTTGTTTTAAGAATAAAAAACGATAAAATAATTAAAAATTGTATAAGGATTATGAGAAAATATGATATTTTATGAAATAAAATAATATTAAACTAAGTGGGATCAATAAGATTAAGGGATTTAAGGGATTAGTTTTTGAAATAAAAAAGACTAATTAATTATTTATTGAAAATAAAGGGACTAGTTTATAATTTTCTCGTGAAGTGGTGAGTCGCTTTACTAAATGCAGACCGCCCAAAAAATAAAAACTACTGACAAACATTTTTTTTCGCTGGATCCAAATTCCATTTCTCTGAAGTCTTTGTTGCTCCAATCTCATCTTCAAGATTGTAATCTTTGCTCCAATCTACGGACAAACATTTTCAGATTCTGGGGGTTTATTTTTTTCCTGCTGCTCAAATTTTTGCAATGTAAGTAACTGTGTGTCATTCTTCTCTTTATCTTTGTTTCTTGGCTTTGAATTTTCCGTATAATGCTAGTACGAGTGTTTGATGACTGAGAAATTTGGGGAAATGGAAAGAAGATGTTGTTTTTATGCTAAAAATGGTTGGTTAGGCTTTCCTTTTTTGTCTTTGAAATGGATCACTTTCCTTTTTTTCAGGCTTGTGTTTTCTATGATTGGTCTTGCTGGTTTGTTTGGGAAATAGGTGGATTTTGTGTTTTTCTTTAAAGCTGCAGCAAGGGTTGCCTGCTTGTTGTAGATTTTAGGTTAATCTATTTTTTTTTTTTTTTATGATTTATGGTTATGATTTTTAGTGATGTGGGATCTGATTTATTGAAAAAACGTGGTATGGATCTGAAACATTGATAGTAAAGTTGATATTTTTTTAGTTTTTGTTGTTCTTTTTTTCTATGAGGATTATTGGGGATGATCTTATTTTTTTTTTTTTTTTTTGGTAGATGATAGAAGTTGAGTAATGCTGCTTACTAGATGGGTATGGGGTATAAATTGTCGTGTGGAAAGTAGTAGAGGACGAGGGCGCGGAATGTTTTCTGAGAGACTAACCGGAGAGGCATCTCTTCACCGGGAATTCGAGGCTTTGAGTGTGTCGCAACGGCTAGTGAGAAGTGTTAGCCAGAAGTTGAGGAAGAAGAATCATAGAGGTGAAGGAGAGGAAGAGGATGATTCAAGGGGAGTTTCGCTGAAATGTCTTACTTTGTATGGTATGGGTGGGGGTTGCAAAGTTGGTGCTGACACAGGTGATGAATTTGGGTATCCGAGTGGTAGGAGGAGGTCATCGAGTGCCAGTGAAGAAGGAAAGGGATATAAACCAATATGTGGAAATGAGGAGACAGGGTTTGATTGTTTCTCATATGGGGTGAGGGAGAAGTTTTGGAAGAAAAACAGTAGAAAGGATTTAGAGCTTGAAGATTCGATTCAAACTAGCAGGTTGCACATGTTTCTTCCAGATGATGTACTGGAATTGTGTTTGGTGAGACTCCCGTTGACCAGTCTGATGAATGCCCGCCTTGTATGCAAGAAATGGAGATACTTGACTACCAGTCCCCGGTTCCTGCAGATGAGACGGGAAGGTCTGTATCTGAATCCGTGGCTGTTTCTGTTTGGAGCTGTTAAAGATGGATATTGTTCTGGGGATATATATGCATTGGATGTATCTGAGGACCAGTGGCATAGGATTGATTCTGACATTCTAAAAGGGAGGTTCATGTTTTCTGTTGCCAGTATTCAAGATGATATTTATGTTGTTGGAGGTTGTTCTAGCTTGACTCACTTTGGGAGGGTGGATAGGAGCTCTTTTAGGACACACAAAGGGGTCTGGGTTTTTAGCCCTTTAACTAAATCTTGGCGTAAAATTGCTTCCATGAGGTATGCAAGATCAATGCCTGTTTTAGGAATTTCTGAGGTTCGTTCAGACTTTTCAGTGGTTCACAGTCATCATCATCGGCAAGACAGACGTTTTCCTAGGTCACGTGTTGGTGGGGTGTCAGATGTTTACGAAGATCCTCACAGGCTTTCAATAAGGCGACAATATAGAAATGCTTTTGATGAATATGAGCCTTCATTGTTGCCCAATAGAAAGTCACACAGGTTCATCAGACAAAAAAGTGATCAATCAAATATGAAGGACTATAAGAGGTTTGTATTGATTGCTGTAGGAGGTCTTGGATCCTGGGATGAGCCATTGGATTCTGGAGAAATTTACGATCCCATGTCAAATAAATGGACAGAAATCCAGAGGTTGCCTGTGGATTTTGGGGTTGTTTGTTCTGGAGTTATTTGTAATGGAATTTTTTATGTGTACTCCGAGACAGACAAGCTCATGGGATATGACATTGAAAGGGGATTCTGGATGGCAATCCAAACCTCTCCATTCCCTCCTCGTGTTCATGAGTATTACCCTAAACTTGTATCTTGTAACGGCCAGCTATTTATGCTTTCAGTCTCCTGGTGTGAAGGGGATGGCCGAATCGGCCAGAGAAACAAAGCTGTTAGAAAGTTGTGGGAGCTTGATCTCATGTATCTTAACTGGACTGAAGTTTCAGTACATCCTGATGCCCCAATGGATTGGAATGCTGCATTTGTTGCAGATAAAAACCTAATATTTGGGGTTGAAATGTTCAAAATATTTGGCCAAGTTCTGGACTTCTTGACCGTATGTGATGTGTCTGACATGAGGGCAAACTGGAGCCACATTGCTAGGAATCACATAACTCAAGAATTGGACGCTTCCTCGTGCATGACTAAATCATTGGCTGTCTTGCATCTTTGAAATCTCCCTTGAATGCTGATCTTTGCAGATAATTTCAGCCATTTATTTACCCACAATAGATTTTGAGCACAGATTGTGACCTCCGAATTTCATATTGAATTCTTTGGACATAATCAATTTCCTAGTCGGCACTTTTGTCTGTTTTTTCTTCGCCACTGTTCATATAATTCTTCCTGTATTCCTGATCTTGTTTATTGTTCATTAATAATGAATTCGATTTCTTGTTCATCCAGTATTCCAATTAGGCAGGGATTTGCTCTAATTATATCATTTTTATCACAGTTTCTACTTCTTTGCTCATACTAACTTCGTCGGTACCCCCTTTTTGTCTTAAATGCTGACGCTTGAATAATGAATATTGATTATTGAAGGTGGCAATTGCAGGGCAGGCCTTGACGCTAGCAGTGTGGACAATTGATTTGTCGATTTTTTTTTGCAAAAACCCTGCAGTTCTACTCGTGCACAAGTCCTTTCCTTTTGAGGATATTGTTCAAAACTTGTAAAAGGATCACAATTTACTGAAGCTATTCTTAAAGGTTATACGACACTAGATATTTCACGAGCAGAAAACTTTATATCTCTGCAATCCGGGCTTCATGAGGTTATAAATGGTTTATTTATCTCAGAAAATATCTCACTCTTGGTACTAGAACAATACATACGATCGTATAAAAAATGAAAAAAAAAAAGAAAAGGAAAAAGAAAAGAAAAAAGCAGCATCATTAAAAACAAATGAACTCCTTTTCAAAATCCTCTACAAATGAGAGATCTGTTTACAACAATATCTACCTGCAGCTAAACGCTGCCATAACCAGAAATAGCTCGGAACAAAGGTTGAATTAGATACAGCTCCTGGATCAGTACGCAGCCTAGCAGCGCTAGCCCATGTTTGGGAAGACACCGGAGAAATTGGGTATCTTATCGACATGTTTCAGGGCACGCTCCGCAATCTGTCGTGTCCGATAGTCAGCATGCTGGAAGGCATCAACAAGTGCAGTACTCATGTTTGGATCTCCCGAAACTTCATATGCTATGTCATCAGTCCGTAAGAGTCTCTCAACGGCCCAAACTGCCCTCCTTCTCAGATTCTCAGTCCTTTTCTCCACTAAAATGTCAAGTATAGGTCTAACTCCCTCTGCCTCACACAACACGGCCACCCCTTGTTCAATGTCAACCCCATCATCCAACACCGTAGAAATTGCAGCAAGTGCTGCCTCAACCACTTTCTCATTTGTGTGATCTAAAAGAGCTACAAGCTTCTCAACAGCCTGTCCTTCCAAAAGACAAAATGTTTCTTTTAGGGAACATGTTCCTCGGTGGAGCCGACACAATCCAGTTATGACAGGCTGTTTGCCAAAACATGGAAAAATTGAGGCACAGAAAGGAGGAGGAGGCAACTCAGGCAATCTCGTTAAATTTTTGGACTCTTGAGCCAAGTTCTCTAATGCCATGGCAGAGAACATCTGTACATTGTCGAGTCCATTTGACTGGAGCAATTCGATGAAAAGAGCAGTGAGATTGTGCTCACGGGAGAGCTTAATGGCATCTGGCTCTTCAGCCAACACAAATGTAACCCTTGCAAGAACCCGCACTAATCCTTCTAAAAATGGTGTCATAAAGCGTGAACCCCTAATCTCCCCCTGTTTGATCTTTACCACTCTGGAGATGATTAGTGCAAAGGCACTTTCATCTAGCATCTGTCGAGTGAGGCCCAAATCCCTCTCTGGGAGCTCAGCTAAAAGGCCAACAGCAGCTGCCTGCTCTTCTGTGATTCCTATGTTTTCTGCTACAACTTTAATTAGGCTTCCAAGCTGGCCAACTGTGCCACGGAGAGCATCAGCTAACTCCTGGCCCATATGTGGAGAGACATTCTGGAGAAGTTTTATGCTAGCTACACGCAAATCCCTCTGGGGGGCCTCAACAAACTGAACCAAACTGATAATAGCACCTGAGCTTTTAATGGCAGAAACAACGTTTAAAACAGTAGATGGAGAACTAGTCAGTCCAACAAGAACCTGCAGGAGTTTGCATTCGATAGCTGGACCAGTGTTGCTAATTAGATGGAGTAGGTTATGAACTATGTCTTCCGAAACAAGAGTCTGATGGTCAGGTCCAACAGGAATCAAATCAAAGTCATTGCCTGAATTAACAACATTGGCGAGAATTGTGGCCGAGACCTCTTTGAGACGCATGGGAAGCTGATTGGGCCCAACAGCAAAGAGGTCTTTGACAAGAGGAGGAAGAATTCCAGCCTCAATCAAGACCTTTGCACTTGCCTCATAAGAAGACATTTGATTCAAAGCTTTCAAAGCAGCTTCTCTTGATTGCACATCGCCACTTCTCATAATATTGATTAGAGATGAACCAACAGTTCTAGCAACAAGGACTTTCACATCATTGTTCAAGACCAGCTCGCCCAGGTATGAAGCCATAGACAGTTTAGTTTCTGGTGGGCCTGCAACATTTCCATTCTGGTTCCATTAATCAGAGCAATATGTCATTTGTATGATCAGATGAATGCATTTGGGTCCAAATATCGAGGGTAACACAATTTTGAGTACAAACACGCCACCAACTTTTTTAAGTACTGGATCGAACTTTTTTTTTTAAAAAGAAAAAATAAACAAAAAGAAAATTGGTGGACAAAGTAAAGTAGGTACTTAAGTAGTGCCATCGGTGGATCTACAAAATACCAATTAACAAGCATGAGGTGTAATAAAAGAAAGGGTAAAGGCAGAAAAAGTTGCAATTACAATGGTTTCTTACTACCTCCAGACTACAGATTTTTATGTAAATAGCACAGGTGCATTAGAAAAGGACCCCCTAATGTTTGCATGAAATTCAAAAATCATAAAAATGTTAGCTCAAAGGAGGTACCTTCAAGAATTTGATTTAGAAGAGGTTGCAGTCTACCATTTTCAGCCATCTGCCGTACATTGTTCTCACACTTCTCCAGATTTTCCAGTGTTTGATCAGCCTTCTCAACAGTTAAAAGATTTTCTGATTTGCTGCTAGTCATTCCAACCAATATAAGAATTGCTCCATTGATTGAACCAATCTTCTCACACAAGGCTTCGGATTTTGAGAGCTCAAGCAGCAACGAGACAGCTTCCTCCCTCTCTATGGATTGCTCATGCGACAAAAACTTAACTATGGTCCGCACAGTGTCGCCCTCAGCCAGTATTTCCTGCAAAACAAGGAGGACGCATTACAAGGAGATAGACAATGCACAACTCTGTTGATTTCATGGAAGCTATACAACAATAGCAAGCAAACCTGGCACAACCTTATTATCAGCATCTCCCTCGACCACAATTCGAAGGGTTTCCAAAGCTTTGCACCGGACTCTACGACTGGTACTCTTCAACATTTCAACAACCATAGGTATTAAATCGGCATTGCGCACGACATGCTTATTCGATCGGCTCTTATGGCACATGTATTGAATATACTTCAAAGAATGCAAAACATCACTTTCTGGACTGCTCGGATTTAGAAATCTGCGTGCCATATCAAGTTGAACAGCTTCATTCCTAGCAGTCCACTCTTCAATGGTGTTCCGCAAAGCCATGCTGGGGTTTAGGTCTGCACTTTTCAACTCTTTTTGCGTCAAGGGGCAAACCAACTTTCTTCCACTCTCCCTGCATTCCTTGAACCACTTCTCTATTGCTTCACGTTCAAAAGTGTGACCATTTTCTAAAGTGACAGGATCACGCATAACTTGCTTGGTTAAAGGGCAAACAAAGGCATCATAAATAGGCTCTACGTGGAGTCTCTCAAAATGATAACTATCGTCCGATTGGCTACCAGGATCATAACTTCCATCCCAGCTTTCAGCCATTTGATCTAAATAAACCTGCTGCAACAAAGCAGCGTCAAGTCAGAGAACACTAAACTTAGTTTCGCACATGGCCATATCATTCCTCGATATAGCCATGATAAAAGCACAATGAGAATATTAAATTGGCCTGATTTCAAGAAAAAACAGATAAAGCACAATTAAAGAAAGCAACCAATCATACCAAGTAACCTTTTCCTTCCTATCCAGTGATAATAGCGAATAATTACGGTAGAATTGGCAATCCAAATCTCAAAAATTTCATTTCTCAAGCCAATTATCCAGTCTAGCAGCTAACTAGTTCAACAATTGCAAAGATAGAAAAACGTGGAGATACATAGTGCACAAGCAAGTGTTGATGACTTGCACAAAGCAATAACTAACCTTTCCCTCCCAATATTTTAGCAATAAATGTGAATAATTCTGTCGTAAAATTACCAATTCTGAGTCTCCAAATTTGCTCAATTATCTAATCTAGCAGCTAACACTTGCAGCAAACATGAAAAAGGAAAAAAGCCAAGTGGAAACAGAGAGTACACCAAGAAGTACAATCGCTAAGAAGGGCAATAAAGGTGTATAAATGCACTACAGATTAGCAAAACATATTAAAAGAATAATCAAGATTAACGATTAATTGATGATCCAAACAAAATAATAGAATTCACAAATTAAACAGCAGAGTACAACCATACCTATCTATCTGCCGTTAACTATCAAAAGGACTCCAATTACCAGGATTCGAAAAACCCTTTTCCCTACTTCTAATTTGACAATTCAACAAGTAGGTCCTGAAGAATTGGGCAATCCATGTGGGGGATTCAACCTCAATTATTAGGGCTTATTTCTCTTCTTCGAAATGGGAAAACTATAATAGTACGAAACAGAGAGGAAGGAGAAGGAGAGAAAGAAAATAAAAGGGGAGTTTTGTTTTTTTATTTATTAATTTGTAATTGAATATTGGTAGGAGAAAGAAGAAACCAACAAGAAGAACAAAACAAGAAACGAGTGAAAATGATCGGCGTAGGGGTCGAAAAAGGTTGACCAGAACAAAATTAGTCGCCATTGTTTTTTATACAGTTTTTTTTTAAAAAAAAAAAACTTTTAGCTGACGAAAGAGGGTGTTCTAGGCTTCTAGCAGTTTTAACCATGAAGTTTAACCTTAACCATCGACGGGATGTGGGTCCCACTTAATTAGTGTCCGAAAACAGCCTGGTTTTCTAGGATTCTTGCCGGTTTATTGTTCGACAATAAACTATGATTAGAGGAGGTCAGCCTAAGCAACCACCATAACAACCGCTTATGTTAATTAAGCAATAAGCGGGAAAATTAAAAAATCGTTGTTTTTTTTTTTTTGTTTAGAATATAAGGCCTAACCGTACAATTTTTTTTTACAATTTTAATTCTTTAGCAAGTGGGTCTTTCAACTTTTAATTTTATATTGAATCTTTTTCTAATTATTTTTATTTAAAATTAATTGTTCTATTAGATTTTTGTCGACAATTAGAAACATATCGAAAGGTTTGGATATTTTGCTTTTTTTATTTTTCTGAACTTTTTTTTTCTAAATGCTAAGAAAGAAGCAATTAAAAAATATATTTTTTTAAAAACAAGTTTTGTTTTTTAGAGAAAAGTAATTCACTCGTAAGTTTTAACCTATTTTTAGCAATTGAAAAAATTATAAAATTATCTATATGCAAGTCAAGTATATTTTTACTATTAAAATTAATAAAAAAAAAACTAAAAGAAAAACTCAAATTTAAATGAAAACTAATTAGAAAAAAGTCCAATCCGAAATTCTAGATTGAAGGACTAATTCTCAATTGACTTAAAGTTTAAAAGAAATTTGGACCATTAAGTCAAAAATGGAATTATGGCTTTTATTAATAATAAACATTTTGAATTGATGTATTAAGTTCGTATTTCTTAAATAAAATCCCCTATTTACATGAAGACAAGTAGTTTTTGCCGAATATTTTATGGATGCAGATTAATTGGATAATGGTTGATAGATGGGGATTCAATTAAAAATTCTATTTGATTGATGACTCATTTGAGAATCAAGAAATAGTTGGGGGACTTTTTCTATAAATTGAAATAGCGTACTTTTCTATTTTTCTTGTATTAAAAAAAAAAAAAAAGGTTTCTCGTGTACACATACGACTGTTTATTCTAATGGAGTGTTCTTGAATGAATTTTACCGCTGTGTTTTGGAGAGTTAGTTATAAATCAGTCCTTCTATCTTCAAGAAACAAATTAATTAGTCATTCTTATTTTAAAAATTAATTATTTATTCTCTTCATCAGTGTTAATCATACTTATTTTAATATTATTTTATTTCAAAAAAATCATCAGTATTTTTTATAATATCTATTTTTATTTTTCTATTTTTTAAATCAAAAAATAAAATAATTATAAAATAACATAAAATAAAAAAATGACTAAATAGTTAATTTTTAAACACAAAAATGACAAATTAGAAATGCAAAGAATTAATTTATAATTTACTCGATTTAGGCTATGGGCTGGATATTTTTTATAACTAAAATTAATTTTATCCTTATCATATATTTTAATGTATGGAACTACCATCATAGTTAGGAAAACTATATATATTTTTTTCATGTGTTTTGAAAAAAATGTGACAATAAATATTGTAAGCAGTAATTTATTTGAAATTAAATTTATGATTTTAATCCCATTATACTGATATCGGCGAGGAGCTGAGAAAGCTGGTGGGGTAGTTGCCACCCCAACCATTTTCAAAGCTGGTGCTTCTTTCTTGTAGACAAAAACAATTGGAAAAGTAATTGGGCCAAAGGTTTATTGGTTGGTTGGGTTTGTGTTAATCCAGTTTAGCCTGTCCTTTTCGGTTCTAATTAACCATATTGAATGAAATCTTTTCAGAAAGTATAATCATTAAGATTTGAATTTTATTTGTGTTATGAAAAAAAACTATCAATTATATAGAAATTGAGATTTGGATAATTTTAAATTGTTTTAATTAGACTCTTTATTTTATTTTATTTTATCTTGATTAAAATCCTTTATACTTTAAAATTTTTATCTTTATATCTTTCGTTATGACGTCATTAATAAGTAATCGTCAAACTATTTTTATTTTTAAAAATTTCTTAACGTGTATAAATCAATAATAGATATTATTAAAAATAAATTAAAAATTGTATTTTTAGTTTCGAGAAACAAATTAATTAGCTCTCTTTGTTTCAAAAACTAATTATTTAATCTGTTGATCATTATTGATTATACTTTAAGTTAAAATTATTTTCTTTTTTTAAAAAAATTCCCCTTTAATCTTTTCATAGTATTTATTTATTGATTAAAAAATATTAGAAAATTAATTTTTTAAAATTAAAGGGACTAATTATTTTGTTTATCAAAACCAGAGAGATTAATTTGTAATATACACGCCTGGTTAACAGAGCATGATTGTATTTTATCACAATCTATGTTATTACTGATATGGTAAAAGCCATCATCTCTTGCCGAACTTTGCTACATTGACCTATCTCTTTATGCATGATGGTAGATTCTCGAGAACCTATTAAAAATGGGCCCCTCAACTATTGGATTGTTATGGATTTCCACCCCCAAACAAGTTTTTTTTTCCTTATCAATTATGTTCTTGAACAATTTTGATTTCTCGATTAGATATTTATGTTCAAATTCCTTAACAAAAAACACTAATCTCTCAGCAAAACAACATCATTTTACCCAAAAAGAAAACTACAATTTATGATCAAATATTAATAGGAAAACTTAATTACGAATTTTTGAAACATAAAAAACAAAATTACTATAAAATTTTATTTGGTGATAAAATTCAAATCATCGTAGGTTTATATATATATATTTTTTAGGTTTTCCATATAACATATAATAAAACCCAATTTTCAAGCAAGTAAATTATAAATTAATCTTTTTAGTTTTGAAAAATGAATTAACTAGTCTATTTTGTTTCAAACACTAATTATTTAGTCAATTTTGTTCACTTATATTGTTTCTATTTTTTTATTTTAAAAAAAGAAAAAAAGATGCTATGAGAAAAAAAGACACTTTTGCACTAAAGCAAGTATGATAAACACTAGTGAAGGACTAAATAATTATTTTTAAATAAGAGAAATAATTAATTCGTTTATCAAAACTAGAAGGACTGGTTTATAATTTACTCCTTTTTAAGCAGGCTGCATTCCAGTATTTCGATTTTGGGCCTTAACGAAGTCTCATGTCTTTGTGAAAAAGGCTTCAAACGCACTAAGGGGTCGCGTTTCGAGAAAGGCGGGACGCCAACTTCGTCTCCCTCCTCTCCCGTTTCGCCAAACCCTAACATTTAAATAAAAACAGAGCAGTGGTGGTTAGCCACCAATCCACCATGAACAAAACCAGAAACCAGAAAACCACCACTTCAATTTCGGTCCTAAACCTGCCATCAGATTGCCCACCAATCCATCATCTACTGCCGTCGCGTATGCAAGTCCCTAGGAACCATAATCACAGCAAGCCCGCAATTCGCTCAACTCCATAGTTCCTCCTTAGAGGTAGTGGAAATTTCGATACCCTACAGTTATACGAGTTTGAGGAACTAGACGCAATGGAACACTGCACAAGAGCACCTTGGAATGTCTGAGTACTATCGCCCCATTCTTTTTTCCTGGATTAAATTTAAACTTACTAGTAGTAATCGCATTGTTCTTAATTCCTGTGATGTTTTATGTTTGGGTGATTCGTAGTTTTTTTTAATCCTCTTGTGATTTTTTATCCGGTTACTGGTGAGTATGTTGATTTACAGAGGAACGGGGTCGATGAAGACATTGAAGATGAAGTTGTTTCGGGATTCGGTTATAGTTCTGCAACTGAACAATACAAGGTGGTGCGGTTGGTGGGGATGTGGATGTGTTGGTTAGGGTGACTGATGTTTATGCATTGGGTGAGAAATCGTGGAGGAAGATTGGTAGTGCGCCTGAGTTGCTGTGCTCATGAGATTCGAATCGTGGCAGTTTCTTAGATATGTATAAGCCTGTTTATTCTAATGGAGTGTTTTTGAATGGATTTTTCCATCGGATTTCGGATGACAAACGTAGTAATTTTCATATAATTAGATTGATTTTGAGAGTGAGAAGTTTGATTTTATGCAGTCGCTGAAGCATTTTGCGGAGAGTTATAGAAGAATGAGGTATTTGTTTTTGGATGATTGTATATCCATGGGAGTGCTAGGAGGTTGTTTTTACGTATGTGATGAAAATGGGCTGTGGATGATGAAAGAAAATAGTGTTCAAGAATCTTGGACTGAATTCTGCCGTATGATTAGGTCTCCAATGAGTTTAAACCAACTGATTAAGTATTTGGTTGGTGGTGAAGTAGTGGTGAATCACGATAACAAGTGCCTGAAGTTGTGTAATCCTGCAAACAAATTTTGGGGTTGGGCTTTGCCTTTAGAAAAAGATGACAAACTTTGGTCTGAGGATTGCTTTTCTTTTCCTGGGTTGCAAAATAGCATCAGGACAGTTGCTCATGCCTCAAGCCTTTTCCTATTCAAAGATAACATGAAGGGGAATAAGGATGGTCAATGTGATATCAAGGTAAATAATTTCACCTTCAAAATTTGATTCCATTCTTTTATAAATCAGATGCTGATACGAAGAAATCATGTGGACATAATCAAATGGTATGGTTCATTTTTTCTGCTTTTAAATGTCCCTAATACTGATAATAATCCTTAGGTATGTGTTCTATTGTTTCGAATGAAATGAAATGTGTGCACAATTGTATATATATGTTATTTGTTTCATGTTGTGATAGGTATCTTGTGCAGCTACAATGATAATGTCAACTTCTTTGATAAATTCCTGTATGTTGTGTATTACTACTAGATAGATATGGTGGAAGTTGTCTCTTGCAGATACTGTTTGTTTAAGCACCATAGCAGTATTATACGCTTAGGAGAAATCATAACAGTTGCATGAGTTGGAAACGATCTTTTGTGTTGCACTGTGTTTTTACAGCAGTTATACTCCATATTGTATTGGCATAAATATGCTGTAGAAAAGTAGTGATTTTGTGGGGTTGGGGAGCAAGTAGTTATTATTGCAATCATTTTGAGGCCAAGGTCTATGCTACTCTTTGTTCAAGGGATGTATTACTCTATGCATAAAATTCTATAAATTTTATTTTAGGTGTTTCAAAATTTTTATTTTAAACGGAAGTGATCCAAATCAAGTCTACTATATTTTGGATTGTGAAAGATGGGAATCGATGCAGTTTTTTAGTTTTGGAGCTTGCAGTTGTCACTTGTCATCATTTATTTTGGCAGAAATTTCAGATGCTCACATTATCATGGTGTAGGATTTTCTGAAACTTCAAGGTTTTCCTCAAAAAGACTATGCTGTTTCTTGATTTCATTTAGTTGCGAATGAATATTTTGTTTCTTCTATTTCTGTATCAGATTGTCTACATATTAGCTGACATTATTCATATTCAGAGAGATAACTATAAACTCCTTCTAACCATATCAACCGGGGAAATTCGATAGTTAAAGCGTGAGCAATGTCTTTGATGATGCTCACTCTTTTCATTCAATTTAATTCCACAGCTTCAGCATCATTTCTCAAGGTACAAATCAAGCTTCCCCTTTCCATGTACTCGTAAACAAGAAACATGCATCGTTGGTGCAAACAGAATCCATAAAGCTTGACAATACTCATGTGTCGTATTTGTGTGAGTAGTTTCACCTCATTCTTGAAACTCTTGTCAAAACCTAGCTCCTCTGCCCCTCAATGATGAAGATCAGTAGACAATTTTCCTCACCTTGTCACTGTGACATAGAGGTTAGTCCTTCTGCTAATATTAGAGGAAATTATTGACCGTAATCAAAATCAGTGACGATAATATCATTGAACCTCTATTTTAAAGGAGGTACTGCAATAGCTCAAGGGCATGCACTGAAGTTCTGTTGAACCACCAGAGTCAGACTACATGCCAATTTGTGTGACCCTTTATGATGAGCTTAACTGGTAACTTAACTGACTCAAGTCCCTTTGTTTCTACATTGGGAATCCATTTTGAAATGCGTTCCCAAATCCAAGTTCTGCCAAAAGGTGAGACCAAAACTCAAGGCACCGCACAATTTTCCTTTTTTTTTTTTTTTTGTAACAAAAACATTTCTGAACATAAATTGGTTCAGAATTTGTTTTTAAGTATTTAGCAAATGAGATAATAATATTTGTAGAAGTGATCATTTTGTACAGAATGAAACTGTAATGAAATTGCCAGTTTATTTCTGGTACAAGAAATATTGAATCTTTTCGACAAACACAAAAATCTCTTCTGCTACAGATTTTTATCACTACAGAGTTCAGATACACGTAAATGGAGGAAGGACAGCTCAATTCTCATCCTTTGAAGTCAAAGTTTGGTTCAAAACATGAAACATAAATCTTGAACTGATCTTCTCTAGGATGTTGGATTGAAAGTTCCACCTTTGGTTTGATAAATGATTGAAGTTCAGTATGAGGTGGAAGTTGATGTTTTCAACAAGGGACTGTGATCTCACCATTTGTGTGCATGCCACAGTTTTGCAGCTCCAGCAAAGAAATCTCAAGACCTACCAATGGTCTTTTGGGATTGATAAATTCTTGAGACACGAATTTCATTGAAGGTCGAGATTCTGGCTTCGAATGTAAGCAAGAAAATGCTAGGGTTGCAATAATACATATGTTTTGTCTGATAATTTCATTTGTTGGCTTTGACAATCGAGGATCTAACACTTCTTTCAATTGAATGGCCTGAGCAGATGATGATAGGATATCTCCTGGATGTCTTCCCATTAATGTTTCTAGTGCCACAACTCCGAAGCTATAAACATCACATTTCTCTGTCACTGTCATTGTATAAGCAAACTCTGTCCATAAGAAAAACAAAATTAAAATCTTGGTGTGAATGAGTGGCAAAGAAGATGTATGTTAAGAAGAGATTTTCTTACCCGGGGCAATGTATCCATAGGTACCAGCAAGCACAGTGTTGTTGGACGAATCAGGATCAAGAAGTCTAGCCACTCCAAAATCAGCAACAAAAGACTTCAACTCTGAGTTCAACAGAACATTGCTGCTCGATATGTCTCGATGAACGATTGGTGGATTGCAATCATGATGCAAATAAGATATGGCATGAGCAATGTCTTTGATGATGTTCACTCTTTTCATCCAATTCAATTCCACAGCTTCAGCATCATTTCTCAAGTCACAAAACAAGCTTCCCCTCTCCATGTACTCATAAACGAGAAACATGCATCGTTGGTGCAAACAGAATCCATAAAGCTTGATAATACTCCTGTGTCGTATTTGTGTGAGCAGTTTCACCTCATTCTTGAAACTCTTGTCAGAAGTTGGCTCCTCTGCCTCTTGATGATGAAGTTTCTTCAAGGCAACTACTCTTTCACTCGGAAGTTGTGCCTTGTAGACACTCCCATAACCACCGGATCCGACACGATATTTGAGGTCAAAGTCCTCCGTCGCTGTAATGATGTCTTGGCATGCAATCTTCCCATCATAATTCCATATGGAGAATATGTCTCCATTCGTCAGTGATGTTGCCTTAACTTGGGTAGCCTTAACCTTACATCGAGATAGAGAATAACATCCGAAGATAAAGAGACAAATTGAAATGGTGATGGGAAGATATATTTTGATGGAATGAATATGTCTCTTGGTTTTTAAAGGTGAGCAGTTTGAGAAATCAGGGTGTAAATTTTTGTTGCCCTCGAATGAAGTAGCTTGAAAAATTTCAGGATTGTTGACTCTTTGCTCATGACGAGAATCGCAGGTTAAATGAGTATCAAAGGGGGTGGCAAATAGAAGGGAACAAATCCTGATAGATTATTGTAACTAAAATTCACAGAAAGTAAAGAAGTCAATTTATATAGTTGGGAAGGTATCCCTTCGCTTAAATTATTGTAGCTCAAAACCAAAAAGTTTAAATTATAACAATTCTTCAAAGATGAAGGGATGGATCCATTGATTTGGTTGCGAGAAAGATCTAAAGCTATCAACTTGTTTAAATTACCCAGAGTAGTGGGAATTGAGCCACTGATATTGTTTAAACTGAGATCTAACGTAACCAAATTTGCCAAGTTTCCTATTTCCACAGGGATAGATTCATTGATTTGGTTGGCAGAAAGATCAAGATATCTCAAGTTTATTAATTTACCTAAGGCAAAAGGAATCAAACCAGTGATGCAGTTGGAATTGAGATATAATCTAATTAGTATCTTAAAATTCTCAATTTCTGAAGGGATCAAACCAGTGATCTTGTTGTTACTAAAAAAGAGTTCAGATAAATTTTTCAAATTTTTTATTTCTGAGGGGATCAAACCAGTGATTTTGTTGTTATTGAGAGACAATTTAGACAGATTCTTTAAATTTCCTATGTCTGAAGGGATGGATCCATTGATTTGGTTGTTAGAAAGATCTAAAAAATTCAAACCGGATAAAAAACCAAGCGTAGAAGGAATTGAATCAAGTATGTTATTGAAACCAAGATTTAAATCATTTATATTCGTCAAATTTCCTATTTCTGAAGGAATGGATCCATTGATTTGATTGTTAGAAAGATCTAGAAAATTCAAACTGGATAAAAGACCAAGGGTAGAAGGAATTGAACCAACTAGATTATTAAAACAAAGATTTAAATCTTTTAGATTCGTCAAATGCCCTATCTCTGAAGGAATGGATCCATTGATGTGGTTCTCTTGAAGGTTCAAAGACCTCAACTTGGTTAAACTACCCAAAGTTTGAGGGATTGGACCGTTAAGGTCATTATAACGGAGGTCGAAGATCTCTAGATTTTTAAGATTGCCTAGTTCTGACGGGATGGAATTGAAGAAATGATTGAAAGAAAAAACGAGCTCAACTAATTGGCTGAGGTTTCCAAGCGAAGAAGGTAACTCACCTGTTAGATGATTTGAAGACAGGTCGAGGTACCTGAGTTTTGGAAGGGTAGAAATTTTAGGAGGGATGGTCCCATTGAGCTGATGTTCGGCGAGGTCGAGACGGACAAGGTTTGAGAAGCAAGAAAAGTTCATCTTTCCGAACTTATCTCTAACCTTGAGAGACTCTGAAGGTGGAGAAATCTCAACGACGCTTCCAGCTTGATTACAAACTATACCAGGCCACGTGCATCGATTCAAATTAGTGAGGTCGTCATAGCTGCTCCACCATCCACTCTCAAGCAAAGCCTTGCCTTCTGATGCAAGTAAGGCTGAGTCAAGGGCGGCAACAAGACCAGTACAAGCAACAACAATGCTGGACACTAAAACTAAAAATAAGATGGTTGCATTTGCAAGAAGTTTCGGGTAATGACAGATGGACGCCATGTTTATCTTTAATGCTTGCCTTCAATGATAATGCTAGATTTATAAATGGAGTGCATGGCATTCTCATAGGCTGGTTCCAAGTCAAGTTCGTCTGGCCTTTCTTGTGTAATTTCGTACTGTCTTTCCAAGCCAAAGCTGATGCATGGGTCCATATTCTATCCATTCCAATGCTTAAAGGAAGTTTCAGGTTGTCTTTTTTTCCACAGAGATAAAAAAGTTGACCGATAGGGGCATTTGGAAATTAAGAAGCCAATCAGCTATATATGCTCCTTCATTTCATGGAAAGAGACCGAGTAGAAATAATAGTGCTAATACGTACAGCTATTCAGATTTGATTCGATTGCTTCCATCTTCCAAGAACATGAAAAAAGGGTAATGGAACGATGCTTGATTTGAATTGGTGAATTTTCTTTGTAATTCAGCCGAGATTGTTAGTATTGGGAGACTTGGAAAATTATGGTCTTCAACTTGCACCCACGCCACGCATGGGTTAATGACATGATAAAATGGTCCAAAGCATTTCATGGTCTCATCAGAACTAATGGCCCTTCCTCCTCAAGTAGAGAGTTAATATGTTTATAAAAATAAAATAAAATAAATGATATATTGGAGAGACTCAATCATTTATATAAAAAAGATCAGAGATTTATCATATTAAGCTAAAATATATTTTTTCATAAATAAATAAAAAGAAATTATAGACAGATCATTTTACAGTTTTAAATGTTTTAATTGAAAAAATTGACTAGAATAATAGATGAAAATTTGCTTAAATAATATGAAAATAATTAACTAATTTTAAGATATAAAGACAAAATAAAAATTCAACCCTATTATATAAGAACAAACCAAACCTCAGCCCAACTTCTCTCTTGGGCTGTCTGTATGAAATATACTCAAAACGCAGCACGGGGTCGAAAGGCCTAACACTTGAAAAAACGGGAGCAGCAGTGGTTCACCACCATAAGCAAAATAAAGAGAAAGATAAGAGGTGCCTGATGTTGTGTGATCTTGCAGACAAATTTTGGGGCTGGGCTTTGCCTTTAGAAAAAGATGACAAACCAAGTCTGGGGATTGCCTTTCTTTTCCTGGCTTGCCAGATAACATCAGGACAGTTGCTCATGCGCCAAGCCTTTTCTTATTCAAAGTTATCACCTTTGAATAAGGATGGTCAATATGTAAAGATTTTCACCTTCAAAATTTGATTTCAGTCTTTTATTAATCAGATGCTGATACGAAGAAATCATGTGGACATAATCGGATGCTCTGACACACTTTTGTTGTTATTAAAATGACTCAAATACTGAAAATAATCTTTAGGGATCTGTTATAATGTTCTGAATGAAATGAACTGTGTTTGCAATTGTATATATATATATATGTTATTTGTTTCGTGTTGTCATAGGCGTCTTATTGAGATACACACAAATGCGGGAGGACAGCTCAATTCACATCCCTTGAAGTTCAGAACATGAAGCATAAATATTGAAATCATCTTCTCTGGCATACAATATACAAGAACTTGTCAACAACCAATTAAGTTAACAGATTTCTTCCTCAAATATAAATTGCAGTTGATTACAGAACTAGAAATTTGTCAGCGGAAATGTTTTGAGATGAGAAACAACAAGTTTTATTATGCAAAAAGGAAACAGATTCTGTTTTCAGAACTTTAGCATCTGAAGCTTCAGATCAACATAAATAAATAAGGAAAAGGAAAGAAAAAACATCTAAACAAAATGGTTCAATACTTGAGTATCAAACATGCTATTTGAGGCTATCTTTGAAGTTCTGTATGAGGGAAGTTGACGTTCTCAACGAGGGATATCTCACCATCTGTGCCACGATTTTGCAGCTCCAGCAAAGAAATTTCAAGACCTACCAATGATCTTTTGGGATTGAGAAATTCTTGAGACACGAATTTCATGGAAGGTCGAGAGTTTGGCTTCGAATGTAAGCAAGAAAATGCCAGAGTTGCAATAATACAGATGTTTTGTCTGATAATTTCATTTGTTGGAGGTGACAAACGAGGATCTAACACTTCTTTCAATTGAATGGCTTGAGCAGATGATAATAGGATATCTCCTGGATGTCTTCCCATCAATGTTTCTAGTGCCACAACTCCGAAGCTATAAACATCACATTTCTCTGTCACCGTCATTGTATAAGCAAATTCTGTCCATAAGCAAAACGAAATTAAAATCTTGGTGTGAATGAGTGGTAAAGAAGATGTATGTTAAGAAGAGATTTTCTTACCTGGGGCAATGTATCCATAGGTACCAACAAGTACAGTGTTGTTGGACGAATCAGGATCAAGAAGTCTAGCCACTCCAAAATCAGCAACGAAGGACTTCAACTCTGAGTTCAACAGAACATTGCTGCTCGATATGTCTCGATGAACGATTGGTGGATTACAATCATGATGCAAGTAAGATAAGGCATGAGCAATGTCTTTGATGATGCTCACTCTTTTCATCCAACTCAATTCCACAGCTTCAGCATCATTTCTCAAGGCACAAAACAAGCTTCCCCTTTCCATGTACTCGTAAACAAGAAACATGCATCGTTGGTGCAAACAGAATCCATAAAGCTTTACAATACTCATGTGCCGTATTTGTGTGAGCAGTTTCACCTCATTCTTGAAACTCTTGTCAAAAGCTGGCTGCTCTGCCTCTCGATGATGAAGTTTCTTCAAGGCAACTACTTTTTCACTTGGAAGTTGTGCCTTGTAGACACTCCCATAACCGCCGGACCCGATACAATATTTGAGGTCAAAGTCCTCCGTCGCTGCAATGATGTCTTCGTATGCAATCTTCCCATCATAATTCCATATGGAGAACAAGTCTCCATTCTTCAGTGATGTTGCCTTAACTTGGGTAGTCTTAACCTTACATCGATACAGAGAATAACACCCAAGAAACAAAAGACAAATTGACATAGTGATGGGAAGATATATTTTGATGGAATGAATATGTCTCTTGGTTTTTGTTTTGATGGAATGACTATCTCTCTTGGTTTTTAAAGGTGAGCAGTTTGAGAAATTAGGGTATAAATTTTTGTTTCCCTCAAATGAAGTAGCTTGAAAAATTTCAAGACTATTGACCCTTTGCTCATGAAGAGAATCACAGGTTAAATGAGTGTCAAAGGGTGGTGGCAAATCAAAAGGAACAGATCCTGATAGATTATTGTAACTAAAATTCACAGAAAGTAAAAAGGCCAGTTTATATAGTTCTGAAGGGATGGATCCATTGATTTGGTTGTAAGAAAGGTTTAGATATCTCAAATTGGTTAAAGTACCTAGCATTGTAGGAATCGACCCACTGATATTGTTGCTAGAGAGGTCAAGATTTCTCAACTCTCTTAAATTACCAAAGGCAGAAGGAATCGAACTAGTGATGTAGTTGAAATTGAGATATAGCATATACAGATTCTTCAAATTCCTTATTTCTGAAGGGATTGAACCAGTGATCTTGTTGTTATTGAGATCCAAAAACATCAAATTCTTCAAAACTCCTAATTCTGAAGGAATTAAACCAACTAGATTATTAGAACCAAGATCTAAAGATTCTAAATTAGTCAAATTCTCTATTTCTGAAGGAATTAAACCAACTAGAATATTAAAACTAAGATATAAAGTGCTTAGATTATTCAAATTTCCTATTTCTGAAGGGATGGATCCATTGAATTGGTTGGAAGAAAGATCTAGACTATTCAAATTAGTTAAAAGACCAAGCGTAGAAGGAATCAAACCAATTAGATTATTAGAGTAAAGATATAAAACTTCTAAACGTGTTAAATTCCCTATTTCTGAAGGGATGGATCCACTGATTTGATTGTAAGAAAGATCTAAAAATTCTAGATTAGTCAAATTCCCTAATTCTGAAGGAATTAAACTAACTATATTATTAAAAAAAAGATTTAAAGAGTCTAGATTAGTCAGATTTCCTATTTCTGAAGGGATGGATTCGTTTAATTGGTTGTTAGAAAGATCTAGAAAATTCAAATTGGTTAAAAGACTAAGCATAGAAGGAATCGAACCAATTAGATTATTAGAATCAAGATCTAAATATTCTAAATGAGTTAAATTCCCTATTTCTAAAGAGATGGATCCACTAATTCGATTGTGAGAAAGATCTAGAAAAATCAAATTGGATAAAAGACTAAAGGTAGAAGGAATTGAACCAACTAGATCATTAACACCAATATCTAAATTTTCTAGATTTGTCAAACTTCCTAATTCTAAAGGGATGGATCCGTTGATTTGGTTGAAATGAAGGTTTAAATACCTCAACTTGGCTAAACTACCCAAAGTTTGAGAGATTGGACCGTTAAGCTTATTATGACTCATGTCCAAAATCTCTAGATTTTTAAGGTTGCCTAGTTTTGGAGGGATGGAATTGAAGAAATTATTGACAGAAACATCAAGCTCAACCAATCGGCTGAGGTTTCCAAGTGAAGAAGGCAACTCACCCGTTAGACAATTTTTGGACAGGTTGAGGTACCTGAGTTTTGGAAGGGTAGAAATTTGAGGAGGGATGGTCCCATTGAGCTCATGGTTGGCCAGGTCGAGACGGACAAGGTTAGAGAAGCAAGAAAAGTTCATCTTTCCGAACTTATCTCTAACCTTGTGGAACTCTGAAGATGGAGAAATCTCAATGACGCTTCCAGCGTGATTACAAACTATACCAGGCCACGTGCAACGATGTGAAATAGTGAGGTTGTCATAGCTACTCCACCATCCACTATCAAGTAAAGCCTTGCCTTCTGATGCAAGTAAGGCCGAGTCAAGGGCGGCAACAAGACCAGTACAAGAAACAACAATGCTGGACACTAAAACTAAAAATAAGATGGTTGCATTTGCAAGAAGTTTCGGGTCATAACAGATGGAAGCCATGTTTGTGTTTAATGCTTGCCTTCGATGATAACGCTAGATTTATAATAAATGGAGTGCATGGCATTCTCATAGGCTAGTTCCAAGTCAAGTTCGTCTGGTCTTTCTTGTGTAGTTTCGTACTGTCTTTCCAAGCCAAAGCTGATGCATGGGTCCATATTCTATCCAGTCCAATGCTTAAAGGAAGTTTCAGGTTGTCATTTTTTCCACAAAGAAAAGAAGAGGTTGACCAATAGGGGCATTTGGAAATTAAGAAGCCAATCAGTTATCTATGCTACTTCATTTCCTGGAAAGAGACGGAGTAGAAATAATAATGCCAATACATACAGCTATTCAGATTTGATTCGATGGCTTCCGTCTTCCAAAAACGTGAAAAATTGGGAACAAAAGGGTAATGAAACGATGTTCGATTTGAATTGGTGAATTTTCTTTGTAATTAAGCCAAGATTGTGAGTATTGGGAGACTTGAAAAATTATGGTCTTCAACTTGCACCGACGCCACGCATGGGTTAATGACATGATAAAATGTCCAAAGCATTTCATGGTCTCATCAGAACTAATGGCCCTTCCTCAATTAGAGAGTTAATAGATTAAAAAAAAAAAAAACTAAATAATATATTGGAGAGACTCAATCCACTATAAAAAGACAGATTAGAGACTTAACATGTTAAGCTAAAGCGAGATAATTTCACAAATAAATAAAAAGAGATTATATATAGATCATGTGATGTTTTCAAAGGATTTAATTAAAAAAATCGACTAGAATGATAGATTAAAAATTTACTTAAATAATATGAAAGTAATTAACTAATTTTAAGATATAAAGACAAAATAAAAATTCAACCCATTATATAAAAACAAATGAAATCATTTCCTCTATTTTATTTTTTATTTTTTGTTGTTAAAAATCTAAAGTATTTTTTATAAACTTTAATTACAACCGTGATCTTTTTTGTAAGACATAAGAGTGAAACACCAATCTATTGGCTTCATGATTAGTTTTTTTTATTTTTTCCAGGTTGTATTTAAAAAGCTCTTCTTCTTCGTCTTCTTTCCCTTACAATTGAATTCCTCGACATCATCCACAACCACGATCTGTGATAGATCCACCAACCACCTGATGGTAGATTCTCGCGAAACTTATTCAAAATTTCCCTCAACTATTGGATTGGTATTGATTTCCACCCATACACGTTTTTTTTCCTTATCAATTATGTCCTTAAACAATTTTGATTTTTCAATTGGATAGTGTTTGGAGGTCTCTTAAAAACTGATCAAAATATTGATCGGCAATTCAATGTGAATACAAAGAACTAGTATTGTATCTTATAAAAATAATGATCAAACAGCCAAACAAAAAAAACATAAGTAGTGAGAGACGTAGAATGAGTAGATATGGTTAATAAGGTGCAAGTCAAGTTATTGGCAAGTCGATGATGAAAGTTCTAACAAATAGAGCTTTACGTGCATACTGTCTAGTGTGTGAGTGAGAGAGTTATGAGAGATGGAGAGTTTAAAGATTTTTGCTACAGATTAAAAGTTAGAATCGTCTTACAATGATATAAAGTTGGCATTTATAGTGAAACGAGAGCAAACAAATTGATCACTATGATTGTGTTGCTTTATCTATGTTTGGATGATCATATTTGAAATAGAGAAAATAATTTTTTTAAGCTAAACTACTTCAATTTGCTAGCAAATATTTAAAAAAAAAAAAATTGAGCCTTTGGATCCTACTTTTAGCCCACCAAGCTAATCTTTCAAATGCATCTTAATGTCAAAGCATAGATACTAACTTTGTTAGAATATTTAAGTCCATTATTGTAGTCCAAGGCATTTTGCTGAGCAAAGTCTATCATCGAGTCCAATCTATTTATTTTAAAGATTAAATCCATGTCAAATATATATATATATTAGCACCTAATAAAAATTAGCTCAATTAATTAATTTTAGAAAAAAATTGAGCATACACGGATATTTATGGTTAAAATTTCTTAACAAAAACATTAATTTCTTTGCTAACAACATCATCATTTTACCCAAAAAAAAAAAAAAAAAAAGTAAAAATAAAGAGTACAATTTAGATGAAATCCGTGATCATTTATGAATAAAAAAATAATAATTAAAATTTTTTAAAAGGGACTAGATAATTCAATTGCTTCCTTCAAATCCTCTTGCAATTAATTCGTTGATTTGATTCTCAGCTACTCGGTATTGCGACATGGTGTAGGTCCTTAGCTTCATAAAGGGAGTAGATAATTCAATTGCTTCCAAGAAGATGGGGGGAAAACAAAGAAAGATTGGAATCGGTTCTGAACTTTCTCCGTAACTGAGTCAAGATTGTCAGCATTGAGAAGTTAGAAAATTTAGGCCTTGAAGTTACACCCACGCATGGGTTAATGACCTTGGAAAAACATCTAACACGCCTATGGTAACGAAAAGAAGGCTCATTTATGTGAAAAACAGCGAATGTTAGCCCAGAATAATCACAACGGCAAACATCCCAGACAAGAGACTTGTGATTTGTTTCGGTTCTCACTCACCTTTTCAATTGATTGGAGAAAGGAACTGGATTTTCGGACAAGTAGATTGCAAATTAACTTATCAGGTTAACAACTATGATGATGCTGGCCATTTTGCTACCTGTAGCTTGGCCTTCCAGTACAGATTCTATCACCAAATTCAGATTGTATGATAAGATCCTTTACATTTCTCAGTTTTCGACAATATTAACTCTATCATCTCCAGCTTTCAGTGAAGTTACAAGAATCGCTGCTTTTAGCTGTCCATTTCCTGCAGAAGATAGTTTGCACACAGTAACAAACATATATATTATTAAACTGGATAGAAATAGATTCATATTTGATTTATTTATTAAATGAGCTAACGGATTCAAATTATAACTAAACTCAGATGATAAAAACTTTATATTAGATTTATTTAATTACATTGAAATAAGATCCGATCTATTGACAATATATATATTTTTAAGTAAATAAGGTTTGTTTGTCATTAACAATCAACTTTTGGACTAAGATCATGCTATTTCTAGCGAATCCGCTTTACATATTATTAATGTACATTTACTAAAACTACACAGGTTTTTAATGTAGCTAAGCTCTTTTTTTCTTTTAGTAATTTTTTTGTTTTAGTCCTATTTTGCGATTTTATTTATTTATTTATTTATTTTTTTGGCCATTGAAGTTTTAATATATTTGAGTTTTGTCTCTATAAAGAACTTTTTTGTTTTTTTGCTTTTAGGAAATTTTTGTTTTTATTTTGATATTTGTTTTGTGACCTTTTAATTGTTTTGGCTATTAAAATTTTAATATTTTTTTATCCTTACTATACTAAAACTAAATATAGTTTCATATCCTAATTATTTTTTTTAGTGAAAATTCTTTCTATTTTAGTTTAGTTTTTTTTTTTTTTGTTAAAGTTTAATCATGTTTGGTTTTTTGTTCATGCCTTATGCATAATGGATTTTTTTAGCCTTATTGTTCCGAAGCTATTTTTGACTTTTCATAAAAGTTTGTTTTTTTTTTTTTTTATTATTATTAGCCCTTATTTTGATCATTTAAGCTTTATTGTATGTCTAAATGCAATGGCATGCATTGCCTACTTCCATATTGGTTTTCATTCCTTTTACAGGTACCTTAAATCTTATGCATTTCCAAGTTTCTAACTACTTCATCAACAATCAGCAAGTACAATCTGGGGAGAAGGATTGTCCTCGTGGTGACCAGTGAGCTATGTCATCACCATGGAGCAAACTACCTGTTTCGAATCTCATGAATTAGGAAAGCAAAAGAAGAAGAAAAGGAAGAAACAAATCAGGTGCCGCTGTTGCATCAAGCCAGTGATTTACCAAAAGATCGGTAGACAATTTTCCTCGCCTTTTCGCTAGGTTATAGAGGTTAGTCCTTCTGCTTGTATTGGAGGAAATTGTCGACTATGGAATCAGAGATGATAATATCACTCAACCTCTATTTTAAAGGAGGTACTGCAATAGCTCAAGGGCATGCACTAGAGTTCTTTTGAACCACCAGAGTCGGACTACATGCCAGTTTGTGCGACCCTTTCTGATGAGCTTAACCGGTAACATTACAGGCATAGCTCTCCCCTTCTCAAGTCCCACTATTTCTACGTTGGGAATCTGTTTCCGAATGCGTTCCCAAATCCAAGTTCTGGCGAAAGGCGAGACAGAAATTCAAGGCACCGTACAATTTTCTTTTTTGGAAACAAAAACATTCCTGAACAGAAAAATTAGTTCAGAATTTGTTTTTATGTATTTAGCAAATGAGATAATAATATTTGTAGAAGTGTTCATTTTGTACAGAATGTAACTGTAGTGAAATTGCCGGTTCATTTCTGGTACAAGAAATATTAAATCTTGTCGACAACGACAAAAATCTCTTCTGCTACAGGTTTTTATCACTACGGAGTTCAGATACGCATTATTGGAGGGAGGGCAGCTCAATTCTCATCCTTTGAAGTAAAAGTTTGGTTCAAAACATGAAACATAAATCTTAAACTGATCTTCTCTGGGAAGTTGGATTGAAAGTTCCACCTTTGGTTTGATAAAAGATAAGGTACATCATTCAGAAAAATTTGAGCAAACATGTTACTCCCAGGAGTGAAGACAGAGAGTAGATCTAAACACTGCTTTCAGGCATTCAATATTCAAGATCTTCTCAGCAACCGATTAAGTTAACAGATTTCTTCCTCAAATGTAAACTGCAGTGCATTACAGAAACAGAAATTTTTTGGGATGAGAAATTGTGAAAAACCACCCATGCTTGGTGGATATTCTCAACTAAACACAAAAGATACAAGGGCTAGGTAGCAAGAGTTTACCATTCTGACATGGTTTGATTATGCAAAACAAGTTTCAGAAGGAAACAGATGCTGTTTTCAGAACTTTAGTATCAGAAGCTTCATATCACCACAACTTAAACAAAAAAGGCAATAGAGAATTATCATCGAGCAATCTAACTTCAGTGTCTTCCATTTTGAAGTTTTCACCCTGTTTCCGAATATCGAACAAACAAAAGTCTCCTTTTGAAGTTCAGTATGAGGTCAAAGTTGACTTTTTCAACAAGGGACTGTGATCTCACCATTTATGTGCATGCCACGATTTTGCAGCTCCAGCAAAGAAATCTCAAGACCTACCAATGATCTCTTGGGATTGAGAAATTCTTGAGACACGAATTTCATTGAAGGTCGAGATTCTGGCTTCGAATGTAAGCAAGAAAATGCTAGAGTAGCAATAATACATATGTTTTGTCTGATAATTTCATTTGTTGGAGGTGACAAACGAGGATCTAACACTTCTTTCAATTGAATGGCCTGAGCAGATGATGATAGGATGTCTCCTGGATGTCTTCCCATCAATGTTTCTAGTGCCACAACTCCGAAACTATAGGCATCACATTTCTCTGTCACCGTCATTGTATAAGCAAACTCTGTCCATAAGCAAAACAAAATTAAAATCTTGGTGTGAATGAGTGGCAAAGAAGATGTATGTTAAGAAGAGATTTTCTTACCCGGGGCAATGTATCCATAGGTACCAGCAAGTACAGTGTTGTTGGACGAATCAGGATCAAGAAGTCTAGCCACTCCAAAATCAGCAACAAAAGACTTCAACTCTGAGTTCAACAGAACATTGCTGCTCGATATGTCTCGATGAACGATTGGTGGATTGCAATCATGATGCAAATAAGATACGGCATGAGCAATGTCTTTGATGATGTTCACTCTTTTCATCCAATTCAATTCCACAGCTTCAGCATCATTTCTCAAGGCACAAAACAAGCTTCCCCTCTCCATGTACTCATAAACGAGAAACATGCATCGTTGGTGCAAACAGAATCCATAAAGCTTGACAATACTCCTGTGCCGTATTTGTGTGAGCAGTTTCACCTCATTCTTGAAACTCTTGCTAGAAGCTGGCTCCTCTGCCTCTCGATGATGAAGTTTCTTCAAGGCAACTACTTTTTCCCTTGGAAGTTGTGCCTTGTAGACACTCCCATAACCACCGGATCCGATACAATATTTGAGGTCAAAGTCCTCCGTCGCTGCAATGATATCTTCGTACGCAATCTTGCCATCATAATTCCATATGGAGAATAAGTCTCCATTCTTCAATGGTGTTGACTTAACTTGGGTAACCTTAACCTTGCATCGAGATAGAGAAAAACATGCCAGAAGGAAGAGACAAATCGAAATGGTGATGGGAAGATATATTTTGATGGAACGAATATTTCTCCTGGTTCTTGAAGGTATCTCTTCGCTTAAATTACTGCAGCCCAATTTCAGGAAGTTTAAATTATTATTATTCTTCAAAGATGAAGGGATGGATCCATTGATTTGGTTACAAGAAAGGTCTAGATATCTCAAATTGGTTAAACTACCCAATATTGTAGGAATCGAACCACTAATCTTGTTTAAACTGAGATCTAATGAAACCAAATTTGCCAAGTTCCCTATTTCCACAGGGATAGATCCATCGATTTGGTTGCGAGAAAGGTCTATATCTTTCAAATAGCTTAAACTACCCAATGTAGTAGGAATTGAACCACTGATTCTGTTTGAACATAGATCTAACACAATCAAATTTGTTAAGTTCATTATTTCCAAAGGAATGGATCCGTTGATTTGGTTTCTAGAGAGGCCAAAAAATCTCAAGTTTCTTAAATTACCTAAGGCAAAAGGAATTGAACCAGTGATGTAGTTGGAATTGAGATATAGACTATCTAGGTTCTTCAAATTTCCTATTTCCGAAGGGATTGGACCAGTGATCCTATTGTAACTAAGATACAGTATATACAGATTCGTCAAATGTTCTATTTTTGAAGGTATCGAATCAATGATGTTATTGGAATAGAGATACAGGCCATGCAAGTTCTTCAAATTCCATATTGCTAAAGGGATCGAACCAGTAATCTTGTTGCTATTGAGATACAGTTCAGATAGATTCTTCAAATTCCCTATCTCTGAAGGGATGGATCCATTGATTTGGTTGTTAGAAAGATCTAGAAAATTCAAATTGGATAAATGACCAAGTGTAGAAGGAATTGAGCCAACTAAGTTATTAAAACCAAGATCTAAATTTTCTAGATTCGTCAAGTTTCCTATTTCTGAAGGAATGGACCCATTGATTCGGTTGATAGAAAAATTTAGAAACCTCAAATTTGATAAACGACCCAACATAGGACGAATTGAACCAACTAGTTTATTAGAACCAAGATCCAAATTTTCTAGATTTGTCAAACTTCCTATTTCTGAAGGGATGGGTCCATTGATTTGGTTGCGATGAAGGTTCAAAGACCTCAACTTGGCTAAACTACCCAATGTTTGAGAGATTGGACCATTAAGCTTATTATAACTCACGTCCAAAATCTCTAGATTTTTAAGGTTGCCTAGTTCTGGAGGGATGGAAGTGAAGAAATGATTGAAAGAAAAATCAAGCTCAACTAATCGGCTGAGGTTTCCAAGTGAAGTAGGTAACTCGCCAGTCAGATTATTTGAGGACAGGTTGAGGTACCTGAGTTTTGGAAGGCTATAGATTTGAGATGGGATGGTCCCATTGAGCTCATGGTTGGCCAGTTCGAGCCGGACAAGGTTTGAGAAGCAAGAAAAGTTCATCTCCCCAAACTTATTTCTCACCTTGAGGAACTCTGAAGGTGGAGAAATCTCAATAACGCTTCCAGCATGATTACAAAATATACCAGGCCACCTGCAACGACGTGAAGTGAAGTTGTCATAGCCATTCCACCATCCACTCTCAAGCAAAGCCTTGCCTTCTGATGCAAGTAAGGCTGAGTCAAGGGCAGCCACAAGACCAGTACAAGAAACAACAACGTAGGACACTAAATATAAAAATAAGATGCTTATAGTTGCTATAAGTTTTGGGTCATAGTAGATGGACGCCATGTTTGTGCTTATTGCTTGCCTTCAATGATAATGCTAGATTTATTAATGGATGAAGTGCATAGCATTCTCATAGGCTAATTCCAAGTCAAGTTCGTCTGGTCTTTCTTGCGTGCTTTTCTTACTTTCTTTCCAAACCAAAGCTGACGCATGGGTCCATAGTCTATCCACTCCAATGCCTGAGGCCAAAGCTTCAGATTGTGTGGCTCTTTTTTTCCAACAAAGAAAAAAAGGTTCCCCAACCAGTTTATCTATCCTCATTCATTTCATCGAAAGAGACCCAGTAGAAATAATATAGCTATTCAGATCCTCTTGCAATTGATGTGTGGGTTTGATTCTTAGTCCTTCCTTATTCTTCAAATAAAGTTATTTGAGCGTTAGGATCAATATTGACAATTGCTGGAATCAATGGAATCTCAGAAAAAAAACAATAAGAGAAGAGTAAGAGTCAAACTATTGAAGCCTCTAGCTATTTCGGTTCTGTTAAATAACATAATGATCGTTATCTAAAATTGCATTCAAATCCTCTTGCAATTAATTCGTGGATTTGATTCTTAGCTAATCCGAATTGCGACATGGTGGAGGCCCCTTAGTTTCATAAAGGGAGTAGATAATTCAATTGCTTCCGAGAAGATGGGGACAAAAACAAAGAAAGAAAGTTGAAGGAACCGTGTTTGATTGGAACCGGCACTGAACTTTCTCTGTAACTAAGTCAAGATTGTCAGCATTGAGAAGCTAGAAAATTTAGGCCTTGAACTTGCACCCAAACATGGGTTAATGACCTAGGAAAAATATCCAACACGCCTATGGTAATCAAAAGAAGGCTCATTTATGTGAAAAAAACAGTTAAACGTTAGCCCAGAATAATTACAATGGCAAACATCCCAGACAAGAGACTTCTGATTTGTTTCGGTTCTCACTCACCTTTCTAATTGATTGGAGAAAGGAACTGGATTTTCGGACAAGTTGATTGCAAATTAACTCATCAGGTTAACAACTATGATGATGCTGGCCTCCCAGTACAGATTCTATCAACAATTTCAGATTGTATGATCAGATCCTTTACATTTCTCAGTTTTCAACGATATTAATTCTATCATCTCCAGCTTTTAGTGAAGTTACAGGAATTGCCGCTTTTCGCGGTCCATTTCCTGCAGAAGATAGTTTGCATACAGTAACACACACATATATTTTCGGATGGGATCGAAATAGATTAATATTTGATTTATTAATTAAATGAGTTAACGGATTCTAACTAGACTTAGATGATAAAAACTATATATTAGATTTATTTAATTACAATGAAATCGGATCCGATCAATTGACAATATATATATATATTTTTAAGCAAATAAGGTTTGTTTGTCATTAACGATCAACTTTTGGACTAAGATCATGCTCTTTCTAGCAACTTTTGATTTTTTTTCCCATCTATTTATGTTCTTTTTTTTATCTAACTGAGTGTTAAAATTTTAAAAAATCAATCATTATTTTTTTTCAAATAAACTAATGATTATATAATATATACAATATATTTTTAGATTTTAGAATAAATATATACTATTTTTATTGTTGAAAATTGATCTTTTCAATTTATTATAAAAATTGACATCAATTTAATTTTTATTCTTATTTTTATATTAAAAATTAACTATACATCTTCCGACATAATACAAATTATTTACTATGAATATTTTTTTAATATTATAGAACCAATTTATTTGAAATAAAATAATTGAAATAATTTTTTAAATGAACCAACCAATTATTCAAATACGTTTTTTATGCTAATTTTATTGATTATTTTATAAATAAATATATATAGATCAAATGTATATACTTGAAAAAAAATCTTCTCACCAACATTAAATAAGAATAAAATGTTATTTTTTCATTGGTTAATTTTTATGCAAGTCTATACATTAATTATAACTTTATTTTTTGGATACATTCTTATAAAAAAATATAATTTTAAAGTATTTTTTTAATTCTTAATTAATATTTCAAGTTTAAATTATTATATGTTTTTATTTAAAGAATCCTTGAATAAAAAAGAATAAATCATGTTTTTTAAGTAGAAATTTTATGAAAAACACACAAAAAAATAGTTATGATGAAATAAAAAATTAATAAAAAAATTATGAATTTTGAAATGATTTTGTTCTATCTACCTATAGCGTTGCGTGGATAATTTCAAAAACTAATCTTCTCATCGGCATTAAATAAGAATTTTTTTTTCATTTATTAATTTATGTAAAAGTTTGACTATTAATTAAAACTTTATTTTTTTTGGAATATAATATTATGAAAATTATATTTTTAAAGTTTTTTTAATTCTTGATTAATATTTTAGTTAAAATTATTATAATTTTTTATGTTAAAATCAATCCATAAAGAAGAATAATTTTTATTTTTTTAAGCAAAAAATTTATAAAAAAAAATTAGAAACAATTAATTAAATAAAAAATTTAAAATTTTTAAAATGATTTTGTTCTACGGGACTCACGGCGTAGGACAAGCAATCGGCTAGTACTTGTACTAAAACTATACAGAGTTTTTACTATAACTAAGCCCTTTTTTATTTTTGTTTTGGTCCCTATTTTATGATATTTTTATTTTGATCATTGAAGTTTTATTATGTTTGATTTTTGTTTCTATAAAGAACCTTTTTTTTTTTTTTTTTTGCTTTTAGGAAATTTTTAGTTTTATTTTGATCTTTGTTTTGTGATCTTTTCTTTATTTTGCCTATTAAAGTTTTAATATATTTTTTTATCCTTACTATACTAAAATTAAATACAATTTCACCATCTTAAGTTCTTTTTTTTTTAGTGAAATTTCTTTCTATTTTAGTTTTTTCTTTCTTTTGTTGTTAAAATTTTATCATATTTGGTTTTTGTTCATGCCTTATGCATAATGGATTTTTTAGCTTTGTTGTTCGTAAGCTATTTTTGTCTTTTAATAAAAGTTTTTTTTTCTATCTTAGTCCTTATTCTGTAATGTTTACTTTTTGTTTTTTAAGTTTTGTTGTATACAATTTTTGCCCTACCTTTTACCAAATAAATTTTGAAATATTTCAATTTCTTCTTGATTTAACAGTTTTTTCATCTTTTTATTTTGGATAATCTCTTTACGTCTCATTAACAAACTACAAATAAAAAAATGCATGATAAAAGCTAATCATTCAAGATTCAAAAAGCTGACACATCACTATTTTAATTATCAATTATCATCTATATTTCTAATAAAATACCTATTTGTATTAAGTAACATCTAATTAACAAATATTATATCCCTCAATTTTGAAGCTTTTTTTTTTTACTAACCTCGCAGCAACAAGCAAAATATATATTTTGATTCCTCTATTTTCTGAATTTTTTTCTAATGATTCCTTTAAATAAGAATATTTAACTTTATATTTTATATGAATAAATACATATGGCTAATCCTGCAGTAACTCACGAAATATATGTTAATGACCACTACAGTTTGATAGGTGGGAAAGTAAACTCCAGTGAAAAAACAATACAATCACCGCTGTCCCCGAGCAATATCAGAGAATACTTGAGAGAAGCAATCTAGTGCATACGCGCGTCAACAACTGCCCTTGATAGTTAGTTAATTAGAGGCACTGGTGGTTAGCAAGAAGCGGGAAAATCGATTATTACCACTCTCAGTAGCTTTTAGGATTCTGTCCGTAGTATAATGGTCACGTGATTCTAAAAGCCCTCTGTTTCCTCCTCTTCTATAAGGATTCTTCTTTTTCTTCCCATCTGTTTATCTGATTTTATTTCAGTTCTTATCCTACTTTGCCAATAACTTGACTCAGATATTTCTGATTCTTCTGCAAAAAAATATTTGCATATCTTCTGTTTAAATTGCCTACAAATTAATCGACATAGTATCGAAGGTAGAGTATTTCTAATACAAGAAAATCGAAAGCAAGTAAACCTGTGTCGGTGCATTCGCATCTTCTACCATCATTTGCATTGTAGGAGAGGGAATGCGCTCAGGCAAGACGAAAGTCCTAAGTTTGCCTTTCTCTTGAACCCAGAAGCTTCGGTTTAAAATGTGAGAACATAAATCTGGAATTGGTTTTCTTTGGGATGATGGATCGAATTTTCCATCCATGCTTTGATGGATGACAAGTTACATGATTTGGAAGATGGAGACTCCCGTGTCTCCATCTACATGCTGCTTCCGGGTTGTCCAACACAAAGACTCTTGTCAGCAACCACAAAGAGAGTTAACAGATATCTTCTGCAAAAACAATTTCAAAGATGACTTGCACTGCATAAAAGAAACAGCAACTAGTCAGCGGAAATATTTTATAATGCGAAATACTAGCAATTATGATGCTTATGGAGTAAGAGTTGAGCATCGATAAAAGTGGAAACACTATGAGCAAGTCGCCTCAGTAGATGTTCTTAACTAAATAAAAGGGCTAGGTAGCAGGACTTCTCGTTTTTAATGCAAAACCAATCATCAGATTAACGTGATTAATCTTTGCTAAAACTGTTTATCTGCCACTAAACCTAAAAGAATATGGATAATGATTGTACAGTTCTGAGATCCAACTGGCAATATCATCCTGGCCACTTATCAGCGTCTCAGTTTTTACCACAATGTTTGGCTTAATATTTCATGAATTGATTTCTCATATATATACTAATTCCTTTTGGTGGATACAGTTAGAATTATCAACAATTAGCTTTGAAAAAAAAGGCAGAAGCTAAAATTAATCATATTATATATACAGCGAGAGATGGAGAGAGAGGACAAAATTACATTAGACTAATGAAACTTAAGTACATACTTCATTATATGCTGCCTACCTTCCACTTTGGGGATATTAGGCTGATCAATCAAGAGTTGCTGCAGTGCACCGAGATCACTGGAACTGCAATAAGCCAATATTGTTTATAACCCTTGGAATGTGAAGTCATTGAATTACTTGCTGCATACACCCATGCATGCATGAACATACACACACACACACAAAGAACACAAACAAATGCTCAGAAAAAATGTTATAAATCTACCATATTATAGACTAGGAAGTAATGACCAATCTTACGTGAATCTGGAAGATGGGGAACAAGGACCAATCTTAGGGAAGGACATATCAGCAATTTCTTCTTGTCTGTTTGAGTTCTATAAAAGCTCAAAAGTGACAAAAATTTAACGCAAAGTATATTTTCCCACTGAGATTTCATAGCTATTCAGAATCGTAATTCATAGCAGAAGTTTCCCAAGAATTTAAGAGAAATCATTTTCAAGAAATGAATCTCAATGTACTTGAGTAAATGCAATTCATAACAGAAATTCCCTAAGAATTGAACAGAAATACAGTTCTCATTTTAAAGAAATGGAACTCAGCATACCTGGGTTTCAAAGTGAGTGCTGAAAGTGCTGAAACAATTGATGATTTAAGCAGGTATCTGCCAGAAAATTCGACAAAATATTCAGATTTCACCAATACCACTACTCCAAACACTGTAATACAACACATTGTTGGATGCTGATTAAATGATTGTCATAGCAAGATAAATCATGCTTACTGATTGTTATAACTGATCTATTATCAATACTTACAATAATCTAGGATTGAAACTTCAAATCAACCCAAAAACTGATCCTAATTATATTGCATTAACATTGATATAAAAGAGTTTTGTCATATAAATCGCCACTCGAACCCAAAATCTACTACTTGACCAAGTACTCACACAAGAATGAATGGCCAAAACAATTGTAAAGATTTTAGACAAAATCAAAGTTTGTCACATACTCAGCTTGATGCATATCATGAAGAATGATAAGCCCATCTAAACAATCAGCAAGACATGGTTTAATCCCTATTCGTTGCCGCAATTGTTTCGCATTCAGCTGATTAGAACCTCCACCACCTTTAACTAACTGTCTACCATCACGATTCATCCTCTCGATACCCAAAACCAAACCGCGAAACTCCTCACTGACAAATATAAATAAATAAATTCACCCCAATAACTCAAATTTCTACCAACAAGAAAACCGAAGAAATTGAAAAGAAAAAAAAAAAAAAAGAAGAGAAAAGGAAAGAAAAATACAGTGTCTTATTCATGGAAAGCAAAAGGGTCTGCAAAGACTCCATCTGCTTTCTCACCACTGCATCTACAATGCCATCCACACTCTTCAAATTCCCATAATTGTTACCATCTTGAATCACCTAATCACCATAATTAAAACCAGTTAATTCCAAATTTCTAATCCAATTCTAACAATAATAAACAAACTAATTATTATAATAATAAAAATAATAATTACCTTTAACCTCTCAATAATAACAGAAGCGTTACGAAATTTCTCAATTAATCGAGATTGAAGCTCCTCCCATTCATCCATTATTTCTCTTACTTTTCTAAATCTTTGCTGGTATTTCTTCACCAATCCCTCCATTGCTAAAACCCCAGGAAGACGACGAGGGCGGCGTTTTAAACCAGAGTAAATTATAAATTACTCCCTTTTTTTACAAAAGTATCTATTTGTCCCTCATTTTCAAAAAATTAATTATTTAGACTCTAATTTGTAAATTTGTTTGTAAGTTAATCCTTTTTCTTCTTTTTCAATTTATTTTTATTTTTATTTTTTAATATATATATATATATATATGAGAAAGAAATAATGAGAAAATTTTGATCATTTTTAAATAAAATAATGTTAAATTAAGAGTGATTAACACTATTAAGGAACTAAATAATTAATGTTTTTTAAAAAGAAGCTAATTAATTTATTTTTTGAAATATAGGAATTATTTTGTAATTTACTAGAATAACCTTTCAAACAACGCCGGCATTTAGGTTTATGTTTATGAATATCACAATATATCCCCTGAACTTTTTAAAATTGCAATAACTTCCACAAAATTTAGATAGCATTTTAGCTTTGGCGCGATCTAGAATCCAATCATAAAGAATTAGAACAGTCAGAAACTGAGCAAGCTCCTTCCAATGGAAGAACAAGAAGAAGCGACGGGCGTTGAAATTGATGAACGACGAGTCGTAGGAGATGAAGATGTTTTGCGATTTATGGATTCCGCAGATGGCTACTTGACTCTGTTAGATTCCTTATCTTCTACTCTTCGCCAGGTAAACTGGATTTTTTTTTTTTTGTAATATATTTATCATTAATCCAGAGTTTTTTTTTTTTTTTTGGATGGTGATTAAATTTCTGCCAAATTTGGATAATTGGTGTGCTGTAAAAAATAAGTAATTATTGATGATCTTGAATGGTTGTATTTCTGATTAGATATGCAATTTCTGTATTAAAAAAAAAATTAAAAAAAAAATTGAGAAATGAAATTATGCTGGTTTAAGGGATGGCTGGATTTAGCGATTGCTCGGCATTCGATGGGAGCTTCAAGAATCAATGGTGCTATATTGGACCATAAATTGCACTCTGCTGCCACTTCAGTTCAAGTAGACCAAGAAGATGGTATGATATAGTAGTTAATTTTTTATCTTCAATAATTATCGCATGTTGATTTTTATTTATAAAGAGCTTATTTAGTGTATACAATTTGGTGTAGTTGATTCCTTGGAGGGGCAACCCCGGTTTATCTTGCATAAATGGGCATCGGTGGGTGATGGAAAACAGTGTTATGAGGAGCAGGAATGGAAAGAGGATAAGTTGCTAGGGAAATCTGGCAGTTTACAGCTCCGACATCGTGGCGATTCCCAGCTTTATGGTATTTTGTTTTTGCTGTACAAGGAAGTTGGTTGTGGTTGTGGTTGTTTTTTGTGAGCAATGTACATATGCGCATGTTGAAAGTGTTTCTTTACTGGTTATGGGGGATAATTATCTTTTTAATGATATCTCCTTGGTGGGCTGTCTCTTACTTGTTCTTTCAATTTGTGTGCGACAGAAGAAAAACCCTTTGAGAATGGAGCTGAACTTGATGTTGATGACCAAGTGGGTGTCCTATAAATTTTGTTTTTTTGGAATGAATTTGGTGATATAATTCGATATCTGCTGCTTATGAGATGTAAATGAGTTCAAAGGAGCCACTTTAGGTTTTTGATTTATTTTCTTGTAGGTCCAAAAGGAGCGAGCAAAATCATTGTCTATGTTTGGGACTCTGGTTTCCCCAAAGCTTCGAGCTGCCCAGTTATCGTTTGAGACAGGTGCATGACTAAACACAAATGGTCTATGGCAATAGTGAAAACTAAGAGTCTGACCTATTCTAAATGCTCTATTTTTATGCAGCACTGGAGATGCTTGTGGAAATAGCAAACATGCGATCGGCGATGCTATCCTCATTTGATAAAGTCCACAAAGAACTAGATCACCAAAAAGGATGACACGGTGTCTGTTCCTTCAGGTATATGTAATTCTGACTTCGAAATTATTGATTGCTCTTTGCCCCTGGAAACTTGCATTGCCTATACCCTTGGATATCTGGCCAATGTTAGTATTAAAGAAATGCCCGTGACACTTGTCGGTGTCCAACACCCAAAATCACAGCGGGGGTGCACAATTTACACACCATTTGGCCCAGTAGCCATGCACTTACTTCTTCCCCTCGCCAAGAGTTAATGGAAAGTCTTGCTTCTAAAGGCTGCCCTCATCCAGCCTACTACGTATCCAGCAACCTAACCTTAAAAAGGGCATCAAAACCCCTTCCTTGTATAGGTTGGAGCTTATTATTAGTGAAAGGGGAAGGGGCAAACTCAATTTTTTTCTAACGTTCCTCTCAGAGTTTTTGGTGATTACACTCTTACCTTGTGTTTCCGTAGGTAGTCTATAGTTCTGAAAGATGTGGAACTAAGGGGTCCTTTGGGTTGCCAATGGATGCGTGATTGAAGGATTCAATTGCCCTAGGTAATGACCAAGGACTGCAGAAGTGGGTTTTTCAGGAAGAAAGCACCAACGAGAGGAGGAGGTGGAGAATCCTACTGGAGTTTTCTTTCTTCCAAGTTGACGCAGAATTGAATTCTTTGAACTTCATCCTTGGTGGCTCCTTTTACACCCATATTTTAACATTTTGTAGTTGATCTCAATAATCTCAATTTTGTTTTTTGTTTTTTCTTGTTTTCATAGATGTAATAGTCTAAGAAATTTAGCTTTTGTAGTGAGAGTTGCTGCCCAAAAATCACTTGTACAAGAGCATGTCTAAATATAGTGCACCTTTATCTCTCTCGCCATTTCTTGTACTATGTGTGTGACCAGAAGAAACGTAATGCTCCCAGCTATTAATATTAGTACTTTTTCCATATTTTTAAACAAAGGATCTAATTAATTCATTTCTCAAAAGTAAAAGGACTAATATATAATTTACTCTGATTCATAAAAAGCTCTCTGTGCTCAATGCATCCAAATCAAGGTGTGAGCGTTACGTTTATCAGAAGTGTGCTCGATGCTCCAGCAAATTTTGTACGCATGGGAGTATATGCAATTCTAATATTTATTGATCTTATCTGCCCCAGACCTATATGTAACTTTTTATTTCCCTCAGAAATAAACCGGAATCAACTTTTAACATTTGTTCATTATACCAGGAATAGCAAGCAATTTACCTAATAACGTATAGATAAAATAGATTCATCAAAAAAAAAAAAAAAAAAAAAAAAAAAAAAATCATCAAATAAGAGCCAAATCCAGCATGTAAAACCCAACAAGTCCAGAATGGGCCCATGTGAAAAAGCCCGGCTAAAGAGACCCAATCTCTTTCAAATATAGCCAGGTAGTTGAGCCCCACTGTGCTAGACTAGATGACAGAAACATCCAAGGAAGCGCGTAGTCATTGAGACCATAAAGAAGGCCACGCGCCACCCAACTGGGGTTTATTGTCATGCTTGCAGTGCTAATCAATTCATAGCACCAAAAATTTTAAAAAAACAAATGAATGAAAAAGGGAAAGCCAAATAACTTATACAGAGCAATTTGAACCATAAGAACATGAAATTTCACTGCCATTGTTTTCTCATACTTCCCAGTTTTTATTGGTTTCAAGAAACTGCCACTCGAAAGAAGAAGCATTATATTTTCGATCTGGATGGCCCAGAAACAGTAACATGTTTTTTTTTCTTTTACCTCAGCACAAAAATGAAGCAACGCCATAATGAATAACTTTACAACAATACAGCTTTTTAACACAATCTATACATCACAAACAAAAAAATTGGCAACCATGAAAAAACCCTAAACAAAATGGAGAAACTTGACGAGTGAGAGAAACCGCTAGAAAGAACTCCAGTTGTCAGAACTTTTTTTGGGAGTTTGATTGTCTGATGAAACCTTAAAGGGGCCACTGGAGCCAAAAGGATCTGAGTCATCAAACGAAGAGAATGCACGACTGTGGCCAAAATCTTTCGAGCTGTTTATGGAGTCGAACCTTGAAAGCTTTTCTCGTGGTGAAAATCCACCTTCAGTCATGCTGAAGGAATCAAATCTCGAGAAATTGTCAAAATGATCCCCTGCTTCGCTGTACCTTGGAGAGTTGCCAAATCTTGACATTGGGGAGCCTGCAACAGATTCTTCAAAAAATATACTCTTTTTCTGAAAAGTATTCCCAGTGGACGTGGATTCCGTTCTTATAGGCTTTAGACCAAAATCATCAGATCCAAAGAAATCTCTCTCGTTCTCAGAAGAGTCCTGCTATTAAACAAAGTGTGTGAATTAACATTTGCAAGCTACCAAACTCCATTGGCAACCAATTGATTTGATATTGTATCAAATCAACAAGCTTCAAAAACAATAGGAGGTAAGGGAGAAAAAATACAATCACAGAAAACAGAGAGCGATATGAAATCTTGATGAAATAGAAAATAAAGTATGAAATATGTCCCTAATTTAAGGATAATGTTAGAGATACCAAAATTTTAACAGAACTGACAGTTTGACTTTCATCTAACCACAAACCTATCGTATCATTTAACTGATCACTATAACACCCATTATAGCAACCACGTCAATCCTTCAAATAATTTTGATCAAAATATTTGTACCTTTAGCACTGTTTATTCTTCAATGGTTTCAGCACCAACTCTCTAACAGCACATGGCATATATTACAAAGCTCAACCCACTATATCAACCACGAATAAGCATCTGGATATCTCATATCTCATTGGATGCTAAAACCTGAGAACTGGTCAATAGGTTCACTCCCACCAGAGTGCCAAATCATGTCTGAAAACATGGAAACCTAAGGATAGTGGCATGGGCTAAGGTATGCACCCAACGGGCAAATATGATGGTGATAACAAGAATATGCCTTAAATTGTAAGAGCATGCCAACGATCATGATGTGTGGCTTAAATCAATATCAGGTACAATTCCATAATAAAGTGATCTATAAAGAAGTTATAGCTGCATAGAATGTGCTTCAGCAAGCTACAGATTTGGATATCCAAAATGTATCCATGCTCAACTGCAGAAGATAAAAGAGTGCTTCAGGAATTTTGGACTCACCTTGTTGCCTGCAGGGTTAAATCCCCAGACTGAGTCCACATCATCATTTGTGTCAAAAGCACCCCAAGTCGATTCATCAAAACTTCTATTGCCAGAAATATAAAAGTTCATTATCATCATGAAGTAGGTCCACAATCAGCACTGAAGTCAGAGATATGTAGGTCAAAAACATAGAAACAAATCGATGACTGTACCTGTGTGTATCTACATCTGTTTCAGTATTCTTGGCAAAAACATCAGAAAATTCTTGAGATGGACTTTCTGAAGCAGTCCTGCCAGCTGGACTACCTTGAGGACTTCTTGCCATTTCATCTCCACTGTGGTTATATGCAGATTCACTCTCAAACACATGTTCACCAGTAAAAATCCCTGATCTCCCATCACCATTTGACAATGAATCAGGGGTTAAACTACCATCTGCAGATGATCTCTCCTTTTGAGCAGGAGCACTTTTCACATCAACAGTGAGCTCATTGGAAAACCCTGAAAATGGATTTGATATGTTGCACAAATAAATTTCAACTGATAAGGTTCAATATTCATGAGAAAAATCCCCTCAATTCATGGCATTTATTTGAGATGAGAAAAGGAGAAAGGAAGCGTGAGCTATGATAAATAGTTCTATATATGGAAGGTAGAGCATACCTTCATCTTCAAACTTGTCCCACTCTTCATCCCAAGTAGCAGCACCCTCTTCAATTCCTGGTTGCCAGCCTTGAGAATCACAAAAGTAAATAGATAATCATGAAGGGAACCATAACAGAAACTAATTAATTCAGTTGTTCATGAAAAATCAAATACAATAAACAACTTGAAAAATCCTAGAATGTGCCACACATCATAAAGGAGCATCATTGATCTTGTTAATTGAATTGAATTTTGCTGATTGAATCGAATTCAATTCTATCTAACAATAGGATCCAAAAAGGGTATTCTTAAGGAATAGAATTTGATGCGCCTCAGTTATTCCATTATCTAAGAATGTGCACCCTGCCTTTTCTTATCAAAAAACACATCAAGTAGCAAAACCTTTTCTTTGAACTGGGAAGGGCTTGCTGAAATGTAAAGTAAAGCATTAAGAACTCAGAAGCAAAAGGAACACACTCTGACCAAATAAAGGGAATAAAGAGTACCAAAAGGAAGCTCAATCACTGCAGTTGACTTAACATCTAGTCCATGTTTCTTGCAGCGTTCAGTTAAAGCCTTCAATAGCTCATCAAGGTCTGATTGTATACGATCAGCACGAACCTATAAACGGCACCAAAGGATGAGTTTTGGATAAAATCTCCAATTACTCACCACATTAAAACTGTTACGATTTACCTGAAGAATACCATCTGCACTGCCACCTTGTTCCACGTTAGTTATTGCTTGACGTAACTCCAGTTTTCTCCCCTAAATGTTACACAGGAGAAAATTTATCGTGGGATACAATTTCATACACTAGCATTTTACTGTTATAAGACCAGACAAGCTCCATGGTTTCAAATGCCACCAATTAAATCGGCACAAAACATGCATTGTTGACTTCTCGCATCTGGAAAAACTATTTGCCTAAAATCTGAACATGCTAAATAAAAAGATGAGGAGGAGCCATTGTTGAGAGAAAGCGAGGAGCAATTTTGCTTCGTCAACATTAGCATTAGTAAGCACTGATATGCCAAAACATGCTAAAAACACAAGCGGACTGGGAAACCATGTGTTGATGCATCTAATAATAAACACTCATGCATACATGTGCGTATGTGTTGTTTGTACAACAATATATTTCTGCGTATATATAGAGAGAAGGGAGAGGGCTTATCTATGAAGTTTGGATATTCCAAAAGGCTTACGGAGAGGAAATAATACCAGGCTCATCACTACTCAAAAACGAGTGCAGTTCTTACCTGAATGTCACGAAATGTTGCCTCTTCAATTGTTAATTTAGATGCCACTTCCGCAACTTGCTTGTACTTCTCTTCATATTTCTTACCCAGCAACTCTGCCTGTTATGTAATTTGTCAATATAGAACCCCATAGAAGTCAAATTGTTATAAACGATAGAGACCACATCCTCCATATTTCAAAGAATACCTCACGTTTATCTGCCAAAGCTCTTTCTGTGATTTCATTTAGCCTATTATCACATCTGCTTTTATATAGAACCTGATATACACAGCAACAAAGAGAAAAATGAGAAAGGTGATTTAAGAACAAGTCAATTAGGATGTTATATTGTTCAGAAAGGATGACATACTGATTCAATCCTAAGTGTTTCTTTATCAATAGAATTACAGTAGGTATGTTAAAATGGTTGCTGATCAAGGGAAAGAAAACATGAACAGAAATATCCTAATGAATAACATTCATAGAACAATTTTTCAGTCAGAAGTGGGTATTTGAACTACTGTAATGACTCTACGTCCTCTAATGATAAACAATGATCCTAAATGGTCATCGAAACAAACAAGCAGCACCATATTCTTGTTGATATTCAACCCAGATCAGACTGATAATCCAGAACTCTTTTCCACCTGACATATTATAGTGTCACCAACCATCACATATAAAGTAAATAAGCATCAGGCCAGGTCTGAAACTACCCTTTTTTAAAGAGTCGGGATTTTCATCACACATTTGATTTTCATGCATCAAATATTGGCAAATGTTGGGTATCAAAGAAAAGAAAACCAACAAAAAAAAATACAGAGAGAGGAGGAGGGATTGGCAAGAGCAGCTACTCACAAGATCCTGCATTTTCGAGCGGTAAAACTCAATCTTCTCTTTGGAGTCCAAAATCAGCTTCTCTGCTTCATTAATCTGCACCAAATGTAACATCACTGAACTTTAGTAATGAATTTCAAAACTATATGCATCCTTAAGCACAAAGAAAGATATGGGGAGCAAAATAACATGGGAAAAAAAATAGCAACCAAACAGTTGGAATTGGATGAAAAACTATGACCAAACAATTGCAAATTGGATTAAAAGCAATGGAAAATTCATTTTTCTGGACCAAATCAAAGTGGCATTCTTTTTAGCTCTTGACATCCAACTTGTTCCAGTTCAGACTAAGATAGAAACTCATTTTAAAAAAGTTCAATCAAAAGCCAAAACAAATAAAGTATCCAATTCAAACAATATTTTGACGTGTGAACCAAAAGTGGGGAGCATGATGCCTTTTTCTCTGCGGCTGTTCCATCTTGAGTCATTGAGTTCGCTGAATTCTGCTCTCCACCATCATGTTGGTTCAAAAAGGAATCCTCCGACACTGATGCTCCTGACTTCTGCTGATTGTTGACCATTGCACCATCAGGCTGGGGGGCAGTTACTGGAACTGGTGGCCTCATACCAGGGAAAGGGCCCACGGGTCGGGCACCCACCCCCTGCTGCTGTCCAAAACCTAATCATAAGGAGAATGGGAACATCAAGAAAATCTCATCCACAAGAAAGGAAAGTATGAGAAAATAAAGACCTTTTCAAAGAAATTGTAACCCATACCAGGACTGGGACCCCACGCAGCATTTCCATAAGCAACTTTGGGTTGACCTGTCATGGACAACAAGGTCTCATCATACATAACATTGCTTGGAAGAGCTGCTGGAAGAGGACGGCCTTCCCTGTACCGCTCCATCAAATAAAGGGCAAAGCAGAACTCCCTCAAAGAAAGCATGCTATCACCATCTTGATCAGATAAATCCCAGACCTGCTTTAAAATCTCTGCAAAAATAAAGCCTTGATAAGCACAAGCACTCAGAAAATGAAAATGAGATTTGCACAAGGTCCGTATGCAGCAATACACATATACCAATGAAGATTCATCTCAATCACATAGCCAAAATCAATTTTATAGTCCAGAGAAATTATCATCCCAGAATAATGTCAGACAAGGTTCTATGGTAATAGCTTACAAACATTACACATACACCAGTGAAACTATATAGTCTAAAAACCTAAATCAAATTATAAAGTCTAGAAACATATCCTAAAATAATGTCACGTTAGCAATTTGAGTCCTGCCATTGGAAGGAAACTACACAATATGGTTAATTTGCCATTAACACTTTATAATGTATCCAGAGAGAGACATAGCCATGTGGAAAAATGAAAATCCATTACCTCTTGGTAGCCTCCAGCTCAAAAAAAGATTCCGTGCCTGCTCACCAGTGATTCTTCCATCTCTGTCAGTATCCACTTCCATAAAAACTTTGGTATATTTCTGAATGTCTGTCGGTTTCATCTTTGGCCATGAAAGCTGTGTGTTATCAGTGGAATTTCCAACTCCAACTGAAATCCCAGGTGACACAGGTAAGGGAGAACTTGAAGCAGAAACTTGTGGGCCAGAGCTCGGTAATGATTGGGTCCGCTGAGGCTGACCACCTAGAGATTGCATTGCAAAAGCACTCTGAAGTGAATCAAGTGAGCTGGACTTAACTGGACCTTGGCCTCGTGCAACACTAGAAACTGGAAAACTAGAAGATGAGGTCGGTGTGCTAACAGCTTTCAACAGTGAATCAAGCGAGCCGGACTTAACCGGAGGTTGTGCACCACTAGTAGCAGAATAATTCGGCAGAGAGGGTTCTTGTTTTGTTGCAGTAGGAATTGCAGAAAACGCATCACCACCAAAAGACGAGTCAGAGGCAAATCCATTTCCAGAAACAACTGGGCCTTTAGAATCATTAGCAGTTGTGGCGGGCGTGGATGGTCGGACCCCTCCAGGCCCAGTTGGAGCTCCAGCAGTGCTTCCAACAAGCCAATCATTTGAGATGTTGGAAACGCTGGGAGTGGGACCAACAGCACCACCAGCAATGAATTGAGGTGGACGAGAAGCAGTTCCAGTAGGCATTGATGGAACCCCCAGACTACTGGGTGGCATACCCTGAGGGGGACGGGAAGCAGTTCCAGGATGGACACCCTGAAGTGGTCTCGTTGTCTGACTTTGCTGAGGAAAGTACTGTGGGTTCATAGTAGCATTTGGAAGTCCTGGTCCTCTAAAACCAGGACTTTGCAATGCCGTCGGAGCAACAGCACCCATTTGTGGGGCAGATGAAGCAACCATTTGAGGCGAAGCCACTTGAACTCCTGGTCCTCTAAAGCCAAAACCTTGAGATGTTGTTGGGGCAACAGCACCCATCTGCGAGGCAGATGAACCAACCATTTGAGGCCCAGCCGTTGGAACTCCTGGTCCTCTAAAGCCAAAACCTTGAGATGCTGTTGGGGCGCCAGCACCCATCTGTGGGGCAGATGAAGGCGCAGCTGTGGCTTGAAGATTAATTTGTGGTGGTGGGATTTTAGCTGCAGCTGGTCCATACAATGCCGCCTTGACAATGTCCGGTGTCAAGTCTCGCTTACTCTGTGCAACAGTTACAAGTCTAAGAGCATTAAAAAATTCCGGACGGCCAAGGAAGCCAGTACGACTCTGATCAGCATGCATCCATATCTGCACCCACATCAAAAAAATAAAAATTAAAAAAAATAATCTCAAATTAAATATCACAAAACCTCTCATCTACTATTCCAAAAAACAAATAAAAAAAAAAGCAGCTTTGACCTAATTTAATCAAATTTCAGATTTCAATTATTCCCAAATTGATCTAAGAAATGAACTTCTTCCCTATCAGCATCTAATTAGCGACAATTTAGACCCGTTTTGGATTCAACAGAATATAAGGCATTCAATAGTAATTTAAATTCTGAAATTCAAACAAAATCAACAGTAATAGAGCGGAAGAGACAGATGACCTGAGCAAGGACTTGTTTGGGCAAATTGGCTCCTTGAAAGAAAGAGACAGCTTCAGCTCCACTAATTCTTCCATCTCCGTCTAAATCAGCTCTCTTAAAGTAAGCTTCGAATAGATCCATGTTTGGCACCGCCATTTCTATTTCCTCCGATTTAGATCATATGAATTGAATTAAGGAGGTAGAGTAAAAATGAGTAAAAATTATATATCGGAGAATTTGATTTCGTGGAATCGAAAAGGAAAATAGAATCTTGGTGGTTAGATCGAGGAGGAGATGTAAAATGATTGGGATTTTATTTGAGTTTGGATTTGGGGAATTAATTAATTAGAAGCAAAAGGAGATCTGGTTTTGCAATTTTTGGTACCCAAATCGACAGGAAAGCAAAAGGAGACCGTGATTACAGTTTTTGGAGTAAATTTCAAATTGGTACTTCTGGTTTCCAAAAAGGAGTCACATAGTGCTTTTAGTTTTAAAAACTAATTAATTAGTCTTTTTATTTTTAAATCTATTTATAACTTAATCATGTTCATTCATTTTCAATTTTTCTTTTATTTTAATAAATAGATATGAAAAAATTGATGAAAAGATAAAAATATATATAAGTAAATTAATTATCATCAATACTGATTAAAAATTAAATAATTAATTTATGAAAAAATCTATTTAATTCGCTTTTAAAACTACAGGGACTAGTTCATAATTTACTTCAGTTTTGGGGGGTTTGGTGTTAGAAAAAGAAAAAAAAAGAATTACTTGAATTTATGAATTTTCGTTAATAAAATTAGTCCAATTCGGGGCTGGTTTTCGGATCGGATTATATGGGTCAGGTGAGTCCGTAAAAGACTACAGCGAGCACTTGGTTGCGAACATAAGAATTTTTTTTTTTTTTTTTGGCTTGCGTTAAAATTTGATAAGTGATAACTGATGTTAGTTTTACCACTGCCAAGCATATTATTTAAATTTTTTGTCATTTTGTCAATAAATTTTATCTTAATCTATAATTAATTAATAATACTTATAATATAGAGATGGAGTTAAGGAGGAGAGAGAAATAGAAAATATTTAAAAAAAAAAGAATTAATTTTTGGTAAAAAGATTTTTCTCGTTTTTAATGGATTTAAATATATTTTTATTTTTTTTACATTTATCTTTGTCATTGAAGTAAATTTATAAAATAACTAATGTTAGTTATTTTTTTATTTTTGAGTATTTTATAATTTCTTCATTTTGTCCTATGATCCTACTTTTTTTACATTTTAGGATTTTGGTATTATCTCTTGGTTTTCTTTTCTTTTCTTTTTTTTTTTTTTATTCTTAGTTTTCTTAATAACAATCTTGAATCCCCATTCGCATTGAATGGTGATTTTATAGGTTCTGACTGTCGGTTCATGGGTTACGGTCGAGCCCATGGTTTCTTGGGCTACTTGTTTCGTTCATGGGCGTATCTTTTGCTTTTACTTCTGCTTCTTCTTCTCGAACTGGCATTGGCTTATCTTGGAGTAAATTATAAATTAGGCTCTTTAGTATTGAGAAATAAATTAAATAATTCTTTTTATTTTAAAAACTAGTTATCTATTTTTCTTATTTGATGCTATTTTCTGATTTATTTTTTTCTGTTTTAAGAAGTAGAAAATGAAAAAAAAAAAAGATAGATATCATGAAAAAAATTAATAAGAAAAAAATATATTTTTAAAATAATATAATATTAAATTAAACATAATCAACACTGATTAAAATATTAGATAATTAGTTTCTGAAACAAAATAGATTAATTTATTTATTTTTCAAAAATGACTAATTTATAATTTACTCGCCTATCTTGCTTTGTGACTTGGTTTTTCAACAATATTATTGAAATAGTATTTAAACATGATTGTAAAAAAAAAAAAATTGATTTTGATTCAATTAGATGGATAATAGAATGTTGTTTAACCTAATTCAATCTTCTTCTTTTTTTTTCTTTTTTTTAGTCAAGTGATATTTTCTGTTTATTGATATAAAAACTAATTCATGAAAATGTATAGTTAATTAAATTTTGAATCGTGAGATGATTTCATGAACTAACTCGATGCCTTGCTTGAATAAATGTTTAAAAACTAATAAAATCAAAATTGCTCTAGCTGATAATTTTGGGAAAAAAAATATTTTGATATTTAATGGTAATAACGTATGTCGTGGCGAAACAAAAGAGCTGTAACATCTATTTGTAAATATATGCAGACCCAACTTCCTCTACCTCATACAAGTAAATATAGTTTATCAGCTGTGTGTCTAATAGTTTCTTCCAGTAAAACAAGTTCAAATTTTAATGATTTAAATTTATTTGATTATTATGTTATAATCGAGTAATTACGTTCGCGTGAAAAAGAAGCTGCCGCCTAAACCCAAATAAACAAATCAAAATCTCCCGCCAAAATGTCACGATTTACCCAAACAAATCCCCCCCTCCTCAAAATATTCACAAAAGATAAAAAATGGCGACTCCAATTCCTACAAAATCGACAAACCCTAAGCCTAAAAAATCCCACCTGATAGGTGGAATTCAAGTGGAATTCCCATACCAGCCATATGGAACGCAGCTCGCATTCATGGGCAGAGTCATTTCCACACTCGATCGGGCCCAGAGAGACGGCCATTGTCACGCATTACTCGAATCCCCAACTGGTACCGGAAAATCGCTCTCGCTTCTTTGCTCAACTCTCGCCTGGCAACAGAATTATAAATTAAAGAATCAATACGCTAATCTCACGCACTCCGTACCCAATCCCGAAGCGATCGCCGATCCTCTCGCTTATGGCGGTGGGTTTGTTCCAGAATCACAGCCTTCAAGTAAGATTGGGACTGTTAAAACCTTAAAGTTTTAAATTGTGTCGAATTTGCCTGTTACTTGAAATTTTTTGATTATTTGTGCTGCCTGGGGTGTGTGCTGATTTATGAATTGTTGTAGCCAACGAACCTGCGGCGGTTATGGAGCCGGCTCAACAGGTAGCAAGCAACAAAAGGAAAAAGGCTGCACCGACAATTTATTATGCGACGTAAGTTTTTTTTTGAATTAGTTCTAGTAATGGATTGGTTTTTCTTATATGGCGATAAACGAGTACTGATTTACAATGAGAAAGGAGAATCTTTTAATCGAATGTGTAATTTTTATTTTTATTTTTTGTTAATCAAAGGAGGACGCATTCGCAAATTTCCCAAGTGATTAGGGAATTTCGTAAAACTACGTATAGGGTGCCGATGGCAGTGCTGGTAGGTTTATATCTTTCCTTTGGTTATGGCTATTGATTTGATAATAATTGTGTATTGATGTATTCCAATTATAAATTCATGCTTCGATCCGGGTTGTTTTTGTGATCGTTGAAGACTTATTGCTTTTTTTATATATTTTTTAGGCTTCAAGGAAACATTACTGCACAAATGCAAATGTAAATGGGAGAGAGAATATTGATGAAGAATGGTAAAGTTTTGAGCTTTGGGGACTTTTTTATTTTTTCTGTGTTTACAGAATTTTATTTGGCTCCGTATTTGAAGTATGTTGTGAAACTTTCAGTAAGCTGCTTTTGAAGGATAAGGAGATTGGATGCTTACAATTCAAGTGAGTTACTTTTCTTACAGTATGTGGTTACTTTCGTCTTATTATATTTGACAATAAAATTATTTTTCACAAACAGAAATGCAAATAGAGTCAGAGGTCATCCTTCACTTCAAAAGGGAGGTTGCCATGAGGTGCATGACATCGAAGATCTTGTGAAAGTTGGACAAGTTGTTAAAGGTTTATGTTGAATCTTTTGTAATTCACACAGACTGGTTAAAAGTTTTGCATGTGGCTTGTTAAAATGCCTGTTTTACTCCCAACATCTCAGAAGCTTTCTTCAATTTCCTTTTTCCAGGCTGTTCATACTATGCAGCTCGCTCTATGGCAGATGATGCACAGTTGGTTTTCTGTCCTTACAGCTACATAATTAATCCAGTCATTCGAGGAGCAATGGAAGTAGACATTAAAGGAGCCATTCTTGTTCTTGATGAAGCCCAGTATGTATTGCAATTTTCTGTTCAATTGCTGAAATATTACACTTAACCTGCCATGTGATCCTGAATGGCAAATTTGGGGTTGAATTTGTTTCTTCAAACGAGTTTCTCCAGTTTTATTTCTGTATTGGCACTACATGATACTCTGAATGTTTATGGACATCCAGCAACATAGAAGACATTGCTCGTGATGCTGGTAGTGTGGATGTTGAAGAAGATGCCTTGGAAAGTAGGTTATTGGCGTGAAAACAGTTGATTGATTTATTTATTTATTTTATCGTTTTGCTGCTTATTGTTGTTATATTGCCAAAGTATTGCAGACCGAATTGCAAAAGCTCTGTTCAATTGATCCCATGATTTACCAACCATTATACGAAATGGCACAGGTAATTTTTACAGTTATTGTACTTTGTGATTCTGTGTCCGGATTTGTATTAGTTATTTTCTGGCCATTGATATATACTATGAATGCATAGGACTTGGTAAGTTGGATTGAACGGAGGAAAAATAAGCTGGAGAAGCGTGAATTTCAACACTACTGCTCTTGGTAAGTAATCTTGTCTAACTTTTTTATCCTTGCTCTCTATTTTTCTACATTCAATATAACCATGTTAAATTTGGTCTTGCATGTATTTTATGATATCTGTATTCTTGTATTAAAAGTCATCCAGACTCAACTGCCCCTCAGTGTAAAATACAGTGCAGGGCATCTTTAAAAACTCAACTTCCTGATTTTTATTTAGATTTGAATTTGGAGATGTAGACATTTTGTGCTTATTAATTGCTCATGTTGCCATGTGTTTTAGTTGGGCTGGTGATAAGGCTTTGAGGGAGCTCCAAGAAGCCAATATTTCACAGCAGTGCTTTCCAACCTTGCTGGATTGTGCTACAAAGGTTTTTTTTTTTTAATTTTATAATTTCTTTTGGATTTTGACACACATCATTCACTTTCTTCTTAACATTTACACTGTTCATCAATATAATTTGCTGAAGGCAATCAAAGCTGCTACAGATAAAGAAGCAGAGGGCTCTCATTTAAGTGGCATGTCAGTGGTATTATTGGAAGGTAGAGCTTCATAATCTTTGCTTATTTTACTTACCCAAAAATTGTGATATTGTACTTAACTGCTTCTTAAAATGCCAAACAGGGTTTTTCTCTTCACTTACGTATTTCTTTTCAAGAAATGGATGTCATGTATCCGATTTTCAGCTTGCTTTGCAGCGATCTGTTAAAAAAGATGGAAGTAAGTGGTCAGTTTTGGTTGTTTTGTCAACTTATTGTTGGTTTGTGCATAATAGGTTTGTTTATCAATTTGTTACATAGTGGTATATTTGTTAGCTTATGAAGATTCATAGGTTAAATTTCTCATTTAATATTTGAAAGGATCAGGATGAAGACATAGTTACTAAAATTTAGTTTAATTCCAATTGTTAAAGGCTATCTTTCAAACAGCATGTGAGTAATCACTTGGAGAGATGATATGTGCAGGTTATAAGGAGATATTTTTCTTGAAGTACTTGGCATTCCCCTGAAAGCTTTCTGTTTTAAGCTCTGCTTAGTATAACCTATGAGAAAACTTTCAAAATTTTGTTGTATGAACCACATTTCCAGATGTTGCATTAAAAGAATCCACTGATAGTACTATTGCAACCATTGTTGGTATTAGTAGAAAACAAATTCATGATCTTATATAAATTTTATAGACAACGAGTTAGAAATAATCCATTATTTTGCTTTTTTTCTAATTCTGCATGCAGAAAAGTCAGGTGACTGGACACATACTTTAAGTTTGTGGTGCTTGAATCCAGCAGTCGTATTCAGAGATGTAGCTAATCTTTCTTTGTCAGTCATTTTAACATCAGGGTAAGCATGAGAAATTAAACCAAGTTCTGTGCCAGCAGTTCATATAAGCCAATTAATCAAATTAGTATTATTTAGGCAAACATTCATGTATAGTTTCTGTTATTTTAGGACTTTGTCACCAATGAATTCTTTCTCGTCCGAACTTGGGGTTCAGTTTGGAACTTGTCTGGAAGCTCCGCATGTAGTTGATGTTGAATCACAGGTTTGACTGCCCCATCCTTTTGCTTTTTGCCGTTTTAGTTGGTTCCATTTCAAGTGCAAGTTATCAACTTTTTACTGCAGGTGTGGGTTTCTGTAATATCCACCAGTCCCGATAATTATCCATTGAATGCAAGTTACAAAACAGCAGATAGTTATACCTTCCAGGTCTTTGTGCATTTTATCATTGATTTTTGATGATCCAGAGTGGATTTTCCTTTCCATATGTTAATAAGTTTCCATGATAACCTGTGCAGGATGCTCTTGGCAAATCTTTGGAGGAAACCTGCAAGATTGTTCCTGCTGGATCTCTTGTGTTCTTCCCAAGCTATAAACTGATGGAAAAGCTGAGCAATCGTTGGCGTGAAACGGGTCAATGGTCACGATTAAATGCAAGAAAGCCCCTCTTTGTTGGTAAGACATTACTGGTTATGAAAAAAATTTTGTGAAACTTTCAGTAACCTTTCTATATTGTGTTAGAGATTCCTCATTATTTGGCATCTGTGCTTGAGCTCTGTATTCCTGGCTGTCTCTTTGGAATTCTTTTAGTTGGTTTTGGAAATTGTAAGTTTGCATTGATTAGTGCAGAGCCTAGAGGAGGAAGCCAGGAGGATTTTGACTCAATTTTGAAGAGTTATTATGACTGTATTCGTCAAGGCAAAAGACCTGCTCTTGAGAGAAAGAGAAAGGTAAAAAAAATGGATGCTGGTCAATTAAACGAACCTGAGTTGACCAACAATTCTAAGAAAGAAGGTGCTGCTTTTCTTGCTGTTTGTCGAGGAAAGGTATGCCAACTTTTATTGGGATAACACTTGTCATCAGCCTGTTGGGCTATTGGTAAAAGACTTAGGAGCTAAATCCATTTTGCTGGCATTAGCTGGGAAGAACATTGCTACAAAATACTGACAAGGTTTTGTTTTATCTTTGGATTAAAGGATTTGTAACCTGGGCTTTAACATTTGCATTGGTGGAATTTTTGTGAGCATGGTAGAACAATCTACAAATGATGTTTTTAACAAATTAAGTTATTCAAAATGGTTGCAGTTCCAATGACTGCAAATCTAAATAATGCATTCTTTTCAAGTTCTCGAGAGTCATATATGCTATTATATTGCTGCTAAGCTCTTTCACGTTCATATATTGTGACCTTTGGCCTCCTGCGTATGGTAAATTGCCATGTTATTCTTGCAGGTTTCAGAAGGAATAGACTTTTCTGATGATTATGCTCGGGTTGTTGTATCCTTTGTGCTGTTTGAAATAAAATTACTGCAGTTCTCTGGTTTTTCTTAAATCTAAGATGGGATCTTGGTGCTACTTAAGTTCATGGAATCTCTGCCATGTGTGGGATAGTTGTCCTTTTTGGATAATCACAGTTTCAAGTTAACTTAATTGTAGGGATAATAATGGTCCCTGCAGTTGGTGTTCAATGGCATTTTAATATCATCACCCTCTGTCTTATTGAATTTGAAGCACTATTTCTTTTCGACATGGATGATTGTTTATCTTTGACTATCAATATCTCAGATAGTAGTTGGCATTCCATTTCCAAACATGTAAGAATTCTTACAAGGTCTGGAAGCTTTTAAAAATAGAGATTGCTATTTGTTCAGGATTTACTTATCGATACTGACAATTTTTTATCAGATATGATATTAAAGTTGGTTTGAAGAAGAAACATAATGATACATACAAAACGCCCAAAAACCTTCTCAGTGGAAATGAGTGGTACTGTCACCAAGCCTTTCGAGCTCTCAATCAAGCTGTTGGTATGCCATTTGATTAGTTTTACTACTAATGTCTGCTATTTTGCATGAAATAGAACATACATATAATCCACAAGCCTATTCTCTTTCTCCAATATCTCCTCTCTGACTACACCTACTATCTATCTCCTCTTTTTCCTCTTTCCAACGAGTAACTTTTTTTGTTTCTTCAGTTGTATATTCTCTGTTTTCTCTTGCTTCCTCATTTTGTTATCTAAAATTCAAGAAATATCTGATAATTGCAAATTGTGATTACTGAATTTGGGTATTATTCTTTGTTCAAACTCATGTAGGACGCTGTATACGGCATGAGCTTGACTATGGAGCCATCATCCTATTAGGTAATTCATTTAAATTGACTATTGATCAGTGTTTTTATTTTTCTTCCTTGTAGTGAGAATGCCTTTCTAATTTGACTGTACTTTTCTGCTTGTAGTCTTCCTTCAAGCAGTTTTTAAGGTTGGTCTTTCTCTTTTGGATATCCATCACTCTTTTATAGTTACTTTTTTTTTTTTTCCATTGGCAAGCAGATGAGCGTTATAAGGAAGAGAGGAATAGAGTGTACATCTCAAAATGGCTAAGGAATTCAATTCGACAGTACGATAGCTTTGACATGTCTCTAGAAGGATTAAGATCCTTTTTCAGGAATGCCAAGGTCTTCTGTTTATTTTCATGTGTTCTGCATTGAATTAAGAAATTCGGTTTTCTTACCATGGGCTAATCAGCATATGAATGATGATAATTACATTACAGTCTCTGCCTCAACTTGTTTGCAGGAGAAGGTTGGCAAGAATATGGCGGATGTCTTACTGAATTCCGATGCTAAAGAGGAAAAAAATATCTCTCATAAGGATCCAATGAAACAGCACACAAGAAACAAAAGTCAGAAATCGAGCAAGTCTGATCAGTATGGAGAGACAGTTGTCTCTTTGACAAAGTGTGAGGTTGTTGCTTTAAAACTGAAGTCCCACGCTGAGGTTGAAGTACAAGCTTCTATTCAAATAGATGAGGACATGGAAAGTTGTAAAGAAATCATTGACCAAGAATGTGATTCTCTTATAGGTTCAAGGTAAATCGTGAGCCCCAGAATTTTGTCATGTTTTTTGTTATCTTTGCAATTTATTTGACTAACTACTAGCTGAAGATTTCAGATCCAGTATTATGTTGTACTATCAACTTAGGTATTCATATTGCAACCGATAGTATTGGCTACAAGCATTAATCAAGTTTATTGCCCATGAACGCAGTCTCATGATGCGAGTGCCAACAAACTCAAGGAAAAGATTTGAAAAAAAAAAATCAGAAAACTTCAGCTAGTGGATTGCATTTTAGAAACTACATCCAGCAGATAGAATAATACAAATCCTATATGCTCATTCAGCTAAGAAATAAACTAAATGCTTGAAGTTCCCTTGCAAATAAGATGCTCTAGTTGAACTTTACAGGGTGCCCTTTTTCAGGTGCTCTGAGGTATCTTCCTATGAAGATCCCGAAATAACCCTTGTCAAGGAAACCCCCGGCATTGGTGACAGAGGAGCCTCAGCTAGTCCAGGATCCTTCTCAAAGGATAGCAACTCTAGCTCAACCATGATTCCAGCCCTTATGGAGCTTACAGATCAAGAGGGGTTAGTCTCTTTGGTGTCTGTGACAAACCAAAGCGCTGCTCCAGACAAAACTCGGTATTCAATTGAAGTTACTCCTGAAAAGGAGTTAACTGCAAATACCTGCAACCTGAGACCAGAAGTAGAGTCATCTTTGAATTTAAGTGTTAATTCTCATACACAAAAAAGGAGGAAGTCCATGGACTCATCATTAATAAACCTTATAGGAAAACAATCTGATATCTCCTATGCCGAAACTCCTGGCTGTATTAGTTTCACCAGAAGCTCAGTTACTAATGGAGACATCAATCGCAGGATTGAATTTGATTTGGAAACAAACTGTACAGGACATCAATCTATGAAGTCCAATGCTTCTCAATTGCTGCCACATACTTTTGGTACTTTATGTGCATCTTCTGATTCTCACATGGACAAGAGATTGCAAATTTCTTGCTCCCTCTGCAAAAGCCAATTGGGTCGTCCTGAGAACAACCTGTATGTTGGGTGTGCATTGACTTTTTCATCAAAGGTTCACTTAGCATCTCTTGTGAAAGAAAGATTGGAGCATTGCTCCGAGAACACATCATGTATACCAGTTCTCATGACCGACATCTCATCAGTTGATCAGCATGTCTGTAATGGTACTCTTCAAGATGCCCAGCGAAAAGGAGTTTGGTGTGAAGAAGATGGCTGTGTTTTCAACTCCATTTTTTGCCCTTTTTGCAGTACGTCTAACTGCCTTGGAGTGCAAATCATGGCAGCAGATGCTTCAAATGTTCAGTTACTTAACAAGGTAGGTTTTTAATTGGATCCTGCATTTATTTGATGCTCCAAACTAAGAATAACTTGTCTTTATCGTCTCTTGGTCCAAAAAACATAACCCCTGTTATTCTGAATATTGTTTCTCATGCAGATATTATTCTATATGGATCGTCTGGAAATTCAGAACTTTGAAGCATTGAAGGACATAGAACCTAAGGATAAGGTAAAGATGGGTTGTTGCTTTTTTGTAATACTGCTTTGGATATAGGAGAGCTGACAAGGTAATTCATGAATCTGTCTTCGACTCGGTTAAAGAAAGAAATAATAAGAGTCAGAGGACTGCAAAATTGAAGATGTGTTAGTGTTTTGCTTGAATTCCTTGTGAGCGTGTTGCCTGGCAGTTTCACTTACGCCAAGAAGTGTACGGACTGCTCCAGTTCAAAATGAGATTGTGTTTGAAAAAATAAATAACTAGTTTCAGCTCTAGTGATGAATGCATGCGATGGGCTCACATACATCTTCGGAGCAAATTGTGCAACTGAAAGAAGTTAAATATCACTAAAGCATGATAGGTGTTTTTTTTCCTTTATTGTTTTAGTGGTTGAATTATGTTTCTTAACATGGCTGCAGGATTTGTTGCCAGTTACCTGCTCTAGCATGGATAAAACTGCCGTCTTGAACTCCCTTGATAAATTTGCATATTCTCCGCAACAGAATTCTGGAGCCTCTGGAGCCTGGAGGACTACAAAGTCAAAGGTGTGTGATTTAGAAATGCGTTGAGCTTCTTGAGCACATGGCATTTTACCTGTGCAAAACTTCCATATCTGAATATCATTTCTTTTGTCTTGCAGTTGAAACTACCGAAGAGAGGCATGCTTTCTAACACGCAATGTTGATGTTGCCCTTAGCGGTGGACATTCTAAGTTCCACCTTGAGCAGTCTATCACATATTTTTACATTCCATGTAAATCATTAAGGGTCTAGTCTGGGATATAGCTTCTCCCAGAAATGTATATCTTGGGATTAATATGGATCACAATAAATTAAGTGTATACCGACCATAACCGGATTCTGAGTTTGACCTCCCAGCAGCTGCATCTATCGTGTAACTCGACAGATAACTTCATGACCGTCAGCATCCAGTGTGATGAGGAAGTCGACCTTGGTTATAGATAGCTTATCGTGAGTGGGATTATTGCTTGTGATCAGCATTAGTATATTTTTTGGTGGGTGACTGGATACTGTTGTGGGGGGCTGGGGGCTGAAATTACTTATGTTGGCTTGGTCTTTGTAGCTTTTAGCCATGAAGAAGACGAAGCTGATCATTTTGTCCTTGCAGGTCACTTTTGATTAATGTCCCAATTTCCCTCGGCAAGAGTTCATCATGGACATTGTTTAGTTGAGAATCATATCTGCATTTCGAAATGCCCTCCTAATAAACTTCCTATAAATAAAAGATGCATGCCATTCAGGTTTATAAATAGGAGCTAGTATAAGGCTCAGTTCCTATTAGATCAATCAATTTTTGCACAAGATGAATATAGTCTGGGAACTATAGAATCATAATGACTCGATTGAATGGATGAAATACAAAGTTTGACATAATCAGAAATAAAAAATTTACTGCCACAAATATTATGATGTCCACTCATCTAAAAGAACCCAGTTGGTTGGAATTAGGCAATCAGTAAAATGTACGCCATAACAATAGACCTAGGCCTTAAACAAGTCTTGTGAATATACTGTTCTCCATGCTATCTTTTCCTGTATAAACGTTCTCTCAGATATTACCATCCATCATCTTTCTCAAACTCGACAAGCATATACAAGAACATCATCACCATCATCCTCAAACTCGACAACCTAGCTCCTACTAGAGAATCTCTACAAATCTGGAAGAGACATCATCCAAACAAGTCATATTGCTCCATCTGCCAGTAAGGAATACAGCTCCCTGGAGATTCCATTTTCCCTACAAACTGGTCAATTCCTGCAAGCATAAACCAATAGGTTAAGAACATTGGATTGTTCGAAGATGGCAGTACATGCTCGTATGCCTAAACCTCTGACAGTACATGTAAGAAACTGGCTCAAGTGTTGAATAGAACTCTTAATGCATGAATCTTATGAAAAAACAAAGACAAAATATTTCAGTACCTATATCTGGACTATGGAAGTACATATGGTCCGATATAGTCGTAGTGTTTTCATCGGGTTGGCCGTCTTCTGGCTTGGTCTTCTTATCTTTACAAGACTCAATTTCTGCCTCCACTTCAGATTCTCCATTATTTGGTCCTGTAGCCGATTGCTTTCTCTTCGAACGAGCTCTCCTGTTCTGGAACCAATTATAGACATTTGTTTCAGAAATTTGGCCATGTTGTTCAAGTTCCCTGGTTATCTCTTTGATCTTCTGCCTGCCTGGAGTCGCATTGCATTGTTCGAAAATCTCTTCAAGGATTTGAAGTTGCGCTGGTTTCGGAGTCCACCGCTGCCTCGACCCTATCTTGTGGACAGCAGATGACAGTAATGGATCACAAAAGTATGGATTTCCAAGTCGCATGCCTAAATCGGAAACAAAACATAGATGATTTACCTCTACAAAACCCAAGTAAAATGTATGTTTGTAAAGAAATTAACAGGACATTCCATAGGGCAAAAAACCCATAATAAAGATAGTAAAAAGAAAAAAGAACATCCAGCAATAGAATGCCACGAACCCAGACTGTTTTGGGTTGGTGGAAGGACAGATCAAAACAAAAAACAGAACAGAACAAAAGTCACAAATCAACAATTGCCTAGTAAAATTTTAAGAGACAGAAATGGCCAGTGGTGCTTTAAAGAGAGCAAATTGAACAACAGTCCACAAAAGTAAAGTAAAATAACATAATTTCTCCATATCCAAGAATTCTCAGACTCTACTGAATTCCCTCATCGATTCAGTTAATAGATACACAAAACAAACCCATTAAAGGAGAGAAAGAAAGAGACATACCAGCAAAGTCCTGTTGGGCAGAGAGAGCCTTGTGCATCTCAACAAGCTGCTCACAAATAGTGGCATAAACAGAGATTTGTTTCCTTAACATCTCCATTTGCTCATCCGTCATCACTTTAACACCTAACCCACCGCCATTTTGAAACTTTCCCTCCTCCATGAATTCCCACTTCCTCTTGACTCTATATCTAGCTAGCAAGCACTAGTATAGAGGCTGCCTCTCTCTCTCTCTCTCTCTTTCTTTACCTAATAATGTTTCGCTATCTATAACATATGGCTGTAACTTTAAACACAGTTTACAGGTAGAAGAAGAAGTAGTAGAGTTGAAGTCTTCACAAGACAAGAAGGGGACTCTGCATAAAGTGTAGAAAAAGGAAGGAGGGCCGGCGTAGTTTAGAGTCGGGATGCTGACGGGATGCGCATTTTAGCATGATTGAGCGGGTTTCGCGCGTTCTATGTAAAGGTAAGATCTCTCTTGCGTACCGAATCTTTCTCTTCATATAAATCATACTAATTGTTATTAAGTAACGGTAAGTTCCATATTTATATCTTTTTTATCATAATTCAAATTCCATTTTCCCTGATCACATTTATTATTTATTATTTATTCGTTTTGGGTTAAATTTGTTCAAATACTCTTATCTTTCAAATAAATATTAACGTGGTGGTGGATAGATTTCCTAATAAAAAAGATTTATATGTTCTTTTAGTTTTTTTCGATTCAAATTTGAAATAATGTGAAAAGCACATTATTAAAATCGTTTTAAGAAAAAAAAACTCTTATGAATTATGAATATATCAATTCAAATTATTAAAAATTTTAGTACTAAAATACAGTATTTATTTTTAAAAAACAATAATTTTTTTACTCATCACATCCTCTTTTATTACATAATAACCAAAAAAAAATTTAAAATTATTAGAATTTGCATTTTATTTTACTAAAAAAAACTATATAAACATATAATCGTTACAAAAAAATCTGTTTGTGTATTTAATTTTTTGAAAAGACATCAGGTCTTAGATGTTTTATTTTATTAAATGAAACAATAAAAAAAAATACGTGTATGTCATGAATTGAAATGTAAATATGCATCCTGACTAATTTCAACATTCTTTTAATAATTAATGCCGGATTCCATGCTAAACGGTCCAAAACATGTGGTTGAGTAAGAAAATGGATGTGTTGGTCAAGTCATAGACAAAAGTTGCATGCCCTCCTCATCCTCGTGCCTGCTCTAATCTTTGATTAGTACTAAATCCATTAAGTCTCAATCCCATACGTACTGTCTTCTTCCGAATTCAATCATCTATTCTAATCTACTAATCCTCTTGAAATTAATTATCTCTATAGGTGTCAAACACATATAGCTTGTATTTATTTTTAACAATTAATCAATAATTTTTGTCAAAAAATGCGACGACTCAAGATTACTCGACTATAGTTTTAGTCAGACAATGTGACGGCTCAAGATTACTGGAACATGACCAATCTTTTCAAATGTAAGCAAGAATTAAAAGCAATAAGAACATAAAAATAAAATAATCACTACAAGATTAAAAAAAAAAAAAGAAAAAGAAAGCTAGCAATTTCTTTATGAGGTACTTTAAGAGTAAATTATAAATTAGTTCATCTAATTTTAAGAAATAAATTAATTAATTTCTTTAAAAAAAACTAATCATTTAATTTTTTATATATTTTTTTATAATTTAATTTTTTTCGCTCTTTTTTAATTTATTTTGAGTTTTTTTTTTAAAGAAATGAAAAAAATGATAAGAAAAAAAGATATTTCATGAAATAAAATAAGTAAGTTAACATTGTTAAAGAGTTAAATAATTAATTTTCGAAAAAAGAGGATTAATTTATAATTTATTCGGCACTTTGATTGAAAGGGGAGCGACAAAAAAATGTGGCCTACGAAACCGCAGCACAGCTCATAATTCTTGGCATGGAATTAGGAAATTTGGCGTACCTGACTGACAAAGAGAAACAAAGTCGAGGGATTGTAGGGTGTCTAAACGAATAGGATGAGAGATTAGACCATCCTGTCTTGTTTGGAACACAAGGGAAGCTTCAAAAACTATACTGGTTTGCATATTCTGAGATGCAGTGTGGGTCTCGAGACAAGAGATTTTGTAGAACCCACTAAAATAGGAAGATCTTCAAGTGGCCTCTTTCAATGATTTGGTCTTGCACTTTCTATATTGTCCCTATGCTATATTTTATGTAGAAAGGAATCGAGTACGCATTGTTTAAGTGACTGGATTTTTTTATTCTTGAAAGTAAAAAGGAGAGGAGAAAAACACCGAACTGAGGTTCAAACTTGACAGCTTATGAATTTGATAGCCCTACCGGTTCTGTGAGGCCCATTTACCTTGTGTTCTATGATTTTGTCTTTTGAATCGACAAATTTACCATTAAGAAAACCGCATTTCAATACCCAATCTTTAATTTTTATTCTAATTGAATCTCTAACCTTATTTTTGTTCGATTTGGATGCATTTCGCCACCAAAAATTATTAAACGCTAACACGGCTATTCTACAAAGCCGATCGGTTAGTTAAATTAATTAGTTAAGGATTGGTTTAGTATTAGCCTAGTATAAGTATAACTTGTATTGTTTTAGAAACGAGTTGAACAAAGCAATTTTACAAAAAAATTTCTCTCTCTACTTTACCAAATTTTCTTCTTTCTCTATCAATGTTTCTTCTTTTTTGTTCAGCCATGGAAATCAACACAATATCGAGCTTAAATCATTCTAGGGTTTGTAGCTCTATTGATTTCATTTCTCTTCTCTCGATTCATCGATTTCATTCTTCCTCTTCTTTAAAGTTGTTACTCTAATCTTTTTATACTTCACCATGGCTACTCGAATCAACTTCATTTCCCGATGATATTTGTTTTCCATAGTTCATTCACCATTTAGATCATCATGGTTCTCTTATAGTTACTCCTAAGCTAAGTACGGAGAACTATGCTATTTGAAGTAGGTCGTTTGCTTTTGCTCTTTTAATTCGAACAAACTAGGTTTTGTTGATGGATCTATTCCAAAACCTAAAGATGATGATGTGCTTATCAATTCTTAGAATCAAGGCAACAATCTCATAGTAGTTTGGTCGTTAAGATCCATGTCACCTTCAGTAACTCGCAATAATGTTCTCTATAAACTCAAATTTGAAGATTCGAGAAATTTTGAAAAAAGGATTTTCTCAACGGAATGAATCTAAAATCTGTGATTTGCAATGATCCTTATGTTCAATTACATAAGGTACTAGATTTGTCAATGTGTATTTTATTAAACTAAGTGGAGTATGGGAAGAGTTAAGGAATTTTAGACCTCTACCTCATTGTATTTGTGGAGCGTGCAATGTTGATTATTTTGATAAATATGTAAAGATTTATGAGAAGGATTATGTGTTCAAGTTTCTCAATGGATTAAATGAATCTTTTTCTTCTCCGAAATCTCAAGTTTTGGTTATGAAGTCATTTCCTAGTTTAGATGAAGTATACAACTCGGCTATGAAGGAAGAATCTCAAAGATCGAGTACACATTCCGCAATAACCTTTTAATAAATGTTTTGTTATGGTTGTTTTTTCTAGTAATAAAAAGATGTTAGACATTTCTTGTTCATATTATGGAAAGATAGGTCATGGCAAAGACAAATGCTATAAAGCTTATAGGCTTTCCTACGGATTTCAAGTTTACAAGAAATAAGAAGTTTTCTTAGACATTAGACATACTACTTTGAATTCTAGTTTCGATCATAACTATGGTAATTCTTCTCATCATATCAACAATGTTACATCGAACAAGAAGAATCTCGCTCAAAGTGTTGCTCCGTCCGGACGTGTCACATTTCTTAGTATTACCTTCACTCAAGAGTAAGTCGTCGGGCTCATGAATCTTTTGACTACTCAAGATTTACAACCTTCATCTTCACAATCTTCAAATCATATCTACTTTTCTACTATCACTCATCCATAGCCTATTTCTAATTTTGCAAGTAGAATTTTCATTATGTTTACTCATTCATAAAACATTGTATTTTCATTATCTTGCAAGTAGATAATTCATTATGTTTACTCTATTCACCATTTCACTTTCTATAAACCTATTACCAATATGTCGGTCCAAATGTCGGATGGTCAAAAGGCAATTGTCACTCGTATTGGTAAAATTGCTTTGTCTTTTTTTTTTATCTTACATGAAGTCCTTTATGTTCTTTTTTTCAAGTTTAATCTCATTTCGTTAGAAAACTCACCGCCAATTATCAATATAAACTAATCTTCATTAGCAATTCTTACTTGATTAAACGAATAACTCTTTAAAGACAATGATTGGAACTCGCTAATCTTTAAGTAGGATTCTTTCTATTCACGTCCGTTCCAGGTTGTCTCTTTTCATCTATCAAACACCCTTGTGATGTTCAAACATTCGAGTGGCAAATTTATGAATCCCGTAGTCCGTGATCTATGGTATTGTTGTTTAGCTCATATATCGTCTAATAGAATCAAGTTGGTTAGTTAGAGAAATCCTAGTATCCAATAAAATAATCGGACTTGTTTTATTTGTCTTTTAGCAAAACGAAACGCCTACCATTTCTTATTCATAATAAAAACACTTATTTTACTTTTGAATTGGTTCATATCAATATCCGATAGCCATATTTTACTTGTTTCTCTTCATGGTTGTCGTTATTTCTTAATTTTAGTTAATGATTACATTAGGGCTACTTGGATTTTTTTCCTCAAACATAAATTAGATGTCTTGTCTATCATTTCATCTTTTTATTAAATGATCCTTACCTAGTTTCATTTGCCTATCAAACAATCGGATCCGATAATGGTTCGAGTTTCATCTTCCACTCTTTTACAATTCTAAAAGAATTCTTCATCAATTATCTTATGTAAGAACTCCTCAACAAAATAGAGTTATTGAAAAAAAAAACACCAACATTTGTTAAATGTACCTAGATCCTTTTTTTTCAAGCTTCTTTGCCTACCAAATTCGGGAAGATGCGGTTGTTATTGCTACCTATTTGATCAACAGGATTTCTTCTCCCTTGTTAAATAATTTAACTCCCTATGAACTTTTATTCCAGTCACCTCTAGTTTATGATCACTTGAAAATGTTTGGATCTTTATGTTTTGTTTCTACTCTTGTTTATAGTAGGAACTTGTATTCTTCTAGAAACAGATTGAATAAAACAAGTTTACCACATTTCCTTCTCTTTCTACTTTCCCAAATTTTCTTCTTCCTCTAACAATGTTTCTTCTCTTCCGTTCAGTCATGCAAATCAACATCGGATTATTTCTTTTCGATAATTTTTTTTCTCGATAATTTTGTTTCAAAATGTCCAAATCTAAGAGACTCGAGAATAGCATTAAATGCATTCCTAGCAAAGAACATAACGAGACAAGCCGATCGATTTTCCATACAAAATTAAAAGAAAAATATAAAAACGACCGAAGGCAAGAATCGAGTGCATATGGTTCAAAAAGCCACAACCGATATAACATTTGCCAATCAACACCACCAAAACGACCATGGGAGGTCCTCGGAGGAGAGGGGCTCCTTTTTTTCCAAGTGACTTGAACATCTAGCAAAACATGACAAGAAACCTTCTAAGGGAAAGAATTCAACTAATCAATTTCAAAACATGACAAGAAGAAGAAAAGAGTAACAAGCCGGAAAACACAATGCACTCAAAATGGTCCCTTTTGATAGCTATACAAACATAAAGACAAGCTAACTTTACTCGAACCATGAGGTCAAAAAATTGGTGATTCATAACCATAGATGAAAGATTTCTTGAAGGATAATATATATATATATATATATATATATATTGATTTTCCATTCGATTGTTTGATCTCGGACTAAGTCATGAATAATGCCAAATTGCCGACTATCCTTAAATTATTGACGAGTAAAACCATCTTTCATACACATGAAAAGGAAGAATATTAAGGAAGACATGACTTAACAAAAGGAAAATAAATCAACAAATAGACCTCAAACAACGAGTTACATTTTAGTTTTATTTCAAAGAAAACAACAATCGAAAAGATTAAAAACTAGTAAATGGAAACTCGTTTCGCTCACTAAAACCATTCCACGTCTTCATCTTCAAAACCTTGTTTATTGGCTAAATTGCGACGGAAATCAATCCCGAGGTGCTCTTCAATATGAAATTCTTTCTCAACTAAATTCAATTCAAAAGGTAGAGACGCTTTCCGGATTCGCATAACCCAATTTTCGACAGCGATCTTAAGTTTTCTTTCGAGCAAATGATGGTCGGCTTTTTCAAACCTTTTGCAATCTTAAGCATATTTTCCACTGCAACAACCTGATGACCTTTTCCTTTCAACTCTATTTCTATGGCTTGTAGTTGATGACCAATTAGGTTATGAAATCCTTCATTACAGAACTGGGATACACTAAACTTCAATGTCTGAAAAAGAAACAAAAAACAAATGAAATGATGAGGTTAAGGAATATGTAACCAAACTTTGAGAGAGGAGTTCTGTTGATTTCTCTACTACTCACCCTGGCATACTTAGGTAGTATTACATTTTCACTACACGAGAGGGATAGAATTTCTAAATTAGGTGATCGCGTGAGAATGGAAGCTAAAACTGGAAAGTGATAGTCCATCAAACAACCATTCGCCGTAACGACCAAGCGATGAAGATTATCGAACACAACCGCAGGGCAATTGTGAAGGAACTGAGTCTGCAACATAACTAAACATTAGTCAACATTCGAGCTTCAACTTCTGCTATTTAGATGTCTAGAAGAGCATGCATCAGTATGACTTGACAGGTTATAAAACAATTGAATTTCAGTCTAAGCATTACAAAAGAGAGTGCGTGAATACCTCGAGAACATCACTATTTAGTTCTAACACTCTTGTACAGCACACAGCCTCGAGAAGCTCGGTTATGCGATTGCGAATAGTTACCTCGTCGACATAGTCATTGAAAGTACCAATGTTCAGAGTAGCATTGTTCAGAACATTGAACTGGCTCAAGTAAACGTTATTCGCAGTCTCGGCTGTCCACTCCAAGTCTTGGAGATTAGGAGCATTAATTTTCATGGTGCAGGTGTATCCAGGAAACAAGGAATCCAAGTCTAAAGATAACTTCTGCAGCCTCTCAGTTGCAATGTCAATTTCCAAGAGATCATATTTGAGACCAAACAACGTTAATTCTTCAAGACACGGATGATTGATACTAAGGCTGTTTATGTCTTCTAAACCGAAAAGAGTCAACCTTTTAAGTGACGGGCATGCGGTTGAAATCAGTTTTTTCAAAACATCTTCACAATCAGAACCTACCATTTTAGTCAGGGAGAGTTCCTCAAGAGAAACCAAAACTCCCTCGGGCTCTTTGAGACGCTTATAATCCAGATCTAACTTGAGGACTCTTAAAGTTTCAGAACTATACAGACACCGCGGCAGCTCAAAGATGGGAATTTCCTCCGACTCAAAGAGAGGATCTTTTTCTACCGCAGCCTTGAGGTCGACCTCCTGAACTCGACAATTCACTGCAACATCGATCCATTTCTCAATAAGATTTTCATCTGCATCACAGTTATTGTTGTGGCAATACCAGTCTAGGCAAAGACACCGTATCTCCAACCCATTTCGCTGGCTCAGAAACCCATCCACTAGATCACTAAATTGCTTACAGGAATTCGGGAGACCATTGTACAGACATTTTGATACAAACTTCAGATATGGACTAGAAACAAACAATTGTCTACCTCGTTTTGATAGCACACCAATTCGAGCTATGTCATCCATCTCAAGGAAGGAGAAAATGTGATGAATAATGGGTTCTGGTAGGTTCAAGAACCCATCCGTCTCCCCGGCATTACTTCGTTGTTTTTTCCCACTGCTTTGTGTGACTAACAAAGCCATTACTATACCTAAAAAAGTTTAATGACTTTCAAATCAGAGATTTATCCAAAACTAATTCCACCAACAGAACTCAAATAAAACCCTGAGTATCATGCTTAGAAAAACCATCAAAAACTCTACATTCAAACACCCAGCTCTGGATTACATTGACAAATACACCAATAAACGCTGAAAAATAAGATTGAGAAAGAGAAGCGTGAATTGCAACTATATAGAGTTATTCAAAAGAAAACGTAAACATAGAGAACGAGAGAAAGCGGACCTGTGGAACTCTTATTTTTTGAGAAAACGAATAGAGATAATATTATTGGTTCTGGAAATTGGAAAATTTCGCTTTTTAATCATCAAATCCAATGGATAGTGACAGAAAACCAGGCTAATTAATTAGGAAACTTGAATTTTTGCCCTCACTTGCCTAATTAAACCACCGCCGAAGTAAGACAGTTTGTATGTTTGCTTAACCCAAGCCCAAATCCTGGTTACACTGGGTGTACTTCGACCCATGAACCTCTATCTGAATTCTGACGTACATGGCTGAACGTAGTTTCCTCCAACCTATGATTAAGAAAACTTTCGGTGGCTTAAGCCCACGAACTTAGTTGCTCTTGGACTGGTTTATTTCCAGCTAAACCTGATTTACGGGAGAAGATACGAATAAAACCGAAACACGTTCTATACCAATAGTCCTTCTGTGTTGGAGATTCCCAATTCAAGACTTTTTTGACTCGGTTTAAGATTTAAATGTTTCGAGTTTAAATTTGTCATCACCTTTGCTGCTTGCTTTCACTGTAAAGACCACCCAAAAAGCGCACCTCTCGTAAGCACGGGTAATTATATGTTTCCACTCATCGTAACGCGAGACAAAAGTTAAAAAATCACCACGTTAGTCAAAACAGAGTCCAATCAAAAGGACTACCCAATCGAAAAAGTGCATTAAATCACTCGAAACCATATAATAGCCTAACTAAAGGATGACGCTTTGGTTACAAGAAAGACCATCTAATTTTAAACCAACATAAAAAGCTAGCATGACAATTACTGTACAGAATGATTGGAAAATAAAACACCCAACATAATAAATGTAGACAAATCTACTAGAAGCAGTGCCAAGTTCCATCGATTGCCATGTCATCCACAATCTAAATCACGCTCAAATACTTGCATTCAGTTTTTGTTGGCAAATTCCACGCAAACCTACAAGGCTACAACAATACTTATTTGCCAAAGGACCACTAACATTCAGAGGGAGTGGAGGGAAAATGAAAATGCAAACAAACTACAATGACGGGAAAAAAAAAAAAAAAAAAGAAAGATGGACACAGATGTTACGAGACCAACACGGAGACACAATATCAAGCTTAAACCCAAAATAAAGAAATAAAAAAAAATCTAATCACACTATGTAATAGAAATAGTATAGTACAAGAAACAGGAGAGGAAAGGCATCAAACCAAATAGACGACCGCACCCACATAAACATCATCAATTGCAACCTAATTCTCGATACAAGCATCAAATTATTCAAAACCTAAAGATGACAATACACAGCAGGAGCGAAAGGATGATTGGCACCAGTAAAATCTCTCTTCAGACGCCATTCGATCAAATTCCTTCTTCAGACAAGGACAAAAGGCATAGAAATGGAATTGAATAAATGAATCATCAAGCAGAGAAAGAGCATAATCTACAGAAGATAAGCACTTATCTAATTCATTAAACTTTGATTCAAGTACACATAAGAGGCGTTCTCCCTTCTACAACTATTAACTTTTTTTCCCTTGGAAGGAGGACAAAATAACAAAGGGAGCGGTACGCATATCCTTCCCTTTAAAGATAAAGAGCAACTGAAACAAAAAATTAACATGCAAATACCCAGCCGGTAACATCAAATGTCCAAACATGTCACAACCTACATGACTATGCTATTCTCCGGGTACAAGTCCTACTCGTCATCATCATCCTCCTGCACCAATTTGCAAATAAAGCAAAATTAGACAAATCAAAACCATCAATTACAGGAAACAAACAAACAGAAGGAACATTTCCAGTCACTAACCTCTGCGCTGCCCTCCTCATCATCTTCATCTTCATCATTGACCTCAGACATTGACTTCTCAGACTCCTCTTCCTCCTTTGGTCCTTCAGCCTAATAGTCATAGAGAAAACAAATCAATTTCAATCCCCAAATGATTAAAGTTAGATAGCAAAACAAAAGGGTCAACGCAATTACCTGCTCCCTATTGTAGGCTTTCATCTTCTTCTCATATTCAACTTTCCTTTTATCAGCCTTCGCAACATAGGGTGCTTTCTCCTGTAATCAATCAATTGTTATCAAATCAACAAACTCAAAAAAAAAAAAAAAAAAAAAAAAAAAAAAAACCATAATTACAAAATAAACCACAAATAGTAAATTAAATTAAAAAAACACTTACAGCATCTGACAGTGACTTCCATTTATCTCCTCCAGCTTTCCCAACCTAAATAATTAATTTATCACATTAAACACAACAAATAATCAATCACAAACTAGAAATTCAAATTAACAATCGAATAATTACAAATTAAATAAACAATAACTGAATACTCACAGCAGCAACTGATTTGTTTTTAGGGTGCTCCTTCTTGTACTGCTCTCTAAACTCCTCCCTGTTGTCAATAAATCAATATTTTATTTATATGCTCTCGAATTTTTTCAAAAATTAGCTACAAACGAACAAAAATAAATAATAATCGAACGTTAGAAAATTACATGAAGACGAAGAATGCACTGGCAGGCCTCTTAGGCTTGTTTGGATCCTTAACTGCCTTTCCTGTTTTCCTCGCTCCTCCTTTGGCAGGTTTCTTGTTCACAGAGAGCCTGATCAACCACGTCACAAAACGACATAAGTACATACACAAAACGACAATGAAAAACTTGAAAACCCAATTTTATAGATCCAAGATCTGCGCAAAAGTAAAACACGTGTTTCACAATTGACAATAGCAGAAACAGAGAGAAAACAAGATTAGAAAGACTTACTTAGTACTCTTGGTATCTGACTTTGATCTACCTCCTTTCATAGCGAATCCTGCAGTTTTAACACCAGATCAGCTCAAAAAACGGTGTGAATCAACGAGAACCGATCAAAAGAGACGAAAACCCGTTCGAAATCGAAGTGAATCGGCGAGACTTACCGGTTTGGTGAGCTAGGGTTAGGCTTCCAAAGAGAGAGAAAGAAGAAGAGAGATAGGCAGAAGATATTATGTGTGAGAATGTGAAGAGAGTCCAGCGAGAGGCGGAGATATTAAGTGTAGTAGAGGAAATTGAAATTCAATTGCGGGTGAAATGAAAATTGGATAGGTGGAAGGGGTTTAGGCGGGATTTGGAAATTTCATGACACGTCATCGATCTTTGTGCTTTTAATCCACTGGCTGCGTGGGTGTTAAGCTTTGTACGCCTTGCCCCTTGATTATTGCCATTCCTCTTTGTGTTTCTCCTTGTGCTTCTTTGCTCTCACACAAGCAGTGATTTGTGATAATGTAAGGTTGGTTGGATTCCAGGGACGTCAGGCCTGTATGGTATTTCCTAAATGGGCTGGCCCATGGACCAGCTTAAGCTTAGATTGGATCCAGGGCATTTATTTTATTATTATTGTAGATTTGCCGTATTAATTAGCAGATTTGGTGTTTGATGCATAATTTTATTGTCATTGTCGTATTGTTTTTAGAAAATTTAATTGTTTAAGTTAACTTTGAAGAAAATAGGTTACCTCTACACATCTAATCAAATAGAAAAATACTATTTATTTTTCTTATCTTGATAAAAAAATTCATCATTTAATTAAGTGTGATAAAGACCTGTAAAGATAATGTATTTAGTGAAATTGTAAATATTTCAAATACCGATTCATCATTTAAATTTTTTTTTTTAAGTGTGCAGAGGTTGAAATTGTTATAAAAAATCAGTTATAAAAACCCACAATTTGTCACACTTGGCAGGAAAAAAGTAATATCAAAAACAGCATTGACCCAGTCGAGAAATAGTAAATTCATTCCCAATTAGAATATGCTGTCATCCACGTTCAATGATTTGTTTTGTAATAATCTAATGCGATCATGTTAGTTTAATTCGCCCATGATTTCTATTAATCTAAACAAATGCGTAACGTGTGGAATTAATTTGCTAGACAAGGAAAATATAAGGTAGTCAGATATTCAAACACTTAAGGTGACATATTGTGCCCTTGAGGTTCACACCTAAACTCAAAATAGATCCTTGTATTTATTGGTCAAAATATTTGTTCTTTATTTTAATTTTACAAGTTTAGATTTTGAGATAAATATTTAAAATTTATTCATTTTAATGAAACAAGTAGATGCAAGAAACACGTTTTTAAAATTATTATTAAAAAAAAAAACATTGTCTTCATTAATATGAAATCATTTGAACGATTTGTACACAAGATAAGACAACGAGAAAAATCAAATAATATAACATGGCCCGTCTCTTTTGTAATTATATATATACACACACATATAACCATCTCATTTATGTAGTGAAAGGTCACGATGAGGTTTTTTAAAGAGTCTTTTAAATTCACGTTAGAATTATCAATGGACGTAAATAATCAACTAATTGGAACAACAAAGCATTAAAAAAACACAAAAATACAATCATGAAGTATTTACAGTAGACTTGTTACTTAAAGTTTAGCTATAGTCATACTCGTTCAAATAAGTATCGAGTTGTAAAATTATTTTTTTTTATATAAAAAACATCTGAAATAAACACAAAATAAATATTAAAAAAATTGAATTAGATCATTACTATTGTCGTTGTGTGGTTTTTATGTGTTTCTTCACAAGACGTTTTTATATGCATGGTGGTATTTAGTTCCAATGCGTAATTTTTAAGAACATGACAATTAAACAATTGTTCGCAACCAAAATTTCGTTAAATAACAAAGAATTAAAGACGGTAAGTATTTCGTCTACGATATGGTGATTGCTTTTTTCTAACCGATCGAATTTTTGTTCCAACACCAAATAGTTGAATTTTCATCGCTAAATCGATCTAAATCAATCATTTGTGATATCTTATATCCGTCACCAACCATCGTTATTTCTACTTATATCTCGTCTCTAAATAACAACAAAATGGGTTGTCACTAAATTATAGTTGTTAATATCCTTGCAATTATTTCGTTGTTTAAAGACTCGTTTATGTATCCGTTGTTAATTGTCCTTTTTGTTCCAAGCGAGTTGTTTGTTGTATTAGTTGCACAAGCTTCTAAGTCATCGAAATCATAACAATATTAAATCATAAAATATATTTTTAAGATTATATCGGTAGATGTACATATATTAAAAAAAAATCATAAAACCTTACCGTTACTATCTACGATCACTTGTCAATGAATGTCTCATTTTTTCGCTTGTAAGTGGTCATAAACGACTCGTAAGGATTTCGTTTACTACTCAACTTATCACGTAGAAAAAAAAAAACAAAATAATATGAGATGAAATAAATACATAAATTAATTTATAACATAGTGGATAATATAGGATTTACCAAATGCTCATTGTACTCGGTTAAAGAGATAGACCCTCCAAGTATGCTTGAATGGGCCAACACCGATATCACTTATCTTCGACATGTGGTTTCGAGACGCCTCGTTGAGATATGGCCCGATACTCGAGAATGGTCCAATCATAATGTCATGCTTTTTCCAAACCTCCTATTTAACAAATATAGATCCGTTATCCTTACACTTCGACTTGTTACACATGTCATCGTATCGCCTCTACGCTAAAATATTCCACACATCTTTAATCGGTGCATTGACGTCACATTCCATCAAAAGTACTTTTATATGAAGAAAAAAAACAATACTAGTACTTTCATGTTAAATTAACACTTTCAATGAAGTATAAAAAACTAATTAATATGTTATCTTAAACTCATTAAAGTATAAATCTTTTATCTCAATGGAGATAGATTTTCATATAGAGCCGACAACGTCCAATCGTTTCTTGAAAATTACGATGATTTTTGTGGAGCACTTGTTTGATGGAATCAAATTGTCAAACAAAACAAACAAATAATAAATGATCGAATTAATGATTCTAATATGATTTATGAAAATATAAAACTAATTGTCGCATGTAAAACATAGTACCTATTAGTTATTCATTATTCAAATGGTCCGTCTATCATCGGATCCAGGTAGACCACTTGGATTTGAGGAAATCGTATAAGGATCATTCACAACGAGGGTGCTACCAACAAGGGCACTAATTGCGGGGGCAATACTCAAGGGGATGTAGTCGTGGAGGCATCACTATCAAACCTCGCGACTTTGGACAATTGGACTAATAGTGCCGCTTTCGCGTACATCATCACTATCAGTCACACGATCAACATTAGAGACAAGATCACTAACACCACGATCAAATCCACCCAATCCATGAGCCATGATTAAAAAATAATACCTAAAACGAGTCTAACAAATGAATAAATATTCGATAAAAAATATATTATAAATTAAAACAAATAAAATTCAACATGTCCAAAATGGACAACAAAAATCAAAAAAATATTTAATTAATAAGTTTCCTAAACAATTAATAAAATTTTGACAGAGTATTTTTGTAAATTGCATATTTTTCAATGAACGAATACTTCAAATGATCGTAAAACAACAAATTAAATAAACCAACATTCAATTTGTATACATCAAGACCAACAATTGTCTCGGATACTCTATTAAAATAAAATCACAAACTCTTCCTTAGAGCTACTTTGCAAAAATTAAACTAGCCTTATTTTCCCTCAACCCTCATAGGTCTTTGATCCCTCGGAGTTCGATATACTACGATGTATATCGACACATTTCAATAATTATATGCAAAATAATTAAATTAATTAATTCTAATTCTAACATAATTAAGTTTAAAATAACAATAAATTAATAATTTATAATATAAATAAAGTTTTAATTCAAAGAATTAAACAACATCAACCAAATTAATTAATCAAAATAAATCAAACTAACTTAATTAATTATAATTCTAATCAAATTAAATTTAAAATAACAATTAACTAACAATTTCTAATATAAATAAAGTTTTACTTCAACCAATTAAAAAAATTAACCGAATTAATTAATTAATCATAAATAAAATTAGCTTAATTAATTCTAATTCCAACCAAATTAAATTTAAAATAACTATTAATGAACAATTTCTATCATAAATAAATTTTTAATTCAACCAATTAAACGAAATTAACCTATTTAATTAATTCTATTTCTAAACCAAAATAAATTTAAAAAAACAATAAACTTCTAAATTACAATATAAATAAATTTTTAATTCAGCCAATTAAACAAAATTAACCTATTTAACTAATTAATTATAAATCTAATTAACTTAATTAATTATAATTATAACCAAATTAAATTTAAAATAAAAATTAATTAACAATTTCTAATATAAACAAAGTTTTAAATCAACCAATTAAACATAATTAACCTAATTAAAAAATTAAATATAAATCTAAATAACTTAATTAATTATAATGCTAACCAAATTAAATTTAAAATAATAATTAACTAAAAATCTATAATATAAAAAATATATATAATTAAACATAATTAACCTAATTAATTAATTAAATAAAAATAAAATTAACTTAATTTATAAAATTTAAACAATTAATTAACAAAATTAATATATTTCAACCAATTTAACACAATTAACCTAAGTAATTAACTAAATTTAAATAAAATTAACTTAATTAATTTAAAATAAATTTTGATTAAATTTAAATTACAATGAATTAACTAGCAATTAACAAAATTTAACAATTTAACAAATTAATCAACCAAATAACCTAACAATTAACAAAAATTAATAATTTAACAAATAAATCAACAAATAACAATTAAACATGTACATAATCATAAATCAAGTAATTAAACTAAAATTAACCTAACAATTACAATAAATTACTAACTTTAATTAAGAAAAATAAAAAAGAGAAAAAATATACCTAATTTGAATGAAATTACACCAAGAAAAGGGAAGAAAAAACGAGTTTTTTTTTTAGAAAAGATTTTAGAGTGGGTGTAGATCGATCGAAAGTAGAGGAGTAGAGTTTAGGGGTGGTTTGGAGGGGGTGGGAGAATGGCAACGTGGCTAGAGATGGAGATGGAGAAGAAAATGGGGGAGATGGAAGAAGAATAAAGTTAAATTAGGATTAAAAATAGCCACCGATGAGATCCCCTTGCTATTTAGTGACGGACATTTACGTCTATCGATAATTCGTATTAAAATGTTTGCTAGTTTTGCGTAGCCGGCCTCCATTTTTTCACATATAGTGATGGATGCAAGTGTCGTCGTTAATCCGTCGCAAATTGACGGTGTTCGTCACTAGTCCATCACAAATTAAGCGAGTTTTATCTTTAAAAAAATCCATCTAATTTTGCTAAAATTCTCACATTTAGCGACAAATTTTTCAGTCGTTATATTATGAGGGATCTGTTTTTTATTGATGGAGTATTCGTCGCTAAATCACAATAAAAAAATTAACAAAGGATTTGCCATTTTGTCGCTATTTTTTTTTTTAAATTTGTTGTTAAACCGTGTCTAAAACTCTTATGAAGATTTTATTGTCAAATTTAGCGACTTATTAATGTCGGTCGCTAATAAATCGTCGTTATTTCATCTATTTCGTCGATGATTTTAACGAGTCGTTATTTTGTCGTTATTTACTTTTTATTTAGCAACGAAAGTATGTCCGTCCCTATTTAATGAAATTCTGGTAGTGGTTGTTATGATTAAAATATTTTTATGTAAAATCAAAATCTTTATTTCACAACTTCTAACATTTAGCTTTAAAAAATTCCAAAACAATTTGTAGAAGTTTATCAAATACTTTTAAAAAACATTTAAAACAAAGAATTAGAGTTTCCAAACCGACACTAAGACTTCATTAATGTTATAATGAATAAGCATCAGTATGTAATCTCCTCGTTAGACTAAACATTCAAATTTATTTTTCAATGTTTTTAACACACACACCCGAAATTTCTCTGAACATTCAATTAATCATATATATAAATCCTCTTTATATAATTATAATCATTCATTTGCTATGTAATTTTTTTCGAGCTACCACTGACTATATAATGGCTAAACTTGGAGTAAATTATAAATTAATTATTTTTGTTTTTCTAAAATAAATTAAATAGTACCTTTGGTTTCAAAAAACTAATTAAGTAGTTTTCATATTTTTATATTTATTTGTAACTTAATTATTTTTTAATCAATTTTTTTTTAAAAATAAGTAAAAAAATATAAATGGATCAATGGATAAATACATTTTTAGAACAAAACAATATTAAAATAACAACGACCAATACTCAGAAAAAATAATTAATTAACTTTTGAAATTAAAAAAAGACAATTCAAATTGTTTTGAAAAAAAAACCATAATTACAAAATAAGTTTTTAGTTAAAAATATGGATAAAAATAAATAAATAATGTTTTTTAATAAAAAATTATAAAAATATAAAGAATAATTAGTCAAAGATAAAATTTTGATTAAAAAATAATAAAATTGAATAATTTTTATTTAGTTTTGATTTCATATATTTTAGTAGATATATAATATAATAAGAGATATTAAAATAAGATAATTTTTTCAAAATAATTTTATTTATTTTATTCGATCATTGCATAATACGGATTAAAAAAAAAAAAATGTTTACTCGAAATGAAAGGGCCAAATCCCTAAGGCTGAGTCTCGATGGACCCAAGCGCAAAGATGATGAACCAAATTAACCAATGGAGAGCCAGAGCTAGCGAGTCTTCCTTTCCGTTTTCCAGCTTCCGCTCATGCCTCTCTTAAAAACTCGAGCATAAACAAATCCCTAACTCCGTTGGCTGCGAGGGAGCCAGCTCCGGAGTCGTCCTTTTTATTTGCAGCAGGTATTATTATATCTCTTTTAAATAATTTCACTCCTTAATTTTTTTTTCCAATCAGTTTGGCTGCGAGGGAGCCAGCTTCCATTTAGGGTTTCTCGCTGACCGTTAGCTTGAAAGACCAACAATCTATTACGAAATTACTCTTAGATTAAATATTCCCGCAGCTAGGGTTCTTATAGATTCCATGGCTTTTTAGAAATGCTTTCAGGAATTATTTTTGTACTTCAAGAGAAACGGAAATTTTTATTTTTTAAGTTTTATTCATAAATAGATATAATTGTGCAAAGTTAGGGTAAATGATGTCTTACACTTGATCTCTGAACTTCAGGTAAGTTCATTTGTTGACAATTTCATTCACTGATACCCGTGTCTTTGCACTTTTTTTTTTTTTTTTTTTTTACATTTTGATGTGTAATTTTTATTTTTTTAAAGAGGAATGTGAAACGTGGAATTTATTTTACCGTTGTGGTTGCTAGTAGAAAAAAATGATCTTGCAGCCATCTGTTTTTCTTTTCGGGTTCAATACTATGTTTGATTTTGTTTGGAACTATAAAGGAAAAAAAGAGCTGATTTTAAGCCATCGTAGCTCATGATAGTGCTAAGACAGGGCAAATGATGTCTTACACTTGATCTCTGAACTTCAGGTGAGTTCACTTGTTGACAAGTTCATTACTGATGCCCATATATTTGCCTTTTTGTTTGGTCCTCATTCAGCTCTTTACGAATAAGTTGAGAAAATTATGAACCTGAAGTTTTGAAGGAGTGAGACTATTGTAATTGCTCCGAGAAAAGATTGACTATGACAAAAACCAAAGAACAAGGTTAAAGGGATGTTTTGTTAATCTGCTGTGATGTTTTAAGCATGGTTTTATTCTTCTTATGCTGCTCTGTTGCAACTATAAGTAATTATTTTGAACTTGTTATTGACACTGAATGATTTGTTAAACAACACGATGGTTTTAAAATCAATGTAGCAATTCTCTGCAAAGGTGACAATATTTGTAGCTGTGAGTCATTTGTGGCATCTGTACTTGGAGCTGAATGTGAATTTGCTTGCTTGCTGTTGTTGTTTATTTGATGCATTTGTCCATTTGCAGGCAAGAGAAATGGGTGATAAATCAAAGAAGAATTATGTGGCCAGGCGGGATGTGTTTAAATGGACAGAACGTATGGATGATGCCTTCATTGATGCACTCATTCGCCAACAAAGGCTGGGAAACAGGGTTGATAGTGTTTTCACCACTGCAGCCTATGATAATATGGTGAAGGAATTGCGTGAAAATATTGGCATGCCATTTGAAAAAGATCACTTGAAGAATCGTTTGAAAACCCTCAAAAATAATTTCAAAGAGTGCCTTGACATTTTTAATGGTGCAAATGGTTTTGCCTGGAGCCCTGAAACTAAAATGTGGAGTGCGGAGCCTGAAACATGGATAGCTTTTGTAAAGGTTTGTTTACATTTTCTCTCCTGTCATATATCTAAAATTTAATTGCATCAGTACTTGTGGAATTGATGCCTCAAGTATGCTCCATCTTAATATCAGGCAAAACCTAATGCAAAAAAATGGATGACTACGCCAATTGCCCATTATGATAAGCTGTCCCTTCTTTTTGCAAAAGATAGGCCCAAGTCAAATGGTGCTAATACTGCGAAAGAGAAACCAGGCCGGTGGGATAGTTCTGAAAGTCCGTACTTATTTGATGCTTTTAACTTGCCAAACGAAGTTACGCTTAACCTGGAGGACTTAAACGAGATGAATGATGGTACAAGTCAGTTAGCAACTCCTGTAGAAGCAAATTCCCATGCAGATTCTCAAGCGCTTTCTCATTCTGCAACATCATTGAAAGGCAAAAAACGTAAGGCATCAAGTGTAGGTGCAATTGAGAGAGAGTTTAAAAGAATAAAGGATGCAATTAAAGATGTTGCACAGGCAATCAGGGAGGGAAATCTGATTGCCGAGAGAGGACGCCCTCATGTTTACTCCGAGCAAGAAGTCTTTTCAGAATTAACGAAGATAGGAGTTGAAACACATCTACGCTACAAGGCCTACTCTTTCCTTGTTGCAAATGCTTGGAGGGTAAGGGCTTTCTTTGGTTGCCCACCTGAGGAGCGCAGGGAATTTTTGCTGCACATTATGTATAGCCCTGATGACTCTTGATAAAGTTTGTGTTCCTGTTAATGTTTGCAGTGTTGGTAGGGGAGAGTTTTTCATTTTTTCAAAACAAGTAACTCCGTTCAATAGTTTTTTGCTTTTTGCATTTGGTTGGGGATTAGGATAGAGTAATTGTTACCCAATCTTGTACATACACGATGACTGATAATTGGAAAAGCTAGTACAGTGCTGCTGTTTGTGTTTCAGTTATAGAAAATAATTAAATTTGACTGAAGGCATGGAGGAAAAACCTATCCATTCACCACCAAAGCAGAAGTGCCATTGTTTCCCCATGCTCACGGTCATATTGATTGTTTTTCTGTTGATCATGTTGATTGTTAAATGGTGTAAGTTAAAAATTAGCTTTTTTTATTTTTGATAAAATGAATTAATTATTTTTTTCGTTCAAAAATTAACTAATTAATTAGTGTTGATGGTGTTATTTTTATATTATTTTATTTTAAAATTTTCATCAATTATTTCATATTTTTATTTATTTTTTATCAAAATAATTGAAAAAGAAAGAAAATGATTAAGTTATAAGAAAATTTAAAAATTTAGAGATTGAATAAGTAGTTAGATTATTTAATTCGTTTTCTGAAACTAAATAGATTAATTTATAATTTACTGTTGTTAAATGTAGCAAATTCTACGGTCTTAATTTGTAGTTTGTAGCCCACCCCATGGCATCGGTAATTGTCAAAAATAAATTATAAATTAGTTTTTTATTTTAAAAATGAATCATTTAATTTTTTAACCGGTCGTTATTATGTTTAATTTAATATTATTTTATTTTAATTTTTTTTTATCAATTTTTCATAATTTCTATTTGTTATTATTAATTTTTATTTTTAACAAAGAAAATTAAAAAAGAACATAAAATGAACAAAATGATTAAAGAATTATTTTTTGAAAAAAAATTAATTCGTTTTTCAAAATTAAAATGACTAGTTTACAATTTACTCAGTAAAACCAAGGTCTATAAACCATAAAGCCGTGTTTGGTAATGGGTTGCCTCTACAGAGCAGATTTTGGCAGCTGATATTGTTCATCGAGCAGAAATGTGAGCAAGTCATATGAACGACATGTCTTTACGCCACAAATGAGAGTCATTCGCAGGTGATGAACTTATCCTTTGTTTTAAAGGAAAACGACATGTCGTCATCACTGTTTTTCGCACCAAAAACAGGCATACCTTCAGAGAGAAAACAGAGAGAGAAGAAAATTCTGTGCAGAAGAAAGATTCCAAGAGAAAGGGAGAGGAAGAAAGTATCGATAAGTCGAATGGTTGATGCTCGTTAAGCTCTTACTTTCCATTTCATGAAGTGGCTCTCTGTTGCTGAGAAGTTCTAGCCGGCAAGTCATCTAGAGTAGGTGGTCTACCAAATGTTCGACGAAATTTCTGAGAGACACTGGGACACATTTATCGCATTTTAATGTTTTTTGAAATCCAATTTCAAAGACAATGGATTGCAATTTCACGCCCATCTGTTTATGCCCTATATTTCCAATGGCAAGTGATGTTTCAAAGAGGAGTAGCATAACTTTGATGGCCCATTCCAGTACAAGAATCTGCTACAGAAAGATACCTAAAAACATTCGTTATCCGCGACGCTCCAAGCTTCCTCCGGATTTTGGGGTTAATCTGTTCTTGAAGAAGCCTCAAACGGATTCAATTCAAGATCACAGTAATGAGTTAACTGAAGAGGAGGAGGAGGAGGACGGAATCGAAGAAAATAGTGGCGATTTAGTTTGGGAATCAAAAGAGATTGAAGCAATATCATCTCTTTTTCGTGGGAGGATCCCTCAAAAACCTGGGAAATTAGGTAGAGAAAGACCTCTCCCTCTTCCTGTTCCTTACAAGTTAAGGCCTTTAGGACTTCCTACACCCAAAAAACATGTTAATAAAAAGGTTTCTTTGAGACGGGCATCTGTATCCCGTCAAATCTACAAGAACCCAAGTTTTCTTATCGGTTTGGCCAAGGAGATTAAAATTCTTAACCCGGATCAAGATGTGTCTGTAGTTCTTGATAATTGCTATCGTTACTTGCGTAAGGGGTCATTATCGTTAACCATTCGAGAGTTGGGTCATTTGGGTCTTCCTGAGAGAGCTCTGCAGACGTTCTGCTGGGTTCAGAAGCAACCTCAGCTTTTCCCTGATGATCGTGTTTTGGCTTCCACGGTTGAAGTTTTGGCGAGGAATCATGACTTGAAAGTGCCATTCAACTTGGAGAAGTTTACTAGTTTGGCTAGTCGGGGCGTGATTGAAGCAATGGTTAAAGGGTTGATTAGAGGTGGTAGCTTAAAGCTTGCCTGGAAGCTTATTTCAATTGCCAGGGATGGTAAAAGAATGTTAGACCCCAGCGTTTATGCAAAGATTATACTGGAGCTGGGGAAGAACCCTGATAAACATGTGCTTGCAGCAGCATTGTTAGATGAACTTGCGGAAAGAGAAGATTTGAAGTTAAGCCAGCAGGACTGTACTGCTGTAATGAAAGTTTGCATTAAGCTTGGGAAATTTGAAGCTGTGGAAAGCCTGTTTAATTGGTTTAGACAATCTGGGCATGAGCCAAGTGTAGTTATGTACACTACTCTTGTTCACAGTCGTTATATGGAGAAGAAATATAGGGAGGCTTTGGCTGTGGTTTGGGAAATGGAGGGCTCAGATTGTCTCTTCGATCTCACAGCTTATCGTGTGGTTATAAAACTTTTTGTTGCGTTGAATGATCTACCGAGGGCTGTAAGATATTTTTCGAAACTCAAGGAAGCAGGTCTCTCTCCAACATATGACATATACAGGAACTTGATTACAGTTTATATGGTTTCTGGACGGCTGGCAAAGTGTAAGGAAATCTGGAAGGAGGCAGACATGGCAGGATTCATGTTTAACAAGGAAATGGAAGCAAGGTTGTTGCAACTTAAAAGAGAAACGAGGTTAGTTGAAACACACTCAGAAAAACACTGGCATTACAAATTTAGTACAAGAATGAAGGAATTACTTGGCAGCTAATAATTTCTGATGTGCAAGATTTGAAACAATCCACTGCTAATTTAATTAGGATGACATGAATCAGCTTTTTATCGTTTAATTATTCATGCATAGAGGTTTACCCAGTTGAACAATATTACACGAACACATTGCTAATGTTAGTTTGAACTTATCTTGATACCTGGTAGAACAATTGACAAACTCTCACCTAGATCAAGTAGCTGGTGATTGTGATTTAAGGTGATTGTTTTTGTAGCTTCTTGGATCCTTCAGATAGTAGTATTACATTGTTCATAAAAAAATGACCTTCATTTTTTGTTCGTATTCCATATATGGAATTGCGTAACTGACATAAATGAATGTGATACGCCATTTTACCTGCCAACCCACATTGACAGAATGCATCAACCAAGCAGCACAGACAAACATATAATTAATGAATGCGCCACCTCTTATTTAGATACTCTTAATCAGTCCAACCATTTCTATCTCATTCTAATTCAGCTTTTGAATGTGATAGTTCACAGTGCGTTCTTTCCAGACGTTCTTTTCCAGATAAATTTCATAAAAGCTTACTTCTCCACTTGCTCTTATGGTCAATGCAGCAGTGCTCCTTGTGCCATAAAATCCCTGTTCATCAGACAAAATAAGTATTAATCAATGATTATAAGGCCAAGGGTTTTCTTGGAGTGATTATGTTATAAATCAAACGTTAATTTTTACCAGTGGGGTGTCTATTTCAACAAATATGGAGCTTAGATTGAATTCCCAATCAATAGAGCAAATACCCGGCAACCTGCTTTTATCAGCCTTAACTCTGTCCCTCATTAGTTTTTCCAGCACCTCTTTCACTGGTATTTCACTATCACCATATTTGTCAAGCAGATCCTTAAAATTCAGTCCCAGGCGCTGTACCTGCAGAGGAAAAAAAGGGCCAATTGAATATTTGGTACTTCAGAAGTGGTGTCCTTTCTTATCAAGAATAACCTACTTTAATAGACTCTTCCACATGCCAATTTGGCCTTCTTCTTCTTTTTCCCCTGCTTTACCAGCATTTTTAGTTTTATCAGAGTATTAATGAAGTGCAATGCACTTTTTACCTTGTGCCAGGGGGAGTCCAGCTTTGCATTTGAAAGCACGTGAAGGCCAGGAGAAACCTCTTGAATGACAACAGGTTCACCTTTGGGCCTGTTAGAGAGATAGACCATGCTTTTCGATGAAATGTCAGCTAAGATCAGGTTGAACCCATTGTACTGACGGGCATCTTTCACCAGTCCCTCTGCAAATTCCTTTGGAGTCTTTGTGCTCTGCAATGTTTTGGAGAAAAAAATAAGTGGGGAGTTGGCAAATCTGTAGAATCAATCTTCCGGTCAATTCTCCACATCTTCTACATGTTCCTACAATTATCCTTTCATGTGCATGTCACTGCCCGGATCTTAGGTAATGTATCTAGTCTGCAGTTCTCATTTCAAATCAAACATTAAGTATAAAATATTTCCAATTATGCATAAGTTTGCAGAATTTACTTCACCCCAATATGTTGGAGTCAGAAAGGCATGGAGATGGTGAGATGGTCCCATTGTGAAAATTATTCCGTACATCTAAATTTTTACCACTTGATTATGTATGGTATGGAGTAAAAAAGGTAGAAAGTTACCTCCTGTACTTAAGTTTGACATTTATTATTAAAAATAGGGTAAAGTGCTACCCTCGAGGAGGGATGGGTAAAGGAATTTTCAAGGGTATTTTTGTGTACTTTCCTCTCTTTTTTTAATTTAATGTTACCTTATTCTTACTTTTTGTTTCATTCTAACTTGGACCACAAGCATATATGATTCTTTTTTTAAAAAAAATCATATTTAATTTCAAATTAATTTATTTATATTGGGATCCACCATTACTCTTCTTTTTTTTAAAAAAAAAAAAAAAAACTCCTACGAAACATCCTTGAAACCTCACCATTTAACACCTTTTATATTGTTTTTACGCTCTTAACATTTCATCCTTAAATCTTATCCCTTAAACGTTTACCTTCTAAATTTTTAGCCATCTATCAAACACAACCTCAAAACCTAAAATTGCCTCGTCAATTGTCATGCTCATGCAGCCCACATAAAGTACGGCAATCTTTTGGTAAAAAAAGAAAAAGAAAAAAATACAACACAAACTAATGGCCACGGGTTTAGAGACTAAAAGAGTAAAAGTTAGATGTGTAAATCTTAGGTGAAGTCAACTTCCATGACATAGGACCAATGAAAGTGCTATTATCAACTTGATAAAAGCAAACCTTTTTGGTCTGATATATGAATAAGAGTTGAAAGTGTAAAGATTTGGTACTGCTCGTTAATCTTCCATTAGAGCATCTATCTGTTAATTCGATGTTTCCAATGTTGGACTTCGATCTATTGTTTAAGATTATTTGATTCTGAGCTAGGGACAAGACCTTATTTTCTAAGCTAGTTTCTGGAGACAAGCAAAGACAAACTGGATGGTTCAAGAAATGGTATGGTTACCTCCAAGAAAAGAACAGGAAGTTCCCCCCGACTCTTTGCCTCAGGGACTGTATGGAGCTCGAGCACATTTGTAAGGAAAGCCACTCTTCCTGTTCTTGAACAAGCCAGCCATGTTCCTCCTGCTACGGCATCTCTTCCTCCCAGTATTTCACAGCCATCCCACCATCCTACTGCCTCTGTGGGCCTTCATAAAACCAAGAAGGAAACAACCTCATTAGCATCTCCATCAAGTTACTATTCAAAACACGCAAGAAAAAACTAATGAAACCAACAAAGTTGAGCTTGCCTTTTGTGATACTCATCTCTGTTTTGCAGGAGAAGCAGAGGATAGAGTGGATGAGCTTGCCAAATAAAAGCTGCTATGCACATTGTTCAATTCAATGGACTTGCGGTAAAAAAAAATATGATAGAAGAAAGAGAAGAAGAAGAGTTCGATTAGATACAAATTAAGGAGAAGAAAGAGAAAAAATGAGCATCGAATAGCTATGTGCTATGTTTGTATGTTTTTGACAAAACCGATAATTTATAAAGCAAATGCTGCACCGAAAAAAAGTCCCTTTGATCTTGTGGGGCCCATAATTGTTTAGTCTTTAGGATATGGATGAATGTGAAAAATAAAAAAAAACCAAAACTTTTTAGACTAAATTCTAAACTAGTCCCTCTGTTTTTTAGACACGAACTAATCCGTCTTTTTGTTTTAAAATTAATTATTTGTTTTTTAATCGTTTTTTTTTTAATTTGTAACTCACAAACTTAAAGCTTCTAACAGAACTAGTCTAATAATATTTAAACCTATAACCTCTTGTTGTAAAAAATCACTATCACTAGGTTACAAACTCTTTGGTTTTTAATCGATAATAACTATGCTTAATTTACTATTAATTTATTTTAAAAAATATCTTTTTTTCTCATTAATTCTTCCATGTTCCTTACTTATCATTTCATTTTTCAATTTTTTAAAACAAAAAATAAAATAAATTGAAAATATTAAGTTACAAGAAAAATTAAAATATAAAAACTAAATATTTAGTTTTGAAACAAGAGGGGCTTATTAATTTGTTTATACAAACTAAAAGGACTGGTTTATAATTTACTCAACTTTGAGTATACGTAGTTATCCATATTTATGGTGGGCCGTAAACTACAGGCGCCACCAAATGAACCAATGGCGATTTTGATGGGTATTTTTTCTTAATTTATAAATAACGGTCCTCGTTTAATAATTTTGTATGGTGTAATTATCAAACATCAAAAGCAATTGCACGTGCTTAATTAACAGCTAAATCAAGCAAGGGCGAATCTTTCATAAGCAAACAACGGTTTCCAGATTAAATCAACCTACATTCATTAATAGACTTTTGCCCCAAAAAAAGAAAAAAGTTGAGATGGATGTAATTTGTAGGTCTTAAGCTTTATTGAGTGGGACAGGAATATCAGAAAATTCAATGACGATAAGCATTGAGTTTTCGTGGCTATAGCCATGTGCTAGGAAATTAAGGAGTCTCTTTTTTATACGTATAAATAAGAGTTTTATGTACGAAATTTCAAAAGAGAAAAGGAATATGAAATATCATTTGATCTACAAGTTCATTGAACGATATTATTGAAATTCTTTTTTATAATACTCAAACAATAGTTAGCATTTTTGTTGGTATCATCCTTCTCTGGATGTTAATGCTGTTGCTGATATATATATATATATATATATATATATATATATATATATATATATATATATATATATATATATGTTCTAATTTTTTTTTTTTTTTTTTTACCTCTGGAAGAAAAAGTTTATTGACAATAACGAGTTTGTTGAATCATTATCAAGTCTATTTTGCTCCCTCAATTCTAGTTTCAAGATTTGTTTTAAAAAAAATTCTTGCATGATATATATATATAGTGATGATTTAGTTTCGTGTGTACTGAAATTAAATCAAAATTTTCAATTTTTTTGAGATATATTATGCTAATTTTATCGTATTTTATAATAGCTTGTAATTTGACGATGCTTGAAATGATAGATTTGATAGTTAATTAAGACAATTTGCTCAATCTTTAACCGCTCACACATTAAAATAAAAAATCCAAAAAAAATTTCCTTAAGAATTTAATCTTGGATGGCTAAGGTGAAATTTTTTTTATTTATAAGCTAAACCAATTTATATCCTTTTTTATTATTATTTTTGCAACTCCTACCTTCTTTTATTATTATTATTATTTTATTCAGATATTTTTACGTCATATTAAAAGTAGAACTAATTATATATATATAAAAAAATAATAAAATTTAACTGTTTTTAACTCGCATAATTTCAAAATTTAAATTCTACACGGTAAGGAAAAAAAAGTATTTGAAATCAACTTTGCTTAACATTGTACTACCGACTTTTTTATTCTTCATTTATTATTCGAAACCCTATAGATAGGGACAATTTTCTGTAGCCGTCCACAAAAAGCAATTGCCGAAGCTAAAAATTTACAAGCATAAATGCTCAACTATTTTTCAGGCCTGTAATTGTCCTTTGTGAAGTTGGAAACACAATAATTAATGCATAGTTGGTTTTGCTGTGGGTACACACAATAATATGTATTTGAAGCAAAATATGTAATTAATGATTCGATCTAATATTATATAGAGTAATTCTTTAACTTATATTTTTAATATACATTAAATATTAATTTATCATTTTTAGAAAATTTCAAACTAAACTATTCGAATTGATTACATAATTTATAAATAAAAACTTTATATTTGACCGACTTGAAAAAATATTTTACAATAAAATGAAGATCACGTGAATAATTTCAGTTATTTATTTTGAAAATTTTAACAAAATTATAGATTAAAAACTTAATAGATATTTAAAAATAAAATTAATTCAAGTGAGATATAAATACTAATTAAAAAATGATTTTATTACATAAAAATATATCTAGCTATTAACCTAAAAAAAAAGCAAAATGAGAGAGGAAAAAAAGAAAAAAAGAAAGCCATCCCAGAATTTGCACCAACATATGCGGCACTAGGAGGTGGCAATTAGAAAGCATCACGTGTATGGAAACAAAGAGATACGACATCTACCAAACTATATCCCAACTTTTTTCAAGTCGGCCAGCTTAAATTCTTCTTTTCATGAATGATTCAAGCAGGCAACAACGTCCCATCACCTCATTGTGGTTTAATTATCCCCTTAAACTCCTCTACTCGTTTTGTTTTTGTTTTTTTGCTCATTTTTAGCAATTACATCTGTTTCAGTTACTCTTTGGTCCATCTTACGGACTTGAAAAGGAAACTTTAACCCAGACATTTAAAGCTAATCATAACGTGATAATTTATTAATAAAGTTCGTGATTTGATTTTTGTATTTTGTATCCTTAAAAACTTATTTTTAGAATATACGAAATTATAGGTTGGGAGTGCTCTTTAATCATATTTAGGAAAGAATTATTTTTAAGAGGAGCAAAAACTATTTCTAAATGCATCTGTTTCCCAATTTCCTCTTATTTTTCATATGAAATAAATGTAAAATTTCCTTCTATTGAAAAAAAAAAAAAAAAGTGAAACTTCCCTGTATTTTGTTGGTCATACGAACAAAAAATGTAGAGTTTTGTAACTTCAAGGAAACTCCAATCAGTGAGACAGTTGGTGGGGGTTAAATGATGCTAAGGTAGTTTTAGGCTTCAATGGCCCAGTGGGCTAATTCTGGGACTCGAAGCTTATGCCTTGGCCCAGTTATTATCTATTAATTGTTTTTTTTTTTTTCTCATTCAAAATATAAATTAGGTTTCGTTAAGAACTGGCCATCCTGCGATGTTCACAAACCGTTGCATGCTTTTAAGACTTATAAATTGGTTAAATTGTAAAGTATCTTTGTAAATGACATGAAAAAACAGATATCTTTTGGAATTAAAAAAATTTATGTAAACAATATGATTTTTTGAGTTTGACTATTTTATTATGATTCCATTAAATAATTGACCGAAAAATTCATAAAAATTCTCTTAATTTTAATCCAACTTAGTAAAATATGTTTACTAATTGAGAAAAAAATTATTTGAATATACAATGTCTCACTTGCAATTTATTTTTTTAGATCTATGTGATGGTTTGGATTTTACGATTTTTATTAAACTACTAATCTTTTGATACCATATTAAGTTAGGGAATTGAAATTGATTTTTATTCAAAAGATTTAAATGTTATGATAAATGATCATTTCTCAACTTTATATATTATTTATATATTTAACGCAAGATATGTTATCTAATAAAATTTTAATAAAATTTTTAAAAAAGATATATTCAAAATACTATATTGTTTATGACTAAAAATTAAGAAAAAGTTAGTTGTGAAAAATATTTATTTTTTAATTCAAATTCAAGAATATTTATAATTTAACCATATATGTTTATGGATACAACATAAAACATAAGCTTGTATTGCATGTTCAATGTATTGGGGAAGGCAAGTAGAGCAATTAAACAATATTTAAAAAGAAACTAACTACAACAGAAAGAGCGCTCTTATTACAAAGAAAAACATAGCTTTACATTTCTAACCCAACAGTCACGTGATCAAAGTGTGAAGTATACCACAAGATCAAAATCCAATATTAGAAAAGTAAAGTATCTTCTTATAGATATCTTTATCCCAATTCTTTTCATCTTTTACATATAAAAAAAATAGTACTAAAAAAAAATGCACTAAAATCCATTTCGATCACGCGTCTCTCGCACCCCACATCATGTGACCATTTCTCTTTGGCGGGCCGTACGTTTCACACGTACCAACAGTTCCCACAATAAAAAATAAAATACTTCTACTACTCGAAATGAAAAAAAAATAAAAATAAAAAAAAATAAACACAAAAATAAAATAAAAATAACGCCTGTTTGGAGAGAGAGAGAGAGAAAGGGGCAGAAAGAGGGAGAGAGAGAGAGAGAGAGAGAGAGGAAGAGGAATGGGTGAGATAGCGGGTGAGATAGCAGATACAACAATGAAGAAGAAGAAGAAAAAGGGACGGCCTTCTCTTTTAGAGCTTCAAAAACGGTCTCTCAAGCAACAACAATTACAAGAACAAAAAAGCCCTAATTCTCTTAAAAACCCTAATTCTCTCAATTCCGATTCTATCCTTCCTAACCGTCGATCCACCCGCCGCAGCTCTAATTCCTATGCACCAGAGTGGATTGACGGAGACGACGATGAAGATGACGACGAAGACGATGAGCGTAAAGAGAAGAAGCATAAACTGTTGCGGGGATTGAATCCTCAAAAAAATAATGTTCAGAATTCCAATTCGCTGGGTCCTTCAAACTCTGATTCGAATGCTGATGGCGGTAATCACGAGGAGGGAATTAGGAGGCGCAAGATCAGCGACGTTCGTGTTGGATCTGATGATTTGGTGATTATCTCACCGAGAATTTTATTTATTTATTTTTGTTTTTATTAGAAAATTTCAAAAAAGATCTTTTTGTTTTTATTTTGTTTTGTGTTTTGGATTTTTTTAATGGAATTTTGAATGATCTTTTTTGGATTTCGCGCGTTATTTGTTGTTTAAGTGAGTTGGATCGGAGTGTGTTGTTGTGTTTGACTCGGTCATTTCTTTCAGGATTTTAATTTACTAAAAGGTTTTGTATTTCTCTAGTATTTTATTTTTTGGAAATCTTGGTATTGGTGGATTTCAGGTTTCTATTCTATTAATTTATTTTCTTTATTTACCAAGTGCGAATATTACCATAAATATTTTATTCTTAGCTGTTTGTTGTATTTAATCTGTTGTCTGCCCAACATTATAGAAGCATAGACCTTGTTGTCTGAAAAGCTTAATTTGTCTTTTCTCTAATAATTCTAAGCTTGTTTCTCTTTTTGTACTTTCCCTGCTTTTACTGTAACTTTCCATCTTGTTTCTTCAATAATAATTTAAATCTCTGATTTTTGTGATTTATATTGAAGTGAAATTAATTTTTCTTACAGGGTGAAAAGGTTTTGAAAGGGACAGACACTCTTCATGGTATCAATTCAAACTCAAAATTTCATGAAAAGGGTTTTCTGGGAGTTCTTTAAAAAGTGTGTTGGGAAGTAATTAATTAAAACTGTGTCATTTATATATTTATGTGTGTGTTTGTGTGTACAGGGTCGTCGGTGGAGCCTGGTCCCACAACACCTTTGCCAGACAAAAAGTTGTTGGTCTTCATTCTTGACAGACTTCAAAAGTGGGTGTTGTTTTTAGCTGCGTAGATTTTTACTTTTCTTTTTGTAGTCTTCTTCTTTCGATTGAGTTAATTAGTTACTTTCAATTTGGGTTTTGACTGGTTTGGTTTTAAATTATTGATTGCAGGAAGGATACTTATGGGGTGTTTTCTGAGCCAGTGGATCCAGAAGAGGTGCATTTTATGCTTACTTTGCCGTGTTGTGTTTCCTTGGAAGATGATTGAATATTGGTTGATACTGGTTTGATTTTGGTGCAGCTTCCTGATTACTTTGACATCGTTGAGAATCCCATGGATTTTTCTACATTGAGGAAAAAGTTAGACGAGGGAGCTTACACCAACTTGGAACAATTTGAGGTTGGTTTGAGATTATATTCTTTTTTATATTTGATTTGTAGTTAACCTTCTGTTAGTGGAGTCACATCCATGACAATTTGAGTCTATGCATCGGGGATAGATGATCTGAGGATCTCCATGGTTGCCTCAACTTTTCTTAATTCTGTGGTTGGTTAGAGCTCTCTTGATATGTGTGGAACCTGACAGGAGATTTATACTTAAATCATAAGCATATGTTTGAATAAGAAACGAATTTTGTAATTAAGATATGTTTGATACTAAAACAACCGTTTCGCACTGGGATGGAGTCTAACTGAATAACAGACAAGAAATAATTCTACTCCTTTGAACAGTGTTTTGTTGAAACGCGTTTCTGAAGGTCAAAATTCTATGCTGGTATTTGGTTAATTGCTGTAAGAGCTGTTACATTAACACCTCTTTCTGGCAATTTGACAAGTACTACCACAATGAACTTATCTTCTCTGAAGGCTTTTATTTGCATTTCTTTTGATTGTTTGCTTCAATTTGCCCAGTAGAAAGTTTTTGATTTGCCTTGAATAGTTCATGTAGATATTTAAATGTTTCCTGCAATGTGTCCAGACCATTGGTCTTGTTTTTAATAACGTACCAAGCCCAGTCTGTTACTTTTGTATGGATTCCTAGCTAGCAATTACCAAGAGACAAAGAAATGGTACATTATGGACAAAATAGAAATGTGAAGTGAGGATTAGCAGTGATGTTGTGCAAAATGTGTTAAAAGTAATGCAACGAAGATCATTAACTGCATTTATATGAGTATTTTAATCCTGTGGACAAAATGAAACTGCACAAGGATGGATATAAGAAAAATGGCATTTTGTTTACCTGCCAACTAGATATTTGCCTTGAAATCAATTTCTGTATTCTTACTTTGTTTGCAGAAAAAATGTATGGTATCATTCTCACTGGTATTTGAAACTTGTGACAATTCTTTTGTGCAGAAAGATGTTCTTCTGATATGTTCAAATGCAATGCAGTACAACTCTTCCGACACCATTTACTTCCGACAGGTTTCGCTTCGTCTCAATTCTGTCACGATTCTATATAGTTCTACTAGTGTTATTTTTGAAAGCCATCATTTTTTACTTAGGCACGGGCCATGCAAGAAATTGCAAAGAAGGACTTTGAAAATCTCAGGCAAGATAGCGATGACAGTGAACCACAACCCAAAATTGTTAGGAGAGGGAGGCCACCAGGCCTTGGCAAGCTGAAAAAGTCACTTGAGAGGTCTCCTGTTGACCGTGTTGCTCCCGAAGCTTCCTCGGATGCAACTCTTGCCACTGGAGGAGATAACAATAGCTTGTCCAATGGTTACAATCTCAGAAGAAGTTCTTCATACAAGTACCAGCCTGCTGATGCATTGGTCAGGGCCTCTTATGTGTCCCACAGCAGTGAAAATTATTCTACCTGGGTGTCTGAATGGGAAAATGAATTTCCGGGTATGGGACAGCTTGACTCTGCTTCTTGCTTTATATTCTGTCTGCATTCCATTTGGAAGATTTTGCTATCTTTATCCAATAGCTATTGATGTGTTTACTTCTCTTGCAGCTTCTGTTGTCAAGGCAGTGATGAAGTATGGGAAGAAACCGTTTGTGATAGACGAGAACAAGCGTGACACCTATAAGCATCCTTTGGGCTCCCATGAGCCATCTGTCTTGACGACCTTTGAAGGAGAATTAAAGCAACTCATGGTGGTACGTTGGAAGAAACTTTTACTACTTCGTTTTGGTTTTCCCTAATGGAAAGTTAATGTTCTATCTGTTATCTCCTGACAATATGACTTCACAAACTTTTTCACATCCATTTTTTTAGGAATGAGTACATCTCTGCAGCATGTAGCCTTTGTCCATAATGCCATTTGCTTTAATCTATCCTTTTGCTTTACTTTTCAGTTTATAGGCAATTAATGGTTTCATCTATCGGTAACCTGATTTCATTATACTTTGATGTGCATCAGGTAGGTTTAAGCTCTGAGCATGGTTATGCAAGAAGTCTAGCTCGCTTTGCTGCTGATCTTGGGCCTGTTGTTTGGAGAATGGCTTCAAAGAAAATTGAAAGTGTCTTGCCAACAGGACTTGAGTTTGGTCCTGGATGGGTAGGAGAAAATAAAGCAATGGAGAAGCATAAGGTTTCAAACAACCCTGTATCTGATAACCATTTAAGCAGATTTCAACCTGCAACTTCTTCTAGTAGAGATGCAGCATGGAGTAGAGAAGACATACCAGAAACTATTGGTGGATTGAATTCTAAAAATGAGTTAACTACACTGAACAGTGGTGTTGGTGGGATGAAATCTGTGCCCTCTGTCCCGATTCAGCAGAAACTGATGATTCATCCCAATATGAATGGTTTCAGTGGAGGAGTTGGATATAATTCATCTCAAATGGGGATGGTGCGGCCCGTGGCACCTACAGGAAAGTTCGGTATGGAGCACCCTACAGTGCCTCCCCAAATGTTTGGTGTGGTTCCATCTAGCAACAATACCTTCCTTTCAATGCCTGGGAATGATTTTAATTCGAACAAAGCTACGCTGTCAGAAACTTCAAGTGGATTATTGCAGTCTGGAATTTCTCCAGCTGTAGGCTCCAGCTCTGACTCTCGTACATTACGCAATGTGGGATTTGGTGGCAAATCATCTTGGCAGGGATTTTTACCATATAATCAACAAGGTAATGTTCCATTTCCACCAGACCTGAATGTTGGATTCTTGGCACCTGGTTCACCTACTTCTAGCGTGCCAATTGGTTCACCACGGCAGCCAGATTTAGCATTGCAGCTCTGAGGTGGATCAGATCACTTTGCTTCTAATCAGCTCTCGTCGGTAATGTAGTTATTAGGCTCGAACCATTTCTAGAAAAAAAGAATAAGAAATTTACAGTGGCGAGTCATCTTTTAACCGAGGGTGGCTTGCAACTCCTTACTGGAATGATTCATAACATCAAATTGCGTAGGGGAAGAATTTTGTACAGATTAATGTATCATTTTTTTTAGGTTTAAACCACAGTTTTATACTAGTGTGGAACAACTGAACTCTTAATTTTTAGATATTTTCAGGATTATCATTGAAAATGACAGCAATGATATGTTATTTTAGGTGGATGTGTTGTTCCTTTCCCCATGCTGGTCGTGTTTGTTTTTTAACTGTGGAGTTTTTTAGGATTGTGAGGTGTGTTATATACGACTTCAATCATTCAATGGATGCCGATTTTGGTGATATTTAGGAGGTCAGGACACGGCATTTATGAAACAACTTTGATCTATTTAGAAGGTACTTTGGATGAGATACCTTTTCTTTTGCTTTTTCGATCTAGCTCTTCCTTGATCAATATTCTATAGCTTTTCGTTGTAACATGTTTGCCGATAGGTTTTCTCATTTGTAGCAAATTTCCACAAAATTTGTCAAAATTTAGATGCTGAACTTTGTGTAAAACAGAGAGAGAGAGAGAGAGAGAGCAAGCAGAGATTCAATTTTAGCAAGAGAACAATGGAAAGGAGGACTTCAGGTTAGTCTCTCAACTGTGTAATGATTCGTGAATAGTACCTAAACAAATTCCTCATTTGGGTCCTATCATTTATAATTATCATGAATTTTTAATTAAAAAAAAAAGTCTCTTCACTATAGCAGCATAGTTTTGCATTAGTATGTACTTTAAATTAAAAAAAAAAATTAACTATAGAGGAACTCGGTTTAAGAATTATAACAGGTGAGTGAACAAATTGAGAAAAGTTTTAGTTTGGAAGGATTGGTGAATATTTTTTCCAAAACAAAAGCAAGAAGAAGAAAGACGGGGATAAGCCCAATAAAAAGTGGATAGCCTATGGTCAACCATGACCATGCTTAGGGTATTACGTCTCTGTCTGCGGTTATATGTATATATATTCATGAAAGAGTAGATGGTGATGTGGTTAGCAATTAAATTACAAAAAAGAATATCAAGAATTTTGATTTTTCACTTTGATGATAAAATTTGTTTTAATTAATTGGAAATTAAAAAGATATTTTACGTAAAATGAATATAATTAATAAAATAATTTATTATTAGAAAATATCTTTAATTTATACGTACACATGATGTGTATATGTATATTTCTTTACCATGCTAGATAGTGTTGTGAAATTTAATTCATAAAATAATTTTATACTATATTTGAAAAAAATTCTATTAGTATAACTTAATTTTTCGTATGAGAGAATGAATGGGATAGCTATTTAAGATGGAATTAAAAAAAAAAAAAATCAACAAATATTTTTCTAAGAAATGCACTGTTGTGAATTGTGTGATAAAAAAGGTCACGGAAGTTGACTACCATTGTGCTATCAAAATTCAGTGGGTAAAAGCCACAGAAATATGGGCAGAGAGAAATATTGGGAAACCTCAATTCAATCCCTATCGTATATATTCTTTCTTATTTAAATCGTCAACCTATAAAATTCATTAATTGGATCTCAAATGTTTCAAAAAATTAGCAATTCGGTGTTTTTGTTGATCTTCATCAACTTTTTGTCAAATTTTCTCACTTAAATATAATTTATTGTTAAGTGTGGTATTCTTTTTGGTGATACTTGCATGGACAAATTAAAATTATTTGTTTTTTTTTTATATAACTTGTTAAATTTATTGTTTTTTTTTTTATATATTTGTAGGTAGTGGAGTATTTTTGGACAGAAATATAAGTTATTGTTGATGTTCATCAACTTTTTTGTCAAATTTTCTCACTTAAATATAAGTTATTGTTAAGTGTGTTGTTCTTTTTTGTGATACTTGCATGGACAAATTAAAATTATTTGTTTTTAATATAGCTAGTTAAATTTATTATTTTTTTATATTTATAGGTAGTGAAATATTTTTAGACTAGTTTTTTACATCAATCAAGATTAAATACAATATTTTTTGAGTTAACCTAGCACTAGAACAAACCTAATTTTTTTTATCAATTAATGACCATCTTTTAAGTCAAATTAGCCTATGCTTTTTACCGCTAAAGAATAATTATCACTATTTATTGGTGGATAATAAAAATTAAGTTTTAATTTTGATCATACCAAAATAACCCTTGACTACTAGAGCAAATCCCTTGATAAAAAGTTACGTTTTTTTATTTATATAGCTTGTCAATTACCTTTTTTATTTTCGTATTCTCCTAAACTCATTCCTGAAAAGCTTGAAGCTTAATTCTAAAAAATTAAAAAATAGAAAACCTTTGGAATCTATTTTACGAGGGTAAAAATAATTAATGGAGTCACGATGCATGAGGTATTCTGCAAGGTCATGCTACTAAGTAAAGTAAAATCCTCTTTTCTTTTCTTTTTCTTTTTTTTTGCAGAAAAAGGATGGCTTGTTGGTTATGTTTCCAAATTTTTAGAGATAAAAACGAAAACTTGTTTGTTTTGAAACTTTTTCTTTTTTTTTTTTAAAAAAAAGCAATACAAACAATCACTATCATCAATTTCTTTTTTTTTAAAAAAAAAAACCACTTATACAACTAATTATTGGTTTTTTAAATTTTGAAAAAAAAAAGAAACAATTTTTTTACCATTGTTTTCAAGCCTGGTTTTTTAGAACAATCTTTTAAAAACTGCGTATAATTTGAGATGATTGATTGATTCCAACTGCGCCAATTGTTTGCTTAAAAAGCCAAAAACAAGTTGCGCTCTAGCCTTCTCGATTCTTCATTGGTGTATCCATAGCTTAGTCAATGCAAGTTTATGAAAAGTCACATGTCAAGCAAATTAAGCAACACTTCATGTAGAAGATATATAGAACGTGCTGATCAGCCCAACAAATTTTATTTAAGCACATATTATATATGCATCATTATGGAACAAATTAAAGTTTTGAAAAATGAAATGATTTATATGCATTCATTGTATTAACAACACACACACACACATATATATATGAGAGTACACGTATACTTTAATTAAAAAATTAATGTTTCTTTTGTACCAAAAATAAAAAAATAAAAATTGACTTGCATGGTGAGCCAATTGATGTGAAATTAGATATTCATCAAAATAGAAATATAAAGCCTAGCTCCCAATATTAAAAAGGTAGGCTATATATTTTACAATCATTTTCTACACGTTGTATTCCCTCTCGTTGTTTTTTTAATAGTTATAAATAATAAATTATTATAGGATCAATTTTTGCATCAATCAAAATTAAGTCTATTGCTCTTTAAACTAAATAGATTTTAAAGGCCAGCTGGATTTTTTTTGAACTCACAAGCAATTCATGTTCGGTATTACATAAAAAAGATAAAAGAATTTTTCAAAAGTGAAAATCGAATTACTGACCTAATAAATTAAAAACTTTTTTTTTTACCATTTCACCTATAACCTTTAATGACCTTGTAGTTTCTCTTTTTACTCATATATATATATATATATATATATATATATATATATATATATTAAAATGATTTTATGCACAATTAGTTAAAAAAATGCCTTTTCATCCATAGTTTTTTCATTTATCATCTTTTTCTTTTTTTCTCTCAACAAGCATTATTCCAGCTCTCATTCGTATTAGCATAACTTCACGTCATCAATCAATTTAATTTGATGTTTTTGTTTCTTTCTCTCCACATTTATTATTCTACTCACATAAATTCTTATTCATTTGTATTAAATTTCTTAATCTTAATCAAACTAAATTAAAAAGATCTGAAAAGAAAACGCTCACCACCCCACAGTACTAGCTAGCACATTGAAATTGACTAGTCTGATGTTTGAATTAATTTTAATTAATGCCTCCTGTCACTAATTGCATTATAAAAAAAATATTCAAGGCTGCCACTAGCTAGTTAAATCTAGCTTATTAATTCCTTGCATCTGATTCTCTAAAATGCAATAAAATTCGTCAGAACTAGGGTTATGAATTCAAAAGGGAGAAATAGCGTTTTCCAATTGACTTCTGTCAACTACTAAACATGAATAAATGAATAAATCAAATATGATATCTTATGAGATATTAGGGTTAATAATTTAATCTGTTTTTTATATAATACATTAGGTGTTTAACACATGTTTATATCCTTAATTGAATTATTTTAGATTAAGTTATCAAAATTAGCCATACGATTTGCACATTTTTTACACAATGAAGTAATTTTTAATATAACCTTATATCCTTAAATGAATCATTTTAGATTAAATTATTAAAATTAATCATACGATTGAGACACAAATCGTTTATTTGAATTACTTGTAAGAATTTTTTTTTAAAAAAAATAGTCATGTATATAACGTGAATAATTAGAATAATTTGATCTGAAAATTTTCACAAAAGATAAAAATATAATAACATATTAGAGTTCTTATAAATATATTTTATGCCATAACTTGTACATGGGAAGATGTCATCTACATCCGGACACCAAATAAAACAACTTGCAAAACATGTTAAAGAATTTCAAAACGAAGCAAGTTCCTTTCTCTTCGGATCATTACCTAAACTGGCATGCATAAAACAAAGAGCAAAAAACAATGACAAATGAAATAAAATTAAGAGAAGATAAATTTCACTATTAATTCAACAACTTTAAGTTGTTCTGTATTTCTTCTTTCAATCATATTGTCATACAGTTTACAAACACCCCCACCAAATACATCCCCCAAAAAAAATTGCACTAACTAATTGAAAAAATGTGGTTAAATCTAGGGTTTATCTATGACCCCTCCTGTTCCTACTGAAAAATAAAGAGAAAAGAATAAAAGAAAAGGTTAATAATCATAGTTGCCAAGCCATTTTGGTTCCTGTCGTGGTTTGCTTCTTAAACCATCTTTGTGTAAGCAACTTCAACCGATTATCTTCCACTTCACAGAACATATTTTCCCACCCTGCTGGCTCTATTGCTTGAAACCCTAACCCTGGCGTCCTATCTTGCGAAGAGGGATTCAAAGTTTGTGTCCAATCCACTACATACGCCGATACTCTACGCCGAAACTTGGCCTTAAATTCAGACCATGCTTGGTACTTATAATGGTTCACCACAGCAACTTCTAAACTCACTGCCTTCGTCCTATACTTCGCCTTCAATTTAAAATGGTGTATTGCATTATGCACCGAATGATCAATTGCATCTAATAAAACTATAGACTTGTGCCGATTATCTACTTTTCTCCTACAAGTATACCCTTGTGTCACCCCTTCCGATGGATGCGATTTCAGATTCGATGGACCAAACTCATTGCACCGAATCGAAACCTGACCAATCAGCCTCCGATTCGACAACGACGACGATGAGGTTTTCGGCAAGATAGATTTTAACGTCTGATCATCGGCCGGAGGTGGAACTGCATCAACCCAAGATGTTGCAAAAACAAACTCATCAACGTCTAGGTACATCATCCAAGTGCATGAATCTTTAGCATACAAGGAAGCATGGGAGAAGCCAGCTTCCTGTGTCTTGGGCCAAATCCAAAAAAAGGTTTCGATATTATAACCCTCCTGATTAAGCTCCTTAATCACCCTCATCAAATCATCATCACTGTCGTTATCGTATAACACGAACTTTTCAACCCCAATCTTTGAATGGTACATGACCCATTCTCTCAAGAACTTAGCCACGTTATAAACCATTGTGCTGGCGCACAATTGCAATTTCGGCCTTTCATTTGCTAACTTGCGCCACGGAATGTAGTACGCGACAGAAGCCACCATGAAGCTGCCTCTCTCCACGCGAATTTCGAGAGTGATTTTAATCAGTTTGTTTAGTTCGTTATCTTCCCCGCCATAACCGAACGGCGTTAAATCTGGACGTTCGCACCTGAACACTTCTTGAATGGAGCTCGTAACGGCCGTCTTAACGGTGTTATTGTTAACTTCATCAATAAACACGCAACTAAACTCGTGAGGCGACCGATTAATCCCTTGCCGATTATTGACTCCTTTGACAAGTAAAACGACATCGTTTTCAGTCGAAAACGACTCGTAAGCCAAGCGACTCCATCTCAGCATCGGCTCCGGCGGCGGAGACGAAACCGGAAACTCCTTCCCTCCTGACCGAATCAAAACCGGGGACAGGAACGGCAACTGCCGACGATTTCTCATAGGTAGGACGCACTTGAATGTCGTCTGATTGGTTGAAGCCAAAACACCAGAGAATCTCGCGGGAGAAGTCTGGTTGTTCGGATAAAAACACAAGAAATCATTGCCAGAGATTGAAGTAGTCAACGGAGCAGTACTTTCCGGCGAGATAATAACAAGAACCTCCCAAGCTGGTAACAAAACAGAGACCGATTTTATAACCGATGAATCTTGAATCGACGACATGTGTCGCGTCCGGTAATTGACGTCTTCTTTAATGATATGAGAAGAAGAGGAGGAGGAATATTCTGCTATCTTCGGGTGGGCGGTTAGATTAACGGACGGAAACTGGATTTCCGTCGAGGTATAAATTGGATTTCGGAAGGAAAAATAAAGGGAGAAAGAGGCAAAAACGAAAACGGAGACGAAGAGAAAAAGAAACGCCATAGACACTCTACGACGCATCGTTTCAGAGAATTCAAAAGGCCGATGAGAGATTAAGAGTAAATGGAGAAGTGGAGAGGAAGGAGATTTCTTTATCTTCATATTTGTCTTGTCAATTTCATCAAAAAAAATAAAGAAGAAGAAATTGATTGAAACTGATGAATTTGTGCTGGGTTTGGAATTTTGAGGAAGGAATAATAATGATAATAAATTGTAGGGAAAAAAAAGGTAGAGAATCAGTGGCGTATTAAAGAAGGCAAAACCAGTCTTTAAGACAGAAAGAGGAAACACAGTTTTTGCTGGCAGCCAGAGAAAATAAATATAGAAGTACTAACAATATAGGGGGAATTTCAGATTTGGCGAGCTGGATCGGGTCCGGGTCACATAAGATGGCGTCGCGGGCGGCTTCCTGTTTTGTGTTTAGGTATGTTATTTTTGTGAGTTGGAAATTGGATTGGGAATATTTATCTATTATATTATGATGCTGATTTTATTTTATTTGTTTAATTAAGAGATTCTTCTCCAAGTCACTTTCTTTTTATATAAATAAATATTTATTTTTTACCGAATAAATTATATTACTCGTGGAATTTTGATGCAAGAGTCGTGATTTATTTGGCAATGTTTGATGTATTGCATCGTCTTAGACCAGATAATTACGCGTAAATTATAAATTAGTCCCTTTAGGTTTTCCAAAAGTAATTAAATAGTCTATTTGGTTTTAAAAATTAATTACCTACCCTTATATTTTTTAATCTATCTGTAACTAAATCATTTTTAATTTTTTTAATAAATAAAAAATAAAAAAGATAGTTTTTAAATAAGATAATATTAAATTAATCATGATCAATGCTAGTTAAAAGATTAATTAATTAGTTTTTAAAATAAAAAGGATTATATAATTACTTTTACAAAATTATAAGGACTAATTTATAATTTACTCAATAATTGCCTGTCCTTTACTAGCTTTTTCAAGTCCTAGATAGGATTAGAGGGCAACCTTGACCGTCTCTGTCTCTTTGATAGTGATATGATTCTTGCGTGCCGTATAAATGGATTTAGCAATATATATATATATATATATATATATATATATATATATATATATATATATATATATATATGTTAATTTCCGTATGAAATAGACTGAATATGGAAACCATTTAGGTTTCTCAAGCTGGCAAATTGATGAAAAATTCAGGAACGCGTATATTAATTAATTTGCTAAATATATCCATGGGTACTTAATTTTTAATTAATTACCAAATATGTAGCAATGGTAAACAGTCAATTATACCAATTACGTGAAAAAAGTGCGGATTTTTTCGACTAATGTATCGATTTTTTACCATCTAAAATTGCTGGGGTTTTTTTTTATTGTCCCACGAATTTGCCAAATTAAAGAGAATATATTTCTTGATATCTTGTATATGTTTTGGCTTGCATGAACAAAATTTTGCGAGAAGCTAACTAGTGATCTTAAGGCATCCATTGAGCAATTAATATTCAAGTATATTTATTAAACTTTATTTATTGTTAAGTTGTGTTAAAAAAGAAATAAAAATTAAATATTTAAATAAAAATCAACGATCTTAATTTATTTTAAAAAAACGATTTAGAAACAATTTTTTTTTTTACATTAAAATTCCATATACACTGATGTATCAAGTAATGCGTGATAATTTTTTATACAAATTTTATTTCTACATATAGCGTTACTCTTATTAAAAAAATATGTCATTAAATAAATATTATTTTATACGATAACATTTTTAAGGGTTTACAGTAGATTCTAAACAAAAATGAAAATATATATATATATATATATATATATATATATATATATTTGGTATATTTTTCGTGAGATGTGGATGCTACCAGCCAATTCTTTAATTTAATTTAATTTACTTAGATTCTTAAGAAGCAAGGATTTGGTAGAATCCCTACAAGAATAATTAAGAGGATACGTTGAGCGTCTCTTGTATTTGCATGCAAGTAATTAATTTGTTCGCTTGTAATTTTCTATAGTGGCAATCCACTAAGCCTCCAATATTAACCGTTGCTCGATATACTTCAATTGTCTCTGTGCACTCGACCTAGTACTCTAAAATAGCCATCATGGAGAAGAGAATAAAAAAAAAAAAAGTACCAGAACTGCAGCCAGGTCAAATCTGATGAGCAGAAGAAACAAACACCCAAGCAAAGAAGGAAATAACAAACATTAATTTGTATGATATGTGAGTTGTAGTTCAACTGAAATATATATATATATATATTCCGGAATTATAATTTTTTATTTGTAACAAAAACAAAGAAACAAATAAAGAAATATCCAACTAATTTCTGATCAGCAAAAAAATAATATAGTACTAAAACAAGCAAATTTACAAAACTCACAATACACGTGCCATTTCATAATTCTTTATCACAGAAAATAAAAATAAAAAATAAAAAATTTAACCTGCCATGTATTAAAAGTTTGGAAATCCAGTAAGTTGGAAAATATTAAAATAATTGATATTCAAAAAATTGCTAAAAGGGTCAAACCTTCTCTAAACTTTAATTCATTTAAAAACCAATCTCTAAAATTTTAATCTGTGTTTGGCCTCTCTTAACTTTTTTTTTTTTTTTTAGATTTAATTCATCCTGTGATTTTTATCAATCACCTTCCTCTTTAAAAAAAAATAATAATTTTTACACATATATTAGAAAAAATTCAATCTATTTTCTAAAAAAATTCTATAATTTTTTAAGTTTGAAAACTATATTTATTTATCTTGTGAACATAAAAAATAAAAAATAATCCACAATGATTTTAAGTTTTTTGAGAAAAAGTAGATAAATCTGACCGAATGATTATGTAATTATTTTTTTAAGATAACTAATAAAAAAACTGAAAGAAAAACTAAATCTAAAAAAAAAGTCTGTCTTTTTAACCTCAAAAGATTCAACAAGAAGAGTCAATGCTATTTTGTTTTCCAATTATTTTTCCATACGATAATGACTTGGCTGTACGAGAATCTTGATTGTAAACGTCCAAGGGGACCCAGCGGGTCTAGCACGTCAAGGATAGGAAACGAATTACCTGGCAGCAAGTGAGCAGAGAACCGTCAGGCATGGCCTTACACATTTTCTCAGGCGCAAGTTTGGCCTTAATTCTATTGCACACAAAGTTCATTCCTTCAACTTTATGCTCCAAAATATTTCTACAGCATCTATAATTTTGGATAAAGTCCATCCCATCCTTTAATTGCTTCAAAAGTTATCTTTAACCAGCATATTCTGATCATAACAAATTAAGAAAGACAAAACTTTATCTCAAAGTTCTCTAATATTCCCACGTGTTCGGATGTTGTGCAAATCACTCATTCAATATTCTTGCATTTTATATTAATAGTGATCCAAATCAATTATTGTGAATAACATTAAAAAAAATGTATAAGTTTAAAAGGTTGAGTATTTAAAACCCACAAAAAATAGATATAATTTATTTTTTATTTAGTCTAAGAAACAATAAATTTAGTTTTAATTGATTCGAAAGCTGATCCAGAAATATCTATTATTTATAAATATCAAAAAATAAAAAATTGATGTAACCTGGGTTGATTTCTCATAAAAAATAATATGATGGCATAAAAGTAATTGAGTGAATTTAATCACTCATTGCACACCAGATTCAACTTTCTATTAAATCTTTTCAAACTTTTGGATATATATCTTTTCAACGATAAAAGCATGAATTTAAGATTTTACGCACATTTTCAGTGGAAACTATACATTGAATTAAACATTCCTAATCGGATTGCTCGTCCTCGTGATGGGAAATATTAAATCGGCCCCTCGTGATATATGGAAAATATTATTCTATCTTGGGATTTGATGAAGTTAAACCGATATATTTTTTTATGAGAAAATAAATATTTTTTTAAAATAAAAGTTAATATTAAAATAATCACAATCAACACTAATTCGTTTTTTTCAAAACTAGAGAAATTAATTAGTTAGACAAACGAGGATTCGTTGAGCTCATCCGATCAATAATTTCTCTTCTTCTATTTTTTTTTTTTTTTTTTTAAGTTTTGATGGCAATTTATCTTTTTCTAACATGTCTCTGGTGAAAATCATGCATAGCGGTCATCAACACTAATTGATTTTAGCAGGCAATAACAATACAGCCTGTGACGAACATGGGAGCTTAAGCCACATTTGTCTAGCTATTAAAGTTGACCCGAGCCCATGATACCAGCGGGCCCGAAACAAAGAATCTGGCCTCGAAGTGCAAGTAAGAGAAACATCTAAGTAAGGCTTACGGCTCTCCAGCCTGTTAAACCACATAACCAGGGCCCATTAGCACCATATAACAAATACGCCGACCATGTACCGTTCTCAATTCTGATATTTTACGTGAAATGGTAAAATTCAATTTGCTCCTCTGAGTTTGAAGGTTTTTCAATTTTTTATGAAGTTTTGTTCATATCAATTAGCTCTTGAACTTTTATCAAAGTTTTAATTTTTCATTTTCATTTATTAAGCGCGCATTCTTCAACCATAGTAAATACTTACTTTTCAATTAAGGTTACGTTTTCTCTTTTGATTTCGTATTTCTCAAATTTATAAATTTTAACGTATAATAAACTATTGATAGAAACACACAAACTCAAATTATAAATATTTTATATTTTAATGAAATCATAATAATTTAATACTAAGTTGACATATCTTACGGATAAAAAATAAAAAAATTAACATAATTAGTATCATCTTTCTGTAATCTTGTTTTCAAGAAACAAAAAACACATCTTAATTGTGAAAAATACAAAAGTTATATATATATTTGTTCATATCATACTCAAAAATTTTATTTTAATCCTTTAAATCATATTAAAATTCATAAACTCAAACTAATAGCTAATGATTTGTATGTAATTATTGAAATAAGACTACTTTTTATATTATTATTTTTCCATAACTTGATGAGAAGAATTTATAAATTTTAACACGATCAATGGATAATGGATAAATAATTGATTGAGTTTTTTGTTTTTAATATTTTCAAAAGTCATTTGAAACATGCAAAATGTCATAAAACTAATTTTGTTAGTTTAATAGATGACGATAAAAAAAATTTGATAAAGGTTTAGAAGAATAGCCGATACAAATAAAGTCTAACGAGAAAAATTGAGAAACTCCTCAAATTTCAGAGGAATAAATTAAAATTTACCCTGAAATATAAAAGCCAAATCAAGGAATAAAGTTTATGGTTTCCCACGATCAGTGCCCTTGATCGAGGGCATGTAAACTCAAGCAGGGTCGGGTCTACAAGGCTTGGAATAATGTGACCAGTTGCTATAACCTACTGCTCATAGCCAAGCCTATATGGTGAAGAATCAGTGTCAATGTGGTCCTGGCGGTGGTCTGTGATCAGCATTAAGCGTAGATAAGCATGCCGAGTTGGTCACGAATCATGATAGTGAGATGGACCATTGTTTTGTAATGAGGCGTAAGTTGGGCTTTTGATGGCCGAAAAGCTTAATCTATACTTATTATACAATAAGGTAACCTTTTAATCTATCATTATATTGTTAATAGAATTAAATTTTATATTTAAATATGAATTAGGTTTTCAATGCATCATTTCGTCAAGATTTTTCAGGCTACATTGTTAGAATTACTCACCTAATTTAAACGCAACTAATTTTTATTTTTAAAATACTTACATAAATATTATGTGATTAATTTTGATAATTTAATTTAAAAATTTTGTCACTATAATATATATATTAATTCAATTAAAAATATTGGGATAGATTGAAAAATTATCTTATAAGAAAAAACCAAGCCATTAATTATAAGATTTATTAGCCTTCACTTTTTTTTTGGGGGGGGGGGGGTGGGAGGTGGGGTTAACTATAAACGACACAAATATATATAAGGCAAGACTAAATCGTATTAGTTAAATATATTAAATGATAATATCCGTACATTTATTAGCCTCTGCTTTGTTTTCAGATGGAGTTACAAAGGGTATAAAAATCCATTTCAAATTATAATAATGAATTATATCAATTAAGGATATTAAACGAATCCTATTTTATAAGGTAATAATTCTTTAATTATTTACAAAAAAAGATTCTGTCACAGAACAAGGGTGTCAAGACTGATTACAAGGTTTAATTTAATCTTAGAAGATTTATCCAAAAAAAAAAAAAAAAGAAATTGTTAGTGCCATTCTTTTTATTTTATTTTATCTAGCATTGCCACCGAAAGGCAGAGCAAGACAAGGATTCCCAGTTTTATAAAGGATTTCCTCTTTGTGCGTTTTGACGAGGATGGTCAAAAGGGCAAAAGGCAAAACCAAACTAAATTTTGAGAGAATTAATCATTTGCCGACCGGAAAGTTAATTGATCAGTTCAGGGTGTAGTGCCCGAGGCAGTAGACTGGTCCCCATATCCACCGGGAGTCCATAAAGACCAACTTTTCATCCATATCCCCATCAAAAATCAAATCAAAAAAATTATTTCTCTAAAACAAACTTTTTTAAAATCCACAAAAACAGATACAATCTAACATCGTATATATTAATTTTATTTAATTTTTATGCAAAGAAGAAAAATTATTTCTCTCATGTAACTTAAGGTCTAATAAAAAAATATTTTTTTATAATCACATATAATATTAGATTGTTTCGCATTGTTTTTCGTTTTTGTTTTTAAAATTTAAAAACAAAATATAAAAACTGGTTTCTTTTTGTTTATTTATTTATGTCTTTTATATATTTCAAAATGAGTGGAAAATGTTGCGTAAAGTATAAGAAAGGAAAGAAGGGGTGTGGAGGCTAGTTAGAAACTTCAATTAGTCGTTGTCTTAGAGAGATACATCAATAGAAGTTAGGACTAAATGGGAGCTAGCCAATTGTTGCGTGGTTTTCTCTTTATCAGTCCTCTTTCTCTTTTCATGTCACATCTCCTGTGTCTTTCAAGTCATTTTGTCCTGTGTACAACTAACAGAAGAAGCAGAACAGGTTTAGAGGGAGACAACCTTACAACGCGTAGTCAAAGTTACCTCACCTAAATCAAAAGACTAAAAATCCAATTTAGTCCCTATATTTTTTAACATTTGTGCAAACCAACATCTACTTTAAATTAGATAAATTCAACTTAAAAAAAAAAATTAAAGCGGTCTTATCCACTTCATTCTACTCTATTATTAACCTAACAGCCACATGAAGGTCAAGTTTTATGAAATTTTTAGACGTGAGAGTCACAAATCAATTTTAATTAGAAATAAGAAAGTTTATTTTACATAATTTAAAACAAAGTACTGTTAAATCCACCATCAAATTTATTATTCTCACAAATTATTTTTTATACATAAAAATAATTACAAACACACTCTCCCATCGAATTAAAAGAATATATCATAGTTAAATAGGAAAATCATATCAAATATTTAAAATGCCCATCTGCATTTTTGTTTTTCAATTTTTTTATTTTTTCTTTCATTAGCATTTAATTTTTGGAGATTTTATATATTTTATATAAAATATATTTAACTACAATATAGTAAAAAAATTTAATGAAAATGGGGTATTAATAATTTAAAAAAAAACAAGTGGTGGGAATAACAAATTTATTGGTGAATTTAGCAACATCCTTTAAAATATAGGATTTTATTTGACTAAATACAAAACTTGAGGGACCCAATTATGCCACTCGTGATTTGTTGTCTAAGCAAAAAGTTCTGACGCGTATAATCCGACGATTTTAGTGGCAAACACAAAGCGTTGGCAGCTCAGTGTCAAAATAGGAGAAAGAGAGAAACAACAAGGTCAAAAACGTAAAAGCAACGCCATCCACCGAAACCAGAATGTTTAAATGCGGGCAGAGAAACATTGTGAAAAATGAAAAATCCAGTGGTGTATGAGGAAGCACGGACAGCGACTTGCATTAATGCACATTAATTTTAGAAAAAAAATTAATAAATTAATAAAAAAAACCATAACAAGGCCCACATCGTCATCCAAACAAACAGAAACCAAACGTAATACTAATTACATAAATTATTATTTTAACTTCAATATATATATATATATATATATATATTTACAGTTTGTTTCATTTCTTGATTTTATGAGTATCGAAATGAATTTATTTTTATAAATACATGTGAGTAATATATAAGAAAAGTGTGTCTTTATTACTACCATTTACTACTACTAAGTTTACAGGTGCCGTTAAACCTGCCGCTTAATTTGTTCCAATCTGTCCTTTTCCTTCAGTGCCAGTACTAATTTTAGTGGGACGCGTGATTTTCTCAATTTTGCCCTCTATTAAATTCTCTTGTTTGCATTTTCTTCAAGAAAAGCTCTGATTTTCAAGACTTTTTTTTCTGAAATTTAGGATCTCAAGGGACACAGACAAGATTGGCATTTAGGGTTTCCGTTTCTTGTCTCTCCTGTTTAGGAGGAGAGAAGAAGAACGGAACTGGTTTTTGTCATCTCTTTATAAGCGAGTTTTTTTTTCCTTTTTGATAATGTTGTTCGGTTTGTGTTTTTTGTAATAAAAAGAATAAGAATAAGAAAATAATTATATATAAGATAAATGAGGATGAGCTGCTTTTCTTGCATAACCCCCCATCGAAAAGATATTAAGATCGATATTGAACACGCCCCTCGATCTAGTTCTCGATATTCTTCTGCGTCCTCAGGTTTTCTTTTATCTCCCATTTGGTTTTTTATCTGTTTATTATTATTATTATTGTGATAGAGATAATGTGTGGAATTTGTAGGTAGCCATAAAGCAAGGTCTAATGTAAATGGTAATTGTCATTCAACCTTTTGGGGATCTAATTTTTGGATTTTTTATAAGCTGTGTTTTGTGTTTAGATTAGTTATTTGGATTCTTATATTTGATAATGGGGTGTAGGAAATGGGAAGGATCAGAGTCCTGAGGATGGGGCTCGTAGTTTTACATTTCGTCAGCTTGCAGCAGCAACGCAAAATTTTAGAGAGATTAATTTGATTGGTGAAGGAGGTTTTGGCAGGGTTTATAAAGGCCGGTTAGAAACAGGAGAGGTAAGTAGCTGTAAACAGTTATAGAATTTATGTTGTCGTTTCAATTGATTTATGAATGTGGCTTCCTTTTCGGGTTGTAGATGGGTTGTTTGTGATGATTTTGTGGTCAAGTTATAATAATTTTTAGTTTTTTATGTGTGGTCTGGTTTTTTGTGATTAGCTTGTCGCGGTGAAACAACTTAATCAGGATGGTCTTCAGGGGCATCAGGAATTTATTGTGGAGGTACTTATGTTGAGTCTGTTACACCATTCCAATCTTGTTACCTTGATTGGCTACTGTACTTCCGGTGATCAGAGACTGTTGGTTTATGAGTACATGCCAATGGGTAGTCTGGAAGATCATCTTTTTGGTAAATTTCTTTAGCATCTTATGCATAGATTTTTTATGTTCTGCAATCTTTTCCTGGTTTGTAGTGCGAGGAACTTAGTTTGAATTTGTTTAGTTTCTGATTTAGTTTTTGTGTTTGCAATTACTTTTGGTGCCACTAAATTCCCTATCCCGTCTTACCACCCTCTATCAATCCTCTTGATATTGAAAATTTGACTATAAAATTGAAACAGAGGATTAAGCAAGTTATTTTGGTCTTACATGTTTATCTTGCTGATGTTCAGTTGCATATCAAATCCTAACATGATAATCCTAGATTTATGTTGCGGAAAGTTTACTTCCTGGAATTTCATTCACCTGTATGGTTTCTCTTTTTCTTAATAGTTATATGTTCTTTTATTGCTAGTTATTTTTTATTCCGGATTGTGTCATGTTTTTGACATGGGAGAAAAGTAGATAATTTCGACATGATTTTTAGCCAGCATGCTCTTTGTTAATTGATACTACCATTGTTTCTTAGATCTGGAACCCTATAAAGAGCCATTAAGTTGGAGCACTCGGATGAAGATTGCTGTTGGTGCTGCTCGGGGCCTCCAGTACCTACACTGCAAAGCCGACCCACCTGTTATTTATCGTGACCTGAAATCTGCAAATATCTTGCTGGACAATGATTTCTGTCCAAAATTATCAGATTTTGGACTTGCAAAATTGGGACCTGTTGGTGAAAACACACATGTTTCAACCAGAGTTATGGGTACATATGGTTACTGTGCCCCAGAGTATGCCATGAGTGGCAAGTTGACTCTTAAGTCTGATATTTATAGTTTCGGTGTTGTTTTGCTGGAGTTGATCACTGGGAGAAAGGCTATAGATCGTTCTAAAAAGCCAGGAGAGCAGAACTTAGTTGCTTGGGTGAGTTAGAAACTTGATCTCTTTCAAGCAATCAGCTTATCTCAGAGTTTAATCATAATTATTTGTTGTGATGAGTGTGTACTTGATGCACCTCCTATTCCCATCCAGACAATGCCCAAGGTCCACTTGTTTTTTAAATTCTTGGTTCATTGGAGTAATTCTATGACCCTTCTACAGAAAAATTTCTGACCCCAGATACTTCTAACTAATGAGTGCTGATTTGTTTTTTCTTCTCAATCTCCACTGTAGTCTCGACCGTTTTTGAAGGACCAGAAGAAATATTGCCAATTGGCTGATCCTCTATTGGAAGGACGTTATCCTCGTCGTTGTTTGAACTATGCAATTGCTATAACTGCAATGTGCCTTAACGAAGAAGCCAATTTTCGCCCTCTTATTGGTGATATACTTGTTGCCCTAGAATATTTGGCTGCACAATCTCAGGTTTCAGAATCCAATACTGGTAGGGTACGAGGTACAGATCCATCATTGCCATATTCTGACAGGAAGGCCACTTCTCGAGAACCAGATTCTAGGAGTAGAGTTTCTATTTGAGTGATGTGGAGCAAAAGCTGGAAAAACCCCATGATCTCTGTACTGTAAGTAACCAACCCCCATTGTCTTGAACTTTTAGCATTTTCTAGGTTGTGGAAGGCTTAAAAACTTTCCTTTGTAATATATTTTGCGTTAGGTATTGTTCTTAAAAAAAGTTCATTCATTAGAAAGTGCTTATAGACATATATTAGTATATAGATTTTTTTTCTTTCTTTGTAAAGATAGATTTTTTTTTCAAAAAAAAAATCATAGTTTCTCTCAGTAATAATTGAAGAAAATCAAGAAAGCTATTTTTCAAATATTCCATGAATTGTTATTACTTGTTGACCGTATATTTTCATATCATTTACTATGTTATTTGCTTCACTGAATTAAATCACATATTTTCATTGTAGCTAACTTGTTTAAATACCCAATCTGAGGTTCTGTATATGTCAGACCTAAGAAATCGATCATTTCTGTGTCATGCAAACCTGAAATATTATAATCACCTGTACAGTTTTTGTTTACGTGTTTTTTATCGACATTTTAAAGATTGAATCTTGGGTAAAATGATAGGTTAGGTCTTAAGTGTTGTAACTTCTTGAAATTATCTTGAGGAAGGGACCTTTTCCTTGCACATCTCTACCCATGTTTTTTCCGTTCTTGCCAGAACCAAACTCATTACGACATCATTTTGGCAGTCCATATATTTTGTGGGTGTATATGTTGTCGAGCTGTTTTCTTAGCTGCACTTGTTATGTGAGGTATATTTCAAGAAATGATGTTCGATAGATCGGTCTATACTGTGGTCATGACTCTCGTTTCTCTGTGCTTGCAGGTGTCTCCCCAAACTTAGGGAAGCCAGTTATGTTTCAAACCATGTATATGTGCTTCGATACAGTTGGTAAATATGTTTATTGACATGTATGTATATACAGACGGTTATGGTTGGAGTAGATGATTTTTTGTTCACGAAAATCATGATAAAGGCATTCGTTTTTGCCTGCTGAACTGTGAATTCTTTCCAGATGGCATTAAGCAGCAGGCTATTAGAATTGTGTTTAGCACTGTTTGAGAGAGATTGGAATTTTGTTAAATATGTTTATGCTATATGGTTCTTTCTTTTCGGATCATTCAACATAAAGTATACAATAAACAAGGTTGTACTTTGAAGCATAATTGTGGAATTTTTAGCATTTTCAATTTTAGTTCATTGGAAGGTCCGCCGGGCCTTTAGCTCCACAGGAGAGTAGCTATGCGTTGTGGATCCAGAGTATAGAAGAAGAAACCTAATTGATTTCCCCGTTAATTGACCCTTAACGAGATCCTTAACTCGGGGCCATAACACTATGCTTCCCTTAAAACTGCCATCCAAGCAGTCCAATATAAGCTAGCAATTACTACTAATGTCTGCTTCGCTTAAGGAATTTTGCCAGTGAATTCTTTTTATAGCGCGATCTGCTTCGCTGCTGTAGCAGCAATCAAGATCTTCCCCTTCTGCCAATTATTTGTTGCTTTTTCCGAAGCCCAAGGCTTCTTAATCCTATTCAACTATTGGTTCCCATAAAGCTGGAGCAATGGAAAAGCTCGGGTTATTTCTGCCAAATGAATTTTGAGCAATGTACAATATTATATAAGGGGATGAAATTTCTAAGCTAAGTTTTTTTTTTTTTTTTTTTTTTTTTTTTGTGCCAATGGTGTATGAGCTGATGGCAGTTAGTACCGAAAAGCATTAATATTCAGACAGGTTATATTCCTCCATGTCTTAGCTTCTGGGGAGGATCGGGCAGTTTCCACTGTTTTGTGACAGGGTTTACAACGTAGATCATCAGGCTTCTATTACCACTATAGAATTTAGAGACCAACAGAAGAGTAACAGAACTAAACTCTCGTGTGTAACTGAACTCTCTCTGACGGCTAGGAAACTGATGGTCTACATCTGTCGCTTTCGATTTTCAGTTGTTTATAGGGACATATTGGAAACGGCATGGTCTCATGATGAACTTTGGGAACCACAAAGTGCCAATACAAATTCGGCAGCAAGACAATGATGAACGTTGGCGACAATTCACCTAGGAAGAGATGACACCACCTTCTTTCTGTCCCCTTTTCTGGATGAATTAGCAGTAACTTGTCCCTTCTCTTTTGGCTAAATGGATCTTTTTTTTTTTTTTTTTTTTTTTTGGATTTGGTCCATTCCTAGCTATTTCCTTCTCTAAAAATTATAATTCTTGAGATGAAATTTAAGGCACATGCTGGTAAGCGTCCAATAAATTTTTTTAAAAAAAAATCTCAGATTATTCAAAATTAGTAAGGATATTGTATTATTTTATTAACATTAAAAATGTTAAAAATCGAGAAAACTATAAACCAATTCGAAATGGTCTTAAATTTTTTAAAAAGTCTCAAGTAAATCTTATCGAATGAATTTCATCATAAACTATTTATATGATTATTATTTTTAACAAAAAAAAACTAAAATACTGATTAAATCTGGGAAAAAAATAAAATTCAACGAAGGTAAGATGCAAAATTAGTTCAAAAACTGATTTTTAAATTGATTAAAATGCAAGAAAGGTTTGACTCATTTATTTATTTACTTGGCAATATCAGTTACAAATTCATATCAACCCTTCATCGTCTATGTACTTGCATGTACTTGAAGCAATTTAAATTTGATCAAATACAAATTAAAAACTTTAGGGGAAACCTCAATTTATTCCCTAACCTATATACCTATTTTCGATTCCAACCCAAACCTATAAAGTTTATTAATCAAATCCCAAATATTTTCTATATCTCTCAATTGAGATTTTTGTTAATGTTTCCCATCCAATTTGCATATTTTGTCCAATAAAACTTGACGGAAAAGCAAAAGAAAATAAACAAATTTCCCTGATTGAAAATTGTCTAAAACATAACTAAATCGGTAAAATTTATAACTTTGGAATTCAATTGAGAATGAGAATATTAGTTAGGATTAAATTGATGTTTCCAAAAACATTATTAAACTGACCATAAATCAAGTTCATAAATAAACATGCGACAAGCAAAATCCGATTTTTTTAGCTAATTGAAGGGAAAAAGGAAAGAGGTCGGGTAGGGGCTGTTACGGAATTAACACAGACACGACGACTCCATTGACACCGTCAATCGCTAACTTTTTTATTCCCATTCAATAAGGCATTCGGCGGTGCCGAGAATGGAGGGATGCAGTCCATTGATCTTTTTAAGAGTAAATTATAAATTAGTTTCTTTGGTTTTGAAAAATAAATTAAACAGTTTTTTATTTAAAAAATTAATTAATCATTCCTTCAATTAGTGGTGATCATGATTAATTTAAAATTATTTTGTTTTAAAAACATGCCTTTTTTTCATCCATCTATACTTTATACTTGTTGTTTTTCTTTTTTCTTTTTTAAATCAAAATAAATTAAAAACGAATGAAAATGGATAAGTTATAACTAAATTTCAAAACATAAAATTGTTTAATTAGTTTTTAAAACTAGTGTGATTATTCAATTCATTTTGAAAAAACAAAGGAATTAATTTATAATTTACACATCATTTTAAATTTTATGAATTGACAAAAAAAAAAAAAACCATTATATTCTTTCCCCAACTTTTTTTTTTAACCAAAAAAAGTGTTCAATGTATCAACAAAAAATCTGTGCAAAGAAATAGTTTGGATAAATTATAAGCACCAGGTAATAAAGTGGCAGTAACACATTGCATTTTTATTTTTCTGAATTTATAACGCTTTATCGATAATTTACAAATTGATTTCAATATCATGCCGTGTTATAAATATATATTCGCATTGCAATTCTCTTTTAAAAAGACGAAGTCAATTTAATTATAAATTGAGTCTAACAGCAATCAAAATTTTATGACTATACTACCCTTTCCATTAACAAACCAAGCAGCAATAGTCAACCTCTATATAAAGTGGGCCCTAAGAATACGGACTATCATATATTGAATCACTGATCGTGAATTTAATCTAATAAATCAAATTTTAACAATAATTAATTAAATTAATAGATAATTAATTAATAAAATCCTTTCAACAATAACAATTAAAGAAAGAAGCTTCAATTTGATCGTGATTAAGTTCAATAAAATTACACCTTTTTTATAATTAAATCAACCTATAATCAAAATTCATTGATTATATATTCTTTCAAGGGTTTTGCAAATATCGAGATCCCGTGTAATTAGAATTTTTTTTTAATTGAGGTTTTTTATTTTTTTTGTCCAATTTAAGAATTTTACTTTTATATTTTTGTTATTTTAAATCCTAATGCATCACCTAAGCAAGCAAAGCAAGTTTTAGTTAATAACAACTTGTCACATTATCAATTAATTCATCTAACTTGAGTCTACATGACAGACTTAGCATATGTTATAATGGATCCAAATTAGGTGATTGAATTGATGATGTGACAAACTATCATTGTCATATTACAAATTCAATCACCTAACTTGTTTTGACCGTGATTACTGATCGTGAATTTAATCTAACAAATCAAATTTCAATAACAAATAATTAAATAAGTGGATAATTAATTAATAAAATCCTTTCAACAACAACAATTAAAGAAAGAAGCTTCGATTTGACCGTAATTGAGTTTAATAAAATTACACCTTTTTTGACAATTAAATCAACCTATAATCAAAATTTATTAATTATATATTCTTTCAAGGGTTTTGCAAATATAGAGATCCCGTACAGTTGGAATTTTTTATTTATTGAGGTCCTCGATTTTTTTTGTCCAATTCAAGAATTTTACTCTTATATTATTGTTATTTTAAATCCTAATGTATCACCTAAGCAAGCAAAACAAGTTTTAGTTAATGATAACTTGTCACATTACCAATTCAATCACCTAACTTGAGTCCACATGACGACATGACTTATCATGTGTTATGGTGGGTCCAAATTAGGTGATCTGAATAGATGATGTGACAAACTATCATTGTCATATTATCAATTCAATCACCTAACTTGTTTTGATCGTGATTACCGATCATATATCGAATTACCGATCGTGAATTTAATCTAACAAATCAAATTTCAACAACAATTAATTAAATCGAGTTGATGATTAATTAATAAAATCCTTTCAAAAACAACAACAATTAAAGAAAGAAGCTTCAATTTGATCATGATTGAGTTCAATAAAATTACACATTTTTTTACAATTAAATCAACCTATAATCAAAATTCATTAATTATATATTCTTTCAAGGGTTTTACAAATATCAAGATCTCGTATAATTCGAATTTTTTTTTGTCAAATTTAAGAATTTTACTCTTATATTATTGTTATTTTAAATCCTAATGTATCACATAAGCAAGCAAAATAAGTTTTAGTTAATAACGAGTTTGTCACGTTACCAATTCAATCACCTAACTTGAGTTCACATGACGACTTATCATGTGTTATTGTGGGTCCAAATTAGCTAATTGGATTGATGATGTAACAAACTATCATTGTTATATTACCAATTCAATCACCTAACTTGTTTTGATTGTGATTATTGATCGTATATCGAATTACTAATCATATATCTAATTACCGATCGTGAATTTAATCTAACAAATCAAATTTCAACAACAATTAATTAAATAAGTGGGTAATTAATTAATAAAATCCTTTCAACAACAACAATTAAAGAAAGAAGCTTCGATTTGACCGTAATCGAGTTTAATAAAATTACACCTTTTTTGACAATTAAATCAACCTATAATCAAAATTTATTAATTATATATTCTTTCAAGGGTTTTGCAAATATCGAGATCCCGTACGAGTTGGAATTTTTTTTTTATTGAGGTCCTCGATTTTTTTTATCCAATTTAAGAATTTTACTTTTATATTATTGTTATTTTAAATCCTAATGTATCACATAAGCAAGCAAAACAAGTTTTAGTTAATGACAACTTGTCACACTATCAATTCAATCACCTAACTTGAGTCCACATGACAGCTTATCATGTGTTATGGTGGGTCCAAATTAAGTGACTCGAATTGATGATGTGACAAACTATCATTGCCATATTACCAACTCAATCACCTAACTTGTTTTGACCGTGATTACCGATCATATATCGAACTATTGATCGTGAATTTAATCTAACAAATCAAATTCAACAACAATTATTTAAATTAGTGGATAATTAATTAATAAAATCCTTTCAACAACAACAATTAAAGAAAAGAAGCTTCAATTTGATCGTGATTGAGTTCAATAAAATTACACTTTTTTTTACAATTAAATCAACCTATAATCAAAATTCATTAATTATATATTATTTCGAGGGTTTTGCAAATATCCGGATCTCGTATAATTGAAAATTTTTTTTATTGAGGTCCTCGATTTTTTTGTCCAATTTAAGAATTTTACTCTTATATTATTGTTATTTTAAATTCTAATGTATCACCTAAGCAAGCAAAATAAGTTTTAGTTAATGACGACTTGTCACATTATCAATTCAATCACCTAACTTGAGTTCACAAGACAACTTATCATGTGTTATAGTGGGTCTAAATTAGGTGATTGAATTGATGATGTGATAAACTATCATTGTCATATTACAAATTCAATCACCTAACTTGAGTTGACGACTTATCATGTGTCATAGTGGATCTAAATTAAATGATTGAATTGATGATGTGATAAATCGTCATCGATTATAGTCCGAAACAATAATAAAATAATAATAGAATTTTTAAATTGGATAAAAAAATATTTAGGGTCTCAATCAAAAAATTTAAATTATACAAGATCCTTCAACAATCAAATCATATCCATAATTACAACCGCATTTACAAATATATTAATTAGCATATAAAAAATTAAAAAATGATTTTGAGCGAATCTACTCGTGATAATAAAGAAACTCTGGCCAGAATGTTACCAAGAGCGCACAATGGTGAGAATAAATTGAGAAAATGGTGGCCACGAGAAGAATAATTACTTAAGGTTAGTATTTATATCGAGGCACATTCGAGTTTTCCTAATTACACTAAACAAAACTTTAATCCTACTGATTGAGAAAGTAAAGTTGTAATTTTATAAAAATTACTACGAGTATATTACAGGTTGGTCCAGATAATTTACCCAAATAGCTTTTAAATAGTAAATTTTACAATCCTTTTTTGCTGAACGCATCAAATTTGCAAGTGGTCCGCAGGAGACCTCCAAGGCATCCGAGTCGGCGAAAAAACATATTCTTGTGGCAATTGAAAGAATCAGCATTGGATATTCTTCTGCTCTGCGTGAACTCCAAGGGCATGTGTATTGTATAGTGTGGATTTTGGGAACATCTTGGTATTTTTTTAATCTTTGGACAAAATAGTTGGATTTTTTAGAACTTATTTGGCCTTGTAACCATCCTTGGGAATTGCTTTTGGGAGGTGGAATGTGATTTCTATGTATGATTTCAGGTTCTGTTGTATTCTTTTTTTAAAAAAGTTTTTTTATTATTCTAAAATATTTGTATTAGTTAAAATAGTAAACATGTATTTTTCTATAAATTAATTTATATTATTAAAAGAAATTAACTAATAATACTTATTCAATAAGAGAGATAATCACAAATATTAGAGAAAAATAAAAAAAAAATTTAAAAAATAATAATTAAATTTAAGTGGAAATATTCTTGATGAATCCGGATATAATTTTTTTTCTTTCCGTATGTCTCTTTTTTTAAAATAAATCTATATAATAACTATTATTAGTTTTTTTTCCCTACAATACTCCTTATTAAAATCATTTTATAAGAGACCTGCAACTAGATTATTGGTATTTTGAAAAACTATGAAAAACTACAAACAAAGAATAGTAATATGGCATGATAATTAATCAATAATTTTTAAACAATGTGTGAAAGGTCAAACATGAAAATTTTTTTGGGACATGTAAGGTATTCAAAAAATAACTAACCGTACTTAACAGAGAAATAAGAAAGATTATTAAAAAGTGGGAACCTTAAATTCATAAAATAAATATCAGTAATTATTCATTAAATAATTTAAAATATGTCGAACAAATGCTTAGGTTCTTGTAATGTGATTGATTGGTTTGAACCTCAAACATCAAGTGCTTATAATAATTAATTTCTCACAGTGCGTTGTAAGATCATCTCACTCTTGACTAAATGACTGGCTGACGATATTTTCCTTGGCCAAGAAAGAGTGAGAAAATCGTTGCCATTATCCATTGTGAAGCGGCAGATGCGTGCATTTGCTTGAATATTCTGAAAAAATATGAATTTAAGTACTGTACGTATACTGATACTGCCGACCAAATTTAAAGAGGTAGGGCCATTAATTTTATACCAAAACAAAGAAAATAGAGGTATGTATATAAACGAAGATTAGCAAATGTCTTTTTCTGAAGAAAATTCTGTTGAGTTTCTCTCTTACAATCTCTTCCTATACTTTGGTCCAAACCTATAAAACAAAAAAGTCCAAGAATTATACTAAATACTGTCTTAGTTGCTTAACCATTTCTACAATGCTTTGGGTTTAAAATTGTTTTTTTTTTAAATTAACTGCATGCATCTCACTGTTTCTTTGACATAGTCAGTCAGATTGTCCAATTTTGCTTGTTCTAACCCTTTAATTAGAATATCTTATTAGCAACAAAGGAACATTAATTTTTCTGCTTCAGACATCATTAGCTGACTACTGTTACAAATTAAAAAAATGCATAACCTGTAGCTCCAATATCTTCATGGTCACACAAACATAATGTAAGTGTATCCGATCGTTTTTTTTTTTTAATGAAACAAGTTTGAGTTCTTAATCTTTCTTGTCTGTATTGCTGTGAGCTAAGCTTGTTCTTCGATGGAAATTTTGACAAATAGGTCCAAGTAATAGTGATTATAAATTTATAATCAAACAATATAAATATCCTACAAGGTATGAAAAGTATATTAAGTTGAAGTTTATGGTATTTGAATGCAATTGCACCACAGGATTAAGGTTTCCTGTTCTTAGTCTTGTGACATGAATGGGAAATGATGGGAAATGTGGACTCTGCAAATTTCAAATCTATGGGAACTTTTAATTTGTCAGGATTCACTTCAGCTGCATCCTTATGGTATTCGTAGGAGTTTTATTTCTTTATTTCTTTGTTTATTTATTTTTCTAATCAAATTTCGCGAAGTACAAGCCTCCCATAGGATTTCTTATTGTCACTTCTTCAAAAGTTACAACCATTTAAGTCCCTTTATTTTTTACATTTTTCAATTTAGCCCCTTCATCTCCAAATTTATATAGGATTGGATCCTTGGCCTCGAGTTTTTTTCCTTCTTCTTCCAAAGAGAATGTTTTCAAAATACTGCTTTATTTTTTCACAAAAAATTGAAAAAAAAATGTTATTTATATAAGATTATTAAACCATGAAAAATAAAACAAATCATTAAAAGTGATTTTTTTTTTTTTACGAATCAAATTTATTGTTCAAAATTGACATGGATAAAATTGAGTACCAACACAAACTAAACGAGTTTTTTTTTTTGTAATAAAGTGCGTTCTAATTTTATTTACCAATATAAGATAGTCTTAAATTTATTTTTTAAAAATAAATAGTGTAATTTATGCCAAGTAGGATCTATACTACGATCGACCCAAGTCGTTTTTCCCTTCTAAACTTTAATAAAACTCTCGTTAAAACCTATCAGTCCTAATTATTAAAAAAAAAACAAATAACATAAAAGAATTCTCTCACCCGCTTAATGTTCACAATCTGAATAAAATTGATTGAGTTAGTATTATAACAAACAATAAGAATTTTTTTAGCCTTTTTTTTCCCTTCATATTCAATAGACTAAATAGGATTACATAGTTATTGCAAGAATTACAAACAAATCCCAAATATCTCTAATTGTACTTTGTGTCATCAACTTAAGATGTCGTCTAGTTATCAAAAATAAAATATTTGAAACGAAAATATAAAAATTGAAATGAAAATTATAAAATGAAAATGATATTTACATTCTCATACTATGTTTGAAATACCAATAAGGAATCGAAATGAAATTTAAATTTTTTAGTATGTATTTTTTTAACATGAATAAGAGTAATGATTAAAAAAATAATTTTATAAATTATAATGATAATAAAAATAAGAAAGTACTTATGGTGGTAGTTGTGATTGTTGTGGTGGTGATAGAAGTAATTTATACAACATAAATAAAAATAATATATTATTATTTAAAAAAATTATTCTTATTTCTTATTTTGATTCTTATTTTTTACATGAAAGTAAAGCTATGTGTAATTTTTATTTTCATTCTCACTTCTTTCTTTTTAACCAAACAATTATAAGGTAAGAATAAAATATTTATATTTATTTTTATTATTCTATTCCCGAGAATCAAATAATACCTAAATTTGTAAGAGTTGACAAAATTTCTTACTTTCATGTATACAAACCGTAAGTTTGGAGAGAGAAAAAGACAGACGAATCATATCAATCACTAGAATAACAATCCATTCTAGCATACATTTTTTAAGTTATGGAGATGAATTTCTTATAAAAAAAAACACGGGGAAGATAAGTTTCATGTAGGTAGACAGATTTTTGGGGAGAGAGAGAGAGGGAAAGAGATGCAATATAATCGTTTTTTTTTCCAGCATAGATGTAATTTAATCATTTTAATTATTATTTTTTTCTAAAAAAAATTATGGATTGAAGTTTTTCAAAAAAATTTAAGTAAACATGACATGGATAATTAACATCTTACATGGAAAAAAATGTCTTGGTTTAATAAATCAGATTAAAAATACACTATTTTGGTAAATAAAATTTAAAACTACCTTAATTAATTTTGAGAAAAAAAAACTACAAACATGACGTTATGCTTTACACGTGTTCTTACCTCTCTTAAAATGTTGGTAATCCCATTGATTGGAATGTACATAAACTAATTAACCATCACAATCAGGATTGTAAGAGATTTTTTTTATCAAGACCTGAAAAGATTTATCAAGTCTTGGACTACGTCAGGGAAACAGTCTTCAGCATTTTTAGACACCTCAAATTTTAATCAAATTGACTTGCCCTTTTTGGACAATTTCAGCAGTGACAAGCAATCTCCTCGTATTTAACATTAACTTCGAACTGCCATATATAGTATCCATGAAGTAAGAACATGCATGTGTCATTCTTTTCAATTGCCCCAATTTCATGGGCATCAACAAAAGATTATATAAAACTTCGAGACAGATAGGTGAGACCTTGTCTTGCATTCCGTACATATAATATGTAATTGAAATTCTATCGAAGAATTGCTGACATTATTCCTCCATTTCTTGAACGTTTATTATTATATTTGCATTCACGAGCAGCCTAAACCATGAAAAGGATCTTAAATTAGTGGGATTTTACCCATTATTCTTCCGCCAATTATCTTGACCCACTATGAGCAAGGGAAATTAAAAATTAAAACTTGAAAGATTGCATATGTTTTTCATGATGTTTCTCCTCTTTAAAAATAAATATTGCAATCAGTGATCGAGTCAAGCTTGTGAAATTTTGAATTCCACTAGTTGATTGAGTCTAGCTACTAAGTACTGACTATATATATATATATATATATATATATATATATATAAAGAAGAAGAAGAAACCATCGGGGAGTGGTGCGGTGATAAGGACTTGGTATCAAGGGGTTTGCTCATTTTGTGGTATCGGGTTTGAGTCTTGACTGTTATTCTTGGTGGCAACTGGAGGCTTACTTGATCGTTAATTTTAGGATCCGTGGAATTAATCAAGGTCCGCGTAAGTCGACACGGACACCTGTATTGTCAAAAAAAGAAAAAGAAGAAGAAATAGCAGTTCAGAAATTCACTTCTTCTTACTAGGTTATTAGGTTACATAATAAGAATAGTCCTTGTCGTTACGTAATTATAAAAAAATACTAGAGTTATCAAGACTTGAATCTTATTTCATTGAAAAAGTTAATTGAGTACACTAGTGTTAGCCTAAGCCTATGTATATAAGTGAATAATTAATCATGGCTATTAATGTTAGTGCAAGTTAATGCGAAGGTGAAAAATTAGAAAAAAAATATTACTTTTTACGTTCTAAATAGATTTTTTTTTAATTGTCTCAAAATAATTTAATTTATTTTACTAAAATATTCTTAATTAAAATTTATTTATAAATAACTTAAAATTAAAAAAGAAATATTTTTGAAACGCATGAATAAAAAGTTATAATGCAATATTTTTAATATATATGCGCAAAAAATTAAACATGAAAATCTTTTTAAAATAGAAGTCGTACATATTTTTTTAGCCGACTGCTTGCATAAATTAGGTAAAAAAAAAAAAACATCCCTAAGTTTCCGGTGTTTCAAAAAGCAAGAATTAGTTATTTCGCACACAACAACGGTGGAGCACGTCAATAAAGGTGGACCCAGTTGCAGAATTAATGGTAATAAAATGTCAACAAGATGTGACCAAAATTTTAGCTGCACAAAATCGTGACAAATAACCAATGCATAAAACAAATTATTAATCGACAGATGGTGGAAATTGGAATGTGTCTGTCCTTTGATTGATCGGATGTCGACTTAGTTGCGTCTCATTTATTTATTTATTTACTTATTTATCATAACTGAACAAAATTAAATCCATTACATTATAAATGAAAAAAAATAAAATAATGATCACATGTAATTTACAAAGATTTCTTCTTCTTTTTTTATTATTATCATTTATATATTTTTTAAAGCTGCTTACAATACAGCAGATAAAGTCCTTTATAATTTTCATTTTTAAGATAAAGACGATACAAAAATTGTTTTAACCTCTTTTTATAACTGTTTTTAGATAAAGCTGCTTACAATACTTCTTTTTATAATTATGATTAATTATTAATAAATAATAAAAATTAAAATTTGGTTTTAACCAAACAAAAACAATCCTATTACTGCTGCACTACGTCCTTCCATAGATATTAGTAATTAATTTTAACCTCTTTCGCCAACGCCGAACGTCATTTACAAATAGCACCAAGTACACGTAATATAAGCAATATAAAAAGAAGTGGCTTGGAAGGCAGCGACTTAAACAAGGAACCGGAAAAGAAAAGCAGAGTCCAAGAAGAAAAAGTCCAGACGATTAACAAGTAGTCTCCATCACTACGTATTTCTCTAGCCACGTTATTTCTTGACTCTTTCTTCTATATTTCGAGGAACCAACTCAAGTAGTTCATCATTTCATATCCCAGGTCGCCAGCTTCACTCCAGACGGTATCGAAAAATGGGAAATTGTTTGGGAAGTACTCCTGTGACAAATCATACTAGCCCTACGCCAACCAAGCCTTCTACTCCAGGTAATTACTCCACCAAATATTTTACAACTCTTCCTTTTTTAATTTTGTCCTATATTTCATCGATCAATATCTTTTTAGCAGAGGGCTGATTGTTAACTTTGTTTGATTTACTGTTAGTGCAGAAACATCAGGAAACCACAGCAAAGAAAATGGAGTGGAGAGCAGAAGCAGCAGCGGCCGTAAAGAGAAGAAAGAACATGTCAAGATGGGGATGGATATGGGGAAGAACGACAAGGAGGAAACAACTAAGATTCCTCCGAGTGGACAGATTATAGCAACATTGGGACCAAAATTGTACACTCTAGCAGAGTTGAAAAGTGCTACTAGGAATTTTAGACCTGATACCGTGCTAGGGGAAGGTGGATTTGGCAGAGTTTTTAAAGGTTGGGTCGATGAGAAGACTTATGCACCGGCTAGGGTTGGCAGTGGAATGGCTGTAGCAGTTAAGAAATCGAACCCAGAGAGTTCTCAAGGTCTAGAGGAGTGGCAGGTAACCATTTGTTAATCTTGAACTTTTTTTGTTCCTTTTTTTCTTTTTGCCGATGTTTTTTCGCCATTTTTTTAGACTCAAATTTTTGTAAAATTTGGAAAAAAAAAAAAAACATTACTTGATTTTCGTAACTTTTGTTGTTCATTTACGAAACACTAAGTCAGAAAAAATTTTCCCCCCTTTTTGCCTATGTTTTTTGACACTCAAATTTTGTAAAGTTTAAGGAAAAAACATAACTTGATTTTGGTAGATTTTGTCGATCATTTACGCAACACTAATTCAGAAATTTTTTTTTTCCGGTGATTTTTTTTTTGCACTCAAATTTATGTAAAGTTTGGGGAAAAAAACATAACTTGATTTAATTGGTAGCTTTTGTTGATTGTTCCTCCATTGATCAAAAATCCGAAATTTCGGATTTTTGAAAAATATCATGATCATTCAATAAAAAAGGTTTTTGTTTTTTTAAATGAACGATTTGAAGGCCTATTAGTTCTAACAGCTGATTGCAGAGTTGATCATTCGAACCTTTCAACTCATAGATAAATTTACGCAACACATAGTCGGAATTTTTTTTAAAATAATCTTCTTCTTCTTTTTAAATAAAATGTTAGAGCCTCATATTTCTTTCAATTTCGCACTCCCTCCACCGTTGACTTAAGCACGTTCCTGAACTTGCTCGTTAAGCAAGCAACACAACAATTAATCGCTTTGAAAAGTTCATACCTGGCCATGTTCACACATGGCATATTTCCTATCTTCTTATGACGTCCATGCTTACATCTCAAATATTCATATTATTTTGTTTTGGTTTTATCTTAGTTTCTCGAACAATTGAAATAATAAAATTACTATAAATTCCCGATTTTATATACAAAATTACCAGCTTATTTATTTTTGAATTGGGTTCCTAATGTATAAGGAATTTTGGATTGTGTACCCACATCATAAAATAACTACTTTATGCAATAAAACAATGACATCTGGAAGAGAGATTGATGCTAATTTTCTTTTTAATTAAACTCAGCAATTTTTTACATAATGGGGTTGAGGAAAAAAATTGTTTAGGGCCCAATTAAAATTGGTGAAAGAATCAAATGTGTAAGCACGCCGAAGGGTATGCAAAACACGCACGAACATGGTATCCAAAGTCAGCAAGCCAAAGTAAAAGGATGTTTGTCCTTGAAACAAGATGAAATATTTTAACTGTCAGCTCAAAAATTTGCATCAAAAGTTTTATTAATGTTGACCGATTCTACTATCTCTTTCCAAACGTTTATTAATTATGTTGACTTTGTGGTTGCAGTCTGAGGTGAAGTTCTTGGGAAAATTTTCTCATCCTAACCTTGTCAAACTCTTGGGTTACTGCTGGGAGGAAAAACAGTTCCTTCTTGTCTATGAATACATGCAGAAAGGAAGCTTGGAAAAGCATCTTTTCAGAAGTAAGAAACCGAAACCGACACATAATATTTCTTTTTTTATTTTTAAATTAAGAATTCAATATGTACTTACATAAAAAGATATTGTTTAATCTATTTTTATATTATGTATTGAATTAATTTTATTTTTAAATATATATTAACAGTTTAATCTCTTATTCTAGCAAGATTATCGGGATAAACTATCAAAATTAGTCACATAATTTACACATAAAAACATTTTATTTGAATGCCTTGTAAAAGTATTTTGAGAATAAAAATTAATCATACGTAAATTACGTAAATAATTTTGATAATTTAGTTTGAAAATCTTGACAAAATAGTTTATTAGAAATCTAACTTATATTTAAAGATTAAATTGATTTAATTAAGAATATAAAAATAGATTAAAGAATTACTTGATATATAACATAAACTGAGCTACCAACTCTTTATTTTTTTTAGTAATTCTTATTTTATCTAAAATATTTATCAGTGAGATTCAAATGAGATTTTTCAGAATATTAATTATGAAAAAAATATATTTGGCATGATTGATGTTAATTTTTTTATTTTTTTTAGTGAATTAGTATCACTGATTAAAGGCATGATAAATTGTTGTTGTTTTTGCAGAAGGGGCAGAACCACTTCCATGGGACGTTAGACTTAAAATAGCTATTGGAGCTGCCCAAGGCCTGGCCTTCCTTCACACATCAGAAAAGAGTGTCATTTATCGAGACTTTAAGACATCTAACATATTATTGGATGGGGTATTGTTCTTTATATTTTTGTATTTTTTCAGAAAATAAGGCACCATTATATTATCCATGGACCCATATTGACGTGACTTTTGTTTTTCTTCCTTCCTTGTTCTTTTCCAGGCCTATAATGCAAAACTTTCAGACTTTGGGCTGGCAAAGTTAGGTCCATTAAATGGCAATTCCCACGTTACAACAAGGGTCATGGGCACTTATGGCTACGCGGCTCCAGAATACGTTGCCACTGGTAATTGAGCTTTTTTTTTACCTCTAAAAAATAATCAATTCAGAAATTTTACGTATTAGGAAAAAAGTTTAAGAATATACATGAGTTATTATGAAACCATATTAAAATTATAAGTCAATGGCTCACATAGTTTTTGAAAATCTAGTTTAACATGTTCTTATATTATAAGTCGAGTTTCCAATCTGTTTACGTAAGTTTAATTATTTACGATCTATCATTGTATTTAATTCATTATCCAATCTATCATTCTAATATATTTCTTTAAATAAATAGATGAAAATATCCTCGTATGAGAAATTCAAACACTCGTCTAAGTTTTTTTTCTTTTTTTAATTGTTTTACGATGTTAAAATTCATTTTTTTTGCTAGTTACTTTTTAAGTAAATTAGTTTAAATTTGAATTTCTCATACGAGGGTATTTTCTTCAATTGACAGAGAAAGATCTACTATATATAATGATAGATTGAAGAATAAACTAAAATATAACGATATATTGAGCCAATTTTCCTAGTTTTTTTTTTAATGTTTGTTATTTTTTGTAATTAATTTGACATGAATAGTATTGATATCTAACAATTACAACCAAAACTGGCAGGTCATTTGTACGTCAAGAGTGATGTGTATGGATTTGGTGTTGTATTGCTGGAATTGTTGACGGGACTCAAGGCCCTTGACACCAATCGACCTAGTGGGGAGCACAACTTGGTAGAGTTTACTAAGCCTTCGCTTTCCGATAAAAGAAAACTGAAGAAAATAATAGATGCAAGGCTTGAAGACCAGTACCCTTTAAAAGCTGCAATGCAAGCGGCTGAACTTATCCTACGTTGTTTGGAATCTGACCCAAAAAACAGACCATCTATGGAAGAGGTTTGGGAGACCTTAGAAACGATATATGATATGAAGGAAATGCCGAGAGAGAGGAAAAGCAGTGCTAAAAAAAGTAATTCAAAGCGCCAAGAAGAACGTTGCCGTCATCAGTCTCCACTTCAGTTCAGACATGGTGGCACCGGCATCAAGGGTCGAGCTTACTCCTCAGCTCCGGTTAGTTCAAATCAATCAATGGGTGCACCCTAGCAATCATATTTTGTTAATCACCTATAGCTATGCTCGTTTCATTTTTTTCAATATATTTTCTTCCCACGCTAGAGACAGTACTGATCATATGGTTATCCTCCTCCTGTTTTGGGACTTTTGATGTATAACGTATGTACGTTTAATAGACGTACAGCCTTATGTAAAAAATGTTCACTCGGCCCAATATCATGAGTTTGAATTAGCTGTGTTGTAGAGGATGGTTGGGCCCATATGCTCGTGTTAGGCTTGAGATGCAATTCAAGTCTGGTCCGGTTGAAAACCCAAGGGAAAAAAATTGTATATAAATAAATATAGAAAGAAAATCAGATTTTAAAAGGATTTGAGAGGTGGTGCGTGCAGCGCTAAAAATATATCTAGGTGAGTTTTTCTTTGGTTTTTGGCTTTTTGCTATATCAGATTTTAAAGCCGCAAAACTTTTTCTCTTCCGCATAAAAAAAAAAAAAAAAATCTTATCCACTCCCTCGCTGTCCCTGTTGTTTTATGAGATGGAGAAACAAAAAGAAATGTTGTCAAATTTTGTTTGAGTTGCCTTCCTTCAATTTAATTTTGTCAACAATGCCGTAAAATTATGATTTGTATCATTTTCGATGTGTTTTGTCGATAATTTTGTGAAAATATGGTTTATGTGACCTATTTCGTCACTGATTATTTGAAAACATGATCTGAATCATCTTGGATTTTTTTTTTTTTGATTATTTTGATTTTCATCTTCTTAAACTTAATTTTTATGAAATTAACTTTTCGGCTCTAATAGTGTTTTTAGATAACATCACTTTTGTGTTGTAAACTAAGTTTTGCGCTATTATGACATTTTTAGATAATTATGGATCCAAATTTAAGCAAATATTAACCACGGTTACATTAATTCTATAATGAAACTTCTATGAAAAGACTATCGTTGGACACACATATCAAGATTGTTATAGATCAAACACTTTTTAATATTCATACCTATAGTCTATTGATAGATTTCTCCTATATAAAATCTTTAAAGAGCTTATATTTCAAATTTTGATTTTAAAAATATCGTAAACCAATCTCATCACAAACATTCGACGAGTGGATAAATTTAGAGACAAAAAATAGAATGCTAAGTGTTACCACATATGAACACCATTTATCTCCAACTACATTTTTTATATCCTGTAAGAATATAGAAGGATTATCAAGTGGTGTCATTTATTCATGACTTACATGAATATTATTATTGCACTAAAGGATTTGATAAGAGTAGTGAGGTCTTTGTAGATAAAAAAATAAAGTTTTTAAAAGACTGAGTTTTAACTCAAGATAGTATCAGCAAAACAAGAAGACTACAAATTATTGTACGTCTTAATATTTGATATTTTAAGTGGTGGACAATATCTCATTTTGCAATATTTGAACAACTTTTTATCTTTTTACTACCACTATGGATACAATGTTTCATTTTTCTATTTTTAATCATCCTATACTCATGTACAATATGAGATTGCCGTTTATGCAAAATTTAGAAGACAAAAAGAATGACATGGGTGTTCATAGTCAAACTTATGGATGTACAATTGTTTTAATGAGAAACACTCAAAATTAGATCTTGCGTTATATCCCTTATTGAATTAGGTTACTATTCCGGGCATATGACAATAATGGGAGAGGGCAAGATTGGGGGTATGTGATCCCGAAAAGGTGTTGTGAATTGAAAATGATGTCATGCACAAAATAAATAAATAAATAAACAACCTATTCCTTGTGAGATTGAGCGACAAAAGGTAGCATTCTAGAAAAAACCCTAAACAATTTTTTTTCTTTGATAGAAATAAAAAATTTCTCATCCTTTTCCTCCATGCCCCTTTTTTTTTATGATCTATAAGTGAATTTTATATTTATAATAATTTTTTTTATATTATTAAGGAAAATTACAGATGAATTTGAAGACGCATAGGATGATTTGGCTTTAAGGACACATTTGTTTTTATGTTTTTTAAAGTTTTAGATAAAAATTTTCAATATTTAACATATATCGGGACTCTAAATTTAAATTTAGGATTTTACTTTGGTGATATATTGTCATGAACCTTACTCATCGTACATTGTTAGATTTCTCCCGAGCTTATATTTCAAATTTTAATTTTAAAAATAATGTATACCAATCTCATCATAAACATTGGACGAGTTCATAGATTTAAAGATAGGAATCAGAATATTATATGTTATGATATCTTGAATACTATTTATCTCCAGCTATATTTTTTATATCCCACAAGAATATGAAAGTATTATCAATGCTATAGTATCATTTATTCGTAAATTACATAAATATAATCATTGCACCAAAGGGTTTGATAAGAGTAGTGTGGCATTTTTTGATATAAATAATAGAGTTTTGAGAGATTCAGTTTCAACTTGGGATGGTAGCAGCAAAACAAGAAGTCATATTTTAGGTGGTGGGAAATATCACATTTCGTATGATTTGAATAACTTTTTATCTTTTTGCTAGTACCATGGATATAATTTTTTGATTTTTTATATTTAATCATCCTACACTCATGTATCATATTAGATTATCGTTATTATAAAATATAATATTATATTTTATTGACGTTGCCTCCAAAAAGATGTGAGAGAAACTTTATATCATTTTTTTTTTCATTTACAGGGGAAGGAGATTAGGTTGGAAATATGGATATATGTATTAAGCATTTAATTTAAGTATGAGTTAATTATAAGCTAGTTCTTGCAGTTTATGAAAAATAATTAATAAATTATCTAAGAAAATAAAAAAAACCAATTCATTTTTTTTAAAAAAAAGAGGGAGAAAACCCCATAAAAAAGGAAGGAAAAAATAAGATTTTCACACTCAATTTTATTTTATTTATTTTGTATATCTCTCGAATTACTCGTGATTATTATAAAATTTCTCCGTTAAAAACCCCTCTCGCTTTCGGCCATATCAAGCAGCATGCTTGCTAAAAACAAACGATATCTCAACTGCCAGCCTCCTCCTCTGTTCTTCTTCCTTGTCAGAAGAAGCGAAAATTCAAGGAAATGCCCGCCAACCAGGAGAAGAAGAACGGCAATTTCATCTATTTCGTTCTTGGTACTAACGATCATGTTTCTTGTTTAAAGTAGATCTAAACAAAGATAATTCAGGTTGTCCTGTTAGTTTGCTTGATCCGATTTTAGAAATCGATTTTGAGGAAAGATTATTGGGATCGGCTATCGTTGTTTTTGAATCGAAAGTCTATGTCTTTGGTGGTGCATCCAGTACTCTTGACTCCTCTGAAACGGTGCAATTTATACCCTCTAATGAAACCATCATCTACGATATACTTACGGGCTGTAGTTGTACAGCACCTCCCATGAAATCTGGCAAGTCGACTCCGTTTACAGCTATGTTAGATGGAAATAGTTGTGTTTTCTCAAGCGATTTAAAATCCGATCACAATTTTGAACTCTTTGATACCAAGAAAATGTCATGGTCATTCCTTCCAGAACTCCCTGCAACTGAAGTGGAAGTTGAAGCCTTTTTTGTTCGTGATACCTATCTCTATGTGTCTACAACCATCTCTATGTCTCTACAACTGAAGTGCAGAATAATCCCTTGTATCCATTCGTAGAGAAGTCTTCACTTGTACTATATGAAGGAGACACACTCGTGGTTCCTTTAGTTAGGGAGCATGATGACCTTCCAAGATTTGCTATAATAAGAGCAGGTTTTGAAAATGACGACAAAGATTATTCTGCACCTAGCTGCCCCCACGTCACTGTAGATGTGGTTGAAGTGGTTAAGGACGCTTTTGATGTTCCTTCCTTTATGGATGGACATCAGTCCCACACATTCAATCGCTTGTTGATCAACAAGCTCGAATCATTGGCATACTCCATCCCATACGAACAGAGCGATATGTTTCTATAACATGGTTTCTCTCCATAAGCCCTACTGGTCCTAATGAACTGAACTTTAGATATGTTTCCTTTCAATTGATTTTGACTTTCGTCTCTTTGTTTTTTTTTTTTTTCCTTTATTTTGTTTCTCATTATAGGGACCTCGATGCTTAATTTGGGGTAATAAACCCCAACTTCTTTTGTTCTAGATTGAGGTTTTAGTTGCGTTCAATTGTATGTTTTGAAAAGATGACAAAGAGTGGCCTAGATGAGTAAAGTTGTTTTGATAGAAAGTTGGAATAAGTACTAATTTGTAGTCATGTTTGAACCTTGAACTATTTTTACCCCTTCTCCATGCCTTTATCAAAGAGCATTGTTACTATCGGCAAAAGTGGACGGGTATTGTATATCAGAGCGTTTAGGAGGTACCAAAGACACGTCTCTTGCCATCCCAATTGGTTCTTTTAGAAATCTAGGTTGTGCATGTGATACAATTTTACTTTTTTACGTGATTGGTGGTATGTTTTAACTGTGTTAAAAAATTTACAGGTGAACTTGAACTTTTAAAGTAGTAGATTATAGCTAGAGAAAAATTCCTTAACGTTGGCTGCAACATTTTAAACTCTCCTTTTCCTTCCAAAGTTTGTGGTCTTGATAGACTTTTTATTTCATTGATTGTCTAGAAATGCAGGACTGTGAATCTTCCCTATGGCGATGTCTTGTTGGAAAGAGGTATGCCATGATGGTGGTTGTTTTCTATTTAGTTTGAAGTCATCAAAACTGGTTAAATGGTTTTTTTTATGTATGTTCATTGTGTAGGATTCATCCTTCTTGATTGTCTAGATGGTGTGTTTTACTTGATTTCTCTAGTTAGATCATGCCTGAGATTTTTCAGCTTAGCTAGGATTTGTTAGTTCCATTCTACCCCCATATCTGCTGCCGGCATTGCATAGGCATTGTTCTGTGGCATGATGGCATCATTGGTATAAAAATTAGAAAGTAGAATTTGAGGCCCAATAGTGGCTGGCAACTATAATGGCACCACCAGTGTTCGGTATGAGACCAACTGCAAGCCACTGCTGCTGATTATCGCAGTTGATTATGTGCGGTGCGACCATGGTAACTATGGGGATATTGTGATGATAACATACCTTTTCATGTTCTGTTCTTCTTCTTATTTCTTCCCATTGGTGTCATTGTTTCTTCTCATTACAGACCACTGAATAATGCTGAAGCTGATTCTTTTTCTCTTTTTTGCCCAGTCTCCCTGTTGTTCATCTCATACAGGTTTATGTGGTCTTGGTGGGGCATGCAAAGTTGTACTCCGGTAATCTACATTCTTTTGTTCTTGAAGTTTTGTGGAATATTTTGATGATCATTTGCCTTTGAAATGATTTGGGCTTGACTGTCAATTATCAAGGCAGTAGCATCTATCATTTCTCTTTTATAGCAGGATCGACTACTAATAACTCTTGGAACTTTTCAGTGCTTCAGTCACTCATATTTGAATAATGATCATCCATCTACATCACAATTCAAGGAGAAAATCCCACGGTTTCTCAATGCTTTGCCCTCTGCTGATTGTCCCAAAGTTGGCCATGGTGTTTACACTAGCAGTATAGATCTGCAAGTTTTGCTGAGGTGGACACTTGTTCACTCAATCCAGTTCCGTAAATTTTAGGGAAAGTTGCACTGGCATAGGCATGCATTAAAATAGTTCCGTCTTATTTGAATGGGTATATTCCTCACTCCCTCTCTCTCCTTATCAGGCTACAAGAATGGTGTTATTCAAGCATCATCCTTCCGCACATATCACATGCCTCTTAACAAGTAGGTAGGAGTGGATTCTAACGTTAAAATTTGCTGAATATGATCTGTTTCTTGTGCCTGTAGAAAGACCTTAACATTAACTGCATCTCATTTTCGATTGACTACGTCAATTTGATGAGGGCTGCTCCAGAGTTCAGTTCAAGGGTTTCTATTTCTTTGTAGGTAAAAAATCGATGATGGTGAATACTGTACAGTTTGACCGATGCTATGTTTTTCAAATAAATTATCCTGGTCAAGGTTTTTTAGTCTTGGTTTTCCCCTATGTTAGGAAGCCGACTTTTGTTGCTTCTTTTGTATGATACTGGCTCTGTTCTCATCAAAGAACTGATTTTTTATGAAGTTATTTACGATCTCCTAAACTTAACGTTAAATAAGAAAAGTTTTACCTGTTCATCCATGTTCACTGTTGCATGCAGAAGACTTGTCCCACAGTTGCCTGTATGCTAGTTAGACTGTCTCTTAAATGAAGTTTGTTTTCTGGTGCAGATGGAGATCTTCCCATACTCAGAAACTTATATGTTTCTTGAACAATACCTTGATATATGGAGGACTGCATCAATCAACCTTGCTATCGCTATTGGTTAGTAGCCTTTCAAAATCCAGCAGTTAAACTGGCATGTTCTTTTTTCTGAGGAGCCCATGGTTGGCATGCTTGAGTTTTTTACCTTGCTTTCTTGCATTCTCAATGATAACGCCGTCTTCTATTTGATCACAAATTACCCTTTTTCACTGAGGAGCTAAGCATTTTTTTATTGCTCTTTGATACTTGCGTTCCACAAAATTTCAGGCCTTTGAAGACCGAAGAGGTTGTTTTGTCGATTTTGTACTGCCTATGTCTATGTCATTAATCATTAAATGTATCACAAAGCGGTTTGATGTTAATGACCTGGAGATCTTAAACAAAACATGATGTGTGTGGGCTGTCCGAGTAAAACATTTACTGATGCAAACCGTTATTGTTTTTTCGTTTTTAAGTAATCCAAACGAACTATTTGGTTTAGCGTAACTGCTAGTCATTGCCCCTCCTATAGAGTCCTCGGTTGGTTTTATTTGGTGAATGTACCAGGAGCTGTATTTGTTGTTTGCTTGGTCATCACTTGCAGATTAGTGTTCTATTTACCCATTTTCACCATTTCATCGACAAAAAAAAATACTGGCTTCCGTGTTTCGTTCTTCTTTCCAAACGAACTGCTGTATGGTAGAATGACTTCACGATCATTTTGTTACTTAACTTTCTTTAAAATGTAGTTTATGGAGTTCTGCAATCATTTTGCTGGGGTTGGCAATGATAGTTGTGGGCCTAATGGAACTCTGCTTCTTTTATCATAATCTATGTATTTTTCATTTTGTGTAATAATTAACTTGTTCTGCCCAACTATAATCTCTCTGCTTACAAGATGAAACTCAGCACGGCGTGATGGCAATTCTAAATATTCTAATGAATGCAGTCTCTGCTGTCAACCTCGTCATGTCAGCGGGCATTGGTGTTGAGTTCTGTGTGCATATAACACATGCTTTCTCGGTTAGCATCACATCATTCTCTATTTTATTTGTATCTTGCCTACTTTCCTTTTCGTAAGACATTGCCAATTATGTTCTTCCTTCAATGGAACTTCAAATTCATTCTCTTATTATATTCAGTTGAAAGAAAAATAGAATTGGTAATGCAACTAGAGAATTGGTGTCCCTTCTGAAGTTCTTATTGGTGCTACCTTTGGCTGCATGTTCTTACTCATTTATTAAACAGGTGAGTAGTGGTGAGAGACCAACGAGTGAGAGATGGTTTGGGTACAATATAGAAGGTCTTGTAAATTTTGCATTTCTCATAGAACAATTACGAGAAAAAGATCATATTGAAAATACTAAGTCTTCCCCTGGATCAACTATTTGCAGGTTGCATTGAGCATGTTTGGTCCACTTTCAAGATTTAAACTTGTTGAGAAGCAAGAAGACCGGCCATCAGCTTCCTTGCGGCCCTCAGAATCTATATTGCTCTGTTTCATAGTTCTTTTTATAGGTTTATCTACATGCTCTTTTTTCTTTTCTTCGAGATACTAAAGTTAAAAATATAGTAAGTTAGTGATACAAAAATGCTCAAACTGGGTCTTGAAATATGTGGAGTATAGAGTGTTTTTCCAAGAAGAAAAGGAAGATGACCGTTCAGCTGCAAGGCTGTCAGATTTGCCTTTTTCGTTCCTTGAGAGCACACTTTGCTGTTGATTCCGATTGCTTGTCCTTCATTTGGGCTTTACCCATCCCTGGCCGCTTTGAAATAAAAATCCAATTTTCTGTGTGTAAAGGAGTAAAAAAGGAGCAAAAATTGAACCTTTTTTTTTTTTTTAGTGAAATCCTATAACATAACTGAACAAATAGAAATCTCATAACTAAGCAAAAAGAAGTGCTTATTGATGGTCGAAATTAGGAATTTAAATTAAAGGTTTTGATTTGGTTAGATATTGACTCGAATTCTTATTTCATTTTTTAGTATTTGAATTATGGTGATTGTTTGATTTGGTTTTGAATTTTGATATTTTATACACAAATATTTTGAATAAATGATAAATTAGTCCTTTTTTTTAGAAACGAATTAATTAGTCTTTTTTGTTTAAAAAACTAACAATTTAATACTCATATTTTGAAATTCATTTGTAATTTAGTTTTTTTTTGCTCGTTTTTTATTTATTTTGATTTTTTATTTGAAGAAATAAAAAAATATGAAAAAAATATAAAACGATTAAGAGAAAATAAAATATTTTATGGAATAAAAATTATATCAAATCAAGCACGATGAACATTGATTAAAAAACTAAATAATAGTATTTAAACGAGAAGAATTAATTAATTTATTTCTTAAAATTAAAGGGACTAATTTATAATTTAATCAAAATATTTTAAATAAAGTTAAGTATTTTCCTTGATTTTTTTGTTTTTTAGTTGATCCAATCGGTGTTTGTCCAACTTTAAAATGTTTGATACCAAAAACATCTCATAGTGATGTTTTTCGAAAGTCCCTTCAAATGAAGTGAAAGTTGAAGATTTTTACCGGAGACCTATCCCTAAATTTATGCCACCATGAAGGTGTATTATATTGATGTTGCCTCCAAAAAAACGTGGGAGAAACTTATATTATTATTATTATTATTTCATTTACAGGGGAGGGATATTGGATTGGAAATATAGATATATGCATTAAGCATTTAATTTATGTATGAGTTAATTATAAGCTAGTCCTTGTAGTTTATGAAAAATAATTAATAAATTATCTAATCAAATAAGAAAAAACCAATTCATTTAAAAAAAAAAAAAAGGGAGAAAACCCCATAAAAAAAGGAAGGGAGAAATAAAATTTTCATATTAATTCTTTTTTTTTTTAATTTTCTTCTTCTTCTTCTTCTTCTTTTTTTTTTTTTTTTTTTTTTTTTTTTTGTAATTTGTGTCTACCTCTCTAATTACTCTTGATTATTATAAAATTTCTCCGTTAAAAAACCCTGTCGCTCCCGGCCGTATCAAATAGCTTGCTTGCTAAAAACAAAAAATGGCTCAACTGCCAGCCTCCTCCTCTGTCCCTCTTCCTTGTCTGAAGAAATTCAAGGAAATGCCCGACAACCAGGAGAAGAAGAACGGCAATTTCACCTATTTCGTTCTTGGTACTACCGGTCTTTTTTATTTGTTTAAAGTAGATCTAAACAAAGATAATTCAGGGTGGCCTGTTAGTTTGCTTGAACCGATTATAGAAATCGATTTTGAGGAAAGATTAGTGGGACCAGGTATCGGTGTTTTTGAATCGAAAGTCTATCTCTTTGGTGGTCAACCTCTGGATAGAGACCCGAGTATTTGTGACGACTCTGGAACGTGCAATTTCTACTCTCTAGTGAAACCATCATCTATGATATACTTACGGGCTGTATTTGCGCAGCCCCTCCCATGAAATCTGGCAAGTTGTGTACGTTTTCAGCTATAGAAGATGGCCAAAGTTGTGTTTTCTCAAGAGATTTAAAATCTGATCCCCCCATTTTGAACTCTTTGATACCAAGAAAATGTCATGGTCATTCCTTCCAGAACTCCCTGCAACTGAAGTGGAAGTTGAAGCCTTTTTTGTTTGCGATACCTATCTCTATGTCTCTACAACCATGTTTGTCTTCCGTATTGATGTTGCCTCGAAGGAGGGCTGGGAAAAGCTTGATATTATTCGTTTTCCATTTGAAGGAGAGGGATATTATGTAGGAGGTATGGATATGTGTATTACGCCATACTCGGATATATGCGGTTTCGACTTGAATGATAACGATGAAGTCCAACATTCCTTTTATCCATTCGTAGAGAAGTCTTCACTTGTACTATACAAAGGAGACACACTCGTGTTTCCTTTAGCTAGGGAGGATGATGACCTTCCAAAATTTGCTATCATAAGAGCAGGTTTTGAAAATTATGACGAAGATACTGGACCTAGCTGCCCTCACGTCACTGTAGATGTGGTTGAAGTGGTTAAGAAGGACGCTTTTGAGGTTCCTTCCTTTATGGATCGACAGCAGTCCCACACATTCAATCACTTGTTGATCAACAAGCTCAAATCATTGGCATACTCCATCCCATACGAACAGAGCTATATGTTTCTACATCATGGTTTCTCTCCATAAGTCCTACTGGTCCTAATGAGCTGAACTTTAGATATGTTAAGGATTTTTTTTTTTGGTATGCTGGATTAAGCATTGGGGGCTGTGTTTTGGTTTTGATTTTGTTTTATGGTTCATGATCTCCTTTCAATTGATTTTGCCTTTCGTCTCTCTTTTTTCCCTTTATTTTGTTTTTCATTATAGGGACCTCGATGCTTAATTGGGGTAAGTAAACCCCCACTTGTTTTGTTCTAGATTGAGGTTTTAGTTTCAATTGGATGTTTTGAAAAAAATGACGAAAAGCGGGTTAGATGAGTAAAGTTATATTGGTAGAAACTTGGAATAAGCACTTTTTAGTCATGTTTGAAACTTGAACTACTTTTACGCCTTCTCTATGCCTTTATCAAAGAGCACGGATGCATTGTTTTGGTATTCGTATTTTTATCATGCATCTTATCTAGTAAGAAACATAGTGGTACATGAATGCCCTTTTCAAGTGTCTCCTGAATCAATGTGGCTAATTCTATCCTCAAAATCACCGGCAAACCACAGTAATTCTGGTGGTTTCAAAGATCTTACTTTCATACTTCTGAGGATTGTTTCTACCTTAATTTGTTATATGATTTAGCCCAATAAATGTTTCCTACGGTTACTTAGAATTTACAGGCAATTGAAGAGCTTTTTTGTCTTCTGATGAGTTATGCTGCGTGTATACTGTATATTAGTTATCTGCAATCTTAGAAACTAAAGAAGTTACGATCTAAGATAGACACTAATTCAGCTCTTGCAGTTATGTACTTTGCATTGGTGTACGTAGTCTGCATAAAATCAAATTAGAAGAAATTTAACTTTTAATTTCGCTAGTTGGCTCAAGAGGGTTGAGCAGCTTCAGTTTATTACAAAATAATTGCCATGTCTTTCGATGATTCTATGGTGCTGCATGTGACCCTAGCCTAGTGGCCTTGTACTGTTCTTGCCTTGCATTGTTTGACAAATTAGTTTAGATAGGACAACTTTCAAACAATGTACGTATCAGGTTTACCACTTTGTTTCATTGTTTTTTGTTTTTTGTTTTTTGTTTTTTGTTTTTTGTTTTTGTTTTTTGTTTTTTGTTTTTGTTTTTAATATAAGGGATATACCAGTTCTTTCTTCAGTCTTGAAGAAAGCCTTCGTAAGTTGGAATTTGAAAGGCTGAGCGAAGAGGATGTCCAAAAGATGCAGAGGGAGGTGTTGTTGGACGTGAAGATGGAATTTCATGCTCATTGTTGCAAGGACTTGGTGGACTTGCATGATTGTTTGTAAACTTTGTGTGTTTGGGTACCTACTAGTCCTAGGCATCTAATTACGTTTTGAGCAGGTCAAAACCTGTTTGGTGTAGACAAAATAGTTTTTGATTAAATATTTGACAGGTTTTCTACCTCCGGGATCAATGTTTTGATCAACGTACTGCCCTTACTGTCTTAGTTTCCAAAAACAAAAGGTCTCCATCTCCAAACTCCGGTGATGTTAGCCACAATGTGCTTAGAGCATTTTGTGTAGACTTCAAGCGAAGTACCTGTGACGGGAAGAATGAGTTGTTTTACGTCCGACGACCAGGTACTGAATCTTATGCCATCCAACGCTTATAAAGTGGAAAATGCATGCCTTTTTACCTGTTAGAATGCTAATTTGTGGTTTGAACAAAACCTAGCAGCTATCGTCATCGGTATCCACTTCGGTCCAGACATGGTTGCACTGGCATCAAGGGTCGAGCTTACTCCACAGCTCCAGTTAGTTCAAATCAATATCATTATTACATATAGATCTGCTTTTTTGTTTTGGGCTTTTAGTGTGTACCACGTCCAATATCATTAATTAGAAGTCCAAACTTCTGTAAAGGAAGTCCTCTTGGCCCAAGTATCATGAGTTTGAATTAGCTGCGTAGTAGATGATGGTTGGGCCTATATGCTCATTTTGGACCTATAAACGGATATGCAATTCAGGCCTGGTCCAACTGAAAACCCAAGGAAAAAAACTTTGTATATAAATAAATAACACAAAATTAAGGCGCAAAAAAAAAAAAAAAAAAAAAACGAAGAAAGGAAATCAGATTTTAAAAGATTTGAGAGACGGTGCTATATATATATATATATATGAGAGTTTTTATATGTTGAATCCTAAACAGTGTTTGATAAAAATCCTCCTTGTCCCTTTTCCTTGTGATATGGAGCTCAAATTCAAAAAAGTGTTGTCAATCGAGAAGAAGAACGGTGATTTCATCTATTTGGTTCTTGGTATGTTAGATCATGTTTCTTTGTTTGAATTAGATCTAAACAAAGATAATTCAGGGTGGCCTGTTAGTTTGCTTGATCAGATTTTAAAAATCGATTTTGAGGAAAGAGTAATGGGACCAGGTAACGTTGTTTTTGAATCCAAAGTTTATGTTCTTGGTGGTAATCCTGTACCTAGCTAGATACCCTTGTACTCGAGCATCCTTTGAAGGAATGGTGCAATTTGCACTCACATCTATTCCTTCTAATGAAACCATCATCTATGATATACTTACGGGTGGTAGTTGCACAGTAGCTCCCATGCATGAAATCTGGCAAGTCTTCTCCGTTTACAGCTATAGTAGATGACAAGATTTGTGTTTTCTCAAAAGATTTAAGAATAATAAATGTCAAAATATAAAATATATTTAAGAAAATGTTAAATATAAAGGCTTTTAGGAATAATCATTTGTTATTTATAAATATATTTAAGAAAATGTTTTGTACGATAAAAAACTCAATCGGGTCACAGTCTAGAACAGGTAAAAAAGAAAGGATAGGAGGCAAAAACCCGAGCCACTGCAATAGTCACCTTAAAGACTTGAATGCATGCCAGTTGATGGAGCCAGATTACTGTCTGGGGGATCTCATTTCCAGCCTAAAAAGCTTGGAGTTGGATATTATGGGCTTTACAAGCCCCACAAAGCAGAAATTAACCCAGTTTCATCCCATTTAATCTATGCTTGGAATAAAGTTATTAGGCTGGACTTCATATACAGTACTGGAAAACCACTTGCTCAGACCATGGATCATTGCAGGAAAATGAATCTATTCTCATAATTTCTTTATACAAATATTTCTGACAAAGTTAAGTATTCTCCTTGATTTTTTCCTCTTTTGGTTGATCCGATCAGTGTTGCTGTCGTTTAAGTTTGAAAAGAGAGAACACAATGATTCTGAATTTCAGACCGTGAGAGTTCAGAGTTCCAAGTACAAGATAAGAATGAAAGCTCCTATGGTAAGCCAGGACATGATTAGGCCTAGCTTTACAGATTAATCCCTGTTAATGTTGGCCCAGAATTGCCAAAACCATCATTCCCAATAGCAATGTTATGGTCACAAATTATGGGCCATGTTCACAGGAGTACTAAAGCTTTTTTGCCAGAGACTTGAGTCATTCACTACTAGTGAGCTTGCAAGATTGTGGAACTTCGGTCCCATGAAAATGCTAGCACCTTGATACCAATATCCAAAGTGTTACTTTCATGCTTCCATAAAGGCACTTTTCTATTATCTGATGGAGTATTTGTTTCGAATTAATTTCATTTAGTTAAATAAAATCTAAATAAGGATTAACAATACTAATTATGAGGAATTTCAAAGGAGTCGGACAGATGGTAAAGAAAAAGATTAACTTCCACCCCTATCTTGGACCGGTGTACAAGAAATTCATTTTCTTAAACGTACCAAATTGAGGCAAAAATGTGTTTTTGAAGCAATATGTAGAAAAGATTTAGCTTTAATTAACATTCAAATTTATCCGATCATACCTTTAATTATATTTCCTCCGAACCCTAAAGAGATTGCCCTTTTTTTTTTTTTTTTTAACTTTATATCTGTTTTAAAATGCTTATTCAGTCGAAACTTTAAGTAGTATACTTTTTTAAAATACTTTTAATTTTCAATTTGCAAAAAAAAAAAAAAATTGTTTAAATACTTCTAATTAATTTCATTTAGTTAAATAAAATCTAAATAAGGATTAACAATATTAATTATGAGGAATTTCAAGGAGTCGGACAGATGGTAAAGAAAAAGATTAACTTCCTCCCTTATCTTTGACCATTATCCAAGAAATTCATTTTCTTAAACATACCAAATTGAGGTAAAAAAAAAATGTGTTTTTTGAAAGAGTATGTAGAAAAAACTTAGCTTTAATTATCATATAAATTGATCAAATCATACCTTTAATCATATTTCCTCCGTCCTAAAAAGATTATCTATTGTTTTTATTTATATCCGTTTTAAAATATTTGTTTGGTCGAAATTTTAAGTAGCATATTTTTTTAAAGTAATTTTAATTAAAGTTCAATTTGCAAAAAATTTATTTGAATACAATTCTAAAAAAAAATAGTATTTTAAAAAAATAAGTACAAAAGATATTGAAATGACATAACACTTAATAATTTACGTAAAAAGTAAGAAAAAATAATTTATTTGTAACACAGAGCACTAATTACAAGAATTCTAAAAAATCGATTAGGTGGTAAGAGAGAGAGAGAGAGAGATTAACTTCCTCCCTTAACTTATTAAGTTCAAATCTCAAATCAGTATTAAAAAAATTATTTTTCTAAATATAATAAATTAATGTAAGAAAAAAATTAATTTCAAATCTATATAGAAATTGATCGTAGGATAACTTTAATCATAATATGCATATATAGAGATAGGGCTAGGGAGTTGTTATCGGTAGGATTGGGCAAATCTTGGGATTGCATGCATCTATGCCATGTAAGTGAGTGCTAAAAATTAATTAGCATAAAGCCCATGCTTCTCTTCTACACGTGAGGACCTCAAATTGACTCATAAGATATGATTTGATTCCCAACTAATTACTAATAATAATTAAGCACAGTAATCACGATTAATTAGAAGCATGATTCCACATGCGGCACGCTCCCCACTGCTGACCAACCTTTTTTATTTATTTATTTTTTTTAATCTAAGAGGGAGAGGAGTGCTCTCTTTCTTATGATGCCCAGTAGGTTTAAAAGGGATCTCCATAATCTTCTTTCTTAGTGGGAAAGGGGACTGCTGTGGACCCTTTCGTCGGCGCCATTCCATGCTAATCATGACAACATGATGGAGAAGAACCCATGATTTAGATCATCTTAGCCTTTTTCTAGACTAGGAGATAAGTTTTTGCTCTGTTTCGACTTGATCAATAATGCTTTGGTTTACGGGTCTGAGATGTTTTTGACTGAAGGAAAAAATGTCTTCAAAGTGTTTATCATTAGGTTCAGACTTTCAGGAGACTGGCCTGAAAAGGACACATGTGTAATTTTACACATTTTTCTTTCTCTACAAGTAGTTTCTTATAAAATTTTATTAATTAATTATTTAATCTTTCTTTATATCCTTAACTGAGTTGGTTTAATCTTTCAATATACATTAAAACTTTAATATATTATTTTATCAAGGTTTTCGAAATCAAACCTTCAAAATTATTTTTGTAATTTGCACGCGATTAATTTTTATTCTCAAAATATTTTTATAAGCCAACCAAATCAGTCAAACTGAGATTTTTATGTACAAATTATGTGCCTAATGATATATTAGACACTTAATATATTTTTAAAGATAAAATAAGTTCGATTGGAAATATAAAAATGGATTAAACAATTGTTATTTAATTAAATATGTTATTCACAAATCTTATAAATCATTAAAATTATTTATGTGATTAATTTTTATTTTTAAAATATTCTTATAAGCCAGTCAAATTAAAATTTTTTATGTGCAAATTATGTGACTAATGATATATTAGATATTTAATAAATATTTAAAGATAAAATAAGTTCAACCGTAAATATATTAGGTAGATTAAACAATTGGTATTTGATTAAATATGTTATTGATGAATTTTATAAATCTAGTGGTTGTAATCTTATAAATAAAGATTTTCTTTAAAATTAGCAATACTATTCAATTTTTTTCTTATATGTTTTTTTTTTTTTTACTGTGCTTTTTGTTGGTGGTTGATGATCAAATCGTGGTAATTTTCAGTCATCAATGCAAAACCACTGTCCTCGATTTAGTTTTTGGTGAAATCTTATGCTTCCACGTTTGCTGCGTTAAGGGTATCAATTATCAACCAATGCTCTAAAACATCATGAAATAGAAGGCAGACAGTTGTGTCTTGTCTTGTAGAGTCAAATGTTTAATCATGAGCATCAAAACGTTTCTCCATGTTAAGAAATTCCTTAATGGTGAAATGATAATCCAACTTAAACATTAATCCAGATATTATTATAATTATATTAACATCCTCTAGGTAACTGTTTGGGACCACGGCCCCTTGTAAAAGGGGTAGTGACCCTAAAACCTTTTTACTGACCTAACTAGAAAGAAAATTTCATGGCTCGAGACAAACAGAGCACAAGATCCCAGCTAACGTTGGATCTAAAAACTGATGCCTCGCAGAGCCTGCACCCTCCTATCTGATCAAAGGATCACATTGCATGCCCACAGAAGAATTGGTACCTTCCCATATTCTGCCACCTTTCAAACAAAGCAGGCAGTGTTCGATTGGTGTGTGTGATTTGGAACAGGACATGCATAGGCCAAAAAAAGAGAAGAAAAATAAATGTGCATGATATATGAGTGGCAGAATTTGTGCGGTAGGTGATAAGTGGAAACCAGCCAGAATTTGTGATGTTTATGGATACAATGGAGTGGATTATAAATTAGTCTTTCTAATTTTGCTATACAAATTATTTAGGTTTTTTTATTATTTAATTTTATAATTTTATATTTTATTATAATTTAATCTTTTTTCTTCCTTTTTTTACCATTTTTTTTGTTTTAAGTTATAAAAAGACCAAAAAATAAAAAATATATATGAAAGAATTGACAAGAAAAAAATAAGATTTTTTTAAACTAATATAATACCAAATTAAGCCCTTTTTTTTTTTTCATGAATGCTGCATTAGTTGAAATATAGACGGTTTGTTTAAAATATATATTATCGGTGATGGAAAAGGAGTAAAAATTATCACCTATTTATTTACTATTCAATTTTGATCATTTTAATCTACTTATAATAATATATTATTCAAAATTAAAATACATTAGTTTTTTTTATTAAACATATGACTAATCATGTGATATATGATATGCAATTAACGAAATTGGATAGAAAGGCCGATGTGTCTTAATTTTGAATAATGCAAAATTTGGTTTGCTCTATAACTAAATAAAGGGATTAAAATAGCCAAAATTCGATAGTACAGGTAGATAAAACGATTCTAACCGGATGGGAAAAATCAGAGAAAACTTTGACAGTTAAAAAAAGCCTATGGATGGTGAAACTGTAGTCTTTAACATTGTTAAGCATCTTTTCTTCATTGATTGAGAACCAACAGCTTATAATCCCCAATCATTTTTTTGTGAATTTCCTAATCTCTGTCTGTCTTCACTCTCCATGATCGCCTGCATGCATGTGGGACTGTATCACATAAGAAAGAGATTCCAAAATGATCATGTGCATGGCAAAAGCATTCATGAATCGCTGATCCAGGCGTGTTCATAGTTACTACCTAGAATGGCTGTGCAGGGTCGACATTCCCGTGCCAGTGCAATTGATCAATGTAGAGTAGACCGCAAATGCTTGATATTTAAGCAAGCCTGCTTCTGAATTCTATGGGGGCAGCTCCCTGGCTAGTCAAACAATGTAGGACCAAACCCCATTAGCTAGGGTTATATACCCATATATCATAGGCCCCAGTATTTACATCAAGCAAACTAGGGAGCCAGGTTTGAAAAAGAATGAATGGATGGATGGTCAGATACTCTACTGAATAATTAATACACCAGTCCCACTCAGAATTCCTCTTCTTTTTCAATCTAGTTGCCAAAATCTTTTTTCCTATATTAGGCAAGAAAACATCTCAAAATGTTTCTTTTTATCCTACCAAGTCGGTACTCAATAAAAAATTTATAATACTCAAGAACTAACTAATACAAGTTACTCTATAGATATAGATAAACACAAGTAAGAAATAAAAAATTAAAAAAAAATTAAGACAACGTGTAAATTTTTTTATCATTTTTTTGTGGATCTAGATATGATTTTTTTTTTTAATGTATCTATATCTCTCACCTGAAAAATAAATTCATGGAGTAAATATTGTAAATATTTACCAATTACTTTATACGTATTATAAAATTTCTCAGCTTTTACAAAACTAATTTTAAAATATCGGTCTCGTGGTTAAAAAAATTTATGAATGGCATATCCTTTAGATTTTTTTGAAGAAAATTTTAGTTTTAATTGAACTAGTTCAAAAATATCTTTGCGGTCAATTAAAAAAACAATTTTTTTCGCAACAGGAATCTGTCTTTCTTATTTTGTGAAAAATGAATTCTCTATATTAAAATTAAATTTTTTATAAAATTTCATTTAGCACGGTTTATTCTTGTATTTTAACTGCAATAGCTTTTCTTCTTAGCAGTTTATTTTCTACAGCCAAATGGGCCAGGATTTTAAATCTCATCAAATTAAATTAGCCTTCGAGGTTGCTGGTATTCAATCATACAAAAAAAGTCAGCTGGAAAGGGCCAAATAAACAAAGAATTCTACGTACAAAAGTCCACCTGGATATTTGGCGCTTTTGACTTTCTCATGAGAAAGCTCCATCCATATACACACATAGAGAATCTGCTTTAAGCCAAAAGTTTATTTATTATTATTATCGTTTTTTTTTATTTTTAATTTGGGAGGAGGGCAACAAAATAATATGTGTGTATATATGGAGAAACATCCCTTTAGCCCCTAAAATATGACTTTATTATCAATTGAATTCAAAACCTTTTAATTTTATCTATTTTACCCCAAATGTAATGGTTACTTGACGATGACACCTCCATTGTCAAGGACCGTTCCAAAATTTCATTTAATTTGCGCTTGATTGTTAAGTAATTCAATCTAATGCATAAAAATAAATCCCAATCTATCTAAAATATAATTTCAACACAAATTGATATTGAATTTTCCTTCATATTTTTTTCAATACAAATAAGTGAAGTTGAGCAAAGTTTGTTTGATATAGTACAAAAAATTATTTTTTAAATAGATTAGGCTTATTTTAGCATATTAAATTATAGCATTTAACTAGCATGTGTGGAGTAGATAAAATATTTTAATTATCACTAACAGTGTAAAATAGAGCAAAATTTTTCTAACACGACACTAAAATTATTTCTTAGGATAGATTGGGCTTATAATTCTTATGATATGAATGGTATGGAATCTCTTAACCGTCACTAACACTGACGGATGGAGGGACGGAATTGTCTAGCATGGATTACATTTGAGTTAAAATTAATAAAATTCAAAGATTCGAGACTGAATTGTTTGCGATATGATACATCATAGGCTAAAATGAAGTTTGCTTCCCTTGTACATGTTCATGTAACGTATGGCAGTTTTGCATGATCGAGGCGTGGCTAGGGCTCCTCGAGCTATGATAACGTAAGATGAGCAGCAATCATGACAATAAATGGGTCTTTGCCTTTTAAGATTAAAAAGACAGGAGTAAGTGAAAAAGAGTCCATATAAAACCAAATAAAAGTCCATAAAAGCCAACAGCCAAGACAGGGCTAGCACCCTCTACCCCGCGGGTGCGTTGCTCCCTTCTCTCTCTTGCTGGGGCCCACCATCTATAAAACCAGTGTCTGGTGGACCCTCACCATCCCACTCTCCATCATTAACCCCACCCACGCTAATAGTCCAACTGTCTCTGGCTAACTTTCTTGTGTGGGCGACTCTCGCCATTTGTCCCCCTCACTCACTATCGTTGGCCTCATGCTTGCCAAGTAGGCAAGTATCTGGTATAGGAACCCACCTTGGGCATTGCATGGGTAAATTTGGGAGTTTCCTTGGCTGAATGACAAAGGTTCGATTTTCAATTTTGTTTCTGGAATTATAGCATAATTTAACCGGTTTAAGATTATTAACTGGTCCGCTAGATCCTAGGGTTTGTAAGGCTCATGATACAAACTTGACTCGAAGGTTTCGTCTATATATACAAGAGAAATTTTGTAATTAGTATAAATTATTCTATAAAAAGAAATATACATAAAGAGAAAAAATATAAAAAAAATTAAAAAAATTGAGCTGATATGAAAATCTTATTATCATTTTTTATAGATTCATATATGAATTTTTTATATATATATGTTTATCTCTTTTCTGAAAAATGAGTCCATAAAGTAACTAATATGTATATATATTAGTTACTCTTTAAGTATTATAAAATTTCTCCATAGATATATTTCTCTAGTTATAAAAAAAAAATTTATTCTTTTCTATTCCAAACAAATCACTTATCTTTTTATTTATATGTTTTCAAAATATTTATCTAATTAAAAACTTTAAGTGTGTATTTTTTTTTAAAAATCTCTAATTAAAATTTATATTGTAAAAAAATTTGTCTAAATACAATTTTAAAAAAATAAGAATATTTTTTTTAAAATATTGATATAGCATAATAATTAATAGTTTTTTTTTAATATGTTGATAAGTTATATCAACACTTGCAGAGATGGCTTTTTCATTTATTGGTTGGCTCCATTTTGTATTTTTACATTGGTTTATTCTTTGTATTATTATTCCAGATTTGGTAGGAAAGGTACGAACAAGGACAGTTTATTTAGTTGGAGGGCATATAGATACAGAGGAAGAAAATTGTAAAATTAATCAGATAATTTTTTTTAAAAAAAAAAAAAAGCAAAGAGACAACCCATCTTTTAATGTTGAAATAATATTTTCTCAAGTCCATGCGGGGTTGAGGCGTGCTGCCTAGAACACTGCCCTTGGAAGAAGAGAAAATTCATGCACTTTGTTGGTCAGAGGGCATTAGCTGGATACGAAGGACATGAAGGTATTAATTTTTCCATAATTGACGTACATTAAGAATTTTATAATATTAAGAAGTAATTAGTTTAAGTTATTTCATATAGAAACATAGCTATAAATAGAAGAGAAAATAAAAAAATTCAGCTAACGTTAAAATTTTCTTATTAGTTTTAGTAGATTCAGATGTTATTTTATTATTTATTTATTTTATAATTTTCAATATATATATATATATATATATATATATATATATATATATATATAGTTGCTTTTATGAGTTCATTTTTGATAAGAAAAATAGGCACATCTGCATCAATCGTAAGTGATAAAAAAATTTTCATATTAGTTTAATTTTTTTTTCTCATGTTTTTTTTTTTTTTTTATGTCTCGTCTCTTTTTATAAAATAATTTATATTAATTACTTCTATAGTATTATAAAATTTCTCTAATTAAAGTATTTAATTTTGTTTGAGGCGTATTTGATAACAAATTAATAATTTGAAATCAGAAGCCTCGAATGGATATTATTGTCTCGGGCCACTTTTGGGTTAGGGTTGTCTACAAATATAAGTGAATATTAAGTTCTCGTTGGCATGACAGGGGAGGCTTGTCTGATTGTCTCACGTTATGCTATCATTATCTAACCGTAATCCCAAGATGCGGGGCTTGGCGTCAAAGAAACTAATTTGCATATCTTGATTTTATGAGTTTGAATTTTAAAATCCGTATTCATAAGAATTTTTTTTTAATATACAGAGATGAACGTAAAAGATGTGTTTTTAAGATTATTTGAAAAAAAAGTTCCTATTACACACAAATGAGAGTAAATTATAAACTAGCCCCTTTAGTTCAAGGAAAAAACTAATTATTTAGTCTCAATATTTTAAAATTTATTGTAACTTTATTTTTTTTGTTATTTTTAATTTTTTTTAGAAATAATAAAAAATATAAAAATAGAAAGATTAATAAAAAAACTAATTATTTAATATCTATATTTTTAAATTTATTGTAACTTGTTTTTTTGGTTCTTGTTCAATTTATTTTAATTTTTTGTTTTAAGAAACGATAAAAAAAAATAAAAAAGTAGAAAGATTGATAAGAAGAGAAGGCATTTTGTGGAGTAAATAATTAGTTTTTTTTTTTTAAAAGCTAATTAATTCTGGAAACACATAAATTGTCCTCCTGAGCTGCTTGGCTTGTTAGCTGCAAGTCTGCAACTTGGTACTATAGCGTGATTAACGTGCAAGTCAAATTGTCCCATCCAAGGAAAAAGACGTAAATGGAAAAAATATACAAACACAGCTATCTATTTTCAATTAAATTAGATAAGAAAATTACCTCACAATAGGGCAAGCCTATAAATATTGGTGCAGTTATGATTTATAATGCCGGTTTCAATCATCCATCTTACTCTGACGGAAAACAGAAAATTGCCTTACAATAAGGTAAGTCTGTTAACATTGGAGTACTTATGGTTTAGAATAAATTATAAATTGCTCTCTTTATTTTTTAGAAATGAACTAATTAGTCGTTTTGTTTCAAAAACTAATTTTTTAATTTATTAAACAGTATTAATCACACTTAATTTAATATTATTTTATTTTTTAAAATGCCATATTTTCTCATAATCATTCTATATTTTTTACTCATCCTTTTCTTTTAAATTTCTTAAAATAAAAAATTAAAATAAATTGAAAGAAAAGAAAATGATTAAATTACATGAAAATTTAAAAATTAAGGATTAAATAATTATTTTTTAAAAACAAATAGGACTAATTAATTAATTTCTCAAAAGGACTAATTAGATAAGGCAAGCCTATAAATACAGCTATCTATTTTCAATTAAATTAGATAAGAAAACTACCTTACAATAAGGCAAGCCTATAAATATCGGTGCAGTTATGATTTATAACGTCGGTTTCAATCATCCATCTCACTCAGACAGAAAATTGCCTTACAACAAGGTAAGTCTATTAATATTGGAGCACTTATGGTTTAGAATAAATTATAAATTGCTCTCTTTATTTTTTTTGTTTCAAAAACTAATTTTTTAATTTATTAAACAGTATTAATCACACTTAATTTAATATTATTTTATTTTTAAAAATGTAATATTTTCTCATAATCATTCTATATTTTTTACGCATCCTTTTCTTTTAAACTTCTTAAAGTAAAAAATTAAAATAAATTGAAAGAAAAGAAAATGATTAAGTTACATGAAAATTTAAAAATTAAGGATTAAATAATTTTTTTAAAAACAAATAGGACTAATTAATTAATGTTTCAAAACTAAAAGGACTAATTAATTAATGTTTCAAAACTAAAAGGACTAATTTAAAATTTACTCGAATGCCTTTTTTTGGGTGCGGAATGCTTTAAAAATGTGCCGAGCTGCAAGATAAATGCAGGCTTTTTTAGGAGGACTGTTCATGAAATAAATGAGAAAGGACGGGTTACTATCCAACGAAAATTGTAATTAAATGATAATAATCTATTGTAAAAAAGTCAACAGTTAAAATTTTAATAAAATAATTCTATTAGACATTTTAAATACGTATTATATATGTGAGTTAAAAAAATTATCAAATGAGAAATGCAGTTTATTTATTGAAGACATGTTCATATATTGGATTATTTTATATTCTTTGAAAAGAAATTAAGTATTTAGTTATAAATATAACGAAAAACTTTATTTTTTGAGTTAGTTTTTAAAATTAAAAAATCCGATAGCATTCAAAATTAATATCAGAATTCATGCTAAATAATTCGCTTAAAATTTGATGTGTAAAAAAAGAAATAATTAGGTTATTTCACATCAATGGAAGAAGAAGTTGAACACTTAATTACAAACGTGAGGAAGAACCTTCCCTTTCTAGATAGTTTTTAAGGTTGAAAATATCTAATAACACCAAATATTATTTCATCAATGGAGCTTCGCAATCAGGGACGAATGGCCATAATGTACAGTTTTAATCTGGAGGGGCCATTGTGGGGTCACCTCTTAAACTTACTCCTCTTTGTTGCAGTTAGATCCATTCGTGTTGTTTATTGAATATGTCCAGCCAAGGGGCTACTGAAGATGACACGTCGTCAATTTACAACGGCACTCCACTTTGGATGATATCTGGAAGCATTTATTTTACCACGACTAAAACGTATCGCTTTTATTCAGTGGAGGGGCATCATCATCGTCCTATACATGGTTTGGGATAAAAATAATGATCCTTGCATTATTATCCTTAAATTAATTATTAACTCCACTTATACGAGTAAGATAACATTTGCTGAACTACCAAGTAATTGTTAGACTAGAATATCTAGTTAAAAAATAAAAATAAAAATTTGTAGCCTGCAACAAATACAAATGAGAATCTAATGGTTAAGGAATATGTAATTTTAAGACCAACGTGGCCAAATTTTCTCTGAATTTTAATTCATTTAAAAATAATTTTTAAATTTCTAATATCAAGTTTGACTTTTTTGAAGTTAATTTTTTTTTTAATTTAGTTCATCTTTTAGTTTTTTAGTCATTTGGCCAAAAAAAAAAAAGAAAAAAATTTAACAGTTACATAAATAGTTTTATTATAAAAATTATTCAATAAAATTTATCTGAAATTTTTCAAAAAATTTGAAAATATTCTAGATTATTGTCTATATTTCTCAATTTTTACTTTTTAATATAAAAAACAAATATGCTTTCCAATATTGAAAAACTCTGAAATTTTTTTCAAAAAAATGAATTGAATTTTTTCAACATGTATGTAGAAATTTTATTTCAAAATACTAATAATTGAATTTTTTAAAGAAAATAAATGATAATTAAAAATTATAGGATTGACTAAATTTTAAAAATAAAATTTAAAAAAGTGAAAATAAAAATTAAAAATTCAAAGATTGATTTTTAAGAGAAGAAAAGATTTACTCTTCTGGCCTAATTTTAATCTTGGACAAACATTGCACAACTGGTTTGTAAAAGGTATATATCTGATGATCAAAGCAATAAATTAACAATCTTTGTTTTCCTTAATTGATTTCTGGAGCTGGCAGCTGCAATTTGTCCCTTTCACCTACCAACTCGCTCGCACTAAATTTTAAGCTGAAAATGGTTCACACTGGGAGGAAATGGAATGGAATGGAAAGTGCCGCAGAGAGACAAGTGCGCACCTCCACTGCACTCCTTTGTGTCAAGTGGAACCGTTTGTCAGAAAATCAGCCAGTTTTAGGGTTCACACGGCAACCCTTTACCCTTAAAATAGTAATAGAAAATAATAAAATAAAACGAAGAGGACAGGGAAAACGACGTCAGTGTAGGCTGTCTAGACAGAGCCATTCCAACTCCAATCAAATCAAAAAATTAATTCCCGTCAATTTCAATTTTGGTAGGGAATCCAAATTCCAAATCTAATGTCAATTTGCTAAACTAATATCATTATTTTAAATTACCTATATAACCCCTGCTCATGGAGTTTTTATTTATTTATTTACATTCAAAGTTTTTTAATAGAATTTAAAATTGTGATTTTTTATTCGTTGGTGCTTATAGAGTTTATTAAATTAAGACTAAAACTTTTTTGATGTGTATGAAAATCTTTTTCAATAAAATATGTTAGAAACTCATACTTTTGGATACGATAGTAGCTGCGTTTGATGAACTTGAGATTTTTTTATAATTATTTCTAGTCTAATTATGTCCCCTCCTAGTCCTATATAATTTTTATTACCACAAGCACCCTTTCATAGAATTTGGCGACTAACTGGATAAAAAGTTATATCATTTCTTTTTACGTGTAAATTAATTACTACAAATAAAAATAATCTAAAAAATAAACTATTTATGTACATAAATGTTCACACGAAATGAAAAAATAAAATAAAAATTATTTAAAAAATTCTAAAAAATAAAACCATATTTCCCTGTACATAAGGAAATATATTTTACTATCACAACGTAATTAATGGGTTTTCCAACTTGGCCAAACCATAAACAGGCTAGAAAAATTCCTTAAAAAATATTTTACAAAAATTATCGGACAAAGTAACAGAGAGAAAGGGGGCATTTACGTAAATAAATAAAAATTATTTCTGAGTTCGAATAAAGAGAGAGCTGCCAGCATCTACAGAACTACTGTTAAGTGGTAAGCGTACTAACTAAACTCTCCCCTCCCTTTCTCTGTATATAACTATAAATTCCGAAACGCACGACTCTCTCTCTCGCTATAGTTTACAAGAGCAACTACACTTCCTCCTTTTCTCTCTCACTTTTTTCTCATCAATCCACGACTCTCTCCTCTCTCTCTCTCTGTCTCTCTTCCTCTTTACATGAGCAGATACTGTAATTAACTGCGGAGCCCATCGCGCTGATTGCAATGGAGTTGTCAAGCAGGAAAATGAAGCTTCTTCTGCTTTGGATTTCTCTCTTTCAGGCGAGATTTTTCTTTTCTTTTTTTTCTTCCTCACATTTTTTTTTCTTTCTCAAATGTTTCCGTTTCGAGAAGGTTCTTTTTTTTTTTCCTGCTTTCTATCTTGTTTTATATATTTGAAGAATTCAATTTTTGTTTTATAATAACTCATTCATTTTCCTCTGTTTTTTAGAGATTAGTTGGAAAATTAAAATTACTATAACTTTATTTTGATATTTTTGCATTAAATTTTCACGTTACGTATCATCTGAGTGTGCCTAACGACTGAAATTTCTGTTGAGGCTTTGTTGTCGTCTGGTTTCAGTTGCTATGAACTTAAGGACTGAATTGCACTTTTTGATGAGTTTTAGTACTGAATTTGAATTTTGTGTATGTGCAGGTGTTAAATGTTGTATCTACACTCAGCGCGGAGAGGTCTGATGCACGGTTGCTTTTGACACGAAATGCAGTATCTAGGTAAGACAATTTTTTCTTCTTCTTGAAAATTAAAATAAAATAGCTTGGATTTTCTTGATTTGGTGGTTTATTTCTTTTTTTGGGAATGTTTTGCAGGGAGAGACATTCAGAGGAATATTGTGCAATGTATGATATTTGTGGAGCACGGGAAGATGGGAAAGTTTTGAACTGTCCTTTTGGTTCCCCATCTGTGAAGGTATCTGGATTTTCTCTCTCTCTTTTTTTTTGAAATAAAATAAAATAATAATAATAATAAATGGATGGTGCATTTTGATTTGTTGAATATGCTACTACGTGCTCTTTTTTTTTCCCTCAGCCAGATGACTTGCTTTCACAAAAGATCCAAAGCTTGTGCCCTACAATTACTGGAAATGTTTGTTGTTCAGAAGATCAGTTTGACACGTTACGGTCACAAGTCCAGCAAGTAAGAATTTGTCCAAGATGACTGAATTCACTCATACATGTTTGAGAAACTTTTTAGTGTTTGGTGTTTGGGAGTGTCAGTTTCTATGTGCGTGTATTAATTTAAGTATGTTTTGCAGGCAATTCCATTTCTGGTTGGCTGTCCAGCGTGTTTGAGAAACTTTTTGAATCTGTTCTGTGAGCTTACCTGCTCTCCACATCAGAGCACGTTTATCAACGTGACTACTACGACTAAGGTTTGCGGTCCCTACTGTTATGGTTGGGTTTCTAGAGAGACTTTGAGCAAGGAAAATTTTGTGTTAATCCATTCTATGAATTCACCAATGAATCGTATCTTAATATCTTAATCTATTATTCCTCACATAATAAAATGTTCTAAATTTTAAAACGGAAATGTGAAATTGCTGTAGTTTATTCTTTGAATATTGTGTTTTTGATTGAAATAATGGTTGTTAGAATTCTTCTGGGAAATTGACACATAATTCTTTGTGCTGAAGAGTGTAATTTTATTTGAGGTTTCTTATTTTCTTTTCAGGTTAAAGGCAATTTGACAGTGAGTGCCATTGATTTTTATGTATCTGATGCTTTTGGTGAAGGGTTATATGAATCTTGCAAGGATGTAAAGTTTGGGACCCTGAATAGTCGAGCTCTAAATGTTATTGGTGCTGGTGCTCAAAATTTTACAGGTGACCTTTTGCTTTAAAGCTGTAGCTTATGATTCCTTGCCTCCATCTCCCTGGTGTCCTCTCTTTCTGTCTCCCTATCTCCCACACACGATGAGAGTGTTGTTGAAGAAGTTAACTCGATATTTCTATTTGGACTCATGATCTTAAAGCGGATGCTTGGGCCGTGGATGATGATGATTTTGGGTTTGAAGACTTTGCTGGAAGTTAGGGTTGGAGTGGAAAAGTAGGGGGATATCTCAGAATGAATTCCTGTCCGAGGGATAACTTTTGATGGATGAGTGTCCTCCATTTTCACCATACCACAATTGACAGACTACGCTGAAATTCGAAGGATCATGTGTTCCTAGGAAGTTTCAGGGTCGTAGTCTTAGGTTTTCTTGACTTCTTGCTTCTGTTTTACACATGATTTTTCTGTGATTTTGTATAACATTTAGTGATTATGCCACGATTTTTTTGGCAGGTTGGTATGCATTTATTGGTAGACGAGCACCCCTTGGTATGCCAGGCTCGCCATATGCTATGACATTCAATCCTACTGCTCCTGAGTCATCTGGAATGAAACCCATGAATGTTTCTACATATTCATGTGGTGATATATCGCTGGGTTGTTCTTGTGGTGATTGCCCTCAATCTCCCGTTTGTGCCAATACTGCTCCTCCCCCCATCACGAGGGGGTTCTTGTGCAGTGAGAATTGGGTCTCTCAAGGTGAGGTATCCAGTAGATAGCCAAACATTTAGCCTTTTCCAATGATTTACCTTTTTGGTTTGGATCAGAGTAATTTGCTGATGAATACCATTGGACATTCCTTGATTTTGTTACTTTTAAGCACTTATATGTTCCTCTAATTAAGTTTTTTCTCATTGTTCTACTCATCCAGGCCAAATGCATCGATGTTGCTCTAACAATCCTCTATATTATATTGGTTTCCATGTTTTTGGGATGGGGTTTGTTTCATCGAAAAAGAGAAAGGAACCAGACTTCCAGAATGAAACCATTGTCGGATATCAAGGACAGTGGTGAAGTTATCAGGAAGAAGGATGAGAACCTTCCTGCACAGGTGCCTCTATTTCCCTACTTATTCTTACTGAGTGGATTTTGTATTATTATTATTATTATTTTTGCCTTAATCTGATCAGTTAAAAGGTTGATTCTTTAATTCATTGACCAACTCCTTGCCACTGAATTCTTGTAACTATTAATTTCAGATGGTTGAAGATTCTCCTCAAACTGGAAGCAGGGTACAGCTTTCAATCGTTCAAGGATATATGTCAAAGTTCTACAGGTCCACTGTCTATGCCATTTAACACTACCAGTGTAGCTGACTTATTTTTGACCCTTTTAGTTTGTTTCTATTTCAGGAGATATGGAACATGGGTTGCTAGAAATCCGATCCTTGTGTTGAGCTTGTCATTGGCTGTAATTCTTCTACTTTGTGTAGGCCTCATCCGTTTCAAGGTGGAGACACGGCCTGAGAAGGTAGAATTTAACATAAAAATTGCTTCTTTCATCTTTTATGTTTAAATCCTAGAGAAAGGGAGTGTGTTTATTTATAGTCTTCACTCGTGACATTCTGTGTCCAACATGGTCTTGAAGCTAGAATTTGACGAAATTGATGAATATTTGTGGAAAGAATTTGAGAATTTCAATGAATCTGTTGATATGCATATGAGATACTAATATGCAGATGGAAGTGACAAAGTTGGGGGCAATACTCTGCTTTGGGAATGTGGGCATGATTACTTGGAGAAGTCATATATATCTATTACGCATTAAGTTGCTCATTTGACTGGGCTTTAGGTTCTGTGCAATTGGTCGAATCTAGTAATCATTATTATACTCTCATTAATGCTACTTTTCTGCATATGTCAGCCAACTTCTAATACTTTTACCATTTCAGCTATGGGTAGGGCCTGGGAGTAAAGCTGCTGAAGAGAAACGCTTTTTGATACTCACCTAGCCCCTTTCTACAGAATTGAGCAGGTTCTTCAGTATTTTACTCATGTTTTTTTATTTTTTGCTTCCTATCTAGTTTCGTCCTTGTGTTTTTATTTTGTTGTTCGCAAATTTATTCTTCTAGAGGCTGGTTCTAGAGACTGAAAATAAGTTTCAAGGACTCAGGAAGGCTTGGATCCTATTTGTCATCACCACTTGAACGATTTTTCTCTCCTTTTCTTCTCTGTATATAGCAAACCAGCTAATATCAGTTTCTGGCTATGCCTTTCCTTGTATACCAAAATTTCTCCATGAAAATGACTGCAATAGGTTGACTGCATCAGTCATTCTTACCAATTGCTGTATTTATCATGATAATGTGTGTACATGTGTAGTGTCATACCTGCAGTGTGATAGTTGCCTTTTTTTTTTTTTAAATAATGTTCAAGCATAGAAAGACCACTTAGCATCATTTTTGTTTTTTATAATGTTCAAACATAGAAAGACTACTTAGCATCATTTTGATTGCTTTTGTGATATGTGATTTTTGACGATAAAAATTTTTCATGCAAAAGGTTTAGTTTGCTTGATTTGGATTAGTTTTAAATCTTCATAGTCTCTGGATTTTTTTATTGCTCTTCTAATTCTGGAAAGTACTGATGACATGTTTTCCAGCTAATTCTAGCGACTCTTCCAGATGCTGGGGCACAGAAATCGCCAAGCATTGTGACAAAAGACAACATCAAATTACTTTTTGAAATACAAAAAAAGGTATTCATTTTGTCTGGTGTCACTTCCTGGACTTCTGGGTAACAGACTGTTGCATGCATCGCCATGCACATCAAATGGAGTTTACATTTGCTAGTCTATTATATTGTTTTTTCCATTTTCTTATTGTAGAAGGATGATCTGAAATATCTTAGGTTAATAGTATTCAGCTTTGACAGGTTGATGGAATCCGTGCAAATTATTCTGGATCAATGGTATCTCTGACTGATATTTGCTTGAAGCCACTGGACAAAGATTGTGCCATTCAAAGTGTACTGCAGGTTGTTTTTTTTTTTTTTTTTTTCCTCTGATGATCTTTTTTCGGGTATGAATGAAATCCTTAAAATTATGTAAAACGAATTTGTTCCATTCTAAGTTAGTGGCAATAGTATTAATAGGGCTATACGAGTTCCTCAAAGGCTGCTACTGTTACAGTTGCATGTGTCTCCAAAAATGGAAAAATGAACTTAGAGGTACTTATTTTGATATTGATTCGTCACTAATCTCTCTCTCCCCCTCCTTCCCCCAGTACTTCCAAATGGATCCTCAAAATCTCGAAAATGATGGGGTTGAGCATGTGAATTATTGTCTCCAGGTATGTCTTGTTAGTCTTGGGTTCCATGTTCTTTGAAGCTCAAAGACAATTATCTCAAAAATCATGTCTTTGTCTCGCAACCCCTTCCCCAGCTCCAACAATTCTCTCTGCCTGATTATTATGATGATACCATGTTATTTCAGCATTATACCTCTGCAGACACATGTAGGAGTGCCTTCAAAGCTCCCCTCGATCCAAGCACTTCCTTGGGAGGTTTCTCAGGGAACAATTATTCGGAGGTATTTTTTCCTTTCCTTGTAAGTAGCAAAATCAATTAGATCAGAAGTCTATAATAATCCTCCTACTACTTCTTTGGGACAGGCATCTGCATTTATTGTAACTTATCCAGTAAACAACGTGATTGGTAAAGAAGGGAATGAAACTGATAAGGCTGTTGCTTGGGAGAAGGCTTTTATTCAGTTAGTGAAGGTTTGTTCTTTGTCCGAGTCCAGTGTTTGTGTATATGGTGTCTGGAAACATACATGTATCTCCATTTTTTATTAACATACTGAAATGTGTCTCATGGTTATTAAAATTTGTTGACACCAACAACAAGAAGAGAGAGAAATTGGAGAACACAGAAGGGTCTGTGCTGACCACCCTCTTCAGTAGCCAGATTCCTTTTGTTAACAGTAGGAATCTGATCTTTTTCATTTCATTAAGGTAAATCAATCAGATTAGGTGTAGGAATCCCCTATCAAACATAAAAACAAAACAGAAGGCTTCAGATAGCAGAAATGAGTGAAAGATATTAGATCTGCTCAAAATTGTAAGTTTCATTCTCTTAATATTGGATCTGCTGCAAGCCGCAAGTGTCATCCTGAATACTTAACTACTTAATAGCATATATCTGTATAATCATTTCTATGGTTAAGTGATGGAGGTTTGCTGCTCCATTTATATCAATCATTTAATGTGTTTTATGTGACAGAATGAATTATTGCCAATGGTGCAATCGAAGAATCTCACACTTTCTTTTTCATCGGAAAGCTCCATTGAGGAGGAATTAAAAAGGGAAAGTACTGCAGATGTCATTACTATATTGGTGAGCTGTTTTCTTGGTAAAGGCAAAACCTTTCCATTTCTTGGTTTTAAAAAAGGTGCTGTTTAGTGCAATGATAAATGTACAGGGCTTGCAAACAACAGGTTATCGATTCAATCCTGAGACCAGCCATTTCATGCAATGTTTTAGGAATGTGTTGTATGCTGCTTATATAGCTAACTATTGATGCTTATTCCTTTTCAGATTAGCTATCTTGTGATGTTTGCCTACATCTCTCTTACTCTGGGTGACACACCTCATTTATCTTCGTTTTACATTTCATCTAAGGTATGTTCTTTTTACACGGCTTGAACTTTATCCTCTCCCTGGGTAGAACCCTTAATTCCATAGTATTTTATTGCATTTCCACAAATGCTAGGTTTCTGTATGATTGGTTGACTTCCAGGTGCTGCTTGGTCTTTCTGGAGTTATGCTTGTCATGCTGTCTGTTCTTGGATCAGTAGGATTTTTTAGTGCCATTGGAGTAAAGTCTACACTAATCATCATGGAAGTCATTCCTTTTCTTGTATTAGCTGTAAGTTTCTTTCTTCTACTTTTAGACTTCATGTGGTATCATCCTTTTGCCTACATTAATCATTGAGCATGAAATTTTAATGGGTTACTTCATCTCTAACTATCTGTTGCGCAACTAGACTACTTATCTCTTTTATTAGCTAAGCAAATGGTTCAGGGATAAAAAAACAAGCACTAGTTGCCATCCCACCTGCTTTCTCAACTGCAGCATTTGACTTGGGCCAACAAGAGGTGGAGTTTGCACAAAACATTCAGGGGTATTAGGAGAAGAGCAAAGCTAAATGACATGAAAAGCATTACACTAAAGTGATATGAATTCATGCAATGGCATGATTTGTATAACATTCAACTTTATAGTCATTTACTGCATGAATCTATCTGTGTCGCTTTCGCTTAATTTTTTTTTCGTAAGGTTTAGCATAACTCTTTGGAGAATTCACCAACTGTCCCTTTCTAGCATACTAACTGACCATTATACTAGTCTGGATTTGTAGTAGCTTAACTCTTTAAGTATTTGATTCCTTTATTTGGAAAACTCTTTAATCTTAATGTTAGATATTAGATTGAATAACCCTCTTTTTAATCTAGGATAGTCTCCAAATCGGATTTTGACTATTTTTCTCATAAAGTTTTGCTAGATTATGATTAACTGAATTACTCTGTCATATCAGGTTGGGGTGGATAACATGTGCATATTGGTGCATGCTGTTAAGCGGCAACCATTGGAGTTGCCACTAGAAGGACGGATAAGCAATGCTCTTGTGGAAGTTGGACCATCCATCACGCTTGCTAGTCTGTCTGAGGTTTTAGCATTTGCAGTTGGAAGTTTCATTCCTATGCCTGCATGCCGTGTTTTCTCTATGTTTGCTGGTCAGATATTTTAATCCTTTTTCTTTAATAAACAAGTTAAATTGTTTTTTTTCCACTTTTCTTTTCAAAATCATTACCCCATTTTATGTCACGCCTCTTTTGCAGCACTCGCTGTTCTTTTGGACTTTCTTCTGCAAGTCACTGCTTTTGTAGCTTTGATAGTTTTTGATTTTTTGCGAGCGGAGGATAAGAGAGTCGATTGCATTCCATGTATGAAAATCTCATCAACATATGCAGACACTGATAAAGGTATTGTCAGGAGGATATTTATAACTCATATTTGCTTGATGCATTACCTCATTTGCCACATAGTTTCATTAACTGCTTTGTTTTATTCCTTATTGTAAACTTGAGATGGTTTCTGATTGAAAATGAATGTAAATGCTTAGGAATTGGTGGGAGAAGACCTGGATTACTGGCTCGTTATATGAAGGTACCAACTTGATTTTTTTGAAATTTTAATAGAAATTATATCTTTTCAAATGCTAGTTTAAGATTCTTGAGAGAGTTTTATGCTTGATTAGGTGCTTTATTTTCTTTTTTGAAGAATGAGTGTGTTGCTGCTGAGCATTATTCGCTAATCAAATTGGCAGCATTATTCGCTAATCAAATTGGCATTCTTGTCTTGTAGGAGATCCATGCACCCATACTCAGTCTTTGGGGAGTTAAGATAGTAGTCATTGCTGTCTTTGCTGCTTTCACATTGGCCAGCATAGTGAGATGCTTGAGATTATTCTCTCGTATTCCTATTTCTTTAGTGCCTCTTATGTGTCTTACTTTCACTTGTCATATTTATGGATCATATAGGCATTAACCACTCGAGTTGAACCTGGTTTGGAACAACAAATTGTTCTTCCGCGGGACTCATATCTTCAGGTTCAATCTCTTGATAATGCTTTATAACTAGCTACATATATCTGATATGGTATTATATTGGCTGGCAAGTTAAGCATGCAGTTTTTTGGTTCCTGCAGGGCTATTTTAATAACGTTTCAGACTATCTCAGAATTGGCCCACCTCTATATTTTGTAGTTAAGAACTACAATTATAGGTAATTCCATTGCTTTTTTGCATAATTTTCCTTTTTTTGCTTTGACCTTCAAACTGATGGTACTGCACTCCACAGCTCAGAATCAAGTCATACAAATCACCTATGCTCCATCAGCCAATGTGATTCAAAATCTCTTTTAAATGAGGTAAATCTTTCTTCTTTTTCTTATCTAGTGAACACCACTCTGTTATTTACTCCCCATGGGAATTAATTGTTGGAAGGCTGTATTTCCTTTGACAAGAATCTTTTGTCTTTGCTTCTGTAGATTGCAAGAGCATCCTTAACACCAGAATCTAGCTATATAGCTATGCCAGCTGCTTCATGGCTTGATGATTTTCTTGTATGGATATCTCCAGAAGCTTTTGGCTGCTGTAGGAAGTTCACAAATGGGAGTTATTGCCCCCCTGATGATCAGGTCGTTTTCTAATCTTTCACAAAAGCTGGCTTTTTAATTCTGGCATGCAAACCTGGGCATATTTTGCCCTACTATGATAGTACATGGCTGCCACCTCCTATGCAGTTGATATGATCGTTAAATTCTCTAATGGATTTTGTTGTTGGAAAAACATAAGATTTGAATTTAATCTCAAATATCCACTTTTACTTGTGTCATATTTTTATTACATTTTGTAATGGCTTAAAATCAAATGGTAATGGCACCACCACTGTTCAATATGACCAAATGCAAGCCCCTGTTGCTGATTATTCCAATTGATTATGTGCGGTGCAACCATGGTAATTATGGGGATATTGTGATGATGCCTTTTCATGTTCTTCTCTTCTTCTTATTGCTTCCCCTTGGTGTCATTATTTCTTCTCATTCAAGACCACTGAATAATGCTGAAGCTGAGTCTTTTTCCCTGCTTTGCCCAGGCTTCTTGTTGTTCATCTGATACAGGTTCATGTGGTCTTGCTGGGGTCTGCAAAGATTGTACTACGGTAATCCACATTATTTGTTATGAAGTTCTGCAAAACAAATTTTCTGTCTATTTACCTTCGAAATGATTTATGCTTGACTGTCAATTATCAAGGCAGTAGCATCTATCTTTTCTCATTTATAGCAGGATAAACTACTCATAACCCTTGGAATTTTTCAGTGCTTCCGTCACTCAGATTTGAACAATGATCGTCCATCTACATCACAATTCAAGGAGAAACTCCCATGGTTCCTCAATGCTTTGCCCTCTGCTGATTGCGCCAAAGGTGGCCATGGTGCTTACACTAGCAGTGTAGATCTGCAAGGTTTGCTGAGTTGGACACTTGTTCTCTCAATCCAGTTAAATAAATTTTAGGGAAAGTTGCACAGGCATATGCATGCATTAAAATAGTTCATCTGCATGCCATATGGTTGCTTGTTATTTGAGTAGGGATAAATTACTCACTCCCTCTCCTTATCAGGCTACGAGAATGGTGTTATTCAAGCATCATCCTTCCGCACATATCACATGCCTCTTAACAAGCAGGTAGGAGTGGTTTCTAATGGTAAAATTTGCTCAATGTGATCTTTTTTTTTGTGCCTGTATAAAAACCTTAACATTCACTGCATCTCATTTTAGATTGACTACGTCAATTCAATGAGGGCTGCGCGAGAGTTCAGTTCAAGGGTTTCTGATTCTTTGAAGGTAAAAAATCAACGATAATGAATACTGCACTGTTTGTTTGATACTATCGATTTTTAAATAAAATATCTGTCAGATTTTTTAGTCTTGTTTTTCCCATACGTTAGGAAGCCAACTTTTGTTGCTTCTTTTGTTATGCTAGCGCTGTGCTTATCAAAGAACTGATTATTTATGAATTTTTTTACAATCTCCTAAACTTAACCTTAAATAAGATTAGTTTTAGCTGTTCATCCATGTCCGTTGTTGTTTGCAGAAGACTTGCCCCATAGTTGGCTGTATGCTAGTAAGACCGTCTCTTAAATGTTGTTTGTTTTCTAGTGCAGATGGAGATCTTCCCATACTCAGTATTTTATATGTTTTTTGAACAATATCTTGATATATGGAGGACTGCATTGATCAACCTTGCTATAGCTATTGGTTAGTAACCTTTCAAAATCCAGCACTTAAATTGGCATGTTCATTTTTCTGAGGAATCCATGGATTGTATGCTTGGGTGTTTTACCTTGTTTTCTTGCATTCTTGATTATAATGCCGTCTTTTTTCACAAATTACCTTTTTCCACTGAGGAGTTAAGCATTTGTTTATTCCTCTTTGATCCTTTGTATCCCACAAAATATTCAGGCCTTTGAAACTGAAGATATTGTTTTGCTATTTTTTGTACTGCCTATTTCTATATCATTAATCATTAAATGTATTGCACGGTGGTTTGATGTTAAGGACCTCGAGATCTGAAACAAAAAATGTAGTGTGTGGGCTGTCTGAGTAAAACTTTTACTGAAGCAAATTTGCCACCTTAAACCTTTATTGTAATTTGGTTTTTAACAAATCCAAACAAACTATTTGGTTTAGCATAACTTTTAGTCATGTGATTGATTGGTTGGTCTCAATTGGTTGGTTTTATTTGGTGTACCAGGAGCTGTCTTTGTTGTTTCCTTGGTCATCACTTGCTGGTCAGTTTTCTATTTACCATATTCACCTTTTCATTGAAAAAAAAAATGGCGTCAGTGTTCTGTTCTTCTTTCCAAATGAATTGCTATATTGGAGAATGACTCGTGATTATTTTGTTTCTTGACTTTCTTTAAAATGTAGTTTTTGGAGTTCTGCAATCATTTTGCTGGTGTTGGCAATGATAGTCGTGGATCTCATGGTAACTTTACTTACTTTATCATTATCTATGTATTTTTCATTTTATTTGTAATCATTAACTTGTTCTGCCGAACTATAATCTCTGTGCTTACAAGATCAAACTCCACAGGGTGTGATGGCAATTCTGAATATTCAACTGAATGCAGTCTCTGTTGTCAACCTTGTTATGTCAGTAGGCATTGGTGTTGAGTTCTGTGTACATATAACACATGCTTTCTCGGTTAGCACCACATCATTCTCTATTTTATTTGTATCTTGTCTGCTTTCTTTTGATAAGGCATTGCTGATTATGCTCTTTCTCCGATGGAACTTCAAATTCATTGTTTCATCTCATTAAGTTAAATGAAAAATAGATGGAATCTGTGTCTGGTTATTTTGGCTTGATGGTTAACATGTGATTGAGGGGCCCATTATAAAATGCATCTGGATATTTCATTCACTGATAGTTAATTAGTTAATGCAACTAGAGAATTGGTTTCCCTTCTGAATCTGGAAACTTTATGCTTTCAGCTCTGAGGTTCTTATTGGTGCCATGTTTTACTTCTTCCTTTGGCTGCATGTTCTTACTCATTTCCTAAACAGGTGAGTAGTGGTGACAGAAACCAACGAGTGAGGGATGCTTTGGGTACAATGGGAGCTTCTGTCTTCAGGTTCTTTTTTTCCTCTGGCTCATGTTATGATCTAGATTGCTGAGACTTCTTTGCCATCCACTCCGTTGACACTTACAAATTGGCCATAATGCAACTATAGGCCGTTTTAATTGACACCCCTTGAATTGTTATTTTCTGATTTCAACCCATAATTTATAGGGTCTTTTGATTGACACTCCTGCTAGATTCTGTCCATCTTAACTATTAAATATAACATGCAAGTCACATATTTTATCAGGAAAAAAAAAAAATCAGGGCGGCTTGATTTCTGATAATTTTATAGTACTGTTTGAGATTATAACATGTGCAACTCACATTATTTTAAAGAAGTTTGATGCAGTCTCCTTTTTTCCATGTGATACACCATTAAAGAACTATATTAAAAATAGAAAGCCAAGAAGGGAAAAATAAAAATCTGTCTTTTGCACCCCATTAATGCATAGATCATTGCGTACATGATTCTGAGCTCAAATAATCTATCCTTATTTCCAATTGGATTTCTGTATTAATTGCGGTGATCTTATTGGAAAATTGTCTCTGTCATGTAATTTCGCAGTGGCATCACATTAACAAAGTTAGTTGGCGTGATTGTTCTTTGCTTCTCAAGGACGGAAGTTTTTGTGGTTAGTGTTCCTCCAATCGAATACCCATTACACGAGCCAATTTTTTCGAGTTTATTTATTGTCTTCCTCGTGTTCTGCAGGTTTATTACTTCCAAATGTATCTCGCACTGGTCCTTCTTGGTTTCTTGCATGGGCTGGTGTTCTTGCCTGTAAGTTTATTGAGTTTCCGAAATCCCTCTCCTTCCACTTGAATATTACTATTTAACTTATATTCCAGATCAATCTTGAAATAGATGTCGGTAGGTAAATTTCACTGACAAGAAAAATGTTGCAAGCACATCATATACCCGGATTTAGTCGTTTATTAACAATCTTTGTATTAAGATGAAGTTGATCAAATGCATCAATCAGTGAAAAGTTGTCTCGTCTTTTAGGATCCAAACATTGGAGGAAGCTGTTGCTTTTTATTTTGCCTTCAACATATAGAGAAGGTTTTGTAAATTTTGCATTTCTCATAGAACAAATACGGGAAAAAGATCATATTAAAAATGCTGTTTGCAGGTTGTGTTGAGCATGTTTGGTCCACCTTCAAGATGTAAACTTGTTGAGAAGCAAGAAGACCGGCCATCAGTTTCCTTGCGGCCCTGAGAAGCTGTATTGTTGTATCATAGTTCTTTGTAGATTTATTTATATTTTCCTTTTTCTTTTCTTCAAGAAACTAAAGTTAAATATATAGTAGGTTAGTTAAATATGTGAAGTACAGAGTGCTTTTCCAAGAAGAAAAGGAAGAAAATCGTTCAGCTGCAAGGTTGTCAGATTTGCTTTCCTACTTTTCAAGCAAACTTTCCTGTTGATTCCAATTGCTTCTTCATTTCGGCTTAAGTCCTTCTCGGCCGACTTGGAATAAAAAACCAATTTTCTGTTTTGAATGGGGAAGAAAAAAAGAGAAAATTGAACCCTGCTTGTTCCTAGAATGCAACTGAAAAATTAGAATCGCACAGGGAAAAAGACTAAAAGTTTAATAATACTCAAAAGAGTAATTAGTAAAATGAATAATAATTATTTTATGAATTCACTTCATAAAGACAAATAGGCATTGAAAAAAGAGAAATTTTAAAAAAAAATTAAGCAAATTAGAAATTTTTTTATCATTTTTTTGTGAGTTTATGAGTATAATTTTTTTCTTTTTTATTTTCTCTTCTTTCTTATGAAGTGAGTTCATGAGATGATTACTTTAGATGTTATTAGTTATTTTTTAGAATATTATAAAATTTCTCATGAGTGACGGAGTCATAAAAAAAAATGTCGAATTATATTTCGGTCCTAATCCAATAAAAAGAAAGAAAGAAAGGAAGAAATCATCTCGTAGTTACATTATTTTTTCTTTCCTAGCAGCGAGATCATGATTTTTTATATTCAGTTTGGTAAATTACTAGCTACAAACTTCTGATAAATTATATTTTTAGCTATTTTCAAATAAAGTTGTACTTAATTTTTTTTAAAATAAAATAAAATGGAATAATAGTCTAAGATAAGAGATCTAGAAAATTTTCAGTTTGGCCAATCGCTAGTCACAAATTAAATTATATCTTGAACTATTTTTAAAATTGTACGTAAAAAAATATTTTAAATAAAAATATAAGAAAGATTCCGAATGAAAAAAAAGAACTGTAAGAAAAAGGTTAATATATACACACACACGAGGATTTATTTATTTTTTTTTTTGGGCGAATACGTTTCTAGTAGGGCTAAGTTAAGTTCGAACGAAGACAAAATAGGCTAAACTTGAAAATTTGATATGGAAAGTCGCTTTGACCTCCATGAAATTTTAAAAACTCCAATTTCTCCCCTAACCTCAGCTCTGCTAAGCCAATAACGGGAGCCTTTTGCCAGGTCTTTGTGATTCTAGAAACAATTGTGACTGTTGACTAGTGCAAATCTTGGTCATCCAGGTCCTATATGCTCTACTGATAATTCACAATTATTGTCGATAAACCTCTAAAACTTTGATTAGATAGATCATTAATTAATAATACAACCGATTACTATAACAAAGAATTACTGTAATAGCCATAACCACCAACGATCTCGACCATAACCTGATAGGAGCAGAAGGAATGTTTTACAAAATGTACCTGCAGATTTAGTTATGATGAGGAAGACGAATAGTACATTTCCGACGAGGAATGAGGGAGAAGTTTATTGCTTGCTTCTCCCATCAAATATACCTAAGAGAATATTGTCTGAATAACAGTTAAGCAAGTTCATCAACTTATCTTACAAAGGCTCCTAAGTCCTACTAGTTACGCATGATGTTTTTTTAACTTGATGGTCTTCAGGATTCCAAAAATTCCAACCTAGCAAAAAATTGAACACAAGCTTCCTATAATTCCATTACATTGCTTTTCTTCTGTACAGATCACGACGCTGAACTTTGTATCCCTGTTCATTGAATCATTCTGATTGTTTCCACCAACTTAACTATCCATAACGCTCGAATTTCATGCCCACCAGAAAGACTAACATGGAACACCAATGCCATGAACTCCGTGGAGGGTTGCAGAGATCAAGACATCCCACGGCTGTACAAAGACCTCCCTAAAGGATGAGGAGAAACTTCGAGCAAGAGTTTAATTGTCTGGTTGTTACCTGAACTGCCGCATATATCAATACACTCCTCCAAATCATCATCACACGTTAATAAGACCCACTCAGAATCGTCATCCAAGTACTTCAGGTCATATCTATGTACGTCATCTATATTAAACCGTCTTACGATCTCTTGAGATAAATCTTTAAACCCCCAATTGTTTGGCATGCGGAGCCGAATTTTCTCATTTCCAAATGTGACTTTCACTCTGTGAGAATCCATCTCTTGAGATAACTGTCTACTATCCTTAGGTAAGAGCGGAAGGTTCCCCAGTTCTGTAAGACTTTTATGACTCTGGGATCTAGGCATTAGCTTCCGTTCTTCTAGACTTGATGCATGGAGCTCTGCGTTGCTTCTGACCCTCTTCAAAATATCATTGCCTGAGTTTTCTCCAAGCATAGGATCTTCGTTAGCAGCAATAGTGATTGCAGAAGGATGTTGCTGTGTCCCACTGGAACAGCTATGGCTTGAACTGGAACTCTGACTACATGAGGGTGAAGGTGATTTTGGTTCAGCAACTTGGGAGCTGATGGTACCCCCTCAGGTTGTATTCGTGATGGTTTTGGATGTCTGATTGGCTTTAAAGTTGACAGTGGATTAGTTCTTGATGAATTTGGAGAGGCAAGCTCAGGGAATTTTTTGTAGAAGGAACCAATCTGAACAGAGCCAGAGGCACCTTTGACCGAGTCAATAACGCGTTGGAGTTTCTGTAAGGAATGACCAACCTTCTTGATTTTTCGAGAAGGCCAGCGATTAATTCCATGTTGCCTGCATATTCTTTTCAACGTAGTGGGGCAAACTGAAATTTGTGAAAAAAAAACAGATAAAGAGGTCAAAACAACGACAATAAGAACTGAAGAATAACTTTGTTCATGTTATACGAAAATAGATTCAGAAGCTTCAGTGGACTTATGAGCTACAGGGTAATGAGAACTGTTGACCATCAGTACTTTATTGGGAAATAACTTGTTCCAGAGTATTGTCATACATACAACTCTGCAAATGAAGGGTAGACACATGCCAATTACGTTGTGGCACACTGGCCACCCAAAATGTGAATACTAACAAACATTTGCTACAATGGAATAAAGCTTACCCCCAATACTCTTCGCAGCATCCTTTAAGCTGCCAGCAAAGTATTGCCGAAGAACTTCCAAGGTGATTGTTTTCTCTGATTTGTTACGCCTTCTTTCTCCAGGTTTAGTTGTGCAGACACTTGAAAAGCTACCTTCAGCAGAAGTAGAAATCCCTCTTAGGCTATAATCTTCTTGATTTTGCCTGCACTCAATGGATTGTTCACACAACATTACCTTTTCTTTGTCTTTTTCAGATAAAGAGATGTTACTTCCACTTTGTTGGACCTTTGGGAGACAGGCAATCCAGGGTGAATTATCTCTAGCATACCTTTCTGAATAAGACTCTTTAACTGTTGATGTCTCTTCTCCACTAGATCTACCATCCGAAGGTACTAGGACTTCACTAACTGGCAAATCAATTTCCTCCACTATTTCTTTGTCTGTTACTACCCGTAAGGTCTGGCAAACACGTTGTATAACGATGGATAGTGAAGTGAGCATCTTCTTCTGCTCTTGAGGATCTCTGCAATCCACGGGCAGGAAGAATTCCAGGACAAAGTCCGTTGTACCAGTGTACATGCCTCGCAAGCGAATTGCAACAGCAGCACACAGTCCAAACATCCTTGCATGGTGAGAAAGAGGATACTCGGTCTTGCCATATAAAGTTACATCGCCTGAGAAGCAAGGTTGGTTAGTCAGAAAGGCTTCTCCAGCAACTCCTTGACCCTTTAGCAAGTGATGCTCTGAGCAAGCCTCTAGAAAACCCTGGATAGCAGGATCACCTACACAGCAAGCATCATCCACAGTAGAAACACAACGATAGTAGTTCTCGTTTGAATGTCGGCATCCCTCCTTGCCTTGTTGGATACACGGGATCCAAGTTTGAGCTAAGGGCAATCTATGTGTCTCACAGGCAGCTCTCAGAACCTTTCGAATCTCAGGTAATGCAGCTTGGAAAGACATATCACATGCCTGGTGAAAAGGAAAAAATTCCACCATGACCTAAAAATTAACGTAAGAAATTTAAATAGTATCAATTTTGTTCTGCTACTCGTTTTACCTTTAGATTATTTATGCTTGGAACTTCAGAACTCCTAAGATCAACAGCCTGCAAGTTCAAAAAATTTTTGCTATCAAAAACAAGTTTAAATGAATTGCAATCATACTTCCGAAGTTAGAGGTTGCATATTGTTTGAAAAAAAGCCTATATGGAGTGAACCTGTGAGCAATTATTGTTTATAAATTGTAAACAGCTCAATCACCGGATATCATAAGCATACTCTTGGTTTGGAGGCTACATTTGAAAATGGAACTTGGATAGAAATATAATTAATGAGGATAAAAGGAACAAAGAGCCTGTGAAGAAAAACAAGAAGTCAAAGTTGAACAAAAAAAAATGAAAATGCTAGATAACAAAGCACTGCCAAGTAAAACATACAGCTAAATGGAAATACGCTTATTGCCTTGTTAAGTTTCTAAAATCAAGCTCCCGCTTCAAGGTTTAAATGCCAAAACCATAGGCAAGTGATGCTCTAAAACGGACTCCTGTCAGAGACCTGGTATCCATATCTTAACTCTTTCTGGCCCTACGACGATATTTTGTCTTTCCGGCTCTACCAATATTATTTTAAAGGGTTCCAATCGCACCTAGGATGAGAGGCTTAGGAGAGGAAAAGGACTACTCTCCTTGTTTGGCCCAGCCGAAAAAAAAAACTGTATTATGAATCCTGAAGGGCACTACTTCACTTTTTTTGGCAGAGCAAAACAAAATGTCAAGACCATATAGAGGTCAGATGCTAATGATTGGACATCCAGATTTTAGATAGTTCCATTAGTCATTTTAGCCTTCATGAGGGTATTAGTTTGTTAAATACTCCTCATGAGTTGCTTTCAATGCTGCAATACCTGAACTTGTAAACTGAGATGCAAAGAGAAGCATTTTGAAAATGAGAAACAAACCTCAAGAGCCTTGCAAACGCTTTCAAGCTCGGGACGGTACTTGATCTTCTGTGAAGTGGTCACCACCTCAATAACACCCAAGCAAGTCCGGCTACATTGTTCGAAAACAGGAAGGGCAAGAGATCCACGTACATCATACAGTTGAGCGTGATTCACTCGTGGGTATTCATCACTTGTAAAGAATCGAACATCAGGTGTCCACTCAGGAACCTTACCCAAGAAAACCCGACCAGGCAAGCCAACATCCTTGGAATCCTCCTCGGTAGAAAACTGATATTTAATGGATATGTCTCTGTAACTTGCCAGTTTCTCACAGCTGGGGTCGAGTGCAAAAGGTTGATCATGAGTTGTTAGAACACGTCTGCCTCCTCTATTAACAGGGACCCATATTTGTATAAGGACATCTTTATTTTTCGTCAAATCTTTAATCCCCTCCAATGCCTTAATTAATCTCCTCTTTACAGTAGTTCCTGGACTTGGATTTGGAGTAGGCTCTATCCACCATCGTCTTCTTAATTCAGAACCTTCATTTGAATTGTATTCCCATCCAGATGCAGAAACCGCAGTCTCGCTCATGGGACTTCTGGCTTGGATATTACTCAGAGGAGATTTCCCTCGCAACAATTGTATCTGGTTATCTTCTTGATTGCCCTTTTGGGACGGACTAGAGGCTGAATCACCATTGTTGATCTCTGGAGTGGGCCGCGTAAACGAAGGATCGAAGAAGGCAGCGGAATTGGGGAGACTTGGATTAAGAAACTCAGATCCATCTGTTGTTTCTAACCAGCATCCATCTAACAACAACTCATCCATGTAGTCAAAGTCCATAGCTGAATCAACCATTGGACCCAGCATCGTACCTGGTGATAAAACACCATCTTCTATCATGATCTCTTCTCAAAATCCCAACCAGAAGTACTGAAAAATCTCAGCTTTGCGTCAGATGGCAGGGATCTCTAAAAAGAATTCAAGCCTTGCAGTCTTCAAATGCCAACAACCTGTCCGAATTGCCGAAACACAATCAATATAATAGGACAGCAACCAAGAAAAAAATAACAAATTCCAGAGAGAATTGGAAGCAGGAAATCTCTATCCTGTTTCATTTCTGCAGGATAAAAAGCAAGGTTTCTATGAGAACAGTAGAGGTTTCTCGTTTCCTTTAAGCAATCTAATTTTGGTCAAAGTAGCAGAATCAAAAGGATCATAGATCACCACTTGCCAGCAACTAGCAATAGGGTCAACCAAAGAATAAAAACCCAATTTGAAAACCACCATATCCACCAAAGCAGCATTACATTCTTGATGCAAATTCCAAAAGAGAACTAAAAATATAAGAATAAAAAATAAAAACCGGCTTTCCGCAGATTCTTACCATATGGTAGAACAACACCTTTCTCACTTCTGATTCAAGATCCTAAATTTACCCACAAGAGATAAACAATACCCAAAAATTAAAAACAGTAAGCCAAATCTCATACTAATTCATTAATCACCTTCAAAACCAAAAACAGAAATGAAAAGAAAAGAAAAGAAAAGAAAAAAGTAATTATGGCTCACTCACTATCAAAGATTCTTGAAGGTACCATCAAAGGGTACTTTCCTTTTTTATTATACCCTCTTTCACGACTGTGCAGCAAGAAGCATTCATAAAATCCTGTCCCTCATGAAATCTCCTCCACAAGAAAAAAGAAAACACAGCCCATTACTTTCTTCCTCTCCTAGTAATTATCTGAGCAATTTTAGACTCTTATGATTCCAAATTGTCGTGCTTCAAGATTCTGCCTCTCTATAGAGCGACCCCACATCACCAAACTCATCATTTTCTAATGGGACCTTGAAATTCTCGCTCTTGTTACAAGAAGTCAACTTGTTAATGTCGAAATCATCAAACTACAGTAGATAAAGAGAACCAGCACCAAGAACCGATCTCAGCTGATCTTCATCTTGAAGCTGTCGTGTCTTTTTTAGTTAAAAAAAAACAATAAAAAAATGAAGTTCAAGTGGAATCCGATTTCTTCAAAGTTGCTAAAATGGAAAGTGGTGTATGCCACTTTTCATAAATTATTATTCAAATGCATTCGTTCATCTAAGGAGGTGATAACCAAGGGAACTACTGGTGGAGGTGGTGGTAGACGTCCATTGTCGCAAGTGGGAACTCAAGAGTTGTTTGACTCTCTGTCTTTTTGTTTAACATTAAACGGTCAAATTAGCTGAGTACTGTAATAAATATAATATAATTGAATCATTCAAGATACGTGACGCGGACGCTTCTTGTGTAATATATTCCAGGTTAAGCATGGATGATCTGTCTATAACAGCAGTTATTCTACACTAATTTATGCTTGACAGCTCCCATCATAGCTAGTAATAATAGGCCAACAGCTCCAAACTTTTTCTAAACTCTAAGACATCTAAGAATTATTTTTTTAATTCTTAATTTTAAATCGAACATTTTGCAGCTATTATTTTATTTGAAATTAAATTTTTATTTTAGGTTTTTATTAATTTTAATATGTAAGGAGCTAGAAATATGAAAAACAAATTATAAATATTTTGTTTTTTCTTTCAAAATTTATTTACTTTCTCTTAGATAGAGAAAAGTAGACGATTAAAGAATATAGAATGAAAAGAAAGAAAGGTTTTGAAGAAAAAAAAACATTCATAAGTTTTTACATATTTTTTATTGTATGAAAGTTAAAAAGTCAAATAAATACAAGTCATTTATATTTCTAATTTTAGAATTGGTAGAAACATAATAGAACAATCTAATTTTACATGAATTGAATGAAGAAGTGATTCTCAAGTAATTTAAAATTCTGAAAAAAAAAAAAGAACCAATTAGCCATAATAATAAATATATATTTATTTGAGATATTATTTTATCAATCGAAATAATTAAAAAAATGTTTCATAACCATTCTAGTGATATAGTTGTTTTTATCTTGCAAGTAAACATTTAATTTATTAAATTTTACAACTCAACTAAAATTTAGGAGTCAATTGATTTTTCATTTCCTTAGAAAAAAAATTGAAATTTTGTTCCTTTTTGTTTTTGTTTTTTCTTTTTCTTTTTTTAAATTAAACCTACCAATCAAAAGTTTTGAAATGGTTATAGCATTTTTCACAACAAATAATTTTTATTTTTATGTTTTGAAAGCCACAAATATTGACAACAGATAACCTTTACATTTTTACTTGTCAAAACTAATATTAGAGTATAATATAATTTAGTCTTGACAGTGATGGGTAATAGCATAAACGTATGTCGGCAAATCTTTCAAAGCAAAATGATGATTGGAAGGAGTAAATTATAAATTAATCCTTTTAGTTTTAAGAAATGAATGGATTATTTTTATAAATAAAAAAACTAATTATATAACCTCTATATTTAAAAAAAAATAAAATTAATTTTTTATCTTATTTTTTATTTTATTTTTATTTTTTCTTTGAGAAGTTAAAAAAAAAAAAGAATCAATGGAAAAAATATTTTGTAAAAAAATAATATTAAATACACTGAATAAAAAAATTAAATAATTAATTTAAAAAAAAGAAGGACTAATTAATTCTCTTATAAAAAAACGGACTAATTTATAATTTACTCAGAATGTAGACCATAATTGAGATTCTAAAAGATTCTATGCTCTAATACCATTACGAAATACTATTTTTTTTATTATTATTTACAGATCACATTGCTTGTATCAGAGATGAGGACCACCCTTTCACATTCCTTGTACCAGAGACAAGGACCACCCTTTTAATTTAAAAAATAAAAAAGAATCAGGACCACTGAATGTTTCTAAATCACTTAATAATTTATTGATTAATTAAGGATAAAATAACGGCGTCTAGTCTCTTCGTTACCAACCGTTGATCTCGTTTTACCCAATCATCAACCCTTCGGAGCCCAATATACACTTCTCCGTTATGCAAAGCCTAACAAATTTTATGGGCTCTAGAGGCCAGCCCATAGACTTGGACTGTCTACAAAACAATTAAAGGTTGATCATCAACCCAACGGAGCCCAATATACACTTCTCCATTATCCAAAGCCTGCCCAATTTCCTGGGCTATAGATCCCAGCCCATAGACATGCACTGTCTACAAAACAATTGACATGTTAAATGTGGTTCAAGGGCCCAGCTTATGTCATCGATTAGGCGTTCCAACCAAACTACTCCGAGTCGCGTCATTATATCCTTGAATTTGAAGGGAAAAAACAAATACTTCTGAGCTACACTATTTTTTGGTCTTATCCTCAATCAATAGAATTTTATTGAAAAATTGACTGAAAAATTCATAAAAATCTTCCCAATTCCTGTATTTTTTCTATCAGTTTGGAAAAAACACATTTACTTCGAAAAAAAAAGAATTAAAAGAACTTTCAAGGGTTTTGTCGTTATTTTTTCATTAAAATTCTACAAAAAAAAAAGAGGATAAAATCGGAGATTTTTCAATTCAAAAAGATATTCGTTATGGGGTCTTTTTCCTTTCACACATCCACTAATTTGATCAATCTGGCACGCATTTGACACCACATGCTGGCTGGTTTCAGCGTAACATGATAAGCATCGGAAAACAGCAAGAAAAAATGAATCCTATGAACCACACAGCAGATTGGAATTTTAGATGAAGGGAATACAGGACAGCTTGCATTTATTACTAGACAAGAACATCGGTTTAAACAGTAGTAGTAACAAACGATGCAAGTTTGTTCACTATAACGACACAAGTAGTAAAGATTAGCTTTTGATTTTTATGCTTGCAATCTGGCAAAGTGGCAGTTCCTCTTCATTTACTCAGTTTGGGAACATTGAGAATAGGTGTTTTCTTCAGATGCTTGGTCTCACATTGAGATGAGAAGCTAGTTTCTGACCCAAAGATTTATCAGCCTGCATCACATCATTGCCGGCATTGAATTTACAACCAAAACATTTCTTGAGATCCAGTATGAACATGATAGTACGTAATTGTAAAGGGAGTTTTACCTGAGACCAGTATGTGATCCAGATGCTGCGAACCTCGTGTGTGACACGTGGTTCAGATAAGGCATCAACCCATCGGCGAACAAATCGTTCTTGCCTGGAGGAAAAGAAAGAGAACAGAAGATAAGAAAGAACATGAAAAACCGGTGCTGTAGTTTATTCAATTATTGAAAAGTAACAGCAGAACCACGGTTTACCTGTCTGATGCCCAGGATCTGTATCTCTCTCCGGGTTGCTTGAAGTTGTTCTCCTTCTCAATGACGCACTGCATGAACCAGCAAAGGCTGATAAATTATGTGCTAATAAATATATATCCATTCATGGTAATAGACCATTCATTTAACTAATAGCTAATAGCTCCAGAACCATACAATAGCTTTCCAATCTCTAGAAAATGTAACCGGAACCCCAAACACACACACACACACACATAAACACAAGATTCAAGCACAAGACAGTTTCATTATATAACAGTAGACCTGAAAAGAAGAAAGAAAGAAACTGACCTTCTCACGCCCTCCACTGCACACAGCAGGAGGAATGGGGAATCTCTCAGCATGACGAACTGGATCATACCTTGATGGGAAATAGTTGACCTGAAGAATATATAATGATAACTGATCAGAACACAAACTAAAAGCAAAAGCAAAAACACATAAATAACCTCAAAATAGACGAAGCCAGGGGGAATGATCCAATTAAACAGAGGGTGAAATAGCACAGCTTCCAATTAAATTAGCATGCCCACAAGAGAGACAGATAGAGAGGGAGATACCTCCTCATCCCTGTGCATGAAATTCATGAAACCGTCATGATGATTGTTGTGATGAGCACACTTGGGAGCATTAACAGGGAGCTGCAGATAGTTTGGTCCAAGACGGTGCCTCTGGGTATCAGCATAGGAGAAGATTCGAGTCTGGAGCAGCTTGTCATCTGAATAGTAAATACCAGGAACAACAATAGCAGGGCAGAAAGCAAGCTGCTCGTTTTCAGCAAAGAAGTTATCAATGTTCTTATTCAAGACCAAGCGACCAACTGGCTGCAAGGGCAGGATATCCTCAGGCCAGGTCTTGGTTACATCAAGTGGGTCAAAATCAAACTTGTCTTCATGGTCAGGATCGATTATCTGGATGAAAAGTTTCCACTCGGGATAGTTGCCAGCTGCAATTGAGTCGTATAGATCCTGAGTGGCATGACTGTGATTTGCACCCCCAACTTTAATTGCCTCATCCTCTAATAAACATTTCACACCACAAGTAGGTTTCCAATGAAATTTCACATAGTATGCCTTCCCAGCCTTGTTGATCAGCATGTAGGTGTTAACACCAGCACCTTCCATATGTCTATAATCTTGTGGAACACCCAAATCGTCAAAGAGGAAGGTGAACATGTGCAAACTTTCAGGATGGTGGGAGAAGAAGTCAAGAATTCTCCAGTTCTCCTGAATGTGTGACTTAGGGTTGGGCTTAAGGGCGTGCACCATGTCTGGGAATTTCATCCCATCACGGACAAAGAAGACAGGGAAATTGTTTCCCACAAGATCAAAGTTACCCTGAGTTAAGAAAAGGAAAGGCATAGAGAGTAAGAGATCTGGAAACTTGGAAAGTCAAAGCCATGAGCTTCATACAGTTAACTAGAATTAATTTATTTTTACATAAAAGAATAATGCACCAAAATGAAGTTAACAGATGCAAAAGGTTCTGCATAGTTGGTTGAATATAGCAAAGGAACAATGCCAGTGCACTGACACACGAATGGGAAAAAGAATTTTAAGTTCTCTATTTTCTTAAGTTGGTAGAACCTTCATCAAATCAAGCAGATAGAAATTTTGCAAACAATGCAATCATGACTATGAAACTTTGTGAGGATAGTAGTAAATTTAAATTCATCAATCCCTAAGGATATGATATATCTGCCAAATCAGTCTACACAAATGATTGCCTGTGTCATCATCATCAGTGCCTCATGCATTTGCTTTCCTCCACTATATCAAAGTAACAGAAATAAAACAAGACCTCACCTCTCTGGTGTAAAACTTCACTGCAAAACCACGAGGATCCCTCAGGGTTTCAGGGCTGCCACGCTCATGTATAACTGTGGAGAAGCGGACAATGACAGGTGTCTGAACTCCAGGGGCCCGAAGAAAATCAGCACATGTGAGGCTAGAGATATCATGGGTAACCTCAAAGAAACCCTTTGCACTGGCTCCCCTAGCATGGACAACACGCTCTGGAATCCTCTCCCTGTCAAAATTGGCAAGCTTCTCCACCAGATGGTAATCCTCAAGGAGGATTGGACCTGTCAGAGAAAAAAGCACATGAGATAAAACCTCTGCGTGGTAATTCTCAACTCTACATGCAAGCAAAAATACATTCGGTCAAAAAATTCACAGTTCATCTCCAAATCATACTACAACAATCATCATGAATTTTACAAGTAAAAAAGAGAGGGAAAAAACAAAATTCATTCTCCAATGCACAGATCTGGGGTAAGTTTATAAATGATGCCGTTTGGCATGAGGTGTGTCCTGCCTCATGATTCTGCTGGCTTTCTACAAAAACAAGCTTGAATCACAATATCGAACCTCAAATAAAAAAAGGAACCCAACCCAAAAAGGCCCCAATCCTCTAACCTTTCGCATCTGATTACAAAGTTCATATTCTGCCATAAGTTCGCCATCAGCATAATTATTTCGACAACTGTACAACAACACCTTACCTTTTTCTTACTTAAACCTTAATCCTGACTCTCTAAATATGCTGCATAATCCCTTCATCCTTAGCATTTAAAATTCAAACCACCACACATAGGAATCATCAAATAACCAATCATAACAACATAAGCTCGAAGAAATACTGATAATAATCCAAATTACAGCAGTAATCCTTCCAAAATTGGTAATTATTATTACATTCATCAATATAATAACATAACCAGACAAACATATACCTTAAACAATAGATTTATGGTGATAATATCACTATTTTTAACAAGAATACCTCTAGATCCAACGGTCAAAGAGGAGTTGTTGTTCCAAATCGGAGCTCCAGAATTTGTGGTCCAGTACGGAGAATTGAAAGCGCTCGACGGACGGTACTGCCATCACCACCGACACCAAATCAGTCAAATGATGATCAAACACAAACTTGAAGTCCAGCATATTAGTTAAGCTACAAACTCATTAAATTTTACGCATATAATCCATATTCAATCAAAAAAAGGAAACAAAAAAACATTTTCAATCAAGAAAAAAGGAAGAATAAAGAATCAGTACCCTGTAAGGATCCATGGCGAAAAAGATGAGAAAATTTTGAGGAAGAGGATGAGAAAGATAGAAACCAAGAAATCTAATGGTGGCGATGGAGAGAGAAGTGAAGTAACCAGAGACCAATCAAAGCAATGTTTGCTTGATGGGAAATGTATTTAATTATTTATAGCTTGCTTGTGCCTTGCACGTCCATTTTCTCTATCTTTATCCGGACAAGGGCGAGTGGTAATTATCGCGATAAATTGGCCACACGCCCTGGTCCACCTGGGGCAGTTCTGTAATTTCGGTTACATGGTTGTTGAACTTCGCAAATCATTCTTGCATATAACAACTAATTTCTTAGTTAAGTAAAAAAGAAAATCTTAGTGGATTAATGGTCTCTTTGGCTCCTCTCTTAATCTTTTCTTAGTTTGGTCTTTTAATTTTATTTTATTTTTTGGTTTTTTTATTGAGGTAGTTTCATCTTCGCACTTCTTTTTTAACGTTTAAAAGTAGAGTAAATTATAAATTAATTTCTCAAAAATAAATTAGTTAGTTCTCTTGTTTCAAAAACTAATTATTATTATTATTTTATTATTATGAAAATATTGACTAGAAAAATATATTTTTTAAAATAAAAATGATATTAAAATAAATATGATCAGCACCTATCAAATAATTAAATAATTAGTTTTTATATACAAAATATTAATTAATTCGTTTCTTAAAACCAAATGGACTGATTTATAATTTAATATAAAAAAATGTGAAGATTAAATGTTGTTGTTAAATGCAACCAACAAGGCCATGTAATATAATTTTTTAAAAAACACAGTGTGCTTGATAATGAAAATTAAATCTATTATCGATACAATATCTAAATAATTATATAGTAAGGAGTAGAAGATAAATGATGTTAACGAAGTAGAATAAAATTGAGTTTTGAAAAACCAAATGCAGTCGGAAAAAAGAATTAATGATAAGATGACAGAGTAAAATGTTCTCGATATTGTCAAATTTTATTAATATTATTGTGCAATTTCTTATAATGTGGAGAAACAAGCTAAACTACCCTTGTAAGGATAATGTTTACTAACACTGAGGATAATGTTTTCGATTCTAATTAGATTCTTACCTGTGGAATTGTTGGGCTATAAATAATCGGTCCTCATTTTGTCATAAAGTTTCGTGATAAATTGGAGTCTCCGCTGATATTTAAGGTAAATTATAGATCAGTCCCTCTAGTTTTTAAAAATCAATCAAATAATCCCTAAAGTTATTAACATTTTTTTCTGATTAAATGTGTGCTATTTAATTTTTATTATTTGAGCAGACTAAATTGCAATTTTTTTTCTAATCAAGTATTTTTAATAATTTTTTACTAATTTTTATACTATTTGCACATATAGACCTTTTAATAGAACTCAAATCAATACATGTCTATCATGTCATTACAAAAATATTAATGCATGTCTTATTAGATGGTTCATGTGTGCATATAACAAAAAAATCGACATAAAGTTAACGGAAAATGCTTGATTATAAAAAAATTACAACTTAATCTAATTAAATAATAAAAATTAAAAAACACACATTTGATTAGAAAAAAAATGGAAGAATTATGAGAAAAAAGATTTTTTAAAATAAATAATATTGAATTAATACCTTTTTGGTTAAAAAATTAATTAATTTATTCCTTGATCAAGGTTATTGATATTATTTTGTTTCAAAAAAATATTTTTTTCTTACCAATCTTTACATTTTTTTTTTTGAAAACAAAATAAATTAAAAAAAATAGTTAAGTTACAAATAGATTTAAAAATATAGAGACCCATTAATTAGTTTTTGAAACTACAAACTATTTAATTTATTTGGGAAAACTAGAGGGACTGATTTATAGTTTACTCCTGATATTCAAGCATACGATGGTAAAAAAACAAAAGAAAAATAGAGGGCGGGACCCACATGTTGATATCATTATTTATTTATGGCGAGAAAAGCAAGATCTGGAGGGGCAAAATTAAAAAATAATACTAATAATTGAGAACGTCATCCGTTCATGGTTCCTTATCCAAGTTTTGGTGTTTTGCTGAAACCAATTCATATCCACGCTTGGCAGGAGGTGACATGGACCACTTCTTTCATGACACGTATGCAAAAATACCTTGAAACGTGTGCCTCTAAACCAGGGAAAAACGATCCCTGAGAGATATGAAGAGCCGCTGCTTTGGTTTTTTTCGAGAGAGAAGGTTCTATTAGAAAGATTTTAATGGGCGACGAGGTGGGATCTTAGCCATATGAGGTGATTTCTGTCCTTCCGTAAGCCTTAAATGCTCAGTTCTCTCGATTCCGTTCACACTTGTTTTTTTTATTATATAAGTTAACGATTAAATATGTTATTATATAACAGCATAATCATTTAACATGTTTTCATAATTCTAATTGATTCAATTTTATTTTTAAATATAAATGTTTAATATATATTTTTTTATGAGATTTTCAATCTAACTTATTAAAATTAATCATATGATTTATTTATTAAAATCATTTATTTAACGAATTTTACACATATGGAGATCTTTGGACAATTTGATTTTTTTTATTGTGATTTTAAGTATTTTTTTGTCTAGTTTAAGAATTCCACTCTTATGTGTTGTTTCGGATCTTAATGTATTACGTAAGCACACGTAACAAGTTGTGACAAGTTCAAGTTTTAGTTAATGATAACTTGCCAAGTGTCATGATTGACTCGGATTAGATGATTGAATTAGTGACATAACAAGTTATTATTGGCTAGAACGCACACGTTGTAAGTCGTCATTAGTTAAGGTCCGAAACAACAACATAGGAATAGAACTCCTACATTGGATAAAAAAAATTTAGGTTCTCAATCAAAAAAATCCGATTTGTACGAGGTCTCAATATGTATAAAACCCTTTAGTTAAGTCAATACTTATAAGGATATTTTGAAAATAAAAATTGATTATGTATAAATTACGTAAATAATTTTGGTGATTTGGTTTAAAATTTTTGACAAAAAATAAATTAAAAATTTAACATATATATAAGAATAAAATTAACTCAATTAAGAATATAAAAACAAATTGAAGAATTATTTTATTATATAAGATAAATTAAACTAATACCTTTTTAATAAATTCACTTGTAATTTTCTGGAAACTAAAAAGGAAAAAAAAGAAAAAAAAAAAGGAGGTGAGGGGCTGGAGTTGGTAATTCTTGTTTGATAAATATCTTATGGAGTAAATTATAATTCAATCCGTGTAGTTATAAAAAATAAATAAGTTGATTTTTTTCTTGGAAACGATTGATAAAAAAAACATTTTTTTAAAAAATAATATTAAATTAAACATAATTAATATGGATTAAAAAAACTAAATAATTAATAATTTTTTTATATTAGAGCAATAGGCGGATCCTGTCCTGCTCTACTTACATAGCAAAATACCCAAGGTAGCTTGCAAGTTCCTCGGTTTTTATAAATTCTTATTTATTATATAGAGATATTTTGTTTTTACCAAATTACAAAAATGAATTTAATTGTAACCAATGAAAATTGATAATAATAACTCAAGTAGTAGAAAAATACTGTTACATTAGCTGAGATCAATTTTAAATTTTTACAGATTGAACTCAATTACAAACTATTTTTTAAAATAATTTAATATTATGATTTTTTTTTTTAACATATAATTCCTCAATTATAAAAATATTTACCAAATCATACTGGATACCTTACATTTATATTCACACTAAAGCAAAGGAACTTGAAAATATAATTTACTCTTACATATCAAGTTAATCACAAATTCAGTTTACTAAATTGTCTATTTTTTCCTAATCAATTGTGTCTTCTTTAATCTTGATTATGTGAGTAATCCAAATTATAATTTGTTTTTAATCAAGTGTCTCTGATAAATTTTTCTTTCAATTTTTCTCCTAAATGAGATATATTTTACGCATGTTAGTCATGTGATTGTCATGTGTGAGATGCGCATAAATGGAAAAAAAAAAAAAAAACTAAGAACGCAGTTGCTGTCACCAACCACACCATCCTTATCATCAATCACCCCACTGCCTCCAGCAAATCCAAACACAGCTGCCGTTCAAACCACCCTCCACCACCACTTGCAACCACCCGAACCTCAACTCTAAAACAATCCGTTCTTCCTATAGTCCTGTAGCCATCATTTAACTTTTCTCTCTACCGTTAACCACCATTGTTTTCGTCTCTCTAACAACAATCCAACCTCTGCCAGTCTAACATCTACCAATCAACCTCCATAACAACCCATTCTCCAACAACTACAACCATTCCAACCTCTAATAGCCATACCTCCATAACAACCCAACATCCGGCAGCCACCTTCAGAGACTTAACACTACAATAACTCTCAAATCAATGACCTAACAAGCACCCTAGATTGACCATGATGACGAAATGAAGATTGGTGATAAGGAGTGGCTTAGCCAATATAAGATAAGAGTCGTAGGCATGAAGAGAAAAGGGTTGAAATTATAATGAAGATAATGGCTCAAATTGGAACACCAAATTTTATAGCTGACCTAGTTGTTGATTTGGCAAGCGCATAGCTAAATTGTTTGACTCAGTGGGTAAAAAAGACGAAGAGGAGCAAGTTGGGATTGACGAGGTTGTGAGAGATGAAGAGCTAGGATTCTTCACATACATTCTTCTTATTGGTGGGAGGTGCTGATGCTAGTTTTGGTTGGGAAAAAGGATGGAGATACAACCGTAGAGTGATGGTAGTTGTTGGCAACAGAAGCTACGTTCTTAGGTTTTCTTCTGCTTCTTTTTTTCATGTCATTTACACGTAGCAACCATATGTCTCATACGTAGCTGTTACATCATTTCCACATATAAAATAATCCCATTAACGGGTCATGTGTGAATATAAAAAAAAATTAACAAAAAAAATTAACAAAAACACTTGGTTAGAAAAAATTATAATTTAGATTACTCGAACAGCTAAAATTAAAAAAGACACTTTTAATTAGAAAAAATTGATGATTTTATAAATTGAATTTGTGATTAATTCCTTATACATGTCGTAAGTAGCAAGAAAAATAGAATTGGAACCCTAAAGGGACCGACCCGGTTACCCTTGCGAGAATGGTAGGTCACGTTGCTTTCTGTGCTCTTCCGGGCCACAAAGGCTAATAAGGTGATGATACGTTGCTAAGTCTGACTTTATGTGGGCATCGAGTGCTTATGGTTGTTTTGGCCAACGCAAGCCATCTAGAATTGAACCGTACATGGATAAGGATTGCGGCAGAATGCCTTGTTTTGGCTTCGAGTAGGGTCTGGAGAAATATTTGAGCTGCAAAGTTTCCTTCATTTTTGCAAGTCCATTTGCAATTAGCTTCATGGTTCCAAATAATGGCCCACGTATAACATAATATAATGGTTATTATTTAATGGAATTGACCGTGTTTGTTGTTGTTATATGTTATTATTGAGAACATAACGAGGTTTTATATAAATAACAATATTTTATGTAATTATTGTAGTTATTATCATTTTTCGATGAATAACAATTATCATATCAAAAAGATGTTTTATTATTATTGTTCATTATTGTTTGTGATATTAAACTATTAAAAAGGGTATTAATTTTTCTTTTGCAATAAATTCAAATGTTATTGTATTATATTAAACTATTAGATATATTATTAGCATACTTAATTAGTAAAACTCTTAAAAATATATCAATTAGAATAAATTTATTATCAGCTTCAAGCTTACTAATATATTTACAATATAAATTGTTACGATTGTTATTTTATTATCATGATAAATTACAATCCGTGATCACAATTACAATTATAATCATTTGTACAACCTCATTTATGATTTAAAACTATATATACTTAGCCTTTGATTATGAGATTTATGAGTTCACCTACTCTGATTCAGATTTCAAAACCCAAAGCGAGATGACAGTAAATAAATAAGTACTGAATACCCGATTACTGGATGTCATGTTTATAATCACTACAATTTAATATGGGCAGAAAACATTAGAAATTTAGGATGTTTAAGTTGAGGCTATTATCTCAAATGTGCTCAGCTTTGCTCATAAGCTGTAAGAGAGAATTTGCCTTCCTCTGTGCTCTATTGGTTCCACTCTTGGAAATCTCAACTAAATGCTCGTATACACCAAATTGAAGTGCTGCAAGCATGAAAGACGAGTTGTTTGATCCCAACTCAAGAAGAACTGATGTTGCACATTCTTTGTTTTTGGGGGTGCCTTCTTTCATGATTTCTACAAGGGTTTCGATAAACGAAAGCCGTCCGATTTCATTTCGGCCTTCCGGATGGGATGCAAGAAGCAGAAAGATTGACAGTGCTTCATCAACCATGCCCAAATTCCCGTCCTTGACCAACTGCAGTAATGGTGTGACAATGCCAGCATCTATAGCCCTACCTTTATTTGAATGGTTAAGGGATAAGTTAAAGAGTGCAGTGGCAGCATCTTTTTTACCCCTTACAGTCCCATTCTGTAACAAATCTATTAATGGTGGGATGCCATCGGACAACCCTATGGTCACTTTGTTCTCATCAAGCATTGATAAGCTAAATAAAGCTGCTGCAGAGTTCTCTTTAGCCTCAGTAGTTCCACTATTCAAAACTTCTATTATAGCTGGAATAGCTCCCTCTTTAGTTATGAGTCTCTTGTTATTCTCATCAATAGACAAATTCAACAAAGCCGTTACGGCATGCTCTAGAATTTTAGAATCTGGATAGGACAGGAGTTGAATCAATGGTGGGATTCCTTCACTGTTGGCAATCAAAATTCTGTTCTCAGGATTCTCTTTGGAGAGCATACGAATTTTCTTCACAGCCTTTCTCTGCACTTCTAGCTGACTAGAAGACAGTTCCTTAACCAAATAGGAGATCTTTTCTAGGTGTTCAGAGGAAGAGGGATCGGAGTCCGAGCTTGCAGGAACGATCTGTTTTTTGGGAAGTTCAAAATTGTTCTTCTCACACCATTGCAAGATTAGGTTTTTGAGGGCATAATTTGGTGCCAATGACAGTTGAGCCAGTGTTTCCCGAGTCTTCGGACAGGTCCGGTGATTGGAATCAATCCACTTCTGTATGCTTTCTCTTTCATATGTCTTTAGTGGATCACCAAGGGAAAGAAAGAAGATCACAGATTAGTCTCACATAAGTAACAACATGATCGAGTCAAGTTTCTTAGACATGTTAATATCAGAAGCTCAAAGGAAAATTTTACTTCTTTTCTCTCATGATTTACAATCTGAAGCTGATTCTGAAAAACTTGGTTTTTGGTTTGAATTCTGAAGCTTATCCTGAAAAGCTTAGCTTTCAAACCTTGCTTGTTTTTTCCATATACCGAAGAATTATAAAGAAAGATGTTTCACTTGGATATGGCTGCTTACCTGCCCACTTGCAACAATTACAGGATCTGTCATTATTTCCAGTGTGATTGGACAGAGGAATTCATGTGGTATGATCAGGGACGAGCTCTTCTCCAGCATTTTAGGCACAACAGGAGTATCGTGCATATCGGTTACTTCCATGCCTAAAATTTGTCTGAATTTGTTAAGAAGATCAATCATCTGCTGGGTGCTCTCAGTAACTTGATTCCCTCTCTCTTTAACAAGATTCCTCATAGCTATTGTTTCATTCTCCAGGTCTTCAATACTATGCAGCTCTAGCTTTTTTGCTAGCCTTTCGATTATGGCTCTGTCAGCATTCCGATCATCCTTTTTCGGTAGTACCACCATCATATCCATTGCAAGCTCTATATCCTGTGTATCCGTTCTCCTTTTTGCTCGTCTAAGCTGCTCTCGCATCAGCTCAACCTGAACAACCATGTAAAATTGTTTCAGATTTTTATACTACTACGAAATAGCTTGCAGAAATATGAAAACAAATCAACAGAAAGTGTCTCAAGCAGACACATAAACCTATCATCAAACTGCTCGTGTAGGTTCATGCAGGAGTCCAGCAACTTCATGTCGCTGTAGCAATCATTTTGATTCCAATACCTACCAATCAAATTAAACCTCCAAAAAGGCTACAGAGACTTCAAAAACATGAAGAGCACAAAATTAATTTGAATGTTAACTTTCCTTTTCCATATCATTTGTTCACGAAATCAAGCCAAGCCAAGCCGAGCAAAAATGGTCAAGCAGGGCTAGTTCATCTTGATCACATTCACCAACATGATATCGAAAATATATTATGGCTAAACCGATACCTTTGGACTATCAAATACACATTGAAAACCCCATTCGAAGCAAATTCATGAACTGCATGATGGGAAAAAAATTGAAGGAAGAACAAGAAACATTCATTAAAATTACCAAAATTAAAATGCTTAATATACCTGTTCTTTCACCTCATCAGAGATCTCAAATTCATCGAAAGGCACGGTTTTGAGAGCTTTCCATAATTTTTCAAGCACGAGATGAAATTTCATCATAACTGCCTCATTCTCCACAACCTGAAAAACAAATAAGTCACTTTAAAATAGGAAATAATAAAAAAAATAAAAGATATAATCCTAATTGAAAATTAATATCTAAAATCCTGACCAGATAAATTTTGCTTCCTTCATTACAAGTTGTTAACAACTTCTTGGCCAAAACAAGTGGCTTCTTCAAATTACTCAAAGACGAAATACCCTGCTCAGAAATTGGCCCATCAAAATCCTTTATCTCCTCTAAAAATGGCACCATAAGTTTCATCCGTCTAACAAGGCCATAACATTCCTTCTTATGACTTCTTCTGTAATCTCTAAGTTTAGAAACAGATTCAATCACGCTTAACATCTCTTGAACAATATCAATTCCCTCTCTTGGGCTTGAAGCATTTGATTCAGCACTTTCCTTATCTCTTTCTCCATCCATTACCATCTGCTGCTTGCAATCTTCCTCAAGAAAACTTGTGGATTCCAGCTGGGTTTTAGACATGTAATCGACCTGGGACGTTTTGCATTAAAAAAAAAATTGAAAATTAATGCTTGTGAGGAAAGAGAACGTGACGGTAACCGAACCCTAACCCTAATTCTTGATGAATTTTTTAAAGCTGTGTTTCTTTGATGGATGTGACCCTCTTCGCGGGCTTTCCGGTAGTTTGATTCTTAAAATAGATTTTGAAATTTAGTTAGAACGTTTGCCTTGTTTGTCAAGCCTGTCATGTCTTTTAATCAGTTACTGAACTTTTTTTTGTTTGGCATCCAACATTAATATAGAAACCCATTTTAGAAAAAGAAACTCTTAAGTCTATCGGGCCGGTTGATCTAATAGTTAAGAAAATTTATTTAATTTTTTAAATTAAAATCTTGCGACTAATACTTAGGTGTTGTTTGATAATCAAGAATAAAGTGATGTAAATGAGAATGAAAGTTTTATTCCTACGTTATAACTCGTTGTTAAAAAGAATAAAAAGGAAATGAAATTGAAGAGTAAGAATGAAAATGAAAATTTACATATAATTTTATTTTCATATAAGATGTGGAAATAAAAAAAGAATGAGAAGGAATTTTTTCCCTTCAAAATAATAATATATTTTATTTATTTATTATCTATTAATTAATTTTATCACACCCACCATCACAACCATCGTCATCACCACTACAACCAACACAATCGCTATCACCACCACAACCAACACAACTACTATCACAATCACTACCACCACTACCGCCACCATCACCACCACACCATCTTTTTTTTAATTATTTTTACAACTATTATAGTTTTATAAAATTAGTTTTTAATCATTATTTTTATTTATATAAAAAATCAGCTATTAAAAAATTTAAATTGCATTTCGATTTCCAATTAGTATTCCAAATACAGTATAAAAATACAAATGCTATTCTAATTCTTTAATTTTCATTTCGATTCTTGCATTTTCATTCACATTATTTTATTCCTAATTACCAAACAACATCTTAAAATAATTTATTAAAAAAATTGAAATACATCATATCAGTGTTGTAGATGCGTCCTTAAAATTATCTAAAAAACTCAATTTTAATTAATACTCGAAATGGATACTTTTAAAATCTATAGGTATCATGAAATAAGTGTTAAATAGCTTAAAGGATATAATTAAATAAATTTTGAAGTTCGCAGGTGACATGACATCTTAAGCATACTTTTGGTTTCGCTCCTACCTATAATAATTCTATTCAACATTATTTAACAGACCAGGTTAACGAAACTAAACGGTAAAACAAATATATTTTTTATTTAAAATATTTTTAAATTATAAAGCAGTGATGTGTTGGTAAATAAGTATCTGACTTATAAACTAGATTTATGATTCAATTTTTATGTTTAACACTTTTAAAATTTATTCTCAAAATATTCAAAATCGTACGTCAAGAAATATTCTTTAGTCACATACAAAAAATAATTAATCTCAAAATGCGGAATAGTTAGTCCAATGACACTTTTATTTCTAAACTTAGAAAAAAAATTATCAAGTTATTTTATACGAACAAATGTAGTATTGTTGCTAGTTCTGGTATATTTCTATAATATTGTTGGTACGTCACCCATGCCCAAAAATTAGCTCGGGAATATTCATATTCCTAAACCTAAAAAAGGAAAAAACAAACAAGTTATTATATATGAACCAGATGTGTAGTTTTTTTGCTGGCTCTTGTAGCATGTTTCTATAATATCATTGGTACGTCACCCTCCCATCACATGATTTCTCGCATTGCTTGCACTGAGAAAGTTATTATGATGGAATGTTTTCTTGCCCAATTTTTGGTTTCCATTTGTCTTTCCCCTTTGTACCTTAATTTTGTGCTAATCATTGGTTTTCTTCCTTTTTCTGTGGCATAAAATGGACCATCATTTTGGCTATCAAAATTCAAATTTCTCACGTTTCATTTCCAAATATGAAATCCTTGACTTATCAAACGATATGAATCAAGCAATATGATTTTTAAATGGATTAATTAACCTTGATTTGGATCATGGATACCAAATTTTAGCTGGTAAATAACAGCCTTAAAACAGTTTGAATTTTACAGCTCTGACTCCCTCCTTTGTGCTAGGAATACAACTATGTTTAAGGATACTTTCCATAGACATAACTGAATGGGTATAACTTGTTGCCAACTATCTATAATTTAGCCATGTTAATCCCACTTGGGGTTTGGTGATTTTGTCAATCCTGTGAGAGATAAGATCGACAAAATGGTGTAATTTATTTCCTATCATTCCTTTTTCATTTCAAGAAAAAATAAGCCTGGAGTTTTTAATGCTGTGGAGACACAACATTCAATCAAAACCACACAAATTCCATGGAGTATTAATCAATTATATGATGGAATTTCTTAAGTTTTGGCATAATCCACACCAAGGGCCAAACCAATAGCTTCTTTCTTTTTTTATACGTTAATGGCAACCAGTTCTTTGTTAACCTAAAAACTTCCCAAAAATTTAGGAGGGTGCAGATTCAAGACAGAATGTTCAAACATGTAAACAACAGCCTTTTAATGCGTTTTAGTTGAACTATTAAACTGTAAAACAAATTGTTTGAAGTATTAATTAATGCTAAATAGTGAAAAGCTGTTTTGAATTTTTAGTTAATAGACAAAAAGTTCATAATATTTTTTTAATCTGATTTAAGTTTTAAACTTTTATTTGATCCATAATTATTTCCTCTATTTTACACAATATTAAATACATTTGAGAGGATATATATTATTATTTTAATAACTTATGCGTCTTTCACATGTAGATAATGTAGTTTGAAATTAATCAATAAAATAAAATGATTTAATTACAATTGAAAAAAAAAATGCTAAACTGGAAGCAACACATTACTATGGACAAAAAATTCTGGATACTTTATGCCCAATTATTCTTAAAAACAAACGATGCAAGGTTGTAAATGACAAGGCTTAAACTTGTTTCAAAAATCGAAAATGAGATGGTGGGATTCATAACTCCTGACATCAGCACCCAAAGAGAGCAGCAAAAAAAAAAAAAAACGATAATACAGTTCTAGTTGGAATGAAGTCAAGATGCTGCCTAAAACGACAGACCATTTTTCGAGAGAGATGGTATTTTTTATCATCATTTCATTCTTACAAAATAAATTTTTGATTAAATTATTAATTAGTCCTTATTTTTATAAAAAAAACTGCAAATTTTAGTCCTTTTAATTTTATAAAACTCAAACCAAACCTTTGACTAGCTTTGGCCATTCATTTGTTAACAAATCCACTACGTTTTTATCTAAACTGGAAGCTCAGCACTTCAGTAGTGGAAACTAACGAAAGCACTGAAATATTAAAGGTTATAAAGTATGAGGATTAAATATTTAATTTTTTGAATCTATAGGGATTAAAGTGTTAGTTTCTTAAAATAAAATGACTACGTTAATCTTTTCTTCTATATTACATAGTCAGAGTCACTCCAAAGTGCCAGACTGCCAGCTCCCTGTTGTCGGAACGCAGTTCAGATTGGCGAAGACCGAACAGACAAGTAAATTATAAATTAGTTCTTATAGTTTCAAAAAATGAATCAATTGGTCTTTATTGTTTTAAAAATTAATTATTTAGTTTTTATATTTCTAATTTTTTATAATTTAATCCTTTTCATTATTTTTAAGGTTATTTTTATTTTATTTTAATAAATAAAAAGATAAATAAAAATATGGAAATATTGATAAGAAAAGAATACATTTTTTAAAATAAAATAATAATGATCAAGAGACTAAATAGTTATTTTTAAAATTAAAAGGACTATTTAATTATTTTTCAAAAACTATAGCGACTAATTTGCAATTTACTATACCGAATCGTGACTCACTTCTCGTTTAAGGAAAAAAGAAAAAGAAAAAAGAAGACATGGTCAGTCTACATTGCAACTTCATCATCAATTTGATTCTGATGGTTTCTCAGTCGTCCGATTCATCAACAACCCTAAATTTTGAAAATCCAATCAAGGTTCAATGATGTTGATTATAGCGTCCTAATTTGGAACTGAGCATCTAAGTTTAGGATGTCCCATCCATTAACGGTAAGCGAAAGGTGTCGCCCACGTGTCACGCAGCAACGTATTAAAAGGAAACTTCCGTCCTGTGGTGCCTACTGCTGAAGAGCGTACGACACCTAAAAACGAGCACAACGTACAATGATAAAATCACAAGCCTGTCACTCAACAATTCTAAACTCAACAGTCAATGAATAATAAGTATGTAAATCCTGGTTCAAGTAATAAGTATGCCCAATTTTTGTTGTGATTTGACAATTAAATGATTTCATAATAGTTTTCTCACATTAAATAGAGTAAATTATATTTATTATTGTATTTAATTAAAAATATTCTACCAATGTTAAAAATCTATGATAATTATACTTCTCATAACTTATTTTAAATGAGATCTAATACTTAAGACGAGAACATACACATATATATTTATTTTAAGAGATTAATTTTAGATAGAATTTCGAATGATATCAAATATTTATATGTATATTATGTAAAAACAATTACTAATATTTATTTTATGAATTTATTTTAAAAAATAAACATAAAAATAAAAGACTTATATCCCACCCAGAAATAAGAATATTTTGATATAGATTTTTTTCTATTTTATTTCTTTTTTTGCATTTTTTTTTTTACAAAGTAAGTATTATATAAAAAATTTTTGTTTGCAAATAACAAATGACACTACTAAAAAAATTACCAAATACGCTAGCTTCCCAAATCAATTTTTCTTGCAACGTGGCATAAAATTACTGGAGATTCAAAATTTCCAAGGTGTCATGTCCTCGATTGGGTGCAAGGTGGGGTTATAAGAAGAATTAAAGAGTAATAAACCCCTTGCTTTAAAGACAACCGACCCTTAAGAGGGCTGTGTAGTAAGGATAAGGAAAAAAAATTATGAAAAAAAACCACACACAATAATAATAGTAGAAGACAGTAGAGTGGAGTAGAGTAGAGTAATGAAGCGTGTGGAAAATTTTTTAAAAGGGGCACATGGCAATGTAGCCGTTGTGCAGCACACAGGAGAACGCGACTTTTCAATCAGATAAGATCTGACGGTCATAATTTACTAGCCGTTGGTTTTAAAAACTGAGAGAGACGAGGGCACAGACATAAATCCGATATTTGCGTCTCAATTTCGCTTAACAGTTCGTCTTTTTATTTCTTTCTTTCTTTCTTCTTCCTTTCTCTTCCTTCCTTTGCATTTTTTTTAAAGCCACATAAATTTTCAGTACCAGAGCCAGAACCAGAGGGAGAAGAAGAGAGAAAGAGAGAGAGAGATCGTAATCCATTAATGGGGTTCTTTTGATTGGTCTCTCTCTAATATCAAGGCACGGGCTTTAAAGGAAGAAGAAGCTTAAAAGGATTCTTGAATTTGAAGGTGAATAATTTGATTGTATGATCTGGGTTTTGCGTTTTGATCTTAATTCTTGATTGGGTATTTATCTATTCTTTTAACGAAAACTTAATTAAATCAAAATTTGTACCTTTATTAACTTTCTTTATAGATATTTAGCTGTTTTAATATTTTTTCTGGGGGTTTTCTTTATTGATAGACAACAATGGCTGGATCCGAAGAGAACAACCCGGGGGTGATCGGACCCGGAAATATTCATGGTAATAAAAGACCCCAAAAAGTTTTATTTACTTTTTATTGTGTATTTGGTTTGAAAAATGAAGTTTTTTTTAAGGTATTAAAACCCTAATAAGAAATGGGATTTTTTTTTTCAATTTTGAAGGGGGTTTACGTGGCGGAGTAGGGAAGTTTCCGGCGGCGTCCGGAACTAATCGCCGGGCGTTGAGCAACATTAATCGGAACATCATCAGAGGTCCACCGTACCCCTGTGCTGTCAACAAAAGAGGGTTATCAGAGTAAGTTTTCATAAACCCTAATTAATCTTTTATCTCTTGTTTGGTTCCTAAAAAAATGAAGTAAAAGCAAAGACAGTAGGCACTTGGGGTGGCGTGGAGTTTTTCTTTTCTAATCTATTTTCTTCGGTCTTGAATTATGAAAAGTTTGAATCTTTCTTTTAGCTTTGCTTGTCTTGCCTTTGATTACTTACTTTTGATGTTTTTTTCCTTCTGTTTTTGTTTTCTGCTCTTTGGTTTTTAATTTAGAAGAGAAGCTATTTGTAACAAGAACCCCCCACCAATTCCAGTGCATCGACCTATGACTAGGTATCTAATTGACCTTCGTTTGATGTTGAATGTGTTTGTTTTTAATGTCAAAGAATTGATCTTTTAATTGAATTGTTTTGGTGTGCTTCGTGATGTTTGTTTAGGAAGTTTGCGGCCCAGCTTGCTAACAAACTTGAGCAACAACCTAAACCAGGGGTAACTTTGAAAACAACTTGAATTTGCTGGTAGTTATAGGGTTGAGGACGCATAGGGTTATGAGATTGGATTGAGAGTTGTTTGTGTTAGCAGGAAATTAAGAAACCAGTTCGCTCGGTTCCAATTTTTAGCGAGTCAGAAGATTGTAAAATCATAGATGTGGAAGACTACAAGACTAGTAATGACTTTTCTGCACCGATGTTTGTGCAACATACAGAGGCAATGCTGGAGGAGATCGACCGGATGGTATTTGCAATACAACATTTTTAATTTGTTTGTATTGCTATGGTGTAGCTTTGGTTAGGATGCCATTGATGTCTTGGGTTTTCTGCAGGATGAAGTTGAAATGGAAGATGTTGAAGAAGAGCCGATCATGGACATAGACAGCTGTGACAAGAAGAATCCACTTGCTGTAGCTGAATACATTGATGATTTATACAATTTCTACAAGAAAGCAGAGGTGACCCAGAATCTATTTTCTTTTTCAATTCGTGAAAGATAAACAAAGATTTAATAGCATTCGTTCATCTTCTTCTTGTTGTCATGTCCTACTGTTTCATTGTTTTCTTGCTTGATCTTTTGTCAATTGGATATTATTTTACTTTGTAAGATTTGATTAGGAAGCACTAGCCTAAAAGATTGCCCAGTGATTGCTAGGCAAATAGGAGAAGCCATAAATTTATGTTGGAAGGTCTATATGTCCAATCATTTGGTGTTGGTTGATGGGAAATGGCCGCTGATGGTAATGGTTTATTTTCCTGTTCAGTTTCCTTACTGAACTTTTCCTGGAAAATTGATTGCAGAGATCTGGCTGTGTCCCACAAAGCTACATGGCACAGCAATTTGACATTAACGAGAAAATGAGAGGCATTCTCATTGATTGGTTGATTGAGGTATACAAATACATTATTAATTCCTTAAATAATGCTTAAAAGATTGAGAGTTGGTTACCTGGTTTCATCTGAACTGGTTACAAATTTGATGGGATTAACAGGTGCACTACAAGTTTGAATTGATGGAGGAGACCTTATACCTCACCGTAAATCTCATCGATAGATTTCTAGCCGTGCACCCGGTAGTGAGAAAGAAACTCCAGCTCGTAGGAGTGACAGCCTTGCTGCTTGCATGCAAATATGAAGAAGTATCAGTTCCAATTGTGGAGGATCTCATTCTGATTTCAGATAAAGCATACAGCAGAAAGGAAGTGCTTGACATGGTATATATATATTATTACTTTATCATTCTTTATTTGAGATCATAGTAATTATATCAGAATGTGGATGGATTTCCATTGATATGATTTTTGATTCCTGCAGGAGAAGAACATGGTCAACACTTTACAGTTTAATCTATCTGTTCCCACTCCTTATGTTTTTATGAGGAGATTCCTAAAAGCTTCACAATGTGACAAGAAGGTTGGTGCTGATATTTACTTGAAGAATTTAACTTGCACTTACTGGACTTGAAATGAAGCAATATTTGATTAAACTGGTTGTTATTTTCAAGCAGATTGAACTTCTTGCATTCTTTATAATCGAGCTTTGCCTCGTCGAATACGGCATGCTAAAGTTTCCACCCTCATTGTTAGCTGCTGCTGCCATATATACCGCTCAATGCACCCTTAGTGGAACAAGGCAATGGAGCAAGACTAATGAGTGGTACACTAGCTACTCAGAAGAGCAACTCATGTGAGTGTTTCTTTGCCTGCTTAAGAAGAAGTTGGGGTTTGCTTTTACGTCTTGCTTGACAATTTTCTAACTTAAGTTTGGTGTTTTCTTTTTCCATATGGGGTTTTTTTACAGGGAATGCTCAAAGCTTATGGTTAATTTTCATAGGAATGCTGGAACAGGGAAGCTAACAGGTGTACACAGGAAGTATAGTACCTCAAAATTTGGTTACACAGCAAAGAACGAACCTGCTAACTTCTTACTGGATTCTCCATTTTAGCAGGATAAAGATGAATTGACATAAAAAGACTAACCTTATTCGAGTAAAGTTTGGGGCTGGGGTGGTCAATACATAGAGAGCAACTTAAGTTGCCCCTGGAAGAGGGTTTTCTTGTTCTTGAACATAATCAATCAGGCATAGCAGAGGAGTTCTTTTTGAACATATTCTTTCTTTTATGATGCTATTTGAATATAGCAGGCTGTTGTCATTCTCTTTTCTCCAAGAGTAACTAGAGACTTTTTAAGGCTTTGAACATTTGTCATTCTCTCTTCTCCAAGAGTAAATAAAGACTTTTTAAGGCTTGATTTTCTGTGTATTTAATCCTTTTGAACTAATGATTGAAGAAGATGGGTATTATTATTGTTGTTTTAAATGCTTAAACTTTTGCCCGTCTGGCGATTTTTCTCTCTCTCTCTCTCTGTGCCTTGTCTGTATCAGGATACAATTCTTAACTATAAAAACAAGAGGAGATTTCGAAGTCTCAGCAAAATTGTTGATTATTATTATTATTATAAATTTGTATGAAAATATCATTCTTTTTATTTATTTATTTCAATTTAGTTATTAAATGATATCTTGGAATCATTTCACTTATTTTAGATTAATTCATAATTTAAATTTTAGGAAAAAGGGAGAGTAATTGTAAATTATAAATTATACATAGTTCTAAATAAGAGAAGTTATTAACATAATAACGATCATTATTTAAAGGGATTGAGTGTATACATATGTTTTTTTATGTCATTACAAGAAGTACAATGATGTTTTACATAAATAATAATATTGTTGTATAATTTTTTATAATAAATTATATTTAATTATTGTTCACATAATATTAAACTACTGGAAACGTTATTAATTTTTTTAATAAATTAAGCTACAATATTATGATATCAAATTATTAAAAATATTATTATTTTATTTTATTATTAAAATTATTAAAAATATATATATTCACAATATAACTATCGCAACTTTTATTTTATTGTGGTCCATGACAACTCATGATTTACAACTAGGTCTGCAATTCAGCTCTTAAGTTGTATCATTAGCGAAATTGGTCACAAATGCAGCGGTGGTTCATGGAAATAAATGAAAGTAGACACGTGTATCCAGCTACCACGCACCACGTTTCGCTTTCAAATAACGATCAGCCACGATTCATCTATGTGGAAGCCTAATCCTTGAAAAAACAAATCAAAACAAAAAGCTCCCTCTCCTCTGAGCCAAAACACACATCCTTTTCAAGTTGATCAAAAAATCTGTGTTTTTGTGTCTGGTTCTCATTATATTTCGTGTTCAAGTTGTCGATAGAGATGGTCCCTTGAATATCCAACCAGGTAAAAAATTGAAAACAAAAAGAAATCACTTTTTACATCGAATCTGATATGTTATTGTTAGGGATCATCATCCATGTTCATGGGCCATGGCTTTTTTTTGGTTTGTTTAGAGATATTTCAAGGTACTGTTACTGTTATTGTTTTTGAGATAAGAATGTGGTGCAGGATTGATAATGGCTTCGGATTTTTTGTCAAGTTGGTGTGTTGTGTTTCTGGCAGATTCTAGCTTTCTCTCTAGTTAATTCAATTATTATTAGGTTGATATTATTATTTAATCCAAATTTCTGTTAATATGTCAACTTTGATCAATTGAGTTTGATGGGTTTTCTTTATTTGACCTATGAAAATTTCATAGCCATTAACTTGTCGTAAAAAAATCTAATACAACCGTCCATGCCTTCCTTTTCCAGATAGATAAGGTGTTGACCCCTCCCTCGGTATGTCAAGGCCCCTATTAGTATTGCTGATTTTATAGCGTAAGCGTGTCAAGTGAGTGAGGGTATTGTTTTGTTTTGTTTTATTTTTTTCCCTTCATAGTAAGGAAGAGATGATGGAAGAGAAAGAGAAGAAGTTTCTCACAGTAGCACCATTCCAGTGTGCTTGGAGACAAGATTTGAAATTTAGGGAAGCAGGAAGAGGTTGTGTGGCTTTTGATGCTTTTGCTCACAATGATGTTACAGTGGTGTTCAGGGAGAATGTAGGGAGTCAACACTACCATTATAAGAGGGATAATAGTCCTCATTATACTGTGATTCTTGGGAGTCATAGGAATCGTCGACTGAAAATCGAGGTCGATGGGAAAACAGTCGTTGATGAGGAAGGTGTTGCCCTTTGCTGCTCATCTACGTTTCAAAGTTATTGGATCAGCATTTATGATGGGTTGATTAGTGTTGGTGAAGGGAGATACCCTTTTCAGAATCTGGTGTTTCGGTGGTTAGATTCGAATCCAAATTGTAGTGTTCGGTATGTTGGTCTTAGCAGTTGGGATAAACATGTCGGTTATAGAAATGTCAACGTGTTGCCATTACCAAAGAATCATATGTTGCTGTGGAAGCAAGTTGGCTCTGGAGGATACGAGGTGAAAGATGATGGAGAAGAGGAGCTAGAAGGTGAACAAATGAGCTATGAGAAATGGGGCCTTGAAAATTTTCTTGAGAGTTGGGAATTATCTGATGTATTGTTCGTTGTTGGCAAGGAAGAAATTCTTGTCCCAGCTCATAAGGTTATCTTACAAGCATCTGGTAATTTTCCTTTGAGCTTGTCAAATGAAGATATTATTCAGCTGCAGGATGTAACGTATCCAATCCTTCATGCACTTCTTCGATATATATACACTGGCCAGACTCAGGTATCATTAACATTTTCAGATTTTATGCATCTTCAACGGGGATGATTCTGCCTTTTGTTTTCTTGTAATGTTCTTTTCTTTTAAAAAATGACTCTAGCTGCCAGAATCACTTCTGCTTACTTTTGGGCCATTTAATCTCATTCTTGTTTCCTCTTTGATGTAGATTTCAGAGTCGCAACTTGGTCCTTTATGGGCTTTGAGCTTACAATTTGAAGTGCTGTCACTGGTAAAGCAGTGTGAGGAAACTGTTGAGAGATTTAAACTGAATAAAAAGTTGTTTGACTCTGGTAAGAATGTGGAATTATCACATCCAAGCTCCCAGCTCCATAGTTGTGTGGGCTTTCCTTCTCAACTACCTATAAATGTGCAAAAGCTCAAACAGTTGCAGTTGACCGCAGACTATAGTGACATAAACATTTACATTGAGGGTCATGGTCTCGTTGCTCAACCTCACAAAGTCATTCTAAGTTTATGGAGTGTTCCATTTTCAAAGGTGAGCCCCCTTCATCTAGCTCTAGTGATTCCATGTCCTCTGTGCAGAATGTTTTATGAAAATATATTTTCATGGTAAAAGGGACTGAATTAGAAGAATGACAAGTTATATATATATTGCAATATTTTAGTAAAATGATGCAAGGATATTTTTATAATTTTCAACTTTCCTTCTCAGAATAGGTTGATGGTGGTATTTGATGATTTATCTGTCAGAAACATTTACATGTCAATGCTATTGATGTGGACTGGAACATAAAACAGAGATTCATATGCCCGCGAAGCAACCCTTTAAAACCTTTTGTTTTGGAGATGACCAAAAATGTGATATGATAATCTGTGTATGCCACCTGTACTCATTGTTACTACTGTTTTATCATGAATTTTCTTTGGCTATGCTTTGTGGTCTTTATTGTTTTTCCAAATCAGATGGAGGATTACTGAAAAAAATAGTTGCATTGGCAGATGTTTACAAATGGAATGAGTGAGAGTAGCTCTTCAGAGATTTTCTTAAGTGATGTGTCACCTATAGCCTTCAAGGTTATGCTTGAGTTCATGTATAGCGGAAAGCTCAGTTTGGAAGATTCCATGGAATTTGGAACCTTGCTACTCCTTGTTCTTTTGCTAGCTGATCAATTTGGGGTCACTCTCCTTTACCAAGAATGCTGCAAAACACTTTTAGAGTGCCTCTCGGAGGTAGTTAAGCCCTATCTTACTCATAATTTAATCCTGAAATATTTTGTAGAATCATATCTTTGTTTTGTTGTTATGGTATGCATCTTCTTGACTAGAAATAAAAGAACGGAGAAGTGACTTGCGGTTTCGGACTTCTGAAAACAAAAGAAGCGACCCCTTTATGACATTGAATTAAAAGATATTGATACCTTTCATGTACATATTATATGCAGGGATGGAGTTCTCCTAGTGGAAGCAGGTCATACAACAAGAGTTTTTCATACAACAAGAGTTTTTCTATTATGCACAAGTTTAATGGACGACGAAGCAGACAAATTTGGGAACTTAGTTGGCTATTGCTGTTGAAGCTAACTGTTGAACTTTGTTGCAGGACTCTGTATGTCCAATCCTTCAAGCGGTGTCATCAATTCCATCATGTGAACTCATCGAAGAAACATGCGAGAGGAAATTCGCTATGCACTTCGATTATTGTACCACTGCAAGCCTTGACTTTGTCTTATTAGATAAGACAAATTTTAGCAATATCATTCAGGTGGGTTCTGATTCCTCAAATTGATAACTTTGGAATTGAGGCTTGACCCGAGGATTTATAGAGCTGAGTCACAACAAGTGTACTCTGGCCACAGAATCCAGGACGAATGGTCCAAAAATTTAGGAAGAGCAACAAGTGCTTTGCACGTGGAATATTGTTGACCTTTTGAGAGTGGAAGTAGGTCCATCATATGGTAAATTGCTCTATGGTTCATTATTTGCAAAGAAATGAATGGATTAGATAACTCAGTACTCGGGATAAAAGAGGGCTTTGACCTATCAGCTATCAATTGACAGATTGGAGATTGAATTTTGAAGTCATGCTCTTGTTGTTTTAAATTTAGAATGGACCAAGGATAATGTGTGAAATACCTTATGCTGATAGGCTTCTTCCTTGAAAGCAATTCTTTATGAATGTTGGCAAATGTCAAATAAAATCATAAGCATTCTCTATAACAAAGGATGGGTTTTGCAGCATCAAGATCTAACCGTAACATCCGAAGAAAGAGTCCTCAATGCAATTTTCATGTGGTTTATGAGAGCTAAAGAATTGTGTGGATGGGAGGTGGTGGCTGAGCTACTTGCACTTTCAACTCCGGACCTCCTTTTCAAGGACAGGCTTCAATCCCTGAATGACTTGTTACCATTTGTGCGATTTCCATTGATGCCATATGACCTGCTTAAGAAGGTAATTAAGCTTTGGATATGGAAAGAATAATTAGCCAATCTATTGAGAGAATGATGCCCTGAACTTTTATCATGTTGCAGCTGGGGGAGAGCAACCTAGGCAGGTGTATCCCCATCTTTTATGATCTTGTAAGTTATCATCTTTCTAGGGGGAGAGATTTTTGACAAACAATATGGGTATTCATTCTCATCACTGGATTTCATGTATGCTAATGTCACAGGTGAGAGAGGGCATCCATTATGTAGAATTTGGATCCCTAAGGCCAGGGAATGACCAAAAGTAAGTATAAGATGCTATCTTCTCTTTTCATATTCATGTGTCTTGATCTTGGTTGTAAGAGTGTCTTTGCCTTTCAGTCCTTATTAACGTTTTTCTTAACCTGTTCAATGGTGGAGATTGATACCTGCCCAAGTTATCTAATCCAAGTTATACATGGCGGCAGCTGATTATTATTTATAGGAAATCTCCACAAGAATAGTTGAAGTTTATAACTACTATAACCTGTTGTGAGAAAAATGAAGGAAAATTGCCCAATCTAGCCCCTATATTTGTGCCAATTTGGCTAACGAGCCCTTGTAAAAAAATAAAAATAAATCATAAATGGTGCCACATTTCGTCAATTCAACCCAATTGGACCGATTTTAAAATATAGTCCGTTCCTATAGGGTAAATTTGTCACAATTTGTTTATAATTTAGTCCAATTGGTTGATTGGTTGAATTGACAGAATGTGATGAATATATGGTACTTTAGGTGAAACTTTTTCCACAGGAGTATGTTTGCCTAAAGACACAAACACTAAAGTTCCAAAAACAAATGAACTTACGCTAAAAATCTAAATCCTTTCCTTTCCTATTGTGTCATCTTCATGAAGATTTTGATTTTTAAGGCTAGGTGGAACTGAGCCTATTGAGTCGTGTTACTAGCTCATGCAAATTCTATATTAGCGTGGTTGCTTTTTAACTCTGGTTGTGAGATGATGCATTTTAGATGAGCCATGACTTAAAAAGGATATTTTAGCTAACGGAGTGTTATTTTTGTAGCCCAAGGTTTCAACATAGGCGATCTAGCTATAAGGAGCTCCAGTACATATGTGATGGTGACAGCAATGGAGTACTCTACTTTGCTGGTACATCTTATGGGAAACATCAGTGGATTAATCCTGTTTTAACGAAGGTGAACTTTGTGGTTTTCTTTTATTTCTACTACCTTGCTATATTGCGCTTCTCATCCTCTTAGGTGAATGTTGCAGAGAATCACGATCACTGCCAGCAGCCCCCCTTCAAGATATACTGACCCTAGGACTTTGGTGTCACGAACTTATCAGGTTAGTTTGAATGATATGTCGGTAACGTATCTTATGTACAGTGTGTTTCATTGGAAATTAAGTTTTCTATCCTGCATTAGGGAACATGTTTTGCTGGGCCTCGTATGGAAGATGGACACATTCGTGCATGGTGGATGGTTGATATTGGTGAAGATCATCAGGTTTTTGTTGTACCTTTGTAAAATTATCTTCCAATCAGCTAAAATTCTGAAAATATTAAAAACCAACAATCAAAAGGTTTCTTTATTGTGTCTCTTCCCCCTTGTATGGCTGATGCAGCTTATGTGCAACTACTACACTTTGAGACAAGATGGGTCAAGAGCCTTCATGAGATTTTGGATTTTGCAGGTAAAGTTTGATCCTTCTTTCTCATGATATTTCCCCCTTCAAGTTATGCAGAAGGGTTATCCTTTCTTAAATGTTATCAACCAGATTCAATGCCAATAACGAGTTGACTGACTATTGTTATCGTCCCTTATTGCGTTTCAGGGTTCCCTGGATGGGAGGACCTGGACAAACTTGAGAGTGCACGAGAATGACCAAACAATTTGCAAGGCTGGTCAGTTTGCATCTTGGCCGGTAACTGGGCCACATGCCCTGCTCCCATTCAGATTCTTCAGGGTTGTTCTAACAGGTCCCACGACAGATGCCTCAAACCCCCACGACCTGTGCATTTGCTACTTGGAACTCTATGGTTACTTCCACTAGTTTGATGGAATGACACGTTGCTGTGTGTGTGTTTTCTTATATTTTGGTCGGATTCATAGATGCTCTTTCCTGTGCAATAAATGTATACATTACTGTAACCAAAGAAGAATAACGTACCCCTTATGTACCCATTACTTTAGCCAAAGAAGAATAACGTACCCCTTACACCTCCATGTACAGTTCCTGCATAACGAAGTTTCAAGTCTCCAATACCTTCTGTATTCACCTAAATGGCCAGGTTCAGAACTGAGGTGAATATGGCCATGCACGAGAATGGCGACTGGCGATATTTGGTTTCCCTTTCCAGCTGCTGTATGTACAAGAACCCTGCACGTTTCCACAGAGGAGAGATCCGAGCCCTGGTATCTGCTTCTAATGCTTAGAAGTAAGGATGGCTTAATTTTGCAGAGAAGCTTTGTTTGATAGAATGAATGTAATAAATCTCTCTCTCAAAGGCCAATCAATCTAAAAATCATATCTGGATTTTCCGACTCCTTCAATCTCACATGGTTAGAACGTATTTGATTCTTATTTTCTGGTCTGTCTTATTCTTTATCTCCTGTTCTGTCGACTAATTACCACATGGTCAAAAAACATTTTAACTCACACAAACCGGTGGAAAGCGGACAGGAAGAGGAAGCAAGTTAGCAAACTGTGTTTGCAGACGTGATTTTGATGGTCAAATGCTAGAACAAAAAAGATGACAGGAGATGGAAGTAGGCACATACGCATCTACGAATATGTATGCCACGCGTAAGAACGCGCATGCTTTGCCCCAAGATTGGCGCATGAAGCTAACCTGCCATGATATCACTGATAGAAACTATCCAAAACCAAGATTGAATACATGCATACAAGTAGAGATATGTAACTCGCAATCCAGGACTCATTTTTTGTCATTTCAAAAGCAGTACAAATGTCAACCTTATACACCAAATTGGATTGAACAACAGGGATCCTAATTACTCGAGCCATTGCCATTCGTATTGCCAATTACCTCCTAACAGGTGGTGCAACGCCCCTGCCAGGGGCTGCTCCACGTCCAGCAGCTTGAGCCTGCACAGTAAAGTAAGATCAGAAGTTAGTATGTACAAATTTATAGATTAAAGAGCCGAGATTACAGAGCTCTAAAAATGCTTGAGATGAAGAGACCAGAAAGATGATTAAATTTAAGATATTAATGAGATCAGGGACTTACTTTAGACCGCATTGCAACAGATCTACCTCTGCCAACTCCGAGTGAAGCGCTCTTACCCTTCAAGCACATAAGAAATGGGTAATCAGAGATTATCACAAAAAAGTGCAAAATCTAAAGGCTTTAAAGTGGGAAATTACCTTAATTCTGGCATCCAAGCGCTTGAACATGGGAGCATTCTTTAGCATATCAGGTATGACCATGAATCTGTGCAAATGTAACAATTATTATCAAACAATTGCAGTCAATTTGTGAAAATCGAACAAACTGACTCGATATCTATATGAGCTAAATTCACTAAGGATATTATTAGGTACCTGACTTTACTGCCACGAATGAAGACATGCTCAAGCTGTGAGACCTTCCCATCCTGTCAGGCGGCAGACCAAAATCAGTACTTAATCAAAAACCCAAGATACAAATGAAACAAAGATAGACTAATTATTCAAGCTGATAGCCATGGCATCAAATCTCTTGAGATTAGCCTCAGTGAGTACCAAAGAGGCAATGATTCAAATTGATTAGCTTGATTGAAAATCAGAACATGACGGGACAGACAATATAAACAACTAGGTGGCAAAGAGAAAAAATAAGCTCTCTAATTTTTCTTTGGCAACCATTCACAGATGCATCCATCCATCTCAAGCTGAATGTTTTCATTTAATACTCTATAACAGACTACAACCACAGGCACATAAAAATTCTTAAAATTCTCCAGTCCCTACTTTGAAATCCATTCGCAGATGCATCCATCCATCTCAAGCTGAATGTTTTCATTTAATACTCTATAACAGACTACAACCAACCACAACCATGACCACATAAAATTCTTAAAATTCTCCAGTCCCTACTTTTGAATATTTCTAATAAACCATCATTGTGGATTGAATTACTTTTCATCTGGCAAACTCATTATTTCATATTCCATTGCAACAGCAACATTATTTCGCCTCATATTCGAATCATTACATCAATCTAAAACAAACCAAAGCACATAAATTCCATCAATCTAAAACAAATCAAAGCACATAAATTCCAAATTCACACAGCATAAATTACCTAAGATAGGTTAACCTGAGGAATCATTCATTAATTACAATGTAACTTTTTACAAACATCAACACACCATTTTAACTGCTAATCCCACACCAACTACAAATAAAAAAGACGTCACATCCTCTTGAACTATCCCACTAATTTGCAGAACAAAATGGAAAACTAAACTCCAGACCATCAGCAACAATACACGAAGAAGAAAGAATCCACATCAATACCTATGAAAAATATTTTTTTTAAAATGTCTGTAAAGGGTTTCCCGACCACAAATTCCTTTTGCCCTTCTCCGCAACAAAACATCACGATTCGTTAATAAGTTTTAAAATGCCCACGAAAATTTTCCCAATCTCACGCACTAGATCCGAGGGTTTATCAAAACAATAACCTAAAGCGCTTCGAACTCATGTTTTCAATCTACAATCGCAAAACCTAGGGCTAACTAACACAATTAAACAAAAAGGAGAGTTGTACCTTAGCGGTGTAAGTGATGCTCTCGAGCTGGCAATTCCAGTTATCCTCACACTCTACCATGCTTCCTCTATAAAGCTCTCCGCTCTTCAGCTCCACCGTCACGATGTGGCCTGAAGCCTCGTGTAGTAGCTTCACCGGAATCCCCAAGCTTCTGCTCATCGCTTCTCCACTTCTCTCTCTCTCTCTCTCTATGCAAAACCCTAATTAACCCCAAGGGACAACGATCTGATCGTTTCCCTCCCGATGCCTGCGTTTTATTTACAATCAGTAAGGGTAAATTTGTCGTTTAATAAAAAATAGGGACGTTTTAGTAATAAGGATTTTGACGTGGCGCAATATTTAGACTAAATGTAACCCGTTGCAGCATTTAAAAAGAAAACGGCCGCAGTATGCCTACACTGCAGGTCAGCAGTTGCAGCGATTATAAGAACAAACGGCTGTACCAAAGTATTTGACTGTTTTTGACGTGGCTTGCTATCTACCCTACATGTAAGCGGTTGTAGTCATTAAAAATACAAACGGCTGTAGAAAGAGGGCACTGATTAAATCCTTGTCGTTAGATAAGAAGACTTTTGTGACTAATCTTCTGCCGTCCGATCATCCGACTTTTTTGCGGCAAATTGTGAGTCGTGAAGTCTTTTCAGGGTGATGGGTTGTCTCGTGGGAGGAGTATATGCTTTGCTCACTTTTGTTTGTTTCTTTTTTAAAAAGCAATCAAAATCCCAATCATGGGATTAGTGGAGGACCCAATTACATTTTTTAATCAGTGTGGGTCGATTAATTGACGGTTGAAAATCTTCCTAATTTGGATTCACTATGTCTGCGTGTACGGTTGAGATGATATGATTTCTTTTTTCGCTGAATTTAAAGCTTTTTGTTTCAGTGCTTGGAGGGAGAAAGGAATGAAGCAGAGGAAGTGAGTTTGGAAAGAAAGATGTTAGGTTGTTCTACAGGTTTTTTGCCAGCACCTCCATTGTTGCCTTCTTTGGACATGAATTCCAAAGGGGTATGGTTTTTTCTTTCCTTTTGAATGTTTGTTTTTTTACTTTGTTTTTGTGTGAGTGACTGACTGGATTGCTGCGGTTGAAATCTTTATTGTGTCTTTGATTGGTTTTTTTCTGGTTAGTTCATTTTGGTGAAAACTGAAGAGTATTTGATTAGAAAAATGATCCCTTTTTGGTATGTTTTCAAGTTTTGTGTAAAGATCTAGTTTTTTTCTGGTTATTTGTGCACATTGCATTACAGATTTGATTTCGTTGACAGGTCACAAGGAGCAAAACGTTCGCTGCGAAAGAGAAGCCAAGTTCTGGGGGGTCTAAGAAATTGCTTGTTCACAGCAGATTTTATTTCCCATCAAGAATCTCAACTAATGATAGGGTATGTTGGAAATTTTAGCATGAACATTGAATTGAATGCCTTTTAGCTTTTAAGGTTTTTGTACGAGTTGATTTCTGATTGGAATGAATCAATATAATTTTTGAAAATGTTTAGAAATAGCACAATTCAGAGAATTTGTGCCTCTTTCTTTTATGAATAGTAGATAACATGGTGCAAAATATTTCTTAGGTGTGAAACAGGAGAGTTTAGTTAGGCTACCCCTTGTTTCCAAGATAGTTTCCTGCTAACTCTAATTTATGAGTGCAATATTCATAAATGTCTTGACATTATGCATTTTTTTTCATTAAAAGGTACAACGTGGTTCCGTTATCTCAGCAGTTTTGACAGATGACTCAACAATGACAACTGTTGGGGAAGACAATGAAAATATCGGTCTTTTGAGCATGGATCCTGGGTTGGAATCATTTAAAGATCACTTCAGATATAGAATGAAAAGATACATGGATCAGAAAAGGCTAATTGAACAACATGAAGGAGGGCTTGAGGATTTTGCACTAGGTAATTTTCAGTAGCATTCTTTTTGCTTTCCTTTCCAACATATGCGTAACCTGTCTGAACTGCTGGACAATGTATATTTGTGCATTGTGCATGCATGCGATGGACATTTAACTGATACTTAAAGTTTTTCTACTAAATGTTACAATTTTCATTAAATTCACTGTAGCTTGCATTTTTTTATTAGAAGTCAAAATCAATATGTTAAATGGTTTCAGCTACCTTAAATTTGATAAACCTATTAATCTGTTTGTTGATCCTAGATTTATGTTCTTCAGTCCTTCTACCTTTAGCAGCTTTGTTATCTTTTTCCATTTGAGTTATGGTTCCTTATTCTTTGCTGAACTCTTCTGCTTGCATCCTGTAGGATATCAGAAATTTGGATTTAATAGAGAAGAAGGAGGCATTGTCTACCGTGAGTGGGCCCCTGCAGCTCAGTGAGTGTTTTTGTTTTTGAGATTTTGAACTGCAACTTTGTTAGTCATTGTTTAATAGTGTAATTGGTAGCTATCTTCTGCACAATGCAGGGAAGCACAGATTATCGGGGATTTCAATGGATGGGATGGTTCGAACCACAGGATGGAAAAGAATGAATTTGGTGTTTGGAGTATTAAAATACCTGATTCTGGTGGAAATCCAGCCATTCCTCACAATTCAAGGGTCAAGTTCCGATTCATGCATGGTAAAGGAATTTGGGTTGATCGAATACCTGCTTGGATTAAATATGCTACTGTGGATACTACACGTTTTGGAGCACCATATGATGGTGTGCACTGGGACCCACCAACTTCAGAAAGGTACTGATTACTCGGGTTCGATATAACCCATATTAGTTGTAAGCTTAATCTATTAGATGTTATTAATCCAAACTACGGCCTGTTTAATTTTCTGAGAATCATACAATTGTAGATCACCTTTATACCATCATCGAGATCTGGACTTGCCAGAACAAGGGATCCTCTCAATTCTCTTGAATTTTCCTTCATTGACCCATTTTTTATATGAACATGCAGGTATGAATTTAAGTTCCCTCGGCCTCCCAAACCCAATGCCCCACGCATATATGAGGCTCATGTTGGAATGAGTAGCTCAGAACCCTGTGTTAATTCCTACAGAGACTTTGCTGATAATGTTTTGCCTCGTATACGAGCAAATAACTACAACACAGTACAACTAATGGCCGTAATGGAGCATTCCTATTATGCATCATTTGGTTATCATGTTACAAACTTTTTTGCTGTTAGCAGCAGATCTGGGACTCCTGAGGACCTTAAGTATTTAATTGATAAAGCCCATAGCTTGGGTATATGTGTCCTGATGGATGCTGTCCACAGTCATACAAGTAACAATGTCACTGATGGTCTCAATGGTTTTGACGTTGGCCAAGGTGCTCAAGAATCCTATTTTCACACTGGAGATCGAGGCTACCATAAGTTATGGGACAGTAGACTCTTTAATTATGCTAATTGGGAAGTTCTTCGCTTCCTTCTATCCAACTTGAGGTGGTGGCTTGAGGAGTTCAAATTTGACGGGTTTCGATTTGATGGAGTAACTTCCATGTTGTACCATCACCATGGAATCAACATGGCATTCACTGGAGATTATAATGAGTACTTCAGTGAGGCAACGGATGTTGATGCTGTTGTTTACTTGATGCTGGCTAATTATCTGATACATAATATCTTGCCAGATGCAACTGTGGTTGCTGAAGATGTTTCTGGTATGCCTGGACTTGGTCGTCCTGTCTCTGAGGGTGGAGTTGGATTTGACTACCGCCTGGCAATGGCCATCCCTGACAAATGGATTGATTACTTGAAAAACAAGAGTGATCAAGAGTGGTCAATGAATGAAATCTCCTGGAGCTTAACTAATAGGAGATACACTGAGAAATGTGTTGCTTATGCCGAGAGCCATGACCAAGTATGAGGTCTTGAATTCCCTGCTTGTTTTCTTTTGTAATTAGTCTTGTCGTAGCTAGATACTTCTCATTATACTTGTTACCTTGCATGAAATCTTTCTCATTCTTGTCCACTTTTACCTCCATGTCCTTCTCAAGAATATGGTGTCTTCATTCTGCAGTCCATTGTAGGTGACAAGACTATTGCCTTCCTCCTGATGGATAAAGAAATGTATTCTGGCATGTCTTGCTTGACAGATGCTCCACCTACTATTGATCGAGGGATTGCTCTTCATAAGGTACAATAATAAGTCAGATCACTCCCCTCAGTTCTTACTCCAACAGTAACTTCTCTTTCTTTTTCTAAATGTGCTTTTGTCTACCCATCCCTGTGGCCTTAAACTCATGTAGGCTTAACTCTTTGATTTTCCAAGTTAAAAAATATTTTATAGCTATGCTTGAGATGCAGTTTCATGTTTTGGCCCTGGAAACCACTCGTACAAAAATATGTAAACTGGATCCAGCTCAATGATTATTATTATTATTATCATTATCATTTGTTCTCATTGTTGTAATTGTATTTTGCAGATGATACATTTTATAACTATGGCACTAGGAGGCGAAGGATACCTTAATTTTATGGGAAATGAGGTAAGCACACTAGCTCATTCCAAACTTCTGGGGCTACTGAATTGTCAGACCTTAATTTTATGGATCCGTATTATTAACAATTTAAATTCCTCAACAAACAAAACTTTTTGGATCATAGAAGGTTGTGCAGCATGTTCCTTTGACATTGCTTTAAAGTAAATGTGCTTAAAGGCATGACCAACAAGAGCGTGAGACCCAAACAAGATATACTTATTTGATAATGTATTAAATACCTCGGTGTTTTCATCTCTTTTCTTGCACTGAATTGGAGAAACTCTTTCCTTCTCTTTTGCTTAAAACTTAGGCATTACTGTCTAATCTTTGAGTTATTTGCTATGAATGCTTCTTATAGTTTGGCCATCCTGAGTGGATTGACTTCCCCAGAGAAGGCAACGGATGGAGTTACGAAATGTGTAGACGCCAATGGAATCTCGTGGACTCTCCGCATTTGAGATACAAGGTTTGAGATCATATTTTCATCAATAAAAGTGCCTGTTTGTTGAGTTGTTCTGAGTCTTCTAATTATGACTTTCCAGCTATTGAAAACAAAATGTTTACCGTCATACATTAAATGTCTAAACACCTCTGGAACTTAATTTTCTTTAATTTTTAAGTGTAAAAATAATTCAAAGACCAAGGAACATCCATCTCTTTCTTGAACAGAAGCCGCTACCCACAAACTTTTTCAACAAGCATATGGGGTGTTACTAGATAACTGCATGAGATGAGAGAGGTGAAATGTGATAAGCCGGATTCACAGATCGTGTCTCAGCTGATCTTTTTATTTTTTATCTTATTGGTCTTTTACTGTTTCCAGAATGTATTTACATCATTTTCTTTTGTACGCCACACTGTTTCAGTTCCTGAATGCATTTGACAGAGCTATGAACTTGCTTGATGAAAAATTTTCATTCCTAGCGTCTACGAAGCAGATTGTGAGCAGCACAAATGAAGAAGACAAGGTACAGATATCCCATCTAATAGATATCCCTTTTGTGTCTTATTTACGAGATGCATTAACCAAGTTGAATCAGGGAGGATAGAGTTCATAGACTTTGCAAGGATGGTTTATTCCAAGTCTCTAATACGGAACTCGTTTCATTATTTCATGTTACAGGTTATTGTCTTTGAGCGTGGAGATCTGGTTTTTGTGTTCAATTTTCATCCGGAGAATTCATATGATGGGTATGTGTGTTTTAACTAGCAAAAGATCTATTTTGGCATGTGTAGACTGTGGGTGTAGTTCCATACAAGAGTGAATGGCAGCAGACTGCATGTCCTTCCAAGTTGGAAACAGTTCAAGAATCTGATGATAATTTATTTGCATAGACATTTTAACTCTTGAGTGGTAATCTGTAACATACAGGTATAAAGTTGGGTGTGATGTGCCCGGGAAGTATAGAGTTGCACTGGACAGTGATGCCTTGGAATTCGGTGGACATGGAAGAGTAAGGAAAATTGTGCATTTATCTTGAATTAGCAACCAAATGGAAAGAGTAGGAGTAAAAACACACTACAGCATTTTCATTCTTATCCTGGAAACACTGAATTTCAGTTCCATGTATCATCCTTTTATTCTATAAGTGATGGGAAGGCAATCCTGTAATGAGGGGTGTAGACAAAGAAAATGTTGTGAAGAGAGGGAAAGCGGGTCTTCGTCAGAACTAGGAACAGATTTAGTACAGTATCCTCTGTATTGGTCATTTTTATATCTTCGTGACTTTCTATCAATTATTCTGTCAGGTGGGTCATGATGTAGACCATTTCACATCTCCTGAAGGGATACCTGGAGTACCTGAAACAAATTTCAACAATCGTCCCAACTCCTTCAAAGTACTCTCACCAGCCCGCACATGCGTGGTGAGTTCTATTTCATTCTGCTCGAGAATAAATATCTGAGGTTATTATGTGTATCTGTATTACTTTCAACTCTTATCCTGGAAAAAGGTACAAACTTCTGGGCAAAACTAGTCATATGAGTGATATATTTGAGCTTGACTTGAGTAGTTCTTGGAAACTAACGAGTTGATACATTCTTTAGGCTTTTTGTGCTTTGAAATGATATCTAAGAGCAGTTTTTTCTTCTTCTGTTTTTACCCCCTCAAAAGGTTTACTATAGAGTCGAAGAAAACGAAGAAAGTCACGACCATGATGATGAGATGAGCACGAACGAGCTATTAGCTGCTGGTGCTAAAGAAAAGCAAGAGGATCTCGAAGAAGCTCCCGCCCAGAAGGTCGGAAAACCACCTTCGGTTGATGATGACGATGACGATGCATCATCAGATGAGATTAGCGATGATGCATCATCAGATGATTGAGAACATCCAACATCGGATCGCACCTCTTAATAGTCATCATAAGAATACCTAGCTATATGTGAGGCTTAATCATTCTGAAGAGATTCGCATGGCTTTTGTACTATTGTTCATCCGATGTAAATAAGTAGGGTTGCTCCATATATATTCTGAGGCAATAAATCTGTGTAATATTCACATGTAAATAAATAAAAAATGTAAAACTGAAATCAAATAAATCATTGTAATAATATCCCGAGTAAATCCCTTGATGTGATTACTTCAAGCACTCATGCAATTGCCTTGTAAATTATAAATTAGTCATAGTTCTTCAAAACGAATTAAGTAGTCTTTCTAGTTTTAAAAACTAATTAATTAATCTTTATGTTTTTTAAGCCTATTTGTAATTGAATTTTTTTGGTTCATTCTAATTTTATTTTGATTTTTTGTTTTAAGAAATAGAAAGAGAAAAAATGAGTAAAAAATATAGAAAGATTGATAAAAAAAATTGAAAAAAAGTAATATTAAATTAATTATGGTCAATTAGTAATTAGCTTTTCAAAAAATAGAGGGATCTAATTTATTCGTTATAGTTTTGGCTCGTAAAGCTGTTAAAACAACCCTAAAAAATAAAATTTTCCACATGTCTCTCTCTCTCTCTCTCTCTCTCTCTCTTGCATTTTATCTCTTTTCTTTTAAGAAATTATCAGTACACCTTTTTCTCAAATTGATGTAAGAAAAAGGATTATAATTCGAGGGTACATGTTTATGGTTTATCCCACAGAAAGACTTCTTCCCATCCTTCTGTAGTGGGTCTAGCCCACCAAAAGTTGGCCCACAAGACTGAGCTCAACTTCGCTTCTACTTTAGCCCATATTTTACCAACTGGGCCACAAGTCCAAATCTTTCCTTTATTCTTCCATTATTCAAAATCTCACAACCTGGGATTCATACCGGAAGACTTTTTCCCTCTGTACTGTAATCTGAAAATTAGGGTTCACGATCGAAACAAAAAATGGAGAAGGAGAAGAACAACAAATACAGTATAATAGTCCCAACGTACAACGAGCGGCTCAATATTGCTCTTATCGTTTATCTTATCTCTAAACATCTCCGGTAATTCAACTCTCCAATTCTCTCTCTCTCTCTCTTTTTTTTGTCATATTTTTTTTCCGTTTTGAAGGATCGCATCAAATTTTATTGCTTTTGCTAAGTTTCTGCTTCGAATTGTGCGAAATTTAACCCTAGAAAGGATACAATTGCTTGTGATAAGCTATAAATGGGAAGGTTAGTTATGTAAATTATGTTGTGATGACTGCTTTAGGGATGTTGATTTCGAAATCATTGTTGTGGACGATGGGAGTCCTGATGGTACTCAAGAAGTTGTAAAACAGTTACAGCAAGTATACGGAGATGATCGCATTGTAAGTTTATAATGACAATCAAATTTGATGCTTTTCAATGCGGCTGATCAATTTTCATTTTTGGGTTTGCTTGAGATAACAGTATTTAATTAGCTCTCTTTGATTTTGATCATGCAGTTGTTAAGACCTAGAGCGAAGAAGCTTGGATTAGGTAGGTAGCATTTTATTGTGCTGTGTTGGATGATTATAATAACAAGAATTGAAAATACTGGTTTTTGATGTGCTTTTATAATGTTAGGTACGGCTTATGTTCATGGGTTGCAGCATGCGTCTGGGAATTTTGTTGTCATCATGGATGCTGATCTATCCCACCATGTAAGTATTACTTAATGGTTGTCACTTTTAGGTGGATATTTAGTATGTAGTTTTAACTTGTAACTTTTGAGTTATTGAAGCTTCTTGGTGATAGTCTGTAAATGTTTATAGGTGTCTCCTATTTAGATTTTATTTTTCGGGAACTTCTGCATGATGTCTGTGTATATCTTACTTGAAAAAGACCTGTCCTTCCCTACAGAAATGGAATAAAAAATTCAAACAAGAAAGCATAATGTTGGCCATACCAGCTTTAGCTGTTCGTTTAGCTTTTCCAAGTATGCATCATGATTGGAATGGAAATGAGAATGGTAGCTCATTTTGTTAACCTGATCTGTGTGCTTTATATTTTGCAGCCAAAGTACTTGCCCAGCTTTATCAAGTAAGAAAATTTTTCCAGCATACACTTATATGCTTCTGCGTTAGACCTTAGGTGCTGATGTCCTAAAGTTTTCTGGCATTTTCCCTCTTGATATGTCATTAGGAAGCAGTTGGAGACCGGTGCAAGTATAGTTACTGGAACTCGTTATGTTAAAGGTGGAGGCGTACATGGGTGGAATCTGATGCGCAAGCTAACTAGTAGGGGAGCTAATGTTCTTGCTCAAACACTTCTGTGGCCTGGTGTATCCGATTTGACAGGATCTTTCAGGTATATGAATTTGTTTATGGTTTTCATTCATTCAGTTTCTGATACTTGGTGAATTTAGAACTGAGGTTTCTTCATTCTTAAAGGCTTTATAAGAAATCAGTGCTTGAAGATGTCATCAGCTCTGTGGTTAGCAAGGGATATGTCTTTCAAATGGAGATGATTGTTCGGGCTTCCAGAAAAGGCTACCATATTGAGGAGGTAGTGTTATATTTCACATTATTTCAAATGGAAGCTCAGGAGATGCCAATGCTTACTTTATTCCATAAATGTTTCAATGCCCTGTTCATTTAGTGTATATATTCTTGTCATTATGCCTGTTGGATAATAGTATTTGCTTAGCAGCAAATTCCAATTGAATTCTGCATAGTTAGGATATAGCTAGATAAGCTCTAGATACTTCCAAAAGTGGCAGGGTTGACCACCTCTTTTTTATTGTGTTGCATCATACCTTGTTTCTATTTCATATATGGTTTATGCTGTTTGTTGTGCAATTTGAAATTTTTAGCTGCAGACTACTTTATAGCATTGTTCAATGAGGCCTGGGTTGATTTTTATTATGAATTTGTCACAGGTTCCAATTACCTTCGTTGACAGAGTATTTGGGAGCTCAAAGCTAGGAGGATCTGAAATTGTCGAATATTTGAAAGGCCTTGCGTATCTTCTGGTTACAACATAAGATGCAACGTTGTTTATCAACATGATCAGTTTTGTACACTTAGTGCACTTTCTCACGATCCTTCCTAATTATGCAAAGATTTGTTGGCTTGTTTCCTCATACAGAAATAGGTTTTGGATTCAAATTAGAATTATTATCCCATAGCTCTCGGTTTTTTTTTATTTAAATATATACACTTATGCTAATTTTTTGTCAGAATTCAAGGCAAAACAGTCGTATTGAACAGATTTATTCCAAAAATTCCAATGTTCTTTTTTTTTTCCCATTTATTTTTGTTCCTCCATGGTTGCTAAAATCTCGCTCAGCTACTGTAGTTGTTCACAAAATCCTTGTCATGGTATTGGGGCAGGTGCTGCTAGGCTTGCGACAGATAAAATGAAAGCCAAAAAGCCGAGCACCTCGTGTTACTATAGATAAAATGAATGCAAAAAGGCCAAGCACCTCGTGTTATCATATTATCATGTAACTTTCTGGTAGGGTTCTGCTTTCCCCACTACTCTCCACTATTAGGCAATTTGCTTCTCCTACCACCCACAAATTAATTTATATTCTTTAAAAATGGAACAATTAGTCTTTGGCTCTCTGGTTCTCTTGGACCATTAAAAAGAAAATTCGTGAAGTTGGGTGATATGCAAGGATTATTAATTTGGTTAGCAAGGAGCATTTTGTATGCCATTTATTATCATACAAGGACTGCAATTTCTAAATTTAAAAAAAAAAAAAAATCCATTCCTCCAACCAAGTTTCTGGAGAAAAATACAAAACAGAGATGCTAATTATTTACCTGAAACAAACAAACATTTTCTCGAAACAGTGGTTACTTCATAAACCAATGAAGATCCGCTTTCCCTTACAGAGTTACTCCCAAAGAAAACTCAAAATCAATAAAACCATCTTCAAAAATCCAGTTCTAAAATTTATATTTTCCTAACCTTCCGAGAAGTGACTTTCCTTTCACTTGCAGGCACAAATTTCTCATGACTGTAAACAGGCAAAGGAGGCTTCTTGTTCTCTTTACTCATGCTCCTCAACATGTACCTTGGATTCTCATTTCTCTCCACAGAGTAAGCAGCAGACACAGATTTCCTCAAGCTCTCAAGCTTCTTTGTATCCCTCCTTTTCGAAGACTCGACAGTAACTCCAAGATTATAGGGAGTCTTCACATCATCTCCTGTGTCTCCTTTCTTTCTCTTCAGCTTCTCATTTCTCCTAGCAGAATACTCTTCATAAAACCTGCCTCTCGCAAACAGAGGACTAGAATTTGCACTCAAGCTTTTACCAATCCCACCATTAGTTGACTCCCCATTTCCAATCTCGTTGCGAACCATCCTCGCCAGAGCACGTAATTCGCAGGATATCGACTGGTATTCGGGGCGGAGATCAGATTCTTCCACGTCCCATTTTCGGTTTGGTTTCTGGGATTTAGTCAAAGAACCTGAAACAGCCATAAATTTTGTTAAAAACATTCGAATCCAGGAAACAACAACAATAACAATCAATCAATCAATAAACCCACCAGGAGGAGTTTGTGTGATGTTGGATTCTGATCGAAGAACACGACGAGGACGGAGCCTGATGGGGGATTTTGGAAGTGGAGGCTTGCGATCGATTTTCAGCCTTGACATTTTGATTGGATTTCTTCAAAGAAAACTGTGTAGAGAAAGAGAGTTAAAGATGATGTTGTTGTGATGCTAGAAAATTAAAGACTAAAAGAGAGATGGAGATGATTTACCTTTTGATTTGAATTCTGTAAAGCTAAGGCTCCGCTTTTTGTCTGATTCTTTTTGGTCTTTTTCTCTCTGTTGGTAGGGTTTTAAGGACCCCGTGTTTGAATTCTTAAAGGGGAGCGGCTCAACGGTCATATTCCTGATCTGACGGTTAAGGAATGACAGTGATTTCTCTCCTTAAAATGTTCGCATTTTGCATCTACTTACTTTCATTGTCCCAGTAACCGTCCCTGAATTGGATCTTTATTTATTTTAACGTCATTCATCGGTTGGGCCCATTGGGCTTTGGGCCCATTGTGTTGATCTATGAAATTGGGTTTCCTTATTTTATGGTCCAAAAAGGGGAAAGGAAACGATCTTAGTGCATTAGAATTAGAAAACGGGAATGTAGTTTTTGCTCACCTGATTTTCAATTTTATCGTAGAGCAATTAATTTTATTTCCAATGTATCAAATATTTTTAAATATGGTCTTTTTATTTAATAATTTCAAAATTATTTATAGGGGTAGATTTTAGTAGCGTAATAAATAAATGAGTGTAATGATGGATGGATACTCCTTATTGTTCGCTCATAAAATTGAATAACAGTTTTTTTTTTTCCTGACTTTTCTTCTTGTCGTAAAATTGATCAATATATATATATATATATTGATCATACTTGTAAATAAAAATTATACGTTTAATGTTTCTAAATTTTTTAAAATTGATTTCTGAATGAACAAACGAATAAAAAAATTTAGGTGCTTCCATCGAAATTGGAATTTAAAGATGGAGGGATGATTCTGGTGAAATGACAAGAGTTAATTATTATTTAAATATATTTAATATTAATTTTTTGTTGGACTGAATTTATAAAATAAACAAAAATCAAATATTTGAATAAAATCGATGTGATATAATATTTTTTTGAGCGTTTGCAATAAAAAATAATTTGGAACTTTAAATTATTTTATTTTTAATAAATGTCCAAATAGCGCTGCTTAATCGTAGAAAAATTAAAATAACTAAATTTAGGAGATTGATTTGCTCTTCCAGTGGGACCCATTGATTTGTAACGTATTAAAGCAGAACGAGCCGAGTCTCTTGCGCTGGTTTGACTCACCAAAAACTGTAATCCGTCCGATTCATGGGTCCCACTAGAACCTTCTATTGGGACCCTCCACTCATCAGGGCTAAGATAAATCGATGAGTGAAACTAGGAAAGGAGCTTCGGTCGGGCTAGCAATATTTTTGACGTTGAAAAGAGTTAATAGGGCGTAGCGAATTGGGTAAACTACATTCTTACCCTTATAGATTCAACAACGTTCCACCTCTATACCTATAGTTTAAAATGTCCTAATCTTACCGCTAGTGTTTAAAAAAATTCCAATTTATCCTTTTGTTGTTCATAGAATGAGAATACGGATAGGTAGACCATACAATCGATGTAAAATATTATATTTTGTGCATCATCACATCTAAAGGAATCATACTACACGAACATAAAAAAAAAAAAAAAAACATTAAAAAGAATCACTATGAATGGAGTATAGACAGATTCACCATCTAGTTAATATAAAAAAAAAATTATATTTTTAATACTTTTACACATTTAGGAGGATCATATCAGGCCAATATTGTAAAAAAAAAACTTAAAAAATTTTCTACGAATAGAGTTCATCAAAAGTAAATATGCTATTTCATTAAAACATCTATGGTAAGACTTGAATATGAAATTTTAAACGAAACGAGTCTCTTTTTAGTATTTGAATTAAGTCTTTAAAATTATTTTATACTTTACTAAATATAACTAACAAAAATCTAACTTTTTTCATTTTTTCATTTTATTTTTTCTTACATTTCTCTCATTTTTTTTCTCTTAAAAATCCTCATTCCATACATCTTACATTTGTTAATAAAAAAAACTAAATGGTAGGCGTGACATTGAAAATTTAAGGTCATTAAAAGGATGATATTGTAAAATTTTAAATTATAGAGATAGAAGTGAAAAATTGATGAATCTCTAGTAGCAAGAATGAAGTTTAGTCTTAGCAAATAAATAGGGGAGCCCAACTGGTTAGTGGCCAGCTGTACGTTTCCCTTCTTTAAAGCTCACTTCGATTTTTCAGAATTTTCTTTATATTAAGACTAGTTAGTGCGCACATTTTAAGGTTGAGAGGCGTTGTATGATTCTGATAAAAAAGGAAACACCAAAAAAAGACGAAAAAAACAAGAAAGGAGTGATAATTTTGGAGTAAAAATGGAGGGGATGATCAAGTGTTCAGCTAATTACGTCCCTTTGACTCCAATCAGCTTTCTTGAACGCTCAGCGATTGTTTACAGAGACAGAGTCTCTGTTGTCTATGGTGATATCAAGTACACGTGGAAGGAGACTCATGAGAGGTGCGTCAGACTCGCTTCTGCTCTTGCCCATCTAGGAATTTTCCCTGGTGATGTGGTAACTACTAACTACTCCTCTGTTTCTTTCTTCATTAATGCTCTTTTGTTCTGATTTGCCGACAAGTTATGGTAACCTTTGGCTTTTCTGTCTCTAAATGTTTGAGGGTTTTGATCTTTCCTTTTTGGAATGAAAATTCACGGTCTGAAATTGGCTTTCCTCTTTCTCCTTTTTCTTTTGGGAGAACTTTATCTTGTTGCTTTTAATCATACTGCTAGTGTTTGATCTAAAATCCAATAGAACAATTCAACAGTTAATGCTTGAATTATGGACATTTCAGAAATTTGGGATATTGTCTTGAAATAAATATGCCCTCACAGATAGTAAAATATGATACAGAAATTACACTACTTGTTCTTGTATATTATCTTGTATATCATACTGCTAGTGTTTGGTCTAAAATCCAATAGAACAATTCAACAGTTAATGCTTGAATTATGGACATTTCAGAAATTTGGGATATTGTCTTGAAATAAATATGCCCTCACAGATAGTAAAATATGATACAGAAATTACACTACTTGTTCTTGTATATTTGCTTCCTAATCTATCCAGGGTTATTAATTTCTTTAATCTTTGCACATTAATGACAATAATGTAGATCTCTGCTAAACATTAACTCCTTGGTAATTTGAGCAGGTTGCTGCATTAGCCCCAAATATTCCGGCAATGTATGAGCTACATTTCTGTGTTCCAATGGCCGGGGCAGTCTTGTGTACGCTCAATGTCCGTCATGATTCTTCAACGGTGTCTGTCTTGCTGAAACATTCAGAGGCCAAACTTATTTTTGTAGACTACCAATTTCTCCCAATTGCTCAAGGAGCACTTGAGATTCTCTCGGAGTCAAAAACCAAGCTGCCCCTTCTTGTCTTAATCCCAGAGTGTGATCAGTCGGCTGCCATTTCCTCTCCTGGGATCTTGGACTATGAGAGTCTTTTGAAAATGGGAAAATTGGACTTCGAAATTAGACGGCCAAAAGCTGAATGGGATCCCATTTCGCTTAATTATACTTCAGGCACTACATCAAGTCCAAAAGGTGTTATCTATAGCCATAGAGGAGCTTATCTTAATTCTTTTGCTGCTGCTCTTCTAAATGACATGAGCTCAATGCCTGTATATCTATGGTGTGTCCCCATGTTTCATTGCAATGGTTGGTGTCTTACTTGGGCAGTGGCTGCACAAGGTGGTACAAATGTTTGCCAGAGAAATGTCACTGCAAAAAACGTTTTCGAAAATATTGCTCGGCACAAGGTTACTCACATGGGCGGGGCACCAACTGTTCTGAACATGATAATAAATGCGTCAGCTAGTGACAGAAGGCCTCTTCCAGGAAAAGTAGCAGTCATGACAGGAGGTGCACCGCCACCATCTCATGTGCTATACAAGATGGAGGAATTAGGATTTCACGTGACTCATTCTTATGGTTTGACAGAAACCTATGGTCCTGGCACAGTTTGCACATGGAAACCTGAATGGGCTTCCCTAACTCGAGAGGGTCAAGCAAAGATCAAGGCTCGTCAAGGGGTGCAGCATCTTGGCTTGGAGGAACTTGATATAAAAGATCCTGTTACCATGACAAGTATACCTGCAGATGCAAAAACCATGGGTGAGGTTATGTTTAGAGGCAATACTGTGATGAATGGATATTTGAAAAATTTGGAAGCAACAAAAGATGCATTCAATGGTGGATGGTTTAGGAGTGGGGATTTAGGGGTGAAACATCCTGATGGTTACATAGAGCTAAAGGATCGATCCAAGGACATTATAATTTCTGGGGGCGAAAACATTAGCACAATTGAGGTAGAGTCTGTACTTTATAGTCATCATGCAGTTCTGGAAGCAGCTGTAGTAGGAAGACCTGATGATTACTGGGGAGAAACACCTTGTGCATTTGTTAAGTTGAAGGATGGATGTACTGCCAATCCTGAGGAACTTATCAAATTTTGTAGAGATCACTTGCCTCGTTACATGGCACCTCGAACTGTTGTGTTTCAGGAATTGCCAAAGACTTCAACTGGAAAGGTACAAAAATATATCCTCAAGAAGAAGGCCAAGGCCATGGGAAGCATTTCAAAGGGAAACCCTAGTAAATTGTAAATCAATATTGATTGGAAGGTAAAAACCGGTTCCTGTTAGTGTATTAAATAGTCATATCGAACTGGCTTATCAATCTAAACAAAATCTTCGGCTTCCAACATGAAAATGCGTATTTTATTTTGTTAAAAGTAATGTAATTTAAACATAAAAGGATCGGCTTGAGTGGAAGAGATTCTAATCATTAAGGTAAGTAGTTTCGAGTTTAAGTATATATATTAGTTTTATTAAAAATTAATAATATATTTGTACATATAATATCAATTATTTGTTATTTTTTTTATATTTTAAATTTTTTTTAAACAAACTAAGTTAGGTAATGTTTTGAAAAGAATCTTCTAATTATTCAAATATAATTTTTATGATAATATTATTAAATATTTTATTAATAAATATATATAAATTAAATAATTTCGTTCAATATGTAGATTCAATTTATATTAATCATCATAAATAAAACTTTCATTTGTATTATATTATATAAATTATTAACTTTATGTATATAACAGTTATTTGATCGCAGCGTAACGTGAGTATTTCACTAGTTTTCTGTTAGACAGTAAGAACTTGAAAGGAAAACCTCCTCTCTGAGCTTGATGCCTGGTTTTTAGTGTTTGGGCTTGTGGACCGACCAGTGATAAGAACTTGCTTGGAACAGGTAAATTGCTGAAACCCATGTGAGTACACATGTGGCATTGCTTGGACCGTCTAAACGAAAGAAGCAACGTGGACACGGAAAGCTGGCTCCTTCTGCGTTGGCTAATACCGTAATACGGATGATAAATGGGCTTGCTTACTTCTTTATCGAGTAAATTATAAATTAGTCTCTTTAATTTCAAAAAATAAATTAATTAGTTTTTTTAAAAAATTATTATTTAGTTATTTAATTAGTGTTAATCATAGTTAATTTAATATTATTTTTATTTCATTAATTTTTTTTAATCAATTTTTCACATTTTATGTTTATTAAAACAAAAATCAAAATAAATTAATAAAGAATAAAAAAATTAAATTATAGATGGATTTAAAAACATATAAGTTAAATGATTCATTTTTTAAAATAAAAAGGATTAATTAATTTATTTCTAAAAATAAGAGTGACCAATCTATAATTTACTCCTCCTTTAACCTATCAGGTTTGAATGAAATAAATAAATAAATAAAAATCGTGCATTTGATTATGCGGTCAGGCGGTGCAAGTGTTTTTATATGTATATTAATGATTTATTACTAATGCATCAAAACTATTCAAACATATCTGAAAAACCATCATGTGCACTTTGAAAAATACTTTTAAACGCAGTCCGAACCAAATGATCTATGGTGGAAAACTAGTATTGAATTTGAGAATATTTTGTTACCTTTCTCCTAAAAAGGTCTCTCATTTGATTTTTTCATATATGTTAAGAAAATTACCAATTGTTATATTATATTAATATTTTTAAAAAAAATTACTTTTTAAAAATATATAAAACAATTTTGTTTATAAAATAGACTTAATTCAAAAATATTTTAAGAAAATATATCAAACAAATATAAATTAAAAAATAGATGACATTCGAAGTATTAATTAAAGGATCATCTCATCTAAAAATTTATTAGATGAGATATTAAAATATAATTTATATTATTATCCACTAGAAGGAGTAATTATTAAAAATCCAGGAAAAGAAGAAAGTTGACTTTTTATCTTGAATTACTTCATCCACGAGGCTCTCTTTAATATCTTACATAAAATGTTGCAGTTTTAAGGAACAAGTGAGAAGAAACTCCAAATTGATGATTCATGATTGTTGATATAAGATTAGTATAAGAGGTTAAGTACTAAAATATAATTTATATTACTGGTTATCACAGCATATAATATATATTACTGGTTACCATAGGAGGAGCTTAAGCTATCTTGTGTTGCTTTTTGTCTTGAATTACATCATCCACGAGGCTCTCTTTAATATCTTACATAAAATGTTGCGGTTTTAAGGAACAAGTGAGAATAAACTCCAAATTGCTGATTCATGATTATTTCAAGAGCTTTACTTCAATTTAATGATCAATTCAACTTGAGTTTAATCAAGGAATTTCAGGTGCTAAGTTAGTTTAATTAAGTAAACTAGAGACACCCAAATTAAGAAATTAAATAACACAACGACAGAATTCACCATAAATAAAAATGAAAGAACAGGTGTTAAGCACAGGATAGCATATGGTTGGGACCAAAAAATGGAGAAGAGGATTGCCATCATCGGTGCCGGAATCAGTGGCCTGCTTGCATGCAAGCACACAATGGAGAAGGGTTTTAACCCCATTGTGTTTGAAGCAAGGAGTGGCATAGGCGGAGTTTGGTCTCAAACCATACAGTCTACAAAGCTACAGACACCTAAAACATTTTACCAGTTTTCAGATTTTGCTTGGCCACCTTCAGTTAAAGAGACTTTCCCTGATCACAAACAAGTACTGGAGTACGTTAAATCCTATGCTGTTCACTTTAACATCCTTCCTAGGATCAGATTTAACTGCAAAGTTACTTGCATAGACTATGTAATACCAGGTGATAAGGATTTACCATCTTGGGATTTGTGGGGTGGCACTGGTTGGCCTTTCTCTCCTACTGGAAGATGGAACGTAACTGTACAGGATGCCAGGGATCCCTCTGTACCAGTTGAGGTAATCAAGTTCTTTTTGCTTATTCCATTCTAAGCCAATGATTCATTGTTTATGATTTGCTCCGTCAAGTGTTACTGTGTTAATTAGTTTTCTTTACTTAGTTTCTTTGCATGCTTAATTAAGTTCAAGATTGGCATAATTTTTGGATCTGAATTATTCTGCTCAACAACTTGAGCACATCATCTGCACGCAAAGAAGAAATGTTGGGGCAAAGCTTTAGTGCAAATTTAGGGACAAGATTAAAATCATTAAATATTATAAATTGGTGGAGAAATTTTTTGGGATATATCAGGTATGGGCTAAACAATCTTTAATTTTGTATGATTTTTATCTCAGGTTTACCAACTGGATTTTGTGATCCTTTGCAATGGAAAGTACAGTGACCTGCCAAACATGCCAGAGTTTCCCTTGAACAAAGGGCCTGAAGTGTTTAATGGGCAGGTCTTACATTCTATGGATTATGCTGCAATGGCTAATGATTGTGCTGCTGAGCTGGTTACCAACAGGAGGGTTACGGTTATCGGCTTTCAGAAATCAGCAGTGGATATAGCAGCAGAAGTTGCAAACAGAAATAGTAAGTGGAATTTCTTATCTGGGGAAGCTTTTGAGTGATTGATTGAGTCATGTTCTGAGACTTTCCCATCTCTGCCAAAAATTTCTTAGTATGGGTAATGGTCACTTTAAAGTCTTAAATTGGTTTGCTAATTGATGAACATGATAGGAACAGAATGGCTAGTTGTGCTATGCTAGGCTGTTGGCTAGGTTTTTTGGGAAAATGAAAGCAAATTGATTACAGGGGAAATAAGTGGCCTCTTATCTTACTTTTTCTTGATCATGGACGAATCGAAATTTTAACCCCCTAAATTCATTCAAATGCTGTCATTGACTATGGTCTGGTGTTTCACATTATGAGATTCTTACTGATTAGTCCGCTTTGTTCTCATTCTTTAGGTGTAAATCACCCATGCACCCTGATATTCAGAACTGTCCATTGGCTAGTTCCTGAATACTTTCTCACACTCACCTTCAAAAGCTTAAATCGCTTCACAGAGTTTATGGTTCAAAAGCCTGATCAAGGATTTTTCATTTGGCTCTTGGCCATTTTGCTTTCACCTCTGGTAACCTCTCATAATGCCTCCTGTAATCGTTACATGCAGCCTGTCATCCAATTGACTCCCTATAATGAATTTGTGATTTCAGCTGTGGATATTTTCAAAATTAACGGAGTGCTATCTGAAGTGGAATCAGCCATTGAAGAAATACAATATGGTCCCAGAACATGGCTTCCTGAAACAGATATCTTCATGCATGTTCACAGTGTTGCCAGCCAATTTTTATGACAAAGTAAACGAAGGAAGTCTCATCCTAAAGAAATCACAGAGTTTCAACTTCTGCAAAAATGGTTTGGTTATTGATAGCGAGGAGACCCCTGTGGCGACAGATATCGTTATCTTTGCAACTGGATACAAAAGTGACGAAAAGCTCAAGAACATTTTCAAATCAGGCTACTTTCAAAAATGCATCACCGAGTCATCAGCTCCCTTCTACAGGCAATGGCGATGCACTTGCAAATTTGGTGTTTTCTTTGAAGGTTTAATTTTACATAAATCTTCAATCCGGCCCGCTGACTAATGAGAATGCAATTTTTTTTAATCTTTCAGGGAGTGCATACATGCCCAGATACCACAGCTGGCAATACTTGGGTATGCAGATAGTCCTGCAATCTTGTACACAACAGAAATGAGAAGCAAGTGGCTAGCACATTTTCTTGCTGGAAAATTTAAGTTACCAACCATAAAAGAGATGGAAGCTGATGTGAAAGCATGGGAGAAATGCATGAAGTATTATGCGAAAGAGAGCTACAAAAGATCATGCATTAGCGTGTTGCTGCAAATCTATTGCAATGATCAGCTGTGCAAGGACATGGGGTTTAATCCAAGAAGGAAAAAGTGGCTTCTACCTGAGCTGTTTGCTCCTTATTGTCCTGATGATTACAAATACCTATGTTGGCAAACGTAGGTTGATACTATTTACATGGACTCATGCTGAACTTGTTTGCATCACCTTTTTGGGTAAATTTGATTAAAAACCTTATTTTTGTCTCTTTTGTAGTTGATCAAAGTTTTATTTAACTGTTTGAACAAGAATCGAAAACGAATCAAATGAACTAAGGACGAATGTGAAATCCGAACTCTTGATTTTAAAATTTTAAACAAAAAGATATTTAAATTGCAAAATGTTTGAATTGAGTTTATATGTTTACAATCCCATGCAAAACCCATGAAGAAAACTGATCTAAAACTCCAAAATTTCTTGAAATCTAAGTGTTTTATTGTGTCTTTTTCTCGGGTCTAACATTGTTGTTCATGGACTTTGACAGGAGAAGAAATAATCGGTGAGGACGGAGATTTAACAATGCTCATGGTGGTGGCGGTGGTATTCTCGGTGATGACACTCATGGTGATAGTGTTAGGGAGCACTTTAGGCTCTATTTTAGTTGCTAGTATCCAATAACAAAAACATATACTGCCTAAAAGTTTTGTTCTTTTCGCTCAATGTAAGATTGAAATTTCAAGTGGAATATATTCCAACCTAGGTGCTGCAAAAAACAAGCTGTGCGCAGCGGACCCAATCCTAGCAACAAGGGCAACTGAAGAGCAATGGTCTTTTTCCCTAACCTAATGTGCCCGTGGTAGTGGTGGTGGTTTTGTTGGTGGAGCCACTGGTGGTGATGGTGTTATGCATGGTGCATTTGCAAGCTTCCATCATTGTTTTTTTGCATTTGTGATTATTTTTTTATATTAAGGTCAGTTTGGATGTCGAGGAAATAATGGATTCTTTACTTGGATCCAAATAGAGCCTTTGTTTGTTCTGGGATTTTTTTTTTTTTTTTTTTTTGGGGGGGGGGGGGGGGGAATTAGGGCCTGTTTGGGTGTTGAGAAATTGGGTGGAATTGTTTTCTTGGGATGATTTTCTTAGTAACCAAAAATTTTATGACTGAAAATTAATTGGAAATGTGGTTCATTCAGATTTTGTACTTAGATAAACAAAAGGACCTTAATGTGTAATTTTTCAATATAAATGGTCAAGAAATGCTTCCAAAAGTATTGTGGCAATTTAAAAATAATAATAACAAACTTGTAATACTTTGGACTTTTTTTTTACTCAGAATTTTGACATTATAAATGAAATTATAATATAGGGTGTTTTCTGACGTAAATATTATAACCTTAAGGTGCAAAGTGTAATTTAAAAAAAAAGATGCAAAGTTTCCGCCACATAAATATAGAATATCTTTAGTAATTTACCCTTACTTTAAAAAGACATAAATAATCAGCTTATGAACTCTCACCAGCAATATAATATACAGAGAAAAAAAAAAAAAAAAAAAAAACTAGAATCAAGTTGATTGGCAGGCCACGATCTAACAAGCTATTGAATCTGCTAATAGAACTCTCCTCGTGTGCTTTTGCAAATTATGGGCTAATTATATTTAATTGCGCAATTAGTAGAGCTGGATTTCTTCCTCTCAAAGTTAAATCAGTGCTGCAATCAGAGAGAAAATACGGGAATTTGGTCAGCGGTCAATTATTTTTCTTTCAGGTTACAACTTGGGTATTCATAATTGTGATTATTATTGTCATGGAATAAAAATGACATTATTAATTGATTAAAAAAAAAAAAAAAGATAGACTATTAGGGCTGGATTAGACCTGGCCACGTCTTTTAGATTCCTTAATGACTCCCATTTCATGGAACAAAAATGCCACTACCCTTTATTTGTTTTCTTTTCTGTGTGATTGTTCCTTATTTGATTGAAAATTTTGGGAAAAAAAGAAGAAGCTGAAGGGCAAAAATGATATGTCCTGGATTAATTGTTTCTTTTGATGTTTCAAAGGTTAATATAACATATTTTTAATTAATTTTTTATTTTATATAAAATAAAATTTTGGCAAAATGAAAAATATAAACTTTAACTTTTCTAAAACTTAAATTTTAAAAATTTTAAATCAACAATTAAATAAATAAAAAAAGACTTGTTCAGAATTAACTTTTATTAACCATTTGAAATTGATGAAGGCCAAAAAATATAGTACGGAGGCGGTAAGTAAAAGGAAGCATAATCAATCGTATATTAATTTATTTTTATTTTTTAAAAAGTTTGCTAGATAATTGTATTTCTGGTGAGTAAATTATAAATATTTTTTTTTTAGTTTTGCAAAACTAATTAGATAGTTTTATTTTATTTTAAAAACTAATTAATCAGTTTCTTGACTAATATTGATCATAGCTAATTTAATATTATTTTATTTTAAAAAATAAACTGAAAAGAAAAAACAAAAAAAAATTCCAAATAGATTTAAAATACAAAAATTAATAAATTAGTTTTTTAAAATAGAAAAAATATTTAATTCGTTTTGAAAAACTAAAAGAACTAATTTATAATTTACTCTATAATTTCTGGTTAGCTTTTGTAGAGATCAAATTAAGTTTATCTTCCCAATCTCCTCAAAAGCATATATATCTTCTCCACGAATGCTCTCATGGCAACTAGTTCACATTATAGCATGACCATTATCTTGTCTAGTTTCATCCTTTTTAAGCCAAGAAATTGTTCATCGGTAGAGCTCTCTCACTTCATGTACTTGCGAAAATAACAACATGCCACGCAGTTAAATAGCCAACTCTTCGTCTTTTTTCTTTTTCTTGTTCTATTTTTTTGAAATATCTAACGTATTTTGAATTATATGATATATTCTTTCTGTTTTAAAGAGATTGTTCATTTTTTTATATATTTATCTCAAAATATAAAGAAAATCAATTCTTTTGAGAGACTGAAATGTCGAAGAGTTTAAAAAATTGAAAAGTTACACGAACTCTTTGATGTTGTCCATGAATTTAATTTGAGTTTCCCTGTTAGAAAACAACCATAGATGACATAAACTCAACTTGTTATGCACACCAAATGAAAACGACAATGTCAAGTCCAATGATTGAAAAGCTTTCTAGCCCTTGTAATTTTGTTTCTCTCGAAGGTTGCAAATGGCATCTTTATAAGTTCTGACAAGAGTATCAGATGCTTTTGTTCTCAACAACAGGTAGTGAATAAAATTTAGAAACAGACTTTTCAAGTGATCTCACGATATATGTTAGTGACGATTAGAGAGATGTAATGTCCATGAATGTCTAATCTTATTGAAAGATTCTTTACAAAATCACTTTCTTAAAAATTAAGTTTCAATTAAAAAAATTCAAATCAAATGGAATCGTAACACGTGCAAAACTTCATTTTAATTATAAGAAAGCTATTGTCTTAAGCATTCAAACTAGTTGAAAAACAGACACATAGCAAGAGGCAGAACCTTTTGAGATGCCCTATAACATTTGTTTTTTCATGTTTTGGACAAGAAAGGCTACGTTTGTCATAAAACCTTGTAAGAGGTCAATAGCAAAAGCTTAATAGTCATATATTAAAGAGTCAATAGAACTTTCAAGAGTCTTGGAGCAGAGGTAGTGTTGTATCGGCAAGGATTGATCAGTGATGATTCACATTGTTATCCACGTTGCTTCGTTAGGAAAAACGTGGTGTTGATTTTTTTAAGAGAAATCGTCATCATGCTTGTCAATTTTTACCAGATAGAGGGGAAGAAAAAAAAAAAAAAAAAAACCTTTTAGTGGTCACATTTATTAGGATGAAATTTTTAAATCAGATGATATAATTAATACTTTGTAACTAGTGGCTTTGTGGTATCTGCTTTCCAAATTTGACTTACATGGTAACAATGGAAATTAAGAGACTCTGACAGGAGAAGAATCTTAGACATATATCAACTCTTTGCCACTTCTTTGAGTGCTTAGTTTGGTTTTATCTATACTCCTTCAGGTATAAAAACATGTTAAAGTTTTCTAGATTTCTCAAGCAACTTGATAGGAAGCTAAAAACAATGAAAATGGAAGTGCAAATCATTTCCAAACAAAATTTAAAACCATCTTCTCCAACACGTCCACACCTAAGAAATTTCAAGCTGTCCCTTTTGGACCAGCTTGTTCCTACTCCATATGCACCGATTATCTTGTTCTATCCCATGGATGGCAATACTACAACTAGCAATTTTTGTGTCCCCAAGAGGCTAGAATTGCTAAAACAATCTCTAGCAGAGACCTTAACTCACTTCTATCCACTTGCTGGAAAGATCAAAGACGAGCTTTCTATTGATTGCAATGATGAAGGAGCCTATTATGTAGAAACAGAAGTAAACTGTCATCTCAGCGAATTCCTTAGGCAGCCTGACCTCCTGTTAGTGCATCAATTCTTTCCCTGTGAACTCCTTCCGAAGGAATCAACAGCAGTCACACATGTTGCTAATTTTCAAGTAAATGTCTTTAAATGTGGGGGTATTGCTGTTGGCATATGCATATCTCACCTCATCGTAGATGGTGCTGCCCTGAGCACCTTTCTCAAGGCATGGTCTTCCACCGCCAAAGGCTGCAAGGAAGCAATTATATATCCTGAGTTCGTTGGCAGCTCTCTCTTCCCTGCAAATGATCTGTGGCTTAGAGACTCAGCAATTGTCATGTTTGTTTCCTTGTTCAAAAAGGGCAAGTGCATGACCAAGAGAATTGTGTTTGATGCCTCAGCAATTTCCAACCTCAAGGCCCAAGCAGCCAGCTTAGGAGTGAAATGCCCCACTCGCGTCGAGGTGGTCTCATCTTTCCTATGGAAGTGCGTTATGGCTGCATCAGAAGAGTGGCGAGGATCCCAAAGGCCTTCTTTACTAACCCACTTGGTGAATCTGCGAAGAAAAATGGTAACAAAGTCGGCAGAGAATTCCATGGGAAATTTCCTGTGGTTAGCAGCTGCAAAATACATGAACAAGTCCAAAGCTGAATTGAATGACTTGGTCGGTGAGGTGAGGAAAGGAATATCAAAAGTAGATGCTGACTTTGTTGAGAAGATGAAAGGCGATAAAGGCAATGCTCTGATGTCCGAGTCACTTAAAGAAATAGGTGAACTCGGCTCCAAGGATGGAGTAGATTACCTTGGTTTTTCCAGTTGGTGTAAACTTGGTTTCTATGATGCTGATTTTGGGTGGGGCAAGCCTGTTTGGGTAAGCAGTTACGCTTTGTCAGGTTCACTTTTCATGAACCTCGTCATTTTGGTTGACACAAGGTGTGATGGCATAGAAGCTTGGGTGACCTTGGATGAAAAGGACATGACTATGTTAGAAGGCAATCCAGAGCTCCTCAAATTTGCAACTTTGAACCCAAGTCCTTTGGACATCAACAAATCAGTACCCTGTACATGAGAGATGAGACTCAGAGCGTATTGTCTAGTCAACGTGCAGATAGTGACGCTGGCAACAATTTTTCCTAAGCTGCGAAACAATTGTTGCTAGCATTCCTACTGCAATTTGTTACTCGATACGATTGCTCAGAACTAGATCTTGTTAAGCTGTGTTTAAGGCCCTAATGTCGTCTCTCACTTTCGTTAAAATGGCTTTACCATGGATAGGAGAACTTGGAATCTTCCTTTCCATCAGGTTTTGGAATGTAAAAGCATCTAGAAGTAGAGGTTCTTGTAATTTCTCCATCACTTTCTTCTGCTTTCTTGGCTTCTGTTAGCATTACTAGCTGCATCACCTTAGGGTTGTAAATTATGCTTTCTGCACCATGAACGTTATATTACGAGTTGTGCAGAGAGGTGGTGCTCCGGCGAGGATAGATTACAGAAATTGTAACATTGATGTTTAAACAGATACCACTAGAATATGATAAGGTTGAGCCATATTCCCTGCCGGACTTAAATGGTAAGGTTAGAAGGGAAAGAAGATCCCAGTCTGCCAATTCCCGAGTGACATGAGAATATTCTTGCACAATTTTCCCATATCATCCTTTGTCACTTCTTGGTGTGCTTAGTTTCTACAAATCCAGCTTTGCCCTTCATGTTGAAAATTCTTATCAATGTCCCCACCAACTGGAAAGTTGAAAGGAAATAAAACAATATCAGAACGGAAGTGCAAATAATTTCCAAAGAAAATGTAAGACAATCTTCTCCAACCCCTACTCGCCTAAGAACTTTCAAGCTGTCCCTTTTGGACCAGTTATGGTATTCTATCCCATGACTGACAACTTTATCACTAGCCATTATGACGTCCCCACAAGATTAGAGCTACTAGAAAGTCTACCAGAGACCTTAACTGCTTTTACTCACTTGCTGGAAGGACCAAACATTAACTTTCCCTTGAGTGCAACGACGAACGGCTGATATGTGGAAACCGTAGTTCTTAACTGCAATCTTGATGAATTCCTCTGCCAACCTGACCTCCGGTCAATACATTTATTCCTTCCTGTGAATTAGCGAAGGAATCAACTGCAGTAGTATACGTGACTAATATTCAAGTCAACGTCTTTTAGTGTGGTGGCATGGCCATTGGCAATTTGGCATGTGTATATGTCACAAGTTCCTGGATGGTGCTTCATTGGACAGTTTTCTGAAGGCGTGGACAGTTTTCATAATACCGCAGTTGTAGCCGGTAAGTCTATATAATATTTTTTATTATTTTATATAATTAAAAATTTAAGAGTGAAATAAAAATTAATCAACACTAATTGTAAGAATGGCCTTATTATATATATATATATATATATAAAGAAAAAAGAAAATATATAAGAGAGTTTAAATTAATTAGTTAATGAGTCGTTAAAAATATAAAAGTAAAAATTTATTATGAAAAAATTTATTTTGAGTAAATAATAAATAAATAAAAGCATAAAAAAGAAAATTTTTATTTTGAGTAAATAACTAGCTCAACACCCACGCATTACTGCAGGTAAGTTTATTATATTTATGTTTTAATATTTTAAATAATTTAAAAATATAAATGTAAAATAAAAATTAATTAACACTCATTATAAAAAAAATTATTTAATTTAATATATATATAATTGAATTTAAATATTTCTTAGGAATATTTTTTATTTTGATAGATAAAAAATACATGCAATTAATTATTTATTTAAAAAAAATCCAATTAGAAGGAGTTGTTTAATCCATTTATATTAGAAGAATATTTAATTTTAGTTCATGAATATTTATAAAAATAGAAAAAGTAACCATTGATCATGGAAAAAAAAATTATGTTGATTAAATAATAATTAATGAAAAAAACCCAGTCCAAAAAAAATGATAGGGACCTTTTGGTAATATTAATAAAAATTAGGGACTATTTTATATAAAGTAATAACTTAGATTATCAAAATGTAAAATTCTGACAAATTGAAAAAAAAATCATTTGTTTTGTTTTTTTTAGAAAACGACGCCATTTTGGTTTCACTGTAGCAAGGAGCTTAGCTACAGTGAAACCATGTCCACTTTTAGTATATGTATAATATTTATAAAAATAGAAAAAGTAACCATTGATCATGGAAAAAAAATTAGTTTGATTAAATAATAATTAATAAAAAAAATCCAGTCCGAAAAAAAATGATATGGACCTTTTGATAATATTAATGAAAATTAGGGACTATTTTATATAAAGCAATAACTTAAAAGACCAAAGTGTAAAATCATGATAAAATAATAAAAAATCACTTTTTTTTTGAAAAAATGATATCGTTTTGATTTCACTGTAACATGGACTTAGCTAAAGTGAAACCACATCCGCTTTTAGTATATGCATAATAATTAATTAAAAAAAAGTATTAAAAAACCCAAAAAAGAGACTGGGTTGGACTAAACCAGGCTCATGAGGCTGGGCTAGAAGCATAGCCTAGCCATAAAATTAAGAGACTCTTTTGAATAAAATTATAAATCAAAGAATAAAATGTAAAAAATTAGATAAATTAACATAAAATCACCTTCTTCTTCTTTTTTTTGGAAAAAACATATTCGTTTTAAACAAAAATGTTCGATGTTGTTTTAATTCATTATAGCAGAGCTCAGTTGCAATAAAATCATATATCATTTTAAATTATTTATGATTTTGAAAAAAATTCATTAAAATTAGCATCAATAGATAATCAAAATGGCACACAAAGCATCAAAAGGTATCACAATTGGAAGCTGCGGAATGAATGAGTAACTAATAATGATCTAGATTATCATTTTTATTAGAAGAAAGCTTCTGTCTTGAGCATTCACACTACTTGAGAAACAGACTTGTAACATGAGGCAGATCCTTTTGAGATGCCCAATAACATTTGCGTTTTGATGTTTTGAACAAGACAGGCTACATTTGTCATAAAACCTTGTACAAGATCAACGGCAAAAGCCTAGTAGTTTGATATTAAAGAGCTAAGAAAACTTTTGAAGTGTCGTGGAGAAGAGGTAGTTTTGTATCAGGAAGAATAGAAAAGTGATAATTCACATTGCTATCCACGCTAATTCATTAATTAAAGAAAAATATGATGTTGGTTTTTCAACAGAAATGCCATGGTGCTTGTTAATTTTCATGAGCTAGAGATTAAATAAAATCTTGTAGTGGGTTAGATCTACAACGACGAAAATTTTTAGGCAGATTATACAATTAATACTTTGTAATTAATTGTTTTATTATATCTACTTAATTTTCAAATTTGACTTAGATGGTAAGAGTGGAAATTAAGAGAGGGTTTTTACTCTTTCTTTCGTGTTTATTTATCATGCTATTTTTTTTTCATTTTAAGTTTATCTTTTTACATTTGATTTTTTTTCGTATCATTCGGTTAACTTTTTGAATTGATAGTGTTAAATCAAAACATTAGCATCACAGAATTGCAAAATATGTCAACTGTGTTTTTTTCCCTCTTATTCTCATACACTTACTCTATTTTTTTTTATAGAATTTAAGTAAATAAATTTTAAATTTTTTTAAAAAAGGTGAAGATATATCTGGTCTTTTAACCACTTTTGACTGAATATTCTCAAAAAAAAAAAAAAAATCTAACAAAATTTATACTATCACTTTTAAGTCGAATTAAAGAATTTTAAAAATGAAAATAAGAAAATTATAATAAATTCTTTTGAGGTATTATAAAATTATAAACACCCTTCAAAAGTTTAAAATTTTAATTAAAACTCTTTTGATATTCAAAAGAAACCTATAAATATTTTATTTTATCCTAAAAATTTTGCTTACAAGATAACCCATAAAGGATGCTTTAGATAAAAAAAATATTTTTATCTTCACCTTGATTTTTAGTTTTTAGCAAAAATGATCAGATATATCTGAAAAAATAAAGAAAAAGTTTTAAATAAACTCTTTTGAGATATTATAAAATTATAACTGTCATTCAAAGTTTAAAATTTTAACTAAACTAATATTTATATATTTTTTAAAAAGTATTGCGTATTCCATTTAATACTCAAATTTTGCTTACTATCATATATATATAAATTAATTTAAACCCATAAAATTTAATACTCAAATTTTGCTTACTATCATAATACTGAAATTTTGCTTACTACAGATTAAATTGAAATTCATAAATGATATTTTGGATAAAAAAAAGTTTTATCTTTACCTATTTTGTTTTCTAAAATTTATTTATTTAAATTAAAAAAACAGAGGGATAAGATTAAAGAAAAAAATAAATATAAACACATGTCGTAATGTTGTGACGCTAATTAATGATGTGATTTAACATTGTTAGTTTAATAAGTTAACAAAAAGGTCGGTTAAAATAGACACTAAACATATATGGACAAATTTAAAACAAATAAAAGTAAAAAAGATAAGATAATTAAGATACAAGGAAAAGAGAAGAATCTTAAGACATATAAACTCTTTGCCACTGATTTCATTGCTTAATTAGTTCGGATTCATCTATACTCGTTCAGGTATAAAAACATGTTGAAGCTTTTCTAGATTTATCAACGAACTTCAATGGAAGCTGAAATCAATGAAAATGGAACTGCAAATCATTTCCAAATAAAACGTAAAACCATCTTCTCCAATACCTCCACACCTAAGAAATTTCAATCCGTCGCTTTTGGACCAACTTGTTCATGTTCCATAAGCACCAATAAGAACATGATGTTGCTTTTTTTCCGGAAATCGCCATCCTGTTTACTAATTTTTATCAGCTAGATATTAAACAAAATGTTCTAGCTAGTGGGGCTGGATCTATAGGGATCCGATTTTTAAGTCATATCACACAATTAATACTTTGTAACTATAGTTGCCTTTTTCGTATCTTGTTTGCAAATTTCATTTACATGGTGAGAGTGAAAATTAAGAGACGAGCTTAGGAGAAGAATCTTAGAGATATCAGCTCTTTGTCACTTTTTTAAGTGCTTAGTTTGGATTCATCCATAGTCTTTCAAGTATAAAAACATAGTGAAGTTTTGCTTCCTAGATTTATGAACCAACTTGAAAGGAAGCTAAAACCAATGAAAATGGAACTGCAAATCTTTTCCAAGCAAAATGCAAAATCTCTTCTCCAACACCTTCACACCTAAAAAAAAATTTATGTTGTCCCTTTAGGACCAGCTTATTCCTGTTCCATATGCACCAATCAAAACATGAAGTTTATTTTTCAACGGAGTCACAATCATGCTTGTTAATTTTTATGGGCTAGGGATTAAACGAAATCTTCTTGTCGGGTTAGATCCATAGAGATCAAAATTTAAGTCAAATTATAACATTAATACTTTGTAACTAATTGCTTTGTCATCCTAGTTTTAAATAAGGAATATAGTTGTAAAAACAATAATAATAATGATCTTGAATCATTACTTATTATATTTTAAAATAAAGATCATGATAATCAATATTATAATACATTAAAAATTATTAATTAATTTGTTTTAAAACTAAGAATTAATTTTTTTTAAACAATAATATAGGTGGTCATTATTCGAGCCGTTATTCACCAAATAATAATAATACTAGCATTCACCATTATATCATGTTGTATAATTTGTCAAATAATGGCTCCTACGTTGCGTAGCAACGTTATTTAAGCTATATCCTTCTTATTTGCTTTACAAATTTTACTTCCATGGTAAGAAAGGAAATTAAGAGACAATGGTAGAAGAAGAATCTTACACACGTACATATAAGCTCTTATATATATATATATATATATATATATATATATATATATATATATAATTTACACATTCAAAGCTTTTAACATGATTAATTTATTATCATTTAAATTCATGATTTCTTGTTATAAGAGATCTCTTGTCGTAAGAGATTATTATCACTGAACTAAAAGCTCTTTGATATATATATATATATATATATATGTATAAACTTTTTGCCATTTGATTGAATACTTGGTTTGAATTCATCTTTCAAGTATAAAAACATGTTGAATCTTTGTTACATTTCTCAACCAACTTGAAAGGAAGCTAAACACAACGAAAATGGAAGTACAAATATTCATTTCCAAACAAACTGCAAAACCATATATATTCTCTAACACCTCCACACCTAAGAAATTTCAGGTTGTCCCTTTCGGACCAGTTTGTTCTTGTTCCATATATATGCACCAATCAAAACATGCATGATATCTTAATAGAAATCGCTATCATGGTTGTTAATTTTAATCAGCTAGATATTAATCAAAACCTTCTAGTGAGATTAGATCTATAGGGATCAAAATTTTTAAGTCAAATTATTCAATTAATATACTTTGTAATTAATTGTTTTGTTATATCTGCTTTCTAAATTTGACTTGCATGGTGAGAGTGAAATTAAGAGACAATGACAGGTGAAGTAATTTAGACAAATTAATTGTTTGCCACTTCTTTCAGTGCTTAGTTTGGATTCATCTATGCTCTTTCAGATATAAAAACATGTCGAAGCTTTGCTAGATTTCTCAGCCAACTTGAAAGAAAGCTAAAAACAAAGAAAATGGAAGTACAAATCATTTCCAAACAAAGCGTAAAACCATCTTCTCCAACACCTCCGCACCTAAGAAATTACAAGCTGTCCCTTTTGGACCAGCTTAATCCTGCTTCATACACATCAATTCTCTTGTTCTATCCCATGAATGACAATACTTCTACTAGCAATTTTTGTGTCCCCAAGAGGCTAGAATTGCTAAAACAATCTCTAGCAGAGACCTTAACTCACTTCTATCCCCTTGCTGGAAAGATCAAAGATGAGCTTTCCATTGATTGCAATGATGAAGGAACCTATTATGTAGAAACAGAAGTTAACTGCCATCTCAATGAATTCCTTGGGCAGCCTGACCTCCTGTTAGTGCATACATTCTATCCCTGTGGTCTTGTGAAGGGAGCAAAAACTGTCCCATGTGTTGCTAATTTTCAAGTAAATGTCTTTCAATGTGGTGCTATTGCTATTGGCATATGCATATCTCACCGGATCGTCGATGGCGCTGCACTGAGCAGCTTTCTCAAGGCATGGTCTGCCACAGCCAGAGGCAGCAAGGAGGCAATTGTATATCCTGATTTCGTTGCCAGTTCTCTCTTCCCTGTAAATGACCTGTCGCTTAGAAACTCAGCTATGCTCACGTATGGTTCCTTGTTCAAGAAGGGCAAGTGCTTGACCAAGAGATTTGTGTTTGATGCCTCAGCAATTTCCAAACTCAAGGCCCAAGCAGCCAGCTTAGAAGTGAAATGCCCCACTCGCGTCGAGGTGGTTACATCTTTACTGTGGAAGTGCATTATGGCTGCATCAGAAGAGCGGCGAGGATCCCAAAGGCCGTCTTTACTAACCCACTGGGTGAATCTGCGAAGGAAAATGAAACCAAAGTTGTCAGATAATTCCATGGGAAATCTCCTGTGGTTAGCAGCTGCAAAACACATGAACCAGTCCAAAGCTGAATTAAATGACTTGGTTGGTGTGGTGAGGAAAGCAACATCAAAAATTGATGCTGACTTTGTTGAGAAGATAGAAGGCGATACAGGCAGGGCTCTGGTGTCTGAGTTACTTAGAGAAATAGGAGAGTTTGGCTCCAAGGATGGAGTAGATTTCCTTAGTTTTTCCAGTTGGTGTAAATTCGATTTCTATGACGTTGATTTTGGGTGGGGAAAGCCTGTCTGGGTAAGCAGTTACGCTAAAGTAGGTTCACTTATGACGAACCTCATCCTTCTGGTTGACACAAGAAGTGATGGCATAGAAGCTTGGGTGACCTTGGATGAAAAGGACATGACTTTTTTAGAAGGCAATCCAGAGCTCCTCAAATTTGCAACTCTGAACCCAAGTCCTTTGGACATCAATAAATCGGTGTCGAGTACGTGAGAGATGAGACTGATCAGTATGTATTGTTGCTAGCATTCCTACTGCAGTTTGTTACTCGATAAGGTTTCTCAGAATTAAATAAGGCTATAATGTCATGTATCTCTGTTGTTAGAATGGCTTTACCAAGGATAGGAGAGCTTCGGAATCTTCCATACAATAAGGTTTTGAAATAAAAGCATCTGTAAGTATAAATTCTTGTCATTTCTCCACCTTTTTCTTCTGCTTTCTTGGCTTCTGCTGCATCCACCAGTAACAAGAACAAGTGCATTATTTTAAGATTTGTGCAGAGGCGGTGCTTCGGCGAGAATAGATTACAGAAATCGTAACACTGATGTTTAAACGGAAACCACTATAATATGATAGTCAGCTTCTATTCCATGCTGGATTAAAGAAAGAGCTAAGATTATAGGGATCAATTTAATCAATTGATCTATTGCCATTGTCATATGGTAAGGTTGGAACTTGGATTTGAAAGAAAATCCTTATCTGCCAATTCACCAATGTCACATGACAGTATTCTTGCACCATTGCTCGTATCCTCCTTTCTCGCTTCTTGGTGTGCTTAGTTCCTACCAATCCATATGCCCTTCATGTTGAAAACTCTTATCTATGTCTCCACCAACTGGGAAGTTGAAAGGAAATATTAGCCATAAAACAATATGCGAAACCTCTTCTGGACAGCAGCTGCACAACATGTGACCAAGTCCAACCCTGGTAGAACTTGGAATCTTCCATTCAATTAGGTTTTAAAATGTAGATAGAACAGAGTAAATTATAAACTCGTCCCTCTGAAATTTTTTTTTTCAAAAACTAATTATTTAACAGTCTTAATTACGTTTAATTTAATATTATTTTATTTTAAAAAATGATTATTTTTATCCATTCTTTCATATTTCTTTTTTTTTCTTTTTATATTTCTTAAAACAAAAAAAAAATTGAAGAAAAAAGTTTAAGTTACAAAAAAATAAAAAATATAGACATTAAATAATTATATTTTAAAAGAATAATTAATTCATTTTTCAAAACAAAAAAAATTAATTTATTATTTACTCAGATAGAACTTGGAGTTCTAAAATTTGCATCTGGTAGCATTTCATATAGCAAGACCATTTCTGACAAGAATTATGCTATGTTTAGGTAATTTCTTTATTTGGGCTGGTTGCCTCCAACGCCTTAAATGCGGTTATCAATTACATTATAAGCAGATGATCTCAAAATCCAAAACATAAAAGCAAAAGATATTATTTTTTTGAAAAACTATAAGTTTTTTTACAAAAATTAAAAAAAATTAATTGTTATGGCATATTAATATATTTTCATACTTTTTGAAAAGTGTTTTTGAATTTTTTTTATAAAATATATTTTAACTAAGAATTTTTTAAAAACAATTATGTAATTTAAAATTTTAAGTAGATCAATATTTTAGAAAAAATATAAATAGAAAGATATATGATCTCTTTTGAGATCGAGGGACTGTTATCAAAGATTAACCAAAAAAAAAAAAAAAAAGCCTTCTAAATGAGCTTGCCAAAGTGAAATTCCTTGATTTAGAAAAAAAATAAAATAAAATAAGAAGGGAATAGGCCTCTCATATATTCGTGGTAGGCCCAAAATGGGCTTGTGATTACTATAAAATGGGAAACCTGAAATGCCATCAGCCGGGCTTCTTTTGATATTTAATTGTTGAGGTTTCCATAGATGTGATAATGCCTCAAGTCCCTATACTTTCAGTTTTATCTTATTTTAATCCCCTACCATTTCCTTTTTTTTTTTTTACATCCCTACTATTTCTTGCTTGATTTATTTTCTAGAATTAAGACCCTTTTATAATTTGTGATCATTGGTCAATGATGATTAGTGAAGGTGCTAAGTCATCTCATTATTTGCTCCAAAATTTCACCACAGTGTACTTTTCATCTTAATATATTTTCTTCATTGATTTTAATGGTTATTCTTTCTTATTTTAAATTAAAATATGAATAAAAAAATAGCAAATAATATTGTGTATTTTGACGCTCAAACGTATATAAAAAGATTTCACGACGCTTATGTCAAAGATGAAACTTAAACCATTTCTTTAAGTAAAATTAATGAGATGTAGTGATATTCGAACTCAAATAGAGTAGTTGTTTTAATAACAGTATTTTACCAGCATGGATAATTAGTAATAATTATTTTTTTAATAATATCATATTTGAACTAATTTGGGTTGAAATGCAATCTAATAATCGATGAAAAGTTAGGATGTTCTAATACAAGTTTAATCTAAAAAATAATAAATTGAGTTTTGATTGATATAAAAAATAATTAAAAAAATATTTCATTATCTGTAAATAAAAAAATAGTATTCGATAGAACTGTTAGATTATAAGAATAGGGTTTTGTCATTTTTAAGATGATGTTAGGATAAAAATAATAACAGCATCAAACTAAACAAAATTGAGAAAATAGGGACCCAAATGGATCATTAAGTTAGTGTGAAAGCTGCCGTTGAACGTGGAAACTCTAGATTAGACAATCTGACAAAGTCACAAACACACACACTCTCTCTCATCATCGTCGACAGAGAAGCAAACAAGAAAAAATTCACTCAAAAGCAGATCATATCACAGCCGTTATCTCTCTCTCTCCTTTTCTTTTTGGCCTGCAAGCAAGAAAGGAAAAGAAATGAAATGAAACAGAAAGCAACAGAAAAATCAAGAGGAAACAAATTTTCCTCTTTCTCAAACTTATGGCTTCTCTCCTCTCTCTCTTCTGCTTTTTCATTTTTGCTTCTCTTTCACTCGCTAATGCTAAATCTAATTCTACTTTCACTCCCATCAATCGCGATCTCTACCACTCCAGGTGATTAATTAATGGTCGCAGATTATAAGCAAGAATTACCCTGAATTTTTCTTTTTAGTTACGAAATAGTGCCTGAATTTGTTGCTCTTCTTTTTGCTGCAGTGCTGATTTATTAGAGCAAATAAAGGCATTGGTACACCGGCACCCAGACAAATTTACCGTACGTTTTTTCTTTTTTGGGTAATAAAAAGTTTGTTTGTTTTTTTTTAAATGTTGTTTATAAGGTTGTAATGATGGGTAGCTGTTATTTTTTTAATTTAATAGGTTGAGACGACTAAAACAGGAAACAAGGGTTATAAAGCAGAGATCACTGTGGTTACTTATTGCAGAGGTAGAAAAGAAGAGAATGATGACAAATCAAAGTTTCGGATTCTTCTTGTAAGTTTTTCACCCTTTTACTTCTTTTTTTAATTGTTTATGTATTTATGGAATAACCCATCAAGTAGTTTGATTAAAGGAATTGTTGGTTTTGTTGATTAGATTTAAGGGATTCGATTTGGTGTGTAGTGGATTAGATTATTGCAGATTGTTATGTTGGTGTGATTGGTAATTGCTGGTTTTGTTGACAGATGATTCCCTTGTCTTCCAGAGTTTCGGGCAACATGGGAGGGAGCTTATTACAACAGAACTTGCATTCCGGATCTTGTCGATTTTAAGTGAGGAACAGTTTCTACCTGATTTAGATGTTGCTTCTTTAAACAAGACCCTAGACAAGCTCATCATAAAGGTAGTTTAAATCTGTGGTGGGACTCTAATTTCCCTTATAGCTGAATTATGTGTAAATTAAGGCAACCTAAAACCTTAGAAGCCAGGGATATATATTCATTATTATTGGTTCTACGAGCTGATGTTTAGGAATGCTAATTTTCAATGGCTGGCAGGTGGTGCCAATGGAAAATCTGAATGGACGGAAACTTGTTGAAGAAGGAGATCTTTGTGAGAGGAGAAATGGTAATGCAGTCGATTTTTTAGGTTTAATATGAATGTTTGGAAAGTTATAGAAGTGCTTAAGTTTATTTTTTTGACAGGTAGAGGAGTTGATCTCAACCGGAATTGGAGTGTTGATTGGGGCAAAAAGGAGAAGGTGTGTTCTGTTTATTAAATTTAATACCGTTTGATACTCTTCTGTGTAACATCATTAAAAGATTATGCTGAGGTGGACTCTCAAAGTAGTAACTCGTAGTGTACTTGATAAGTGGATTGAAATCTTTGTACATTGGACCATAACCAGTAAAGTTTTTACTTCCCTTATATCAATCACTGAAGGATTCGAATGTCATAATTGAGTTCAATGGCATGCTCCTACGTGATGTGGTTTTTTTCCCACGTATTTAAAGCTTATCCAATTACAGGACTATGATCCATATGAAGAAAATCCTGGAACTGGTCCTTTCAGTGAACCTGAAACTCAAATAATGCGGAAACTCGCCTTAACATTCGATCCTCACATATGGATTAATGTGCATTCTGGAATGGAGGTGAGTGGTTCCAAGTGCCTTGTTAATATTCATTATTACTAATTGCTAAACTGATGTCCTAAGAAATGTGTTTTGTCAATTTTTTCACGCTTAAGTTTGGTTCTTTATCTGCCTCCTTCCCTTTTCATTTAGGGTTGCATGATGTCTTATTTATTTTTATTTGTTCAGGCGTTATTCATGCCTTATGACCACAGGAATATAACCCCTGATGGCGCGCCATCCGAACAGATGAGGTCATTGCTTAATAAACTGAACAATGTTCACTGCCACAAGCATTGTATGATTGGTTCAGGAGGAGGCTCTGTTGGGTTTGTATTACTTAAACTGAGAACCTGTGTCTTACTTTTTTCCATTTTTTCTAGAGAGAGACCCACTGTTTTAGTGTCTTAATAGTGGTTATGGATGAATGATCTTAAGATACAATTAGTTCCTATTTCTGCAAATCGTGCTGTCGTATGGACGTTACCACTTAATCACAGTGCATTGCATACAAGTGATTCACATAGACATAATGGCTTTGAAATATGGCCATTTTTCCTTTGGGTCATCTCTTGGGAGGTGGGACATCATGTAATTTTGTAAATGTAGCCATGCCTGCACTGTCCAAACTTCTGATTTGTAGTTGGTTCATATGTATCATTCTAGACTTCTAGTCTAAAACATCTGGGTACCTTGGCTGTTATAGCCTAGTGTCTTTAGGCCTGCAGGGTCTATGGAGTTGCCATGGAACTCTTGCTAGCGTACAATTCCTTTTGCTTAGTTCTCAGTATTTAGGTGCCCTGGTTCCGCATATAATCAACTTGAAGGAAATATGATTTGCCATACAATGTTGAAAATTAGATGGCTGAGGCTTGCCACTTTGCATTTTTACAATTTTGGCGAGGCATGCCACTTTGCAATTTTACAATTTTGACACATTTTTGTCTGATGCCTAATTTAGGTATCTTGCACATGGGACAGCAACAGATTTCATGTACGACATCGTAAAAGTGCCAATGGCTTTCACCTTTGAGGTTTGTGAAATATGAACTCCTTCCATAGAAATGCTCAAAAGCCAGTCTTTCTTGTTAACTTTTGTTTCATGCTATAACTGGCAGATATACGGAGATGAGGCAGCTTCATCAAAGGACTGCTTTAAAATGTTTAATCCCGTTGATCTTACTACCTTTAATGTAAGTGTCATGTTCTATCAATATTTTACCAAATTAGCATTTGGTTGGTGATGGAAAGAATTGAAATTTAACTAATCAAATTTTCTTTTTGGGTACAGAGAGTCCTCAATGATTGGTCTTCTGCTTTTTTCACAATTTTTAAGCTGGGACCGTTCCAGCTAGATGGAAACAGTTCAAAGGCAATGATAGCATCCGGATTCGACAAGTTTGTATCTATTGATGAATATCTTGATGGGTACTTAATGGAGAGGAGAAATAGATATGGTAAAAAGATGGAAGTGCTAGATGTTGGAATGCAGGAGATAAGAACATATTTTAGGCTCTTCTTATTATCCTCAGTTTTGTTATTGTTCATGTTTTGTTCTAGAATTGCAAAGAGCAAGTCCAGTAGACCTATTGTTTCAGCCTTACCCATCTAACATTTTATCTCCATCCACGATATAGTGCACACAGGAGAGAGAGAGAGAGAGAGAGACGTACTCATACATTCTTTAGGAAAAGATATATTTTCTGATTGTGTAATTAACCTTCATGGAGAACTTTTTTTGGCCCATAATTCAGTATTAGTTTCTCTCAATGAATGGCTTCTGCATTTACTTACATAGTCTCTGCTCGCTAAGGCTACCCTTGAACTTGAACCTGATGGATTATGAGTTGAACACAAACGAAAAGGCGAAGGGGAGGCTGATAAGAACCTATCTATCAGATGAGAAAATAGCAAATGCTTGCCATAATTCAATGGGAAAGAAATTTCATGGTTTTTGTTTGGTTGAATTTTCCTTTCACAAAGCACCACAGGAGGATGATACTAAATCATGAACAGTATCTATATTTCTCTTGTGGTCTAATTATCAGGCGCTGTGAGAAAAATATTAACAACTGTACAAATGGGAAGGATTAGGGATTAAGGATGAGGTTTCCTCAAATCCTGTGTTTTATATCTGAGTATATGACACTTCGTGGATGCAGAAAATCATATGTTCCCGAAGCAGAACCCCATTCCAAATCATGTGAGGATGTACATATACGAGTATTTCCTGCGAAACCATTGAGTCTAAGAGAATGAGGACTTTTTCATGCTATGGGGAATATATGTCGATCATCATAAAATGAGAGACAGCGCAAGGGACTGCAGGCACAAACCTTAAAGCAGAAAATCAACTTTGAATGTAATAATGAACTCATTTTTCGGTATGGCTGGATAGCTCGGTCTTCTCATCTACAATTCTAGTGTTTGCTTCATGTATTTCAGAGCAGAGCGTAACATTGCTCTAGCTTTCCTATCTGGAGTACACCCAGACAAAATCATTTCTTCGTACACAGATGGCACCTGAAACATTCGGAATATTTTCATGTCATATGTGACATAAAATTTTACGCTGAACCAATTATCTAAGCACATGGTCATAGAACCAAAGGGTGAACGAATATTCAGACATTATAACTGTATAGGGCATTTAAGATGTTTGTTAGACATAAACAGCAATCTCATCTGGCTTAACCAAATGTGACCTTCATGTTACATCCTGTAATGCAAGTCCAGAATTAGTGGATGCACTATAAAGTTAAAGTGAACCACTGTTAATCCACTTTCAAAGGCTCTGAACTTCCAGCTCAGATACAGACATACAGTATAAGCAAACAAAATTGTGGTATGACACACACCAAACAATGGTTACTCAGTTTCAGGTTAAAAAAGTGGTCATAAACCATGCATCAGGTATTTCATATAATGTTTCATTTCCAGGTAGAAGCAATGAGAAAATATGCATCCATTTGATTAGCTTATTTTAAGGCAGGTATAGCATGATTGATAGTACCAACTGAGACATCTAAATTTGATATATGGGTCATAGCAAACAGTGCGTGATGGATAATGGACACGAAATGCAAAGGTGGCAGTCTCAAGGTCCAAACATATCACAAGAAAGAAAGGCAGCGCATCAAAATTTCCAAACATATGCATATGAAAAGGAGACACAGATATCTGGGATTTATGGGCATGACTTGTCTGCAAGCAATATAACAAATACTATACCTTATCGAACTTCTCAACACGAATCAGAGCTTTCATCAGTGTTGTATAAGTAACCACATCTGGTTTCAAGTCCTGCAATTATAGTTCCAATGGAGGTTTGATAAGAGGGCAAGAAGATTGCAGTTTCAACAGGAAAGTAGATACTCATGAACAACTATTAACTATCGCTTACATATTCCTTCATGTACTGCAGCACTGCAAAAGCTTCAACATCCCTCCTATCCTCGCCAAATGCATTGATCAATGAATTGAGAGCTAAGAGACTAGGCTTTAGGCCATCAGCCCTCATTGCCCTAAATGCACTTACAGCTTGCTCAGACAAACCCTGTGAGAAAATGAAATGCAAGAAAATTAAGAAGTCAAATCAGTAGATCCTTCATTTATTAGAGTTCCCATTTGCAAGAAAAAGGTATGGAACACTTTCATTTGAACCTCCTTATGGTCTAATTTGCACACACCAAGACCTAACCTTGCTCTTCTGAGGATTAAAAGCCCCAGTGAATTGAAGATGTAAATTAATAAAACAAGTGACAAAGTGCACAACCATCCCAATTGGACCAGAACCAAGTATTTTGGTAAGGTTGACAGCATCATCTCACTAGTCATCAAAATGACAAGTGTCGATGATATCAAGTGCACAGCAAATATAATGAATAAGTTCATCAGTAATTATCTAAAATATTAGTCATGTTCTCCTATGTGCCACCCATACAGTATGCTAAAAAATGATAAGTTGGACATTTAAGCACAGGATCATAGATATATAGTTTCTTGCACGTAAATAGGTTATGTATTAATGCAGAAGTTTATGTTTATGCCCACAACAAAAATAGTCCAGGTGACCAAGACTACGCCTATAATCTACCATAATCTGATTATCAGTACGCAAATGAAAAGGCATTTAGCAAGATCAGATGATAAAGCAATTATATAAAGGAGTTGATGTCAGTGACAGGGATGTTAACATACCCTCTGTGCATAGGCATTTATCAAAGCGTTGTACATAGTAGAGGATGGTTTCAATCCTGCAGCTTTCATATCATCCAAGCACTCAATTGCATCATTAAACCTCCCTGATTTCCCGTAAATATCAATGAGGGTAGTATATGTCACGGCGTTAGGCAATAAACCCTGACTCTGCATATTTGTCAACAAATTCTTCACATCGTCCCATCTCTCCTGTTCCCCAAATGAATTAATCATAATGTTAAATGTAGTATTACATGGCGAGTAGCCTCCTTCCATCATTTCCTCAAACAACTCCTCCGCTCTATCATGCTTCCCAGACTTACAATGACAATCTATTAGTGTATTCCAAGTAACTGTATCAGGCTCTATCCCCTCCGATAACATCCTATCAAAGGTAGCCATAGCATGATCGAGACAATTAAACTTGCCAAAAGTATCAATCATAACATTATAAAATACCCTATCAGGACGCACCCCACTATTCTTCATTTCCCTCAAAACCTGAAAAGTTTTCTGCCACTCCCCTTTATCCCGGTAACTTGACAAAATCCGACTAAAAACATAGGCATTAGGCTGCACATTACTTGCTTCCATTTCCTTCAACACGATCCTCGCACTCTCCCATCTCCCTGCATTCCCATACGCATCAATCAACAAACTATAAGTCTGTTCATTAGGCGAAACACCACTCCTTTCCATCTCCGAAACAACAAACTCCGCATCTTTCAACAAACCTACTTTAACATAACCTCTAAGAAGTGCGTTATAAGCCCTAGTCCTTGGTTTCAATCCATTATCTCTCATTTCCTCAAAAATCGCCTCTGCTTCCACCGTCCTACCACAATTCCCTAAAGCCCAAATAACCGTTACAAGCGTCGCAGTTTTCACGCTCAATCCACTACCTTGAACCACACCTAAAAACTCCAATGCTTGACTTAAATCACCAGCTTTCGCAAACCCAACAATGATATCATTCGATAACTGCACATCAAGTTCAAGCTTATCACACTCAATTTCCCTATAAAGCTTTTGCAAAATAGCAGAATCAACTCGATTTTTCCTCATTAATGACCTAATTATCAAACTATAATTAACAAAATCCGAAGGATAACCATCCTGCCTCATTCTAGATATCAAATTAAGCGCCTTTTCAAGATCATTATTCCGTGCACACGCGCTAATCAAGGCATTATAAGTTAATGGGGTCAAATTTTGACTCTGAGAGAGCAAAAACGCCTCGTATAATTTCTCTGATTGGCCTAACGCGTGAATCAAAATAGAATACAGCAACTCATAAGAGAAACAGAGGTTATGCTTCTGTAGCCATGAAACGACAGCGTAAGCGAGACCAATAGAGGAAGAGGAAGAGCAGAGAGATTTCAATAGAGAGTGCCAGAGTGGACCAGGGACTACACGGTATGACTCGGCGAGTTGGAACTCAGTGTGCTCCAGTGAAGTAGGAGAGGCTGAGTTGGATTCGGATTCGGAGTCGGAGTCGGTGGAAGTGGCAATTTTGTTGGAGAGATAGTCGAGTAGTGGATTGAAGTCATAACGGCGGCTTTGTAGAGGGAGAATGTCGTTGTCGTCGTATTCGTAGTCTTCTATGGCGTTTTGTGAAGCAGCTTTTTGTCGTTTTGAAGAAGAAAGAGAGTAGTCGGCGACATTCGTAGTGGTGAGGGCAGTGGAAGTGGCGCAGAGTGGTGGGTGGAAGATAAGGTGGTGCTGGTGGTGCTGGTGGAAGATTGGAGAAGTTACGTTAATTGAAGAGAATCGATTTGGGAGAGGTTGCGGGAACAAAAGCATTTTCTGATTCTGCTTTTCTTGAGAGAGGGGGTCAAGGAGAGACTGAGAGAGCGTAGAGTGGCTTAACGAGAAGCAAGAAATGATGCTTTTTATCAGGTTTAGATATTTTGTGCTCTTGGTGGCGAAGAGGACGACACACAATTTTTAAAGGGGTATGGTCCCTCAATTTTTATAAATGTGATAAATAAATCCCTATGTATTTATTTTAGATATACAAACCCTCGTATTTTTAAATTTTACACCTTAAAAATATGATATTGTAATAATTACTCCTGTAATAATTCTCTTGCATTTTCAAACTCGTATCAAACGTCACACTCCACGTGGTTAGATGCTAAGTCACGAGAGTTGTCTTAAATGGTTTTTTAAAATTTAAGGGATCATGAATTTATAATGGGTTCGAATATTTTGTGTTTTGGTAGTTTTTACTTGAGGGAGATTTGTTCAGGTTCATTTGTTATGTTTCTTGGGATATTGATATGGTAACACCCAAATTACTAAGCAAAGGCTAATATTAAAGTTTGGTCATGTGCATTAAATAAAGTGGACATCTTCAATGAAGAAATTTATTTTTATTAAAAATAATTTATTGTTAATAAAAATAAAATATTCTCCAAACTAGAATTAAAAAAATCAAAAATAAATATTTTTTTATAAAAGGGTCTTATTTTGCAAATCATTCTTCTATATACATGCTAATTTTTTATTGTGTTAATATGAAACCAACATATATATATATATATATATATATATATATATATATATCCTCGATTCGGGATGAAGTAGGATATTTGTTAATAGTAATTAGCTTTAAATGGAGAAGGAATAAAAAAAAAAGGAGTCAAAGGAAAAAGAAAGACATTATATAAAAAGGTGAAAAAATATAGAAAAAGGTAAGACGAAAATTAAGGATGACCGATTATAAACAAAGAAGCACAAGTATTAAAACTCCTAGGATAAATAAATTTTTAAAAAAAAACATTAAAACTCTTATTTTAATAATTTTATTGTGACCATATTTTAATCATAAAGTTATTAAAATTCAAGATTATTTTAATCGAATTAATTTTTTGAGATAAAATTGGTAATTTTATATACAGTTATGAATATTTTTATACAAAAAAATATTAATAGATAAACTTTAAAAACATACTCTAACTATACAGATAGTCTCAATTTGTCCTTTTAGTTGCAAACAATTTCGATTAAGTCTTTTTATCCATGCTTAATCAGCAATGTTGTTAAATATTTTTTAGGAAACTTAATATTTTCCATGGAGAAATTCCAATAAAAAACCCCAATTAAGAAATCAAAATTACGTAATAATAAAATTGATACAAATTCAGTTTTGAAGTAAAAGTGATGCTAAATACAAGCCACATTGTTAGGATTATTTTCTAACGTAAAATTTGAGTAAATTATAAATTAATCTATCAAATTTTGTAATAAATAAATTAATATTTTTTTAGTTATTTTAAAAATTAATTAATTAGTTTTTTTATCAATATTGATCATAGTTAATTTAATATTATTTGTTTAAAATAATATCTTATTTTTTATCGATATTTTTCCTATTGTACTTATTTTTATTTTATTTAAAAAAATTAGATTATAAATAAGTTTAAAAATATAGAATTAATTAATTAATTATTAAAACAAATGAAACTATTTAATTTCTTTTCAAAAACCAGACTTAACTAATTTATAATTTGCTTCACAAATTCCATCCATCTTGGGCTTTTTTTTTTTTTTCAACCGACCAAACGGCAACGTTTCCTCCACTTCAACGAAACAAAATAGTCCCTTGCCTGATTTTGCAAAACCCTAGACCTCGAGACCGAAGAAGCGGCAAGGGGTTTTTCTTCTCCTCTTTCGCAAAAAGTTCAAATCTTCTCAGAAGCCATGGGAGGATCTAGAGCTCAATTGAATAAACCTCACAAGTCTCGCTTCTCCACTAAATCTTCTCGTAACCTTCACAAAACTTCCCATAAAGGTTCTTCTCTTTCAATTTCTCTTACCTTTCTGTAATTTTTATTAATTTAATTGGATTCCAAATTGATTTCTTTTTGTGTTTTCGGTGTTTTAGACAAGAGTAGAATTGCAAAATCGGAGCGTAATGTTGCTAAGGGAGCACGAGCTGCTCGGCTTCAGCGTAATAAGATGGTAATTTTGATATTTTTAACTCTCTTGAATTTATGAAAATTGTTTTGATTTTTTTAAAATTTTAATTTGGTATTTGTAGCTGCGAGAGCAGAAAAAGGCGGCACTGTTGAAAGAAAAAAGGGCTTCCAGTTCATCCAAAAGCGCTCCTCTTGTAATAGTGAGTATCTTCGTCAGCAAGCTTCTTTGTTTGATTTAGTTATTTGTTTAGGGTTTATGGATGCTAATAAATTTTCGTTTTTTCTTGTTTTGATTTGGGTAGGTTCTCTTTGGTCTTTCTGAATCTGTGAATGTGGATTCGCTTGCGGAAGATCTTCTGAGAGTGTTGTCTAATGAGGGTAATGGGGATGTTTCTTCAACAGTTGCTTCTTCTGAATATAAAATGAGGATTTCAGTAAGTTCTGAATTTTTTCTATATGAACTTAGTTTAATGTTAATCTTGTCACATTCTGAAATAATTAGGCAACTAATTGAGTATGGATATTTGTGGTATTGGTTGATGTTTTGTGCTTTTAGGTATTGAAAGCACCTCATGGGGATTTGTTGTCCTGTATGGAAATGGCCAAGGTATAAATATTTTGGCAATTGTCTTCTTTTTTTTTTTTAATTCACAAATTTTGTGGATTTGTGGTGCTTTTTATCTTTTACCTTTTTAATTGGTCTAAATTGTAGGTTGCTGATCTAATTGCTTTTGTGGCATCAACTAACTCATTATATGAAGAAAACGCCTCTGATTTCGGTTATATTGATTCATTTGGAAGCCAATGTCTATCTGTGTTTAGGCAACTTGGCCTGCCAAACACTGTTGTATTCATTCGTGTGAGTTCTTAATTGATGTGCTTTATTTCCATGTGCATGACAATTTTTTAGTAAGGAACGATTAGACTGGAGTGTTGCTCAATCTGAAGTGGAAAAGGTTTTTCTTTTCTTTGTCTTAGGATCTACCAAGTGATCTGAAAGGGAAAAATGAATTAAAGAAGATGTCTATTTCTAACCTTGCTGGTGAGTTTCCTGAAGATTGCAAGTTCTATCCAGCAGATACAAAAGATGAGTTGCACAAGGTAATGTACAAGTACTATTTTACTGTCCCATTCTATTCTAAATTGATGCTTCGATTATTTCTATAAATGAAATAGCTTTTCATATGGCTCCATTTTATGTCCATCACAGTTTCTTTGGCTATTCAAGGAGCAAAGGCTCACAGTTCCTCACTGGAGAAACCAACGGCCATACCTGATGTCCCAGAAGGTGCATTTTCAATTTCCTCTCTCTCTCTCTCTCTCTATCTCTGATTAGTTTTAGGAAAGTCTAGATATCAGTACCACTCATTGGAAACAATTTGACTTAGCAAACCGTTTTACCAACCAGTTGGGACTGGTGTCTGAATCCTCTCCTCATTCCACTCTATCCAGGCCTTGTTCTCTACCACTAGGAGACAAGTGGGGAAAGATTATGAGAACATTTGGCTATGTTCTTTGTGGAGCATTAAACTTAAAGGAAAAGTGAATATGAAGGAACATATGAGAAAATGACTCCTTTCTTTTGGTTTTTCTGATTCTTAAGACAATATATGAACAAGCACTCAAATGGGTGGTAGCTAGTTCCCTTTACTCCCTCATTCTATTTTCACATGAATCTCCACAGTGCTGTGTTTCGTGCTACACCTTGTAACTGGTTGTTTTCATACTTCATATATGGATGCATTGTAGGTGGATGTGGTAGCAGATGATTCGAACTCAGGAAGATGCACCCTTCTTCTTACTGGTTATCTACGTGCTCACAGCCTCTCAGTTAATCAGCTGGTAAGAAATCCAGCCTTCTTTCTGCTGCTGGAGAATTTGTTGTTAGCTTTCCTCTGGTGGGCTGATCTGCTACTGAATCTTATTTTCTTCACCATCAGGTTCATGTTTCTGGTGCGGGGGATTTCCAGCTACAGAAAATTGAAATTCTGAAGGATCCATATCCGTTGAAGTTAAGGAAAGAACCAGATGCGATGGATTCAGATGATGTGTTTGATGTAGAGGTATTGGCTATTACATTCTAATGAAGGATAAATAATGAAAGATCATGACTTAATTTATCCATCACTGAGCTTAATTCTTTTCTTTTACCCTCACCTTCTCCTTCTGGAAATCATTGTGCATTGAAGGTGTCATTAAATTTTTTCTCCTTTTTTATGGGGTTGGGTACAGAATTAATGTGTTTGAGGAACGACACATTTTTTATATTCCAAACCTGTTTTTGATACTCTCTAACTATCTATTGACTGCTTTACCTATGCAATTAAGCTTCCCATCTATTTTTCTTTATCAATCCAGGTAGTTCGTTCTGTGGATCCTGATTCTTTGAGACAGGAGCCATTGGTTTTTGAAAATGATCTGGATCCTCTTGCTGGTGAACAGGTAATTTGAACAAGCATCAGAATCTCTTGCTGTTAATCATTTAGTACAATCAATGAGACTTGTTTGGAAACAGTTAGTGTTCTTGTAATTGTGGGGCCATGATTTCACCTCTGACCTGTTATTATTTGTCTATTTGAAGTTTTATCAACATAATATAGCACACCAGCTTTAATACTGTCATTTCTGTGGGGAAACAATTGATTTTCTATAAAAGACGGAACTATTTTTTGATGATCTTCTCTTTCAGACCTGGCCAACAGAAGCTGAAATGGCTGAGGCTGATAGAAATCAGAAACAAAAGAGGCAAAAGAAGAGGATTCTTCCTCGAGGTACTTCAGAGTACCAGGTCTGTGCATGTCTTATCGATTTCTAAATAGCCCAATTTACTGTATCTTCTTCTAAATAAACTGAGTTCAGTTTTCAATCCTTCTTTGATGGTATCAAATTCCCTGAATTGCTTGCAGGCTGCTTGGATTGTGGATGATACAGACGATGAGGGTTCAGATAGTGGCAGTGATGCTGATGATGGGATGGTATTGGATGAAACAGAAGGCTATTTTCGGGGTCCCAAGGAAATCAATAACTCAGATGTTGATGAAGATTATCAAGCTTCTCTGGATGATAGGGACGCCAATGAAGAAACTGATGCTGATTCAGTGATGATGGTGGTTTTCAAACTGTGACATATAGTTTAACTAGTTACTTATATGTGCTTGGAGATTTGGAGATTAAACTCCTTTCTTGCAATGCAGGAAGATGAAAACTTAACTAGGGAACAGATAAAGGAAGAGATTAAAAAAATCAAAGCAGCACATGCAGAAGATGAGGGTACCTTCTGTTCCCCTGACCATAAAAAGACGAAGTTGTTTTTTTTTAGTTGATGTTTCTTTGCTGATGTTTTGTTTTGTTTTATTTTATTCATTTATGTATTTATTTTTTTGTGTTTCAGAATTTCCAGATGAAGTGGATACTCCATTGGACATACCTGCTAGAAAACGTTTTGCCAAATATAGAGGTCTCAAGTCTTTTAGGACCTCTTCATGGGACCCAAAGGTAATGTGACCATGATCTTGTGATTGCATATTGTCTTCTCTTAGACTTGGGCACATCACTAAAGTTGTTTTCTGAATTTCAGGAGTCTCTACCTCCAGAATATGCCAGAATTTTTGCATTTGATAATTTTGCAAAAACACAAAAACATGTCTTTGCAAAATTCTTAGATATGGAGCAAGAGAACAGGGATGAGTGTGTACTATCAGGCCAATACGTAAGGCTTCATATTAAGGATGTACCTATTCCTGTTGCTTCTAAGCTATGTCTGCTTGCAAAGACAGCACCAGTAATAGCTTCTGGCCTTTTTCAGCATGAATCGAAGATGTCTGTTCTTCATTTTAGGTATGTTGAATAAAGCATTTTGTTGATTTTTTGCTGCTATTTTCAGTTTTCAGTTCTTCAGTAATCCTCTACATTACTTTCTCTCGCAATATGAGCCTTTCAATGTTTTTCAGTGTTAAGAAGCATGATACCTATGATGCTCCTATCAAAGCCAAAGAAGAATTAATATTTCATGTTGGTTTTCGGCAATTTGTTGCTAGGTGATGTTATTAGCCACAAGTCTTTCAATGTTGCCCTTTTGTGTGCCTTGATGTGTGCCTTCTGTGATTTAACACTCTCTCTTTACTTTTCAGGCCTATATTTTCCACTGATGATATGAATTCTGACAAGCACAAGATGGAGAGGTTCCTTCATGCTGGGCGTTTCTCTGTTGCATCAATATATGCTCCGATTTCGTTTCCTCCTCTTCCATTGATAGTCTTGAAGAGTACAGAAGGAAATGCTGCCCCTGTCATTGCTGCTTTTGGTTCCTTGAGAAGCATTGACCCAGACAGGATAACCCTGAAGAAGATTGTATTAACTGGGTATGAATTTCTTGACCTTCAGCTTACTCTGGAATAATCTTTAGAAACCTCTTCCATCTCCCTGTTCTCCTCATCCCTGCTTCTGTTGCTTACACCAAGTGCAGAACGAATAATAGTTGATGTTTTCTGTGAACCATTTCCCATCTCCCCAAATGGATTTTCTCATTTTATTGAAATGCCTTTATATTCTTGATGCAGTTACCCTCAACGAGTATCAAAATTGAAAGCCTCTGTAAGATACATGTTTCATAGCCCAGAGGATGTAAGATGGTTTAAGGTGAGAGAATATCTATAGCAGATGCTTTTTCTTCTTATTACTTTTGGATGGTTGAATTGAGAAAAAATTGTTTCCCTTTAATCATAATAAAAATTTGTCACTGGTGCTTACAGCCTGTGGAAGTGTATACGAAATGCGGTCGCCATGGTCGAATTAAGGAACCTCTTGGCACACATGGTATTTTTTTTTTTTTTTTTCCCTAGCTAGCCTAATCTTTTATGGGATCGGATTCCATTTTCATCCATGCAGGATTCCAACGTTAAGTTTTCTTATGGATCACATATCTTATGGTGCATCGGATGATTTAAATGATGCGTATATGTGGTATCTTTTACGAGTTTGATGGTAACTATTGTGATTTATGCTCAGGGGCTATGAAGTGCACTTTCAACGGAGTCCTTCAGCAGCACGACACTGTTTGCATGAGCTTGTTCAAACGTGCATATCCCAAGTGGCCAGAACACAGATTCCCGATTCTTGATACTTGATCATGCAGTAGCTGTTTCTCCATCATACATTGTTTCTCGTAGAAACAATGACAGCCATGGTTGGTCGTGGGAATGAAGCTCTGGTTCAGATTGTTGATTCGTTTTCTTGATTTCCGGGAAGCTACAAAAGCAGTTGAGTCACATGGATCCACTGCACCTTCTTCCCCTTTGTATTTGTTTTGCCCTTTAATTTATCATTTTATTTTATTTTTCTTCAAGTGGCAGTGGAAATCATAGTTTTGCTCATATGTAGGTGCTAGTTAGTGTGATGAAAAAAAGGTTAGAAGAATATAGGTAAAACAAGCTTGTGTTCACTTGATTTATAAATTTATGCAAGAGTTCGCCGATTAAAAACGGCATTTGCGGATATGAACATCATGTTTATGAAACATCTTATTGCATTCCCTCCATCTTTGTTCCATTAATCCTCCACCTAGCGAAGCTGCATTTCTTTTTGTTTAATGGCATAATTTACTCCTTTACCGGATTGTGAGAAAATAGAGTTTATATTATTAATTTAAGTTATTTGATTCAAAGTGTAATTTTTTTTGGCAAATTTGTATTGATCCTTAATTAAAATTTTTAAAAGCATGTTGTTTTAGTTTGTTTATTTATTTTGAGAATTAAAATTATTTTTTTAAAATATAAAAATTTGCATTTTTGTTTAATAGATACATCTATTATACATCATTAATTATCTAACCATAAAAATTCATCTAAGATTCTTTAAAGCTAATTATTATTGAATTTTTTTAAATTGATTTTAAGTAAAAAAAAAAAACTGAATAACAGTTGAAAACAGAAGGCATCAGGAAAAAAATTGTTTCAGAAAGAGTAAATTATGCCATTAAAAAATGATATTGAAAATATTGAGAATGATTCTGCTGCCATCTTATTTCATTCAACTTGCTGAAAAAATGACTGCATCTGAAGAGCTTCTTTGGGATTGTATGACCAATTATTTTAATCATAAATCGGACTACATAAATTTAACTCAAAACTCTGTTTTGTAAAAAGTATTTGATCAAAAGATCGTCAATAATTTTAGAAAGCCAATCCCCAGTGGCATGGGAAAACAATCTGGCTGTTTCAACAGTTCTCTCTTGTATTGAGGCTGTTTCATGACCAATCCAGTATGAAGATTACTACTCTCCTGCTGTGTTAACATATGTCACTAGCACACTCAGGAAACTGATTAAACATTTTCTCCAGGAGGTAACTCTGCAAGCTTTGGAGGTTGCCCAAGTACTCGTTCCATGTCAAAACGAACTTCAATGTTGCGAAGGCTGTACCCGACCACCATGAGCCAATAAAGCAGCTTGGCAAGCTCCGGTGCACTAGTCTCTGTTACTGATGTCTGCAATCAGAATCAAAGTCGAGAAAGGCATCTCTCTTAAGTTTGCTACAGAAAAATCAGATGATTATTCAAGAAATCCACTAACATTAGTATTAGCTGCATCTGAAAATTAATTCCTTTCATCAGCTTTGTGTTGAAATGTTCAATATACTAACTTGCTCAAAAGATATCCAAGTTTGGTAGTGGATTTGTACGCAAATTATTAATTTGGAAGATGAATACCACCTCAATCACATAAACCATTTCTTTGCCACAGGTTGAAGAAAAGTTCATTGGATGGAACCTTTACCACTCTACTTACCCAAACTATCTTTATTTGAAAAAGTTTTAGTAGTGTGAATCAGATCCGTGGCAGTAAGTCAAGAAATGTGATATGGTTCTTAGGCAAACCTTCATTTGGTCGGGACCTGAAACAGCCAGAAGACGCTTGATAAATGTGTTCATAGCAAGAACAACATCCTCTCCAGCACTACTCGTCAAATCCTGCAAAATCATAAACATGCAATTTGAAGTTAAAACTTGGAAATGGAGTCAACTTTGCACACAGCCTGGCAATTTTAAAGTGGGAAACAAGGAGGTTGCTGGAGTATGTTTTGCTATACACATCTATTCTTTGTTATTCAGATTTAGGAAGAAAATAACATTCCAAACGAACAAATTTTGATCCTTCTGAAAATGAAAAGCCAAAAACAAGTGCTCTTTCAGATGTCATTCAAAATAACGGGCACTGGTATGGAAGAATGATGAACTAGCTTAGGTGCATCTCACCAAGCATAAACCTCAAAGTAACTGTTATCTGCATTAAACGATAGAGGCACCCAGCCAAGATATAGAAAAGAGCGATAACTGTACCTTCAGATTCTGGGGCTCAAGAGACTTGAGATATTCCAATAATTCATTCTGTCCATTTGCAGCTTTTCTGCCAAATTGACTATTTAGCTCCTCGATCTCTGCCTCAAGTAACTCTATATATTTTTTAGCATCAATTTTTTCAGGACCAGAGATATTATTCCACCTAATAACCTCACCAGACACATTCTTCTGTGTACCAGGTGCATAATCTGGCTCATCCTGAAGAGTCACAACATCCACTTATATACTGGAAAAGTAATGATAATTTTTTTTTGTTAAAACGAAGATAAGTTATGCGTCGTTTAAGATGAAGATAATATTAAAATTTAGACCCATTAAACCTCTTGCAATAAATCATATCTTTACAATTCAACAATCCAATTACCTTCTTTTCTTTTTGTGCATCAGGAAGTGCAACCTGCTCCAAACTTTGTTGCAACTCCAACCGGTATTGTGCATTCTTGAACATATAACCCGTCATCATAAGGCTATACATGAGCTGTGCAAGATTTTCAGCAACCTGAAACAAAAAACCCAAACTGATCTTTCTCAATAACAAAATGCCGGCAGTTTTCAACACTAACCCTTGCATTTACAAATGAGCAATTCCACTCAAAAGCAATATACTTACAGTTGTAACTGTTACTGCGAAAAACTGCGGAGGCAATGTCCCGATCATATTAGTCACTGTCTGTCTCATAGCATCAACTACCTAAACAAAAAATGTGATGGATGCTTCATATCCATATTTCCACTAAGAATAATAAACCCTCCTTCTAAATTTATCAAGTAACGCTTGAGCAAATCAAATGAAGCCAAGATTATCTAAAAGAAAGCAAAACCTGCTGTGGTGCTCGTTTTACGAAAAGCTCCATAAACTCCGGCTGAACATTTTTGACATATTCCAATAGAATTTCCCTCCTGGTCTTTGGCTGCTGATTTCAAAAAACAAAACCCAAAATCCCAATTCAATCAATCTCCACTATAAACTAAAAGAAATCACAAGAAAGTTCATTGTAAATGATTCATAGAAGCACTGTATGAGATGAAAACATTACCATAGTGCCATTCGGGGGCTTGGCATCACCAGGATTATTATTGGAAGAAGAGTCATTCTTGGAAGAATCGTAAGATTTAACTCTAAAGCCTAACCTCCCTTTATTACAGCAGTTCCCCTTGTTTCTTGGAAAACTAACGGAAGAACATAGTCGAGGTCGAGTCGAGACAAGAACTGTCGAACTGCTCGAAGAAGAAGAAGATAATTTAGATACAACGAAGGAGCCCTTCACAGTCAAAGAATCCATGGCCAACTCGGTCACTCAAACTCAGTCTCTTGTTTACTGAAATGGGCTGGGCCTAACGTGGTTTTTACAGTTTTGCCATTGACGGAGGGAGTGTGTAAAAGAGTGGAGGAGAGTGTTTTCTTTCTGGTGCGTGAGTTCTCAGAGATGAGGGTTTGTTCTGCGGGAGAAGGAGAGAGCGGTTGCACCATAGAAAATGTGGGATGGTCTGTAGGGGATTGGCTTGGCGGAGGATCGAATGGTTGAAATTGTTTCTAGTGTTTCGTCTATGCTGTTTTTGGCCGTTGATTTGAGGACCATTATGACTTGAGTGGCTGTAGGAGCAGTTGGATCAACGAATCAAGGCAGTTTTGTGGATGATAAATGAACCGAAGGCCCATAATCTCATGTTTGTTTATTTATTTTTTTAGAAAACTCGTGTTTATTTAATTACTTTTATTTTTTAATTTTTTTTTCAATAGATAAATTACTTCTTGTCTTTAACGATGCCACAATTTTCTTCACGTGTATATATTATATTAAGAAAGAGTGATTTTGGCATCACCAATCTTGCTTGAAATAGGAAAATGCCTGAAATTATGATAAAAATTATAGTGTGGAGCTATAGTTCATTTTGTTTTTTTTTTGTTTTTTATTATATCAATAACAAAAGTTAACATTATATGCTTGTTTGGAATGTGATCGAATGATTCGTTTTGGTGGTAGTTTTAGGGTTGTTATTGGCTTATCAAGCCAATTATAAGCAATAATCTTCTTATTCTTACGTTTTTTTCTATTTTTTTTTTAGATAGATGGTAAAAGTAGAAGAGAATGGTTAACATACTGTTCACTTTGAAAGAACCAAACTTCCACCAGTAACATAAATTACTCAGGATAAAACAACGGTGTTTTTTTTATTATCACTAAGACTTTTTATATACAAGATTTTAAATAATTATATTTTAGTATCGTTTGATTATCGAAATAAAAAATTCAAAATAAAAATACAAAAATCAAAATAACAATTAAAAAAATATTTACATTTATAAATAGTGTTTGAAATATTAATAAACAAATTAAAATAAAATTTAACTTTTTTAATATGAATAAAAATAATAATTTTATTTATTGTGATGATAGAAAATATAATGAAGGTGGTTGTGACAATGATATGGAGTGTCGGGATGATGAAAAGAAAGTAATAGTAATAATAGTATATTAATAATAATAATATATTTTTAAAAAATTGATACTATCATCATATGATGTGAGAGTAAAAAAAAGTGGTAGTGGTATAATAAAAACGATGATAATGATAATGTGAAGAAAAAATAGTGTTAGAATAATAATAATGATAATTTTTTTATTACCACTTGTCAATAGAGATGGTGATGGTAATTGTGGCGGTGATAGAAATAATTAACACACAAAAAATAAAAAATAATATATTATTATTTTAAAAAATTATTTTTATCTTTTTATTTTTATTCTCATCCTTTATGTGGAAATAAAACTATATGTAATTTTTATTCTTAGTCCCACTCTTTATTTCTGTTCTCATTTTATTTTTTTCCATTAAACAATTATATGGCGGGAATAACACTTTAATTCTTATTTTCACTATTCTATTTTTAGTAAAAAAAACAACACCTAAAGAAATTTTAAAAACTAAAATACTCATTAATCTAAAACATAGACATATTATCATTCAACTGCACCAACCCAGCTGCAAATAGGCTTTTAGGTCATATACGTCACAGACATCCTTAACACAAAACATTTCTAGAATAATATCTTTACATACTATCTATTAACACTCTATGAAACCAATAAAATTTGATTTGATATTTACTTTGATTTTTTTTTACACCCATCCAAAGGCAAATTAAATGCTCATGATTTTGGCTTTGAATGAGTTCATTCCCTACAAGCTAATCCTGAGAATTTTGCACGTCAAAGAAAAGGCACTGAACTTATCACCATTCACCGATCTGGAGAACGGAAATAAAATTTTAAAAAGTGAGAAAATGTTAAATTATTTACGTAAATGGTCATCCAAGACAGTTCGCCCGGCTGGTCTAAGGCGCCTGATTTAGGCCCTGATCCGAAAGGGCGTGGGTTCGAATCCCACGATTGTCAGGTTTTCGCAAAATGCGAGTTTAAATAAAAAGTCAACGCACTAATAGCTAATTTTCCTTGGTAAGGACGTCGTAAATGCAGTGTGTTTGATACTTTAAATAATACTTCCCTAACAAATGAACTCGACAAGTGGGCCCTACCGTGCTCTCCGCAAAAACTTTGTGTACTTTAAAGTTGTTTCTTTCATCATAAACCCGAAAATTATTTCCATAGCTTTGCGCGGCGTTCGTCTTCTTCTTCTTCCCGTTCTGATTTAATCGAATAGAACTCTTAATTGTCAAGCCTGGTAAGCTCTGTACTATTTCTTCTGCTTAATTTCTCTCTCTGTATATTATTATTATCTATAAACAAAGAATTTGTTAAAAATAATCTTTCTTTTTCTAATTAATCCAATTTCCATCTGCAGGGTCAAAAAATGGTTAGACCAAGTGATCCATTTTGGATTCATGTTGAGGAGTTGGATGATGGTCATTTGCGGTGTGAATTTTGTGGGGATAGATTCGCGGCTGGAATTTCGATTTCAAGGGTCAAATATCATTTGGCAGGTGTTGAAGGACGTGGTATCAAAATCTGCGCTCAAGTACCAAGAGATGTTCAGGAATAAGCCTTTCAAGCTATTCAGGAAAAACCTAAAAGCAGTAACGAGGTTAGTAATATTGAGAAATTTTATAATATATAAGGAGTAACTAGTGATATGTACGGTAGTTATTCTTCGAACTTATTTTGAAGAGAGAGATAGACACACAAAAGAGAAAAAAACATAAAAGAGAGAAAATAAAAAAATTTGAAGCAGACGTGAAAATCTTCTTATCACTTTTGGTGAAGTATATATGTAATTTTTCTCTTTTTATGTATCTATCTTTCTCGTCAAAGTAAATACGAAGAATAACTACTCGTATATGTCATTAGTTACTTCCTCGTGTATTATAAAATTTTCCTAGTAATATTGTCTCAACTTCTTCTGGGAACCAAATGATGCGGTTATTGAAGAAAGAGGGGAAGCATGTTCGTTTGAACTGCCCAAACCTTTTCCACTGATTAATCAGGATCAGGAAAGGATGATTAGAAAACGTGAAAGTGAGAGAAGGTACAGAGAGATCGCAAATAAAGAAAACAAACTTAAAGTTGAAAATGAGGAATTACGCCGGAAGAACTTTGTATTGGCAGAACAACGTGATTTTCTAAATAAGAAAATGCTCGAGGACAAGTTGGAACTGGAAAAACTTAAACGTTTCTTACGACAACGAAAAGATTTCAGTCCTGAGTTGCTTGGGAACGTCTCCCATGAGACTGCAGGAGATGTATTGCAAGAATCAGATCCAGTGTGTCAAGCACATGAAAGAAATCAGGATCCGATCTGTTCTCGATCAGCGGTGGATGATGTCTTAATGAATGAGGCAGAGAACTTTGGTAGAGAATTTGTGCAGCCTGTAGTGAGAGGGAGCTGTTGGACCATGGGAAATATCCGGTCTTGGTTGATGGAAGATGCGGGGTGGTCTGTAGGGGATTGGCATTGTGGACGATCGGATGGTTGATTTTGTTTCAAGTGTTTTGTCTATTCTGTTTTTGGCCATTGATTTGAGGAGGAGCAGTTGGATCAACGAATCAGGGCCCTTGTTGTGGATAATAAATAAACCGAAGGCCCATAATATCATGTTTATTTTATTTTATTTTTAGAAAACTCGTGTTTATTTAATTACTTTTATTTACAAAATTTCAGTCCATAGATAAATTACTTCTTCTCTTTGACGATGCCACAATTTTCTTCACGTGTATATATCATATTAGGAAAGAGTGATTTTGGCATCACCAATCTTGCTTAAAATAGGAAAATGCCTGAAATTATGATCAAAATTATTGTGTGGAGCCATAGTTCATTTTGTTTATTTATTTATTATATCAATAACAAAAGTAAATATTATATGCTTGTTTGGAATGTGATTTAGTGACTCGTTTAGGTGGCAGCTTTGGAGTTGTGATTGGCTTATCAAAACAATATTCTGCTATGATTTTCATATTTTTCTATTTTATTTCATAGATTAGTACGAGTAGAAAAGAATTAATTGTTCAACGTTCACTTTTGAGATGAATTAATCCTCCACTGTTAATATAAAATTACTTAGGTTTTTGGATAAAACAAATGATGGTTTTTGGTTCCTATTATTAAGATTTGTTATATACAAGACTTTGTAATTATACAAAAAAATCAAAAGACATATTTGAATTATTTAACTGCACTAATCGAACTAATAGACAGACTTTTAGATCACCACACATGAAAATCCTTAACACAAAACATTTCTACACTAATTGATATAGTAATATTTTATCTTTCTACTATGCTATACATATTATCTATTGATACTCTATGAAGCCAATAAAATGTAATTTGATATTTACTTTGATTTTTTTTTTTATACGCATACAAAGGCAAGTTAAATGCTCATGATGTTGCCTTTACGAGTTTATTCCCTACAAGCTAATCCTGAGAATTTTCCATGTCAAAGAAAAGGCACTAAACTCATCACCGATCAGGAGAATGGAAATAAAATTTTTAATTTCTGCGAACAATTAGGTTAAGTAAGCATTTAATTATTTATAAACGCAAATGATCAGTTTGGCCGAGTGGCCTAAGGCGCCACACTGAGGCTCTAGTCCGAGAGGGTGTGGGTTCAAATCCCAAAACATGTTAGGTTTGTTATACTAACGTTTGTCATATATTTTTACGTTAATTAATATTGGATATCATGGTTTAGTTATTAAAAAAAGAACATTCAAGACAGTTTGGCCGAGTGGTCTAAGGCGCCAGATTTAGGCTCTGGTCCCACAGCTGTCAGTTTTTCGGTTCTTACATTTTTCAATTTTGATGTTAAAATAAAGCTCATTCTGCATTATAAATCTCATCCCATTGCAGCTCGTAAGCGCGACAAGTTTGACTTTGGGCCTTTAGATTCATTGAAACTTTTAGCATCTTTGGCAGTCCAATAAGCTTATGGAACCTTGCTAGACTATAGTTGAGCAGGCAAGAGGCAAGCATCTCTGCATGCTAATCCAGATCGTGAAGTAAGTACTTCCAGAAATAGTGGGCTTGATGTCCATAGTTCTCCATAATCATGAAATGGAGAGTCTATCCTGTCCTATTCCATCAATGTTTTTCCATTATCATTACAAACAAGCCTGTGGTGCAATTACTTGCCACCCTTATTTCTCTGTTACTAGTAGTGCATGGCAAAATCAGTCCAGCCAACAGAGTTCACCACTAGTAGTGAATGTCAGGGCACGGAGAGAGTACATTTCGCGAACAGGGAACAAAGCATTACGTGCTTGCGATCCTAAGTAATCAAAGTTGCTAAGTAAAAAAAAAGGCAAAGGAATAACTATAGATCCTTTTTTTTCTTCGTTCTTTTAATATTTCTAACTGTCATTTACCGCATCATGCTCTCAAAACAAAGAAAAAGAAGCAGAATTCTTTTTTCTTCAGTTTTTATGGCTGAATATCTGTTCCTGCCATTTCCTTATAGTGAACAGGTACAGCAGCTGGAAATAACATAACAACATCGTTTCAAAAAAAATATTAATACAGCATAGTAATTAATATTTTTTTAAAACTGGGTGAAAAATCAAAAGAGAGAGCATTTGTTAATTTATGGACCAGTTAAAAGGCCCAAACATACCCAATAGGCTATAGACATCATAAAATTCAATTCGATATAAAAGAAATGATAACAATGATAGAATTGGAAAGAAAAATGATGAAGAAATTATTTCACTATAATATAAAGTGAATACAAGAGATAACAACTCTAAAAAATCTCTCAATCTCTACAAAATACTTGTACATAAACTAATGAACAATCAATCCTATTTATAGATTTCAAAATCAAGAAGAGAATTTGAAAGGATTGCGAACCATTAAAAGATACATAAATAATTGAATAAATTACATCGCCCTTACAATTTCTCATATTAAATAGTGAATTAAATCATATGAATATTGGAGAATATGAAATAGACATTCATTATTTCATAATACTCCTCATTGAATGTTTATCATATAAGAAACATGCTTCGTTAAAACCTTACTAAGGAAAAACCCAACGGTAAAAAAAATCTTAGTGAAAGAAAAAGAGTAGAATATCCTTTGTACACATTAATCTCAATGTTAGCCTTTGGCCTCTCCTATTGAAAACATTATTTGAGATCTTTAAGATGATATATTTTAATCTTGTAAATCATTTTCTCAAAAGTTATAGTAGGTAATGTCTTAGTGAACAAATTTGATTGATTGTCACTTGATCGAACTCTTCCTTTAATTGAATTATGCAAGCGAGTATTATCTTCATATGATATTGTTGGAGCATCTTTTGTTGGTAGATAAATTACAAATCTCTCGGACATGATAGATCATTGTTCTTAGCCAAATAAAATTTTTACTTGCCTCATGAGTTGGTATTTACGCATTGTTTGAATATTTAACGGATATAGTTTGCTTTATAAAACGTTATGATATAGTCTGTATCACCAAGTGTAAATACATAACCCGTTTGTGATAGAGTTTTGTATAGATCAAATAAATAACCTACATCTACATAACTAATTAAATCTGATTTTGATTTATTTGAGTAAAAGAAATACTATATCAAATTTCTCTCAAAGATAACGTAGGAAATGTTTAATTCTATTCCAATCTTCATATTGGATTAGAACTATGACTTGCCAATAAACTTATAGAAAAGACTATATCGAGTCAAGTATTATTAGCAAGATATATCAATACACCAGAGTGACGAGTAAGATACGGTACTTCGAACCAAGTAGTTATTTGTTATCTTCTTGAGATCGAAGAGGGTCTTTTTAGATATCAAATGAATGAACTACCATTAAGCTAGTCGATGGATGATCTTTATATAGAATCTTTTCTATATGAATTGATCGATAAATAAAAATCTTGTTCTTTAAGTGCTCGAACTGCAGGTTGAGGTAAAAGTTTGTTTTTTCAAGGTATTTTATATCAAATTCTCTTTTTAGATAACTTATGGCATTTGGAATTTTTTCGGGAGTTTCAATAATATTTAAATCATCAACATACATAGAACTATCACAAACTCCTTTTCGAATTTCTTTATAAAAATACATGAATAAATATGGTTATTTTTACAATCTTCTTTGAATAAATATTTATTGAAATAATTATACTACGTGCACACGAGTTAGTAATAAAAAGTAGATATCGAAATTAAAAAAATAAATATAAAAACTATAGCATAAATTGAATTTCTAAAAACTAATACTAAAATAATTATGATAGAGATCTCTAAAGTTTAATTGAATTAATTTCTTGAGAATATTTATTACATGCTTCATACATCTTAAATCCTTTTAAGACTTTCATATAAATATCATTTCAAATGAACAAATAAATTATGATCACATTTATTAAATACATCCATATGAATTTTTTCATATATTTTGTCGAGCTAATGAGACAATAAAATATAATTGCATCTATTATAGGAGAATATGTCTCCTCATAGTCAATGTCATTTTTTTACAAAAACTCTTATGTTAAAATTCTTGCTTTATATCTTATAATCTCATCTTTATTATTTTGTTTTTGCATAAATACACATTTGTATCTCACTAGCTTGACATCTTCAAGTGTTTTAACTATGGGTTCAAAAAACTATTCATTTATAAAAGAACATAATTCTACATGGATTGCTCTTTTCATTTATGCCAATATCTTTATGTCAATATCTTCAATAAATTTGGGCTCGGGATCCTTATTTTCATTTAAGATATCAATTGAAACATTATATGCAAAAATCTTATCAATAAATATTTCCTTTTTATCCTATTTTCTCCTTGTATTGACATAATTTATCAAGATCTCTTGATTTTTCTCAAGCATTTGGACTTCTTCTAAAAGCCTATTATCATATTTATCTTGGATTGTTTTATGAATATTTGCATGTTTTATATTTTCAGCTTGCTATTTTTTATTTTTTTGGATTTTTATCTTTATAACTGATTGGTCTTCTACGCTTTAGGCATGCTTTAGATTCATTTGTTATAACATCAATAGATTATCCTTCTAGGACATTAATACTAATAGGAGCATTCTCGGTTGAGACATGCATTTAAGTTACTCGTTTAGAATTTGAGAATGCATTTAGCGGTTGGTTTACAATACCTTGTAAATGAATTATCTTTTGAACTTCTAATTCACATTATTTTATATGAAAATCAATATGATATAAGATAGAGCACTCCATGTAATCTCTTTTTTTAACATTTCCAATGGCTTATTTTGTTTATTCTCTCTCCTTAATGTTGAAAAAACTATTTCATGAAAATGACGAGTCAATAAATCGAGTCTGTAAAAATATCTCTTATTCATGATTTAAGATATTTAATTATTGAAAAGGATTCAAATTCAAGATATATTTTCAATCTCCTTTAAGTGCTCATTTTAGTTCATTATGGAGGAGCACTATGGATATATACTTGCAATGCTAAAAATATTCTTAAAGAATAAATATTTGGCTCATGACCATAAACCAATTAACGGAAAGAGAATTTATAATAACTTATGAGTCCGATGTGAATAAGTGTTGTTGTATGAAAGATTGTATGTCCCCAAACATAAACATGAAGTTTTATTTTAAATAATAGTTTAGCTATCAATTGGAGCCTTTTGATAAATAATTTTGCTAAACCTTTTTGAGTATGAACACGAGGAACAAGATATTCAACCTTTATTCTAAAAGTCAATCAATAATAATTTAATGCTTGAGAAATAAATTCACCGAGCATTATCAAAGTGACTCATTTTAATGGCATTATCCGAAAATTATGCTCAAAATCAAATTATTTGCTAGCAATCTCGAAAACATCGGGTTTCAAGTAGATGATAAGTATTTATGCGACCATCTTGTGGATGCATTTATAAAAATCATAAAATATTTAAATAAAATATTATAAATTATCACATTCACTTCGAGAGAATGGAGTAGATCCAATTGGTCGAGATTTATTCTTTTTCATCAATAGCTTTTCATTTTATTTAGTCACAAACAAGTATGAAATTGATTCAAAATATTTCTTAAACTCCTTTTATTGATATACTACTGCAAGAGCATATTCGAAACATGAAAAGTAGATGATATTAACATAGTGTCAAGCACTCATAATCAATAATTCTTGTCTAAAATGTCAAAGGCCACGAAATCAAGTTTTGTGATGGTTGATATCATTAAAATTGTATATTGCAAAGTATAATAATAATATTAGGAAATAAAGAGAAAATATAATAATAAATTTAAATAAAAAACAAACATAATAATAAAATTTGAAATTTTCAAATAATATATATTAGATTATTAGATTCTATTTATTAAATCATTTAAGTTTTTCAAATATATATTTTATGCATCATTAGATTTAAAATACATGATAAATTAGATGCATGCCTCTTACCGATCTAAATAATTTAGATCTTTTGGTAAAGTACTTGTGTAGAAGAAATCCAATGGTTGAAACAATTGATTAAGTCTTTTGGTAGATACATACCTCATAATCTATTGTCTCGATTGGTTAAAGCTTTGTCTCGATAACGTGTTATAAAAAAAATGGTAACAATGATAAAATTAGAGAGAAAAACGATGAAGAAATTATTTTACTATAATATAAAGTGAATACAAGAGATAACAACTCTAAAAAATCTCTCAATCTCTACAAAATAATTATACATAAACTAATGAACAATCAAGCCTATTTATAAGCTTTACGATTAATAAGAAGATTTGAAAGCATTATGAATTATTAAAAGATGCATAAATAACTGAATAAATTAAATCATTATTTCAATTTTTCATATTAAATGATGAATTGAATTATATGAACAGTGAGGAGTATGAAATTGACATTTATTGTTTCATAACAAATTCACCTTAATTAGTTTTTTTTAATAAAAAAAGATTATTTCACTATTTTGACACAATGAGCTAAAATTTGAAAATTGATAAAAAATCTCTTTGAGAATGTCTCTAAACTATAGTAATCCTTTTGAAAGTATTTGCTTTTGTATTGTTTTTATGATTTAATTTATTTCTCGTTCACCCCGTCTATCTTTCCCTCCTCAGTAGCGGCGTCCTTCGTATGGGTTGGAGTAAGACGTTCTAAACACAAAGTTTTTAATACTCTAAATAGTACAGCCCAAACAAATGAACTCCAGTTTAGATAAAACGTCAACCCACTGTTAGCAAAATTTCCCCTTAAAAAACACATCATTCTCTTCTCATACGGGCTGAGTTTAAGTCGCCACTTTGCTAGAATATATTGGCTTTTTGAGGACGTCATAAATGCAGCGTCTTTAATACTTTGAATAATACTTCCCAAACAATTGAACTCGAGAAGTGGGCCCTCCCCTGCTCTCTCCTCTGTAAAGAAGACTTTCGTATTTGAAAACGCCCCGTTTTGGTAAAGTTGTTTCCGTCTTTTCTCCTAAGTTTCTTTCATGCACAATCCCTAGAATTATCTCCATCGTTTTGTGCTGCGTTCGTCTTCTTCTTCCCGTTCTGATTTAATCGAATAGAACTCCTAATTGTCAACCAGGTAAGCTATGTGCTATTTCCTCTGCTTAATTTCTCTCTCTGTATATTATTATCTGTAAACAAAGAAGTTGTTAAAAATAATCTATCTTTTTCTAATTAATCTAATTTCCGATGCAGGGTCAAAAAATGGTTCGACCAAGTGATCCATTTTGGATTCATGCTGAGGAGTTGGATGATGGTCAATTGCGGTGTCAATTTTGTGGGTATAGATTCGCAGCTGGAATTTCGATTTCAAGGTTCAAATCTCATTTGGCAGGTGTTGAAGGACGTGGTATCGAAATCTGCACTCAAGTACCAAGAGATGTTCAGGAAGAAGCCTTTCAAGCTATTCAGGAAAAACCTAAAAGCAGTAACGAGGTTAGTAGTAGTGTCTCAACTTCTCGGAAACCAAATGATGAGGTTAATAAACTATGGACAGTTTCGAATTCTGATAAAGTGCCCAGACTTGGTCCGGTGACTAGTCAGGAAAGGAGGATTAGATTACGTGAACTTGACATGAGGTATAGAGAGATCAAAAAACGAAAAATGAATGATTTAATGGTCAACCAGGTAAGCTATGTGCTATTTCCTCTGCTTAATTTCTCTCTCTGTATATGATTATCTGTAAACAAAGAAGTTGTTAAAAATAATCTATCTTTTTCTAATTAATCTAATTTCCGATGCAGGGTCAAAAAATGGTTAGACCAAGTGATCCATTTTGGATTCATTTTAAGAAGTTGGATGATTGTCAATCGCAGTGTCAATTTAGAGAGATCAAAAAACGAAAAATGAATGATGTTGAAGCACTTAAAGTTGAAACTGAGCAAGTACGCCAGTGGCACTTTATATTGAAACAAAAAATTGAAGTTCTAACTAAGAAAATGCTCGAGGACGAACGTTTCTTAGGGCAACTAAAAGATTTCAGCTCTGATTTGCTTGGGAATTTCCCACATGTGACTATAGAAGATGTATCGCAAGAATCAGATACAGTGGTTCAACCACTTGGAAGAAGTCGGGATCGGATCTGTTCTCAATTAGTGGGGGATGATGTCTTAATGAATGAGGTAGAGAACATTGGTAGAGAATTTGTGCATCCTGTAGTGAGAGGGTGCTCTCGCGATGATCCTCAACATAATGTAGGTGAGACTAGAAGAGATGATTTACCGACAACAACAGAGCTAGTGGGCCAAGCCTTTGAAGGAAATAAGACTGCTTCACCAAAAACAACTGAGGCAGTGAGCCAAGCTTTTGAAGAAAATAAGAAAGCTATCTGGTCTTGGTTGATGGACGATGATGTCCCAAGCATTGGCATTTATGGCATGGGAGGGGTGGGTAAAACCCAATTGGCGCAACATATCTTCAATCAGCTTCATGAGCAAGAAGACCTTACTTGTAAGGTTTATTGGATTACTGTGTCACAAGATTTTAGCTTTTATAGGTTGCAGAATCTTATTGCAAACCGTGCTGGTATAGATCTTTCAAGTGAAGACAACAAGCTGCTCCGAGCTGTCAAACTGTCAAAACGTTTAAAGAATGAACAGAAATGGGTTCTCATTCTAGATGATTTGTGGGACTATTTTGATCCAGAGGAGGCTGGAATTCCTATCCACATGAAGGGTTGTAAATTAATTCTTACAACTCGTTCACTTCAAGTTTGTCGAAGGGTGGGCTGCAAAAAGAAAATCCAAGTGAAGCCTCTGTGTGATGGTGAAGCCTGGACTTTGTTCATGGAAAAACTAGGGCCTGATGTGGCACTTTCTCCAGAAGCCGAACAGATAGCGAAATGTATTGTCAGGGAATGTGGTGGTTTGCCGCTTGGAATTATCACAATGGCTAGAAGCATGTGGGATGTGGATGACATATGTGAGTGGAGGAATGCTTTGGCAGAGTTAAAAGTATCAAAATTTAGGCAAGATGACATGGACATGGAACTATTCCGTGTATTGAGATTTAGCTATACTCACTTAAAAGACAAATCGTTACAACAATGCTTCTTATGCTGTACATTATTTCCTGAAGGCCATCTCATTGAGAGGGAGAAGTTGTTAGCGTTATTGAGCGCTCAAGGAATAGTGAATGGAAAGGATAACTATGATAAGGGTCATGTGATGCTTAATAAACTAGAAAACGTCTGCTTATTGGAAGGTTCTGTAGATAGTAATGGTTTGAAGTATGTCAAGATGCACAAATTGATTAGGGACATGGCCATCCAAATACAGCAGGAGAATTCTCTAGTCTCAGTTAAAGCTAATACATAATAAAAAGGATTACCAGATGCTGAGAAGTCAGACCGAGGATTTAGTGAGAGTTTTATCAGCTAGAAAACTGCAATTAACAGTAAGCCTTCATCCTCATTCATCTTCATCGTTCTGTTACTTCCTCTTTCTATCTGTATCTTAATTCTGAATTTTCCTTACAGTTAAACTTTTAATTACTCTCAATCCCTCTGTAATATCTGAAACATCCCATTATTGATAAATATTCATTTACTTGGTTTTGCTTTTAATGTCAGTTTTGTTTTGCTTTGTTATGATTGATTCATTATGTAGGACAGATTTGAGGTCTCTGTTCTACGAAGGATTTGAGGCGAGCTAGGGTTTATTGTTTGTGAAATTAGGGTAGATTAGGAAGAAATAAGGAAAAATTAGGCTGTGAACTGTAATTCGCATCACTGTAGCAGCAGAATAAGAAAACAAGAAAGAAGAGAAAATAGAAGAACGAGAACACAGAAGAAATCTTGGCACTAAGCCTTCAAAATGACTCTCGAACTCAATTTATTGCGTAACTCAACTCAGCAGAAAAGTAAAATTTAGCATCTCTATCAATAGAGATCGAAATGAGAAGTGATTTGGAGGAAAATTCACTCTACTTTCATCATAAATCACTAGGATATATATATACAAGAGTATTCATAAATTAAATCCCTACACACAGCAATATTCCTTAATTACATCCTACATTACAGCAAATTCCTAAAATAAATCTGACGTCCTTGATCTTAGGAATGATTTCCTAAGATCAATCTGATCTCAATCCCAATAAATCTGGGTTTTTTCCTTCTAATCTTCCAACACTCCCCCTCAAGCTGCTGAATAGATATCTATCATTCCCAGCTTGCTGATAATTGACTCAAATCCTGGTCTAGGCATAGCTTTAGTAAGAACATCAGCTTCTTGAGATCTTGTAGGAATGTATTGGGTGATTTGCAAACTATGACTATCGATGGTGGAATAGGAAGATGGGGGTGGTTGTTTATTTGTGGTAGACGGACTGATGGATGAATAATCCGTTGATGAGGTTGGTGGAATTTCTGCCATTATTCACAGATTGAAGTGTGAAATAGGTTGTTGTTTTAGTCACCAAAGAACGTGCTTTGATACCATGAAATGAGAAGTGATTTGGAGGAAAATTCACTTTGCTTTCATTATAAATCACTAGGATATATATACGAGAGTATTCCTAAATTAAATCCCTACACATAGCAATATTCCTTACATCCTACATTACAGCAGATTTATTTTAGGGAATTCCTAAAATAAATCTGATGTCCCTGGTCTTAGGAATGATTTCCTAAGATCAATCTGATATCAATCCCAATAAATCTCTATTATATTTAATTGTCAAAATTTTGATCGTTAACTGAAATATTTAAAAAAATATTCAAATTATTTTAATTCTTTTTTTTGTTACATTTAAAATTACTTTTTAACATTTAGCGTTTAATACCTGTATTGTATTTGACTGAGACATTTGAGAAATGTTACTTTATTACAATTCCAATAGTCTGGCGGTGAAATATGCCTTTAAACCAATAAAAGGGACTGAAATACTAGTTAGAAAATTTTTTTTCCGTGAAAATCACAAGTATCAACGGCATCTAAGATAGTAAAGAACAAATTACTGGTGATGGAGCAAATGTAATTTGTCTTAAAAACCTTGAGAAATTTCACATTTTTCCTCTACAAGCAAACTGAAAAAACAATAAAAAACATCAATTCAATTCTCCTATGTTTATAGAAAAAATATACCCGTCTTTCATGGCATTGATCAAAAGAATTTGGCAATATTTTGGAGCAAGTTGCAGAGGCCATCGTCAACGGCAGGGGTTTTAATACCGATAGTATTTCCCGTTCCAAAATCAATTACTTGAAGTTCAAGAGTTTGTAGGTGGCGTCAGAAATAAATGACCAAAACGATTGATACTAATTCAAATGGTTAGGGAAGAATTTTCTTCTTTTTTTTTTTTTGTATTCAATCAAAGATATTTCAGTAAAAAAATATATTTATGATCGAAATAATAAATTAAAAACTTAAATATTATTTATTAAAATAATAAATATTATTAGAAATGTAGGCACACGTGAAAAACTCTAATTACTATACAAGTACAAATTGAGTTATTTATCCTTTAGTTTTTATTAAAGTATTTTCTTTTTTATATATATTTTTATTCATATTACAAGATTAAGCTAACCGAAAAATGTTAATATTACCAATGGAATAATCATAGCCTAATGACGTAAAATATCCAAAAGAACTTAATAATAATAAATTGTAAAGAGATTACATAAAAAACATACATAGAGTAGAGTAACAAAATTTACCTAACCCAGTGATTATTTCCTTGTAGCCTTTGCAGGATTTTGGCAACTCCTTGCTTTTTGGGCCCTTGGCACATGCCTTCCAGAATTCCTATACAAGCAATTCGATCTTTATTTTTATTTTTCCCCATGTATAACAATATCATTTCCTTTTTAACAAGTCTAACCGTATCTATCTTAAACTGTCGTGTAATTGGGATTAAATTATAAATTAATTCTTTTAGTTTCCAAAAACGAATTAATTATTTATTGTCTTAAAAATTAAAATTTTAATCATCATTGATCACGTTTAATTTAATTTAATTTTAAAATATGTGTTTTTTCTCATTAATCTTTCCATAATATTTATTTATTTTTTATATTTTTCTATTTTTAAAACTAAAACACAAAATAAATGGATAAAGAACATAAAATGCACCAAAAAAGACTGGATGATTAATTTTGATGAGCTTTGCTAGATAAAAAATATATGTAAATAAAGTAGCATGCACTTAAGCATTCAAGACAGTTTGGCCGAGTGGTCTAAGGCGCCAGATTTAGGCTCTGGTCCGAAAGGGCGTGGGTTCAAATCCCACAGCTGTCAGTATTTTGCTATTTTTTTTCATGCTTTTTTTGACATTAATTAATATGCTCATTCTGTATCAAGAATTTTCTTATTGTAGCTTGGGAAGTATTGACCCAGACAGGATAATCCTGAAGAAGATTGTATTAACTAGGTATGAATTTCTTGACCTTCAGCTTGACACTGCAATGATCTTTGGAAACCTCTTCCGTCTCCCTGTTCTCCTCATCCCTGCTTCTGTTGCAAAACGAGTAATAGTTGATGTTTTCTGCGTACCATTTCCCATCGCCCCAAATGGATATTCTCATTTTATTGAAATGCCTTTATATTCTTGATGCAGTTACCCTCAACGAGTATCAAAATTGAAAGCCTCTGTAAGATACATGTTTCATAGCCCAGAGAATGTAAGATGGTTTAAGGTGAGAGAATATCTATAGCAAACACTTCTTATTATTTTTACTTTTGATTGGTTGAATTGCGAAAAAATTGTTCCCCATTAACCATAATAAGAATTTTTCACTGGTGCTTACAGCCTGTGGAAGTGTAAACGAAATGTGGTTGCCATGGTCATTTTTGTTTAATGGCATAATTTACTCCTTTATTGCGTTGTGAGAAATAAAGTTTATATTATTAGTTTAAGTTACTTGGACTTTAAAGCATATTTTTTTGGCAAATTTGATTCTTTTTGGTTTTATCTTATTTTTTAAAGTATTGATTGTTAATTAAAATGTCTAAAAGTATGGTGTTTTAGTTTATTTATTTAATTTGAGAATTAAAATTAATTTAAAAAATATAAAAAATTACTCTTTTTTTTATATATGCACTCATTATACATCATTAATTATCTAACCATAAAAATTCATCTAAGATTCTTTAAAGCTAATTATTATTAATTTTTTTTAAAATTAATTTTAATTATATATATAAAAAAACTGAATAACAGTTAAAAACACAAGGCATGAGGATAAAATTTGTTTCAGAAAGAGTAAATTATGCCATTAAAAAATGACATTGAAAATATTGAGAATGATTTTGCTGCCATCTTATTTTATTCAACTTGCTGAAAAAATGACAGCTTCTGAAAAGCATCTTTGCGATTGTAAGACCAATTATTTTAATCATAAATCGGACCACATAAATTTAACTCAAAATTTGTTTTGTAACAAGTAATTGATCAAAAGATCGTCAATAATTTTAGACAGCCAATCTCCAGTGGCATGGGAAAACAATCCTGTTGTTTCAACAGTTCTCTCTTGTATTGGGGCTGTTTCATGATCGATATGAAGATTACTGTAACCTCGTAAAAACCCTTATCCGTAACGCGACGTGTATTAAAATAATATATATATATATGTATATAAAGAGTAAGTATAATTATCATTTTATCATGAGAAATTAATGCTTGAAATATGTGATTTATGTTAAATTAAAGTTATTGTGCTTAAGATTAATGGTTTAATTGTTAAAGAAATCAAATATGCAAAATCAGTGTTTTAAGGACTATATTCTTCTCGAGTTTTTGGTGAATTATTTGAGGACTTTAGGGTAATTTTTTGGTCAACCTTAAAGAATAAAAGTTGTTCATCTATGTGTTGACTAGATCTGTATAAAATTTTATAATATTTAGAACTATACATTAAGAGTTATACCAATTATAGTGAGGGTTGTTTTGAAATGCATTCTGCTGGAATTTTGGGAGAAGAATCTACCCAAATCTTGTGAGATTTATTTGATGCTGTTAGATTGATTTTTGAGCAAAACTTAAAGAATAAAAGTTGTTTTTCTATATGTGTACTAGCTCTCTATAAAATTTAATAATTTTTGGATATATATAGAAAGAGTTATGCACATTTTAGTATAGATGGGTTAAGAGGAAACACTCGCTGAAATTTTGGGAGGAAAAGAAATTTCGAATTTTTAAAAATGGAAATTTCCGAATTTTTATGAAAGAAAGTAGTTTTAGTTACTTTAATTAAGTTAATTAATGATTTTAATTAGTCTAAATTTTATATAGACACTTAAGCAAATGCAATAAATGAATTTAATGCCAACTCACCCATTATGGATTCCAAAGCGACCGACTTTCTTCATGACTCACCCATAACCTTTACACCTTATCCCATTAATTTTTAACACTTGTAGCTGAATGAAAGTAAGTATATATATATATATATAGTAAGTGTTAAAATAGGAGAAAAATTTTAGTAACCCGTAGGTACCGGAAATTGAGAGAGAAAAGGCAAGAAAGAAAAGAGAGGAAGAAAAACGCGAGGAGAGAAAGGAAAGGAAAGAAAAAGAGGAAGGAAAAAAGGAAAGAAAAAGAGCTAAAAAAAATATAATCAACCCTAAAAGAGGTAAGTAAGTTTCATTTTTTTTGGCTGATTAATGTCTTAAATTATTTTGTTTAAGTTATTTTGTTAGTGTTTATTTCATGGGTTGTAATAATTTTCAATGGTTATATGCTTGATGCTTAGGATAAATCTATGTATGGATGCCTTGTTGTGATGATTTATGATGTTATGATTTTTTGAAAAATGTCCAAGTATGTGGTGATGGGTTGGATTGAACTTGGACTAAATTTAAATGAACTAAAACATGTTTAAAATTGGCTTGGAATGAACTAATAAATTAGTGTTGATAAGGAGTAAATTCTGTCCGAATATTGGGGTGTATGTTCAAGGATTTTAGATCGATTTCTAGGTGAAACTTAAAGCATAAAAGTTGTTCATCTATGTTTCAACTAACTTCCTTTAAAATCTCTTGGTCATTGGATTCGTGTACAAAGAGTTACACCCAATTTAGTATGGATAGCTCTAGATAAACTACTATTAGGCAGATTGCTCCCTAAGTTTCAAAAATTTGTAATTAATTGTGTACTTGGTATTTAGACCTAATTTTTTGATATGTTATAAATAAATATGTCTAGTATCTAAAATAAAATGAGTAAGATTTAATTATGTTCTGAAATTAGAAAATTATTTACTCGATTAGGAGTTGCCCGGTAATAAACCCTAAAACCAAAAAAATTAGACTTTGACAAAATTAATAGGTTTGGAATAAACTAAATGAGCTTGGACTAAATAAAATGGAATTAAATAGAGTCAATGGACCTAAGATAAAGTTAATGGGCTCGGATTAAAGTAAATGAACTTGGACCTTCTTTTAAATATTAACGAAACTAATTAACAATATTAATGAGCGAATGTTGTGTTCCCACTACGAGTATCATGATTGGTATGTGAGCAACGAGTAAATTCGAGTGTGGGTTGGACCATGAGTGTGGAATGAGGATGAAGGGTTGGTACCCGAATTTGGTTGAATGTGATTAAATATGTCATCACGTGCATCATGTGCATAGTGGGTGGTTTAAGATAAGTCAATTGATTGAGAAATGGTTTATACATCTAGGTTTGATAAACTAACTGGAATAAATGGGTATTAGTAGTCCGAGTACTCTAGAATGTGTGCCTACACTATTAGATGATGGATTTTCGCTAATAGTAGTTACAACGAGGGATAATTCCGTTGTAGCGAGAAGATGATCCGATGATCATGCTGGATGAAATCAAGGCTGTGTGCTTGCACCTTGTTAGATGATGGATTCCCGCTAACGGTAGTTACAACGATGGATAATTTCGTTGTAGCGAGAAGGTGATCTGCGGACCACCCGGATGATAAATAGAGTAGACTTGGCTAATACCCGGGGTACCCGAGATTAAAATTTATGAGTATGGTGGAAAGTCAAAACAACATTGCATATCACGTGCATCACCCCGCTTATTGAGCTTCGGCTCACCCTGTTGTTATTTTTTTATGTCTTGACGGAAAAAGGACAAGTTGGTACGGATGCGGTGGCTCCTCCTAATCGGCTCATGTGAGGCATCATATATTAGTTTTTATTTTGTACGTAAATTTGGGGTATGGAGTTCGTGAGAAATTGAATATCGCCTGTAATGTTTTATTAATGTATTTAATTATGTTATGTAAATTTTATCTTGAGGAGTTATATACGTAATGTACTTGTTAAAGTCCTAAGAATATCATAAGAAAACTACTTAGAGTTTAGGGTATGTTAGCGTAACGCGCTTCGTCCGATACCTTACTTGGGTAGTAGAAATATGATCAGGGCGGGGGCACTACATTACTACTCTCCCGCTCTCGTTAACACGGAAACTAATTAAACATTTTCTCCGGGAGGTAACTTTGCAAGCTTTGGAGGTTGCCCAAGTACTCGTTCCACCCCACGTATGTAACGGTTGTCTTTCCGCAGACATAATGTGAGTATCCAATTAGTACTAAAAACTAAAAGATATGAAAAGTTTACAATTCACGATTACTATTCATGTACACCTATCTTCACCGTTCACTCCTCTAGGCCCTTGGATCATTTATCATCATTTATGGCTTTATTCACCTTATATTCACTTGCAAGTAGATTCAAATTATGCAAACTATTACATTTTAGTCCTCTCATTTTATTTATTTTTTAAAGTATATTATTATAATGGACTCTTATGATTTTTAAATAAGAGTAGTGTTGTTGGATATATATATATATTGGAATCCATTTTGTAATATTTTTTTATTTCAATTTGTTGATTTTAACATATTCCTTGCAATTTAATTTATTTATTTATGCTATGAACTCTTAATCTACTAGGTATGATCATAATGTATATATGCAAAAAAATATATATATATATATATATATATATATATATATATATATATATATATATATATATATATATATATATATTAAATCATTTGTTTTATTGAAAATTAGCTATGTATTTTTACACTTAATACCAATTATTTATTATTTTTCATATTCTGAAATCAAATTTTCTCATATAAAATAAGTTAAATAATAGTTTGGAAGAACTATCCAAATTATTCAAATACAACCTCTTATGCTAATATTATTGATTATTTTATTAGTAAATATATATAAATCAAATTTACATACTTTTAAAAAAAATGTTTTCCCATAAACATTAAATAAGGATAAGAAAACATTTATTAATTTTTATATAACTTTTTATATCAATTATTGTTTTATTTTTTTGACGCAATCTTGTGAAAAAATTATTAAAGCATTTTTTTTAACTTTTACGTTAAATCTTCTATTTATATTATTGTAAGTTTTCTTTTAAGAATAAATACATAAGAAAGGATAAATTATTTTTTTTAAACATATAATTTAAGAAAAATATATAAAATTAAATAATTTTATTCGATTAGTCCGACTTGCATCATAGCGCGAGCAACCAACTCGTCTCTACACTAATTCATATACTAAAATTATATCTTTCTACTATATTATACATATTATCTATTAGTGCTCTATGAAGCCAATAAAATGTAATTTGATATTAACTTTGATTTTTCTATTCGCATCAAAGGCAAATTAAATGCTCGTGATTTTGCCTTTACGAGTTTATTCCCTACAAGCTAATCCTGAGAATTTTCCATGTCAAAGAAAAGGCACTAAACTCATCACCGGTCAGGAGATTGGAAATAATTTTTTTTATATTTGTTAACAATAGAAGTAAACAAGTATTAAATTATTTATAACGCAAATAATCATTCAAGACAGTTTAGCCTAGTGTTCTAAGGCGCCAGGTTTAGGCCCTGGTCCGAAAGGGCGTGGGTTCAAATCCCACACCTGTCAGTTTTTCAGTTTCAGTTTTGATGTTCAAATCCCTTGCCTCTCTGCATGTTAATCCAGATTGTGAAGTAAGTACTTCCAGAGACACTGGGCTTGATGTCCATAGTTCTCCATAATCATGAAACGGAGAGTCTACCCTGTCCTACTCCATCAATGTTTTTCCATTATCATTGCAGACAAGCCTGTGGTGCAATTACTTGCCACCCTTATTTCTCTGTTACTAGTAGTGCATGGCAAAATCAGTCCAGCCAATAGAGTTCACCACCAGTAGTGAATGTCAGGGCAGAGAGAGAGTACATTTCGCGAACAGGGAACAAAGCATTACGTGCTTGCGATCATAAGTAATCAAAGTTGTTAAGTCAAAAAAAAAAAAAAGGCAAAGGAATAAATATAGATCCTTTTTTTATTCGTTCTTTTAATATTTCTAACTGTCATATATCGCATCCTGCTTTCAAAACAAAGAAAAAGAAGCAGAATTCTTTTTTCTTCAGTTATTATGGCTGAATATCTGTTCCTGCCATTTTCTTATAGTGAACAGGTACAGCAGCTAGAAATAACGCAACCACATCTTTCCAAAAAATATTAATACAGCATAATAATTAATAATTTTTTTGAACTGGGTGAAAAATCAAAAGAGAGAGTGTTTGTTAATTTACGGACCAGTTGAAGGCCCAAACATACCCAATAGGCTATAGACATCATAAAATTAAATTCACATTAATTAGTTTTTTTTTTAATAAAAAAAGGTTATTTCACTATTTTGACACAATAAGCTAAAATTTGAAAATTGATAAAAATTATCTTTGAGAATGTCTCTAAACTATAGCAATCCTTTTGGAAGTATTTGCTTTTATATTATTTTTATGATTTAATTTATTTCTCATTCACCCATCTTATCTTTCACTAGTCATAGATTGTGCCCTTCGCATGAGTTGGAGCAAGACGTTCTAAACACAATGTCTTTAATACTCTAAATAGTACAGCCCAAACAAATGAACTCGAGTTTAAATAAAAAGTCAACCCACTTGTTGGCAAAATTTTCCCTTAAAAAACCGCATCGCTACTCTACCATACGCAACATTCTCTTCTCGTACGGGCTGAGTTTAAGTCGCTACTTTGCCAGAATATAAGGGCTTGTTAAGAACGTCTTAAATGCAGTGTCTTTAATACTTTAAATAATACGTCCCCAACAAATGAACTAGAGAAGTGGGCCCTACCCTGCTCTCTCTTCTATAAGTAAGACCTTCGTATTTTAAAACGCCCCGTTTTGGTAAAGTTGTTTCCTTCTCTTCTCCTAAGTTTCTTTCATCCACAACCCCTAAAATTATCTCCATCGTTTTGTGCTGCGTTCGACTTCTTCTTCCCGTTCTGATTTAATCGAATAGAACTCCTAATTGTCAAGCCAGGTAAGCTATGTATTATTTCTTCTGCTTAATTTCTCTCTCTGTATATTATTATATCTGTTAATAAAGAATTTGTTAAAAATAATCTTTCTTTTTCTAATTTGTTAAAAATAATCTTTCTAATCTTTTTTTCTAATTTGTTAAAAATAATCTTTCTTTTTCTAATTTGTTAAAAATAATCTTTCTTTTTCTAATTAATCTAATTTCCGATGCAGGGTCAAAAAATGGTTAGACCAAGTGATCCATTTTGGATTCATGTTGAGGAGTTGGATGATGGTCATTTGCGGTGTGAATTTTGTGGGGATAGATTCGCGGCTGGAATTTCGATTTCAAGGGTCAAATATCATTTGGCAGGTGTTGAAGGACGTGGTATCAAAATCTGCGCTCGAGTACCAAGAGATGTTCAGGAACAAGCCTTTCAAGCTATTCAGGAAAAACCTAAAAGCAGTAACGAGGTTAGTAATATTATCTCAACTTCTTCTGGGAAACCAAATGATGAGGTTGTTGAAATAGGGGATGCAGTTTCGAAATCTGATAAAGTGCCCAGACTTGGTCTGGATAGTAGGATTATTAGAAAACGGGAAATTGACAAGAAATATAGACAGCAAAAAAAAGAAAAAAATGAAAGAGATTGAAACTATTGAAACACTTCAAGTTAAAAGTGAGGAATTACGCCAGCAGAAAATTCTATTGGAAGAACAAGTTGAAGCTCTAAAGAAAGTACTCGACGACAACTTAAAAGTGGAATTGCGTGAACGTTTCTTACGACAACGAAAAGATTTCAGCTCTGAGTTGCTTGGGAATGTCTCACATGAGACTATAGAAGATGTATCGCAAGAATCAGATCCAGTGGGTCTAGCAATTGGAAGAAGTCGGGATCGGATCTGTTCTCAATCAGCGGGGGATGATGTCTTAGTGAATGAGGTAGAGAACATTGTTAGAGAATTACTGCATCCTGTAGTGAGAGGGTGCTCTCGTGATGATCCTCAATGTAATGTAGGTGAGACTAGAAGAGATGATTTACCGACAACAACAGAGCTAGTGGGCCAAGCCTTTGAAGGAAATAAGACTGCTTCACCAAAAACAACAGAGGTAGTGAGCCAAGCTTTTGAAGAAAATAAGAAAGCTATCTGGTCTTGGTTGATGGATGATGATGTCCCAAGCATTGGCATTTACGGCATGGGAGGGGTGGGTAAAACCCGATTGGCGCAACATATCTTCAATCAGCTTCATGAGCAAGAAGACCCTACTTGTAAGGTTTATTGGATTACTGTGTCACAAGATTTTAGCTTTTATAGGTTGCAGAATCTTATTGCAAACCGTGCTGGTTTAGATCTTTCAAGTGAAGATGACAAGCTGCTCCGAGCTGTCAAACTGTCAAAACGTTTAAAGAATGAACAGAAATGGGTTCTCATTCTAGATGATTTGTGGGACTATTTTGATCCGGAGGAGGCTGGAATTCCTATCCACATGAAGGGTTGTAAATTAATTCTTACAACTCGTTCACTTCAAGTTTGTCGAAGGGTGGGCTGCAAAAAGAAAATCCAAGTGAAGCCTCTGTGTGAGGGTGAAGCCTGGACTTTGTTCATGGAAAAACTAGGGCCTGATGTAGCACTTTCTCCAGAAGCCGAACAGATAGCGAAATGTATTGTCAGGGAATGTGCTGGTTTGCCGCTTGGAATTATCACAATGGCTAGAAGCATGTGGGATGTGGATGACATATGTGAGTGGAGGAATGCTTTGGCAGAGTTAAAAGTATCAAAATTTAGGCCAGATGACGTGGACATGGAACTATTCCGTGTATTGAGATTTAGCTATACTCACTTAAAAGACAAATCGTTACAACAATGCTTCTTATGCTGTACATTATTTCCTGAAGGCCATCTCATTGAGAGGGAGAAGCTGTTAGCGTTATTGAGCGCTCAAGGAATAGTGAATGGAAAGGATAACTATGATAAGGGTCATGTGATGCTTAATAAACTAGAAAACGTCTGCTTATTGGAAAGTTGTGTAGATAGTAATGGTTTGAAGTGTGTCAAGATGCACAACTTGATTAGGGACATGGCCATCCAAATACAGCAAGAGAATTCTTGGGTCTCAGTGAAAGCCAATGCACAATAAAAAGAATTGCCAGATGCTGAGAAGTCAGACTGAGGATCTAATGAGAGTTTTATCAGCGAGAAAACTGCAATTTACAGTAAGCCTTCATCCTCATTCATCTTCATCGATCCTTTCTTTCCTCTTTCTTGCTGTCTCTTAATTCTGAATTTTCCTTTCAGTTACTCAGGGTGCGTAGCCTCCAACAACTGGCTTTATCCCAGCGCTGTCTCTTGCTCTTGCTGCAACTTTTTTTTTTCCTTTTTTTCCCCTTTTTTTTCCTTTTTTTCTTTTTTCTCCCTCTCTCTCTCTCTCTGTTTTTTTTTTACATTACTGGTTTGCCGCTTTGAATTATTTCAATGGCTAGAAGCATGAGGGATGTGCATGACATATGTGAGTGGAGGAATGCTTGGGAAGGGTTAAAAGAATCAAAAGTTAGGCAAGATGACATGGACGTTGAAATATTCCGTGCATTGAGATTTAGCTATACTCACTTAAAAGAAAAATCGTTACAACAATGCTTCTTATGCTGTACATTATTTCCTAAAGGCCATCTCATTGAGAGGGAGAAGTTGTTATATTTATTGATCGCTCAAGGGATAGTAAATGGAAAGGATAACTATGATAAGGGGCATTTAATTCTTTATAAACTGGAAAATGTCTGCTTATTGGAAAGTTGTGTAGATAGTAATGGTTCGAAGTGTGTCAAGATGCATAACTTGATTGGGCACATGGCCATCCAAATACAGCAGGAGAATTCTCTAGTCTCAGTTAAAGCTAATACATAATAAAAAGGATTGCCAGATGCTGAGAAGTCGGACCAAGGATTTAGTGAGAGTTTTATCAGCTAGAAAACTGCAATTAACAGTAAGTCTTCATCCTCATTCATCTTCATTGTTCTGTTATTTCCTCTTTCTGACTGTCTCTTAATTCTGAATTTTCCTTACAGTTAAACTTTTAATTACTCTCAATCCCTCTCTAATATCTGAAACATCCCATGATTGATATATATTCATTTACTTGGTTTTGCTTTTAATGTCAGTTTTGTTTTGCTTTGTTATGATTGGTTCATTATGTGGGACAGATATGAGGTCTCTGTTCTACGAAGGATTTGAGGCGAGTTAGGGTTTATTGTTTGTGAAATTAGGGTAGATTAGGAAGAAATAAGGAAAAATTAGGCTGTGAACTGTAATTTGCATCACTGTAGCAGCAGAATAAGAAAACAAGAAAGAAGAGAAAATAGAAGAACGAGAACACAGAAGAAATCTTGGCACTAAGCCTTCAAAATGACTCTCGAACTCAATTTATTGCGTAACTCAACTCAGCAGAAAAGTAAAATTTAGCATCTCTATCAATAGAGATCGAAATGAGAAGTGATTTGGAGGAAAATTCACTCTACTTTCATCATAAATCACTAGGATATATATACAAGAGTATTCATAAATTAAATCCCTACACATAGCAATATTCCTTAATTACATCCTACATTAAAGCAATTTCCTAAAATAAATCTGATGTCCTTGATCTTAGGAATGATTTCCTAACATCAATCTGATATCAATCCCAATAAATCTGGGTTTTTTCCTTCTAATCTTCCAACACTCCCCCTCAAGCTGGTGAATAGATATCTATCGTTCCCAGCTTGCTGATAATTGACTCAAATCCTGGTCTAGGCATAGCTTTAGTAAGAACATCAGCTTCTTGAGATCTTGTAGGAATGTAGGACAAGTTGATAGCTCCATCTTCAATCTCTCTCTTGATAAAACTTTGATCAATCCGTACATGTTTCATTCGGTCATGCTGTACTAGATTATTAACAATGTTGATGGCAGATTTGATGTTACCGTATAATCTTGTTGGGGTGGATAAAGGGATTTTCAGGTCCTTCATCAATCTGTCCAACCAAATCACCTCACAAATTCCTTGAGCAATGGCTCTATACTCTGCTTTCGCACTGTTGCAAGCTACCACACTTTGCTTTTTGCTTCTCCAAGTAACTAGATTACCCCATAACTTAGTGCAATACCCAGAGATGGATCTGCTATCTTCAATAGAGCCTGCTCAATTTGCGTCTGCAAAACCCTACATTTCGTTGTCTTCGTTCTTTCGAAACAATAGGCCTTTCCTTGGTGTTCCCTTTAGATACCTTAGGATATGGGTTGCAGAATCTAAGTGTCTTTGAGTGGGTGAATGCATAAAGTGGCTTACCACGTTCACAGCATAAGCAATGTCTGGTCAAGTAAGAGATAAATAAATAAGCCTCCCTACCGATCACCGATATCTCCCTTTTTCCACGGGTGGATCATTTTCAGTTTCTTTCCACTTCCAATTTTTCTCCAAGGTGTCCCAGCTGCTCTAGTTCCAAGCTTGCTTGTTTCCTTTAGGACATCAAGAGTGTATTTTCTTTGAGAAATGAAAATACCCTCTTTACTCCTAGTTATTTCCATTCCTAGGAAATATCTCAATCTTCCTAGATCTTTAATTTCAAACTCTGCTCTTAATTTCTTCTTGAGATCCTCTGTTTCTTGACTATCATCTCCCGTTATTATGATGTCGTCTACATAGACAATCAAGATTGACTTCTTCCCATTCTCTGCATGTTTTGTGAATAATGTGTGATCTGCTTGTCCTTGGCTGTAACCAAGTCGAATGAGTGTGGTGCTGAACTTTTTGAACCACGCCCTTGGGGATTGTTTTAGGTCATAAAGTGATTTCTTCAGTTTACACACTTTTCCTTTCTTTTCTTCTGACTCAAAACCAGGAGGTATTTTCGTGTATATCTCCTTGTCCAATTCCCCATTCAGAAATGCATTCTTTACATCTAATTGGTAGAGCTCCCAATCCAGGTTGGCAGCAATGGATAGTAGAACTCTAATGGAGTTCATCTTAGCAACAGGGGCGAAGGTCTCTTCGTAGTCTAGGTCATAGGTTTGTGTGAAACCTTGGGCCACCAATCTAGCCTTGTACCTTTCGATATTCCCATCTGATTTGTACTTAACAGTGAAAACCCACTTGCACCCAATCAATTTCTTATTTTCTAGCAGCTTCACAATGTCCCAAGTGTCATTCTTGATCAGTGCATTCATCTCCTCTAATACTGCTGCATTCCATCTTGAGTCTTGTAAGGTGTTTTGAATGTCTTTAGAAACCTCCACACTATCAATTCTTGTATTGAATGCCCTGAATTGAGGGGACAATTTTGAATATGTTAAGTAATTAGAAATAGGATACTTAACACATGATCTTACCCCTTCCGAAGAGTTATCGGAACATCCAAGTCATCTGTCATAGTAGAATCTTCGTTTGTGGTTTCACCCGATATACCTGGCTCCGGATCCGATTCTTAGCCTTGTTGAGGAGCTTTTGGCCTTCTGGAATAAACTTGAATTGGTTTTTCAAAAACAGATTCCCCCTTGATTGGTCATGTGGGATTGAAGGTGGTCAGGTTCGAGTTCATTAGATTCAATTTCTGATTGTAAGTGTGAGTTAGAGCTTGGAAGTGATATAGGAAGAGAGATAGTGAGATCCCAATGTCTTTCAAGAGAGTAGACAGTAATACTTGTACCCTTTTTGTGTGGGAGAATATCCAATGAACACATACTTGAGGGCTTTAGGGTCAAGTTTGTGTCGATTGAGATGGTTATTGTGGATAAATACAGTGCAATCAAAGACTTTAGGGGAAAGGGAATTAAAGATTCGGGTGTGAGGGAATTTTTCTTGGAGAGTTTTTAAAGGAGTTAGGAATTTTAGTACTTTGGAAGGAAGGTGGTTTATTAGGTAAGAGGCTGTAAGAACAGCTTCCCCCCAATAGGAATTTGGAATAGAACTTGCAAACATCATTGAACGAGTAACCTCAAGTAGGTGTCGGTTTTTTCGTTCAGCTACCCCATTCTGTTAAGGAGTATAAGCACAAGATCTCTAATGGAAAATGCCATGTTCAACAAGATATTGGGTGAATTCATTTGAAAAATATTCTCAACCGTTGTCGGTACGAAGGACATGGATAGAAGATTGAAAGACATTCATGATAAGCTTATGAAATTGTTTGAATATGTTATTGACTTCAGATTTTTCTTTCATAAGGTAAACCCAGCAAATATGTGTATGGTCATTTATGAAAGTGATGAACCATTGGGTGCCTGACACGTTGGGTGTTCGGGCTGGTCTCCAAATGTCACTATGGATCAAATGAAATGGTTTGGAAGGTTTATAAGAATGTAGAGGATAGTTATTTCGAGGTTGTTTAGCAAGAATACAACTTTCACAATGAAACGAAATGCCTTATTGATAAAAAAATGAGGATACAAACTTTTTAGGTAGGAAAAACTAGGATGTCCAAGGCGATTGTGCCATAACATTACATCAAAGTGCGAAACAATAGAAAAAGAGGCTTTATTAAGTGACCTGTTTCTAGAAGGAGAACCTATTCCCGATATCCGGTAAAGACCATTCTTCTCCTCAACACTGCCAATCATCTTCCCCGAAGACAAGTCGTGAAATTCATAATGAGAAGGGAAAAAAGTCACGGTGCAATTCATATCTTTAGTCAACTTATTAACAGTAAATAAACTGCATTTAAGTTTAGGCACATGTAGGACAGATTTCAAATGTAAATCTGATAACCAAATTGTTCCTTGACCTAAGGCGGAAGAGATGGCTGACATTTATATTATGATCACGTCTCATAAGTTGATAAAGCATTCAAGGAACCAGTCATGTGATTGGATGCATCTGTATCCATTATCCAACAACTATCAGTGAGTTTCTGAGTTAATAGGGAATGCCTTGTATTACCTTTTTGGGCCATTGAGGCTATTGGGTTCAAAGAGGTTGTTGGATCTGACCTCTTGGATAACTTGGTTTGATTTAGGAGTTGGTGAAAGACTTCAATCTGATCTGTTGACAGATTCAGATTGCCAGTCTTCCCACTTTCAGGAGCAGATTTTACTACATAAGCTGATCGATTTGATTCCCTCTGATTTCGGGGCTTCCAGTTTGCTAGTTTTCCATGTATCTTCCAACATGTCTCCTATGGTATGGCTTATTACAGTGATCACACCATTGCTTATCATTTGATCGCTGATCCCGAGAAGGAAGAGAAGCACCATCTCGTTTGGTTGTAGTGAGGGCTGAATTTTGTGGGATCATGTCTGCGTTGGAATTCAATGGAGAGTTAAACATTACCTTCCTTTGACTCTCCTCTCTCCGAACTTCAGCAAATGCTTCTTGAATAGTTGAAAGAGGCTTTGTACCAAGTATTCTTCCTCGTACTTCATCAAGCTTTGTCTTAAAGAAGTCAAAAACACGTTCTTTCTACAACATTTTCTCAAATTTCACAGCATCAGTTGGAGACTCCCAACTAATTTCATAAAATAACCCCATCTCCTGCTACAATTCTGTCAGAGTGGTATAGTATTCAGTGACAGTCATATTTTCTTGACGCATTGTGCGAATTGCAGATCGAATCTCAAAGCATTGAGATGTGTTCCCTACGTTTGAATAGATCTCTTGCACTGATTCCCAAATATCCTTGGCAGTTTTGTAGTAGAGATATGTTCTACCAATTTTAGGCTCCATAGAATTGATGAACCATGCCATAACAATTGAGTTTTCAGCATCCCATATACCATAGTTGAGTGTTGTAGTTGATGGCATAGGGGTTGCTCCTGTTAAATAACCAGCCTTCCCTTTGCCTTTAATTACCAGCAAAACAGATTGGAACCACTCACGGAAATTGGTTCCATTCAGTATGTGATGGGTGATTTGCAAACTATGACTATCGATGGTGGAATAGGAAGATGGGGGTGGTTGTTTATTTGTTGTAGACGGACTGATGGATGAATAATCCGTTGATGAGGTTGGTGGAATTTCTGCCATTATTCACAGATTGAAGTGTGAATTAGGTTGTTGTTTTAGTCACCAAAGAACAAGCTTTGATACCATGAAATGAGAAGTGATTTGGAGGAAAATTCACTTTGCTTTCATTATAAATCACTAGGATATATATACAAGAGTATTCCTAAATTAAATCCCTACACATTGCAATATTCCTTAATTACATCCTACATTACAGCAGATTTATTTTAGGGAATTTCTAAAATAAATCTGATGTCCCTGGTCTTAGGAATGATTTCCTAAGATCAATCTGATATCAATCCCAATAAATCTGAGTTTTTTCCTTCTAATCTTCCAACAGAGATTAAGACTTTGTAAAAGACTAGGATAACTAATCCTCACTTGACTAGGAAATAAACCAAACAAGAATAAACTATTAAAGACTAAGACACTAAATTCCTAAATAAGCCCAGACCTTCAAGTAATTCTGGAAATTACTAAAATACCCATGATTTGCAGAACATGCAGAGATTACAATTCTGCCCCTTCTTACAAAATAACCCATAACTCAAGACTGTAAACCGCAAACAGAGAAATCTACCGAGGATGCTTAATTTTTTACCAGAAAGACTTCTTGCTTGATGAAGAATCACTTATTGTAGCTTCAGGTTTCAGAGTGGAGAGAGTTTCTCTAAGGATAACATAGCTACTCCATCATTCTTTGCTCTGACTTTTTGGCAGGATACCATACCATGAAAATGCTAATTCATTCAGATTTCATAGGCGAAACAGTAAGCAACTTGTGTTGGATGACATTTAGGTAGTTTTTTGTTCATAATGTTGTGAAATCCTACTTTAATCTATATCCGAAAGGATGTAGCCACACATTTGGATTCCATTAATTGAAGTAGCACACAGACTTAAGCTTGAATAGCTGTAAGCGGTATTTTTAATCTTGTTGCTAACAATTCACTTCAAGGCATGTCACATAGCTGTACAACAGGTAAGTTCATTGTCATAGTGTTCTTTTCTTTAGTTGTCTATGGTCTAATTCTTGAAATCTCAGCCATGCATTTTCTCAGCGTTCTTTTTTTTATCCATCTCAGGGTTCTTATTTTAATAGTAGGTTATGCATTCTAACAGTTTTGTAGTTTAAATTTAGCTTTCATTCATAATGGATTTTGTGTTCATCTCTAGGCATGTTGGTCGAATAGTTATAGATGAGTTATCTGTTCTTCTCTGATGCATCGTGAATAAAAATTTTGGTTTCTTTTGTACCAAGATTAATGATCTGGTCTGCTTTTGGGAAATAAAACTGCCTAGAGGTGACTCATGTATAACTACATGATCATTAATTAAGGAAAAAAGACGAGACTGTGCATATGCAATGTCCTCACTGATATAAACATAGGGCTTATCATATAAATACGCAAAACACAAAAAGGAGATGGCATCGGTGCAAGCACTGGAAAATTGCTGTTACGTTCACATGATTATGCAGATGTGGTATCCATGTCATTTTGCGTTTTGTATGTTCGAAATGGGTTCTTGACCTGCATCTGATCTATAAATTCTTGTTTACTCGAGTCTCAGTGTAATGCATTTCCCCTTTCAGCGTATCATGGGAGGATGGTATGATTAGGCAGCATTGCTTTTGCACTAATTCCAGTTTGTCAAACACATTATCAACGGCGTCCTTGAAGGAAGTTTAAAACCGTCTTTATTTCGATGTATGGTTCAAGTTTTTAGCTGTATACGTGCTTCGTAGGTATTATCATATTTTGCCAGATGGTTTAAAAAAGCTGAAATGCCCTATTTTTCCTAAACTTTAGTTCATTTGAAAATTAGCTTTTAAACTTTTAATTTGTCTTTATTTCAATGTATTGTTCAAGTTTAGCTTTATACTTGTTTTGTAAGTAGTATCATATTTTGTCAGATGCTTTGAAAAAAAAAAAAAAAAGGCAAAGCTGATCATACTTCTCTTGAACTTTAGTTCATTTGAAAATATTTTTTCTATATTTTAATTTGTAAAATCGTGAACCTGATTTGTGTTTTGATCTCTTCTAACTTAATTTTTTTTAGATTTAATTCATCATATGATTTTCAGCTATCACTTATCTCTTCTAAAAAATTCTGTTTTTCGTATTTCGATTTAAAGTTTTGCACGAAAGTGATGAAAAATCCAATCTATTTTTTAAGAATTTTTCAAGATTGATAATTATATTTGTTTATTTTTTAAACATTAAAAGTGTAGAAAATTAGGAAAAATAGAAAATAATATGGAATGTTCTTGAATTTTTTGAAAAGCTCCAGATAAATTTTAATGAATAATTTATATCTTATTTATGTAGTTATTTTTTGGATAAATGATAGAAAACAGAAAGATGGATTAAATTTTTTTTTAAAATAATAAAGTTTAGGAAAATTCGACACACAAATTATGAGATAAATAATAGAAAATTGAAGGATGGATTAAATTTAAAAAAATATATATAAAGCTTAGGAAGGTTAAAACAAATTAAAAGTTTAAAAATTGATTTTTAAATAAATTAAATCTCAAGGAAGCTTGGTCTTTTCCCCTTTTAAAAAATTTACAATTCGAAGTTAGGGATGAGTCCTCCTCAGTGGCGTCCTTTTTATGTTCTGTTGGTCGGACCCGTTAACCAATTATTAAAAAGTTTAAAACCCTAAGATGTCTTTTTCATGTTTACGTGTTATACGCTTCTGATGTGCTTATTATATTTTGCCAGATGCTTTTAAAATTTACGAATCAAAAGTTATGGATGATTCTTCCTCCTTGGCGTCTTTTTTACGTTTAGTTGGCAGAACACGTTAAAGACATTATCCGGAAGTTTTAAACTCCATGTGCTACGATTTTTTTCCAAGTTTACCTGTAATACGCGTTTAGTACGTATATTATATTTGACTGGCGATTTTGAGTAGTGTTTCTAGAAGTTTAAAATTTTCGTTTTTCAAGTTTAGAAGTCGCACGCGTTTAGTAGGCAGTAGGTGCTATTATATTGTCTAGATGCTTTAAGAAGTATTATTTGTGACTCATTTTTCTTCGATGGGTAGCGTTTAATACCTGTATTGTATTTGACTGAGACATTTGAGAAATGTTATTTAAAGTATTAAACCTCAAATGTTTTTGTCAAGTCTAGCTGTCACGCACTTAGTAGGTGTTTTTATATTGGCCGGATGCTGTTATGAAGTATTTTTCAAAGTTGATGACTCGTTCTTCTTTGACGACGAATGTGTTCAAAGTTTCATACTCAACCTCGGTAAATGGCGTGTTTAGGACGTCTTATATACGGGTCATGTTTACGACGTATTATTTAACTCCTTTTCCAAGTTTACCTGTAATACGCGTTTAGTACGTGTATTATATTTGACTGGCTATTTTGAGTAGTGTTTCTAGAAGTTTAAAATTTTCGTTTTTCAAGTTTAGCTGTCGCACGCGTTTAGTAGGGAGTAGGTGCTATTATATTGTCTAGATTCTTTAAGAAGTATTATTTGTGACTCATTTTTCTTCGATGGGATAACGCTTAATACCTGTATTGTATTTGACTGAGACATTTGAGAAATGTTATTTAAAGTATTAAACATCAAATTTTTTTTCAAGTCTAGCTGTCACGCACTTAGTAGGTGTTTTTATATTGGCCGGATGTCTTTATGAAGTATTTTTCAAAGTTTATGACTCGTTCTTCTTTGACGGCGTATGTTTCAAAGTTTCATACTCAACCTCGGTAAATGGCGTGTTTAGAACGTCTTATTTGTGGGGCATGTTTAGGACGTCTTATTTAACCCCCTCTTCTGCTTGCCGCTGTGTCCAACTTCTCGCATTTTCATTAATTCTTGCCAAGTTCGCTTCTAAAGAACTCGAGTCCTTGCAAAGTTCATCTTGAAAAAAACCTGCGTCCCTTCAGTCTGAAATAATAAACCACAATATGGTCTGGTTCCTTAGTCAATCCTGTCTGGCCGTATTTTTTGGCTTTATTGGCTCTCTATTTGCTTACATGGACAAAAAATTCACAGCTTCTAATCCCTTTGACGAACTACCCTTACTCATGCATGCTTCTCTAGTTGCAGCCGTCATCGCCTTCATTTCATCCATGTCATTGATTCGTCTAACAACAGCTAACGAAGGAACTTTGCATCTAATATTAAGGTATGCGGCTGCCATTTCAGGGTCACTTTGGATGATTTTTCTAACACTGGTTATCTCACCAGTTTTGGGATGGTGCCTTATGGGACTAATGGCCTGTGCAACTGCACTAGCAATAATATATGAACGTGAGGCCGGCGCTGACACGGGTGCAGGCGCTGGTGCTGGTGCTGGTGCTGGTGCAGGTGCAGGAACAGGCGCTGGTGGTGGCGCTGGTCAGGTTGATGGAGATGGGGCACGAGACGTGGCACTAGCAATAATATATGAATAAGAGGCCGGCGCTGACACGGGTGCTGGTGCTGGTGCTGGTGCAGGTGCAGGTGCAGGTGCAGGCGCTGGTGCGGGCGCAGGTGGTGGCGCTGGTCAAGTTGATGGAGACGGGGCACGAGTCGAGGGCCAAGTCTAGATGTCTGTCCAGTAGATTGTTTCTGCTGAGATAGTCCCCAAGGATCATATCTATGCTGGTGGTGTGTTGATGTAGAAATTAGTCTAGTCTTTTTTTTTTTTCCCTACTGTTCTGGATTTGTTGATGTTGTAATCTTGAATTTAGTTTCTGTTGTGACTTTTCATTAAGGATTTGTGGGTATTTCATTTGTCACTTTTCTCGAATGAACTAATAAAATTGTTTTTGTTTCACGTTTTGCAATTATAAAGTATATTTATTTTTTGTATCTCGAAAATTTATATTATCATATTGTAGCTTGACTACTTAACTTTGAAATGGTGCTAGTAACGATTAATAAAGTAAAATTATGACTTGAAAATACATTATTATCTTGAAAAGTGAAAAACACTATTCACTTTGTAATTTATTATACTCCTATGAAAGCTTAAAAACATTTTACTTGCTAAACATTTGAAGAATTTATCTTATTATTTTATTTAATTAAATTCTATGTAATTGTAATACTTACAAACAATTGAATATAATTTAAAAAAATAAAAATTATCTTTCTATATCGGTTGATGCAGTGCTCCATATGAAGAGTCCATATATAGGAAATTATATTAAAGAAATATTTGTTTTAAAAGAAGAAATATACGCTCGTCAAAATCAATACTGACTAGCAGTTAATTTTTATTAAAAAAAAAAAAAAAATCCGATGTATTACAAGTCTTTTTTAAGAGAAAAATCTCATTTTAAATTGATCAAATATTCAGAATTTCTTACTTTTTAATACTAGTCTATTTATTATCTATTTAATACCTGTAAAAAATAATTTATCAAAATATTTTATTTTAGTCCTTGTAATTTTTTTAAAAAATAATTTGGTCCTTAAAAGTAATATTTTCTTACAATTTTGGTTATTTGGTCCTCAGCTTGTTATAAAAAATATATTTTGATCCCTGTTTTATAGATTTTATGCAATTAGATCTTAGATTTTTTTTAATTGAATTATATATATATAACATGTCATATATTTAAAAGTTAATGCACCACATCATTGTCGCGTAAGCTCGAAACTAATAATATTATAACGAAAACTTTCAAGCGACACAAAATAAAAAATAAAGATCTCAATCAATATAGAAAAGAAATACATAATTTCAATTAAAATAATTTAAAAAATAAAAGATCTAGATACGGACAAAACACAAAAAAAATAAAATAATAATAATAATAATAAATCTGACTGGGGAAAAAAATCTATCAATCAACCAAGAAACTTTGACGGTGCACGAAGCACATAAAACTCTGTTGTTCATATTTATTAGGAAGATAGGGAACTGGACATCCTTAATCAGGTTCAACATTTTGGCCATGACTCGAGAGGGTAAGTGTTAGAATCGATTCAACCAAATCCTCAACAGACCAATGAGCCCCACGCGTAAAAAGAGTTAAGGTATCTGAAGAGTAAAAAAGGCACGAGATAGAGACATAAATGACAAAATTGACATTATTGCTTAGGAGGAGAAAAAAAAAAGAGCAAAGGATTACATATCCTCTTATAGCATCTCCAATTATGCTCTCTACTTTTAATTAATATTTTTAATATAAATAAAAAATCATTAATTATATAGCTTGAAGATCAATACGAATGCTACTTTCTACTTTAACTCTTTATCTTGACAAAAGACATAAAACCTAGAAAGATTATTAGTAAAGAGACTAAGTGGCATAGGAAATAATAATTTTCATTAATGAAATATAAGATAAAGAGTCATTTGGACTCTCTAGTATTGGAGAGCTAAAGACACTCTGTATCTTAATTTTAAAAATATAGATTGTGATAAAGAGAGCATTGAAGATGAAATTTAAGTCAAACCTCTTTATTATAAAAAAAATCTTAATATAAAGAAAGGATTGAAGATGCTCTTATCCCCGAGCACTTTTTCTCTCCGATGCTAATAGTTCATTAAAAAAAAAAAAAAAAAACTCCCTAAGCCGGAATCACTAACTGATACTAATATAATACTAACTAATTTTAATTTAATATTATATTTTAATACTAATAGAATAGACAAAAATAGAAAAGAATTGTCTTTTTCGTGTACTTTTTCCGATTTCATTGCTATTGCATGTCCTTTGCAATCGATTAGATTGTTTTCATCTTGCTAGAACTCTTCCTTCTGCATGTTAAATTGGATGATTTCAAATAAAAACTATTACAACATAACGAAAATTGATAAAAACAAACAGAATGATTATCTGAACAACTTAAAAGATCACACACTCTTTGAAGAACTTTGAATATAATGGATTTTAATAACATATTTTACATCAAAACTATCAGACTTGTGGTAATATAGAGCTTGAATTATCAATTTGATCTATTTTAGATAATAAATTATTATTATTTGGATAAATTTTGTCCTTTTTCGTTACTTCCAACAATTAAAATTTTAACCGTTAACTAAAATCCTTAAAACAATAATTTTTTTATCACTGAAATTAGTTAATAATTATAAAAAACATAATTGGACTTGGATAAGTGAAAACTATTCAAGTTTTTTTTAAAGCAATTTTAAATGTAAAAAAAAAAAAGAACTAAAATAATTTGAATATTTTTTTAAATATTCCAGTTTGTTGTAATCATGGATTATAAGGGGAAAAAAAATCTACTTTAGAAATTAACTAAAGTAATGACTAATTCAAATGGTTAGAGAGGAATTTTTTTTTTTAGTATTTCAATCAAAGATATTTCAGTAAAAAAATATATATTTATGATCGAAATAATAAATTAAAAACTTAAATATTATTTATTAAAATAATAAATATAATTAGAAATGTAAGCACACGTGAAAAACTCTAATTATTATACAAATACAAATTGAGTTATTTATCCTTTAGTTTTTATTAAAGTATTTTCTTTTTTATATATATTTTTATTCATATTACGAGATTAAGCTAACCAAAAAATATTAATATTACCAATGGAATAATCATAGCCTAACGACGTAAAATATCCAAAAGAACTTAATAATAACAATAGTAAATTGTAAAGAGATTACATCAAAAACATAGATTGAGTAGAGTAACAAAATTTACCTAACCCAGTGATTATTTCCTTGTAGCCTTTGCAGGATTTTGGCAACTCCTTCCTTTTTGGGCCCCTGGCACATGCCTTCCAGAATTCCTATACAAGCAATTCGATCTTTTTTTTCCCCATGTATAACAATATCATTTCCTTTTTAACAAGTCTAACCGGATTTATCTTAAACTGTCGTGTAATTAGGATTAAATTATAAATTAATTCTTTTAATTTCCAAAAACGAAATAATTATTTATTGTTTTAAAAATTAAATTTTTAATCATCATTGATCACGTTTAATTTAATTTAATTTTAAAATATGTGTTTTTTCTCATTAATCTTTCCATAATATTTATTTATTTATTTATTATATGTTTAAAAATAAAACACAAAATAAATTGATAAAGAACATAAAATGCACCAAAAAAGAGTGAATGATTAATTTTGATGAGCTTTGCTAGATGAAAATATATGTAAATAAAGTAGCATGCACTTAAGCATTCAAGACAGTTTGGCCGAGTGGTCTAAGGCGCCAGATTTAGGCTCTGGTCCGAAAGGGCGTGGGTTCAAATCCCACAGCTGTCAGTATTTTGCTATTTTTTTCATGCTTGTTTTGACATTAATTAATATGCTCATTCTGGATCAAGAATTTTCTTATTGTAGCTTGGGCATTTTGCGTGGTTGATAACAAAACCTTTGGAGCCTTTTGGGCAGCCTAGGCCCGAAGAGGACTTTAGGGTAAGAAGGTCGAGGAGGCAAGCATTGCTGGTTTTCCCACCCTTGTCCTGGCAGTATACCCTGTTTATTGACTGAACCACTAGCCTATATGGCCAGAGAAATATATCTTCAGGTGGCGCCACTCACCCTCATCATCATTTTCTAACATCTCAAAACTCCATGGTCCCATTTCTGGCACTTCCTAATTATCCGTAAATAAAGTAAGCAGCCCTAAGCATTACTCTAGTTAGATCCAGCTAAAACTTTACCTTATATGGACAGTAATCCAATAAATCCTCCTCAACTCACGTGCAATAGGCCTGTCTTCATCCATCCGACTCTAGAATCTCACTGACCATTAGACAGCAAAAGTTTTTTGCCAATTGGATACAACTAAAACCCTGCTCTGGCATCTACGCGGAGTAGAGACTAGAAGAGTCCAACTAATCACAAGAAAAGACAGGAGCTAATCTTGTCTAATTACGCTATTACCTCAACAGAATTACATTTTATCCCTTAAAAATTGCAAACCTAAAAGAAGTCCCCAAACTATAGTGGCAAATCTCAATCAGGTCTCCAACCTATTTTTCGTTCAAAATACATCGGCAATGCATGATTGGATTTTCAATCAGATCCTTTCGTTAATTTCAGTTAATAAAAAATATCAAATATCTATGCAAGACTCATGTGACCCCCCCCCTCTTTTTTAATAAAAAATGTTAATTTACTAAAAACTAATCTCGTCGTGATTCAAGAGACTATATATATAATAAAACTTTATGTTTTTGGTCTACCACATGACGTGAAGTGAAAATCTTAATAAATTTGATAATTTTTATGCAAAAAAATCTTGCGACTTCTTGAATAATGACATGCTTCACTCAAACCAATAAAATGATTTGATTGAAAAATCATCAATACGTTAAAGATTTAGTCGACATGAAAATTAACCTCATCATAATTCAAACGATAAAAGAAACTACATGTATAAAATAAAACATTTATTTTCTTTTACAGTTTTTTCGATCTATCACACATGGCCCAAAGAAAATATCTTGACAAATTCAATGGTTTTCTTATGAAAATGAGAAACCATAAAACATCTTAAGTACTAACATGCTTCACTCAAGCTGATAAAAGAATCTGATCGAGAAATCATGGAACCATTACGGATCTAATTGAGATAAATAAAGTTCAGGGACCTAATGCTTTTACAAGGTTTGCCGGAAAAAAAAAAAAAACTGCGGAACACTGAACAAGCCAGCTCACGATTTCTCTCTTTTCTCTCACAGAATCCCTCTTCGTGTTTTTTTTTAGACGGTGCTGTTCTTCCCTCAAATTCGTTCTCTCTTGGGTACCAAACGACACATCATGCCCATCGATCCATCCTTCTTGTCCTTATCCTGTAAAAAACTAATTTCTTATTACGAATTCTGGCTGCTCTTTCAGGACATGCTGGAGTCTTAGCAAACAGATCCACACTTGGTTTTCTTTTCTTTCTTTGTTTTTCTCTCTCTACACGCCATTTTTTTAGAGAGGGAAAAAATCACCACCGTCGAAATGGCATTTCACCGGCGGCGCAACCACTATTACAACCGTTTCCGGTCTGTTCTTCCTTTGATATCCGCTATTTCTGGAGTTCTTCTCATTCTATTTGGTCTTCTCTCATTTCTCGCTCCTACTCCGATTGATACTAATCATCCCCATCATGAGACCTTGGTATTGTACCATACCGTAGACTACATTTCTCTCTACGCATGCCTACGCGTATAAGTATTCGATTATGAACTTTTCTTACTTGTCTTTTTTGCTTTTGTGTTCAGTTGTACTCTACAAATGATGCTGTTGAAGATACGATCGGAGAACCTGTTCTTCACATACCAGTTAGGGTTTATATATATATAATCTTTTTTAATGACGCCATTATTTGGTTTTAATAGGATTTTTTTTCTTTTTGCTTAATGTATTTTTTTTTGGGAGTAATAGAAAAAAGGGAGGAAGGATCGTGATATTTGGAGCTCGAGAAATGCGAAATATTACTATGGATGCAGTAATGCTAGCAGCAAGTTTGCTAGTAAGTAAATCTTCTCAAATTTTGAGACTTTTTCTTTTTTGGTTTTACAGCTCTTGCACATCAAAACTAAGTCCCTCCGGTCGAGCCCTGAAATTTCTCTCCTGATCCCTTTTAATAGTTGTGCTTATAATCATAAAACAACAGTTTAAGTTACTAGCATTGGATGAGCTGCTTCATTTGAGGGTTATGTAATTGTTGCTAGGTTGTATTTGGTTCTTGTGAAGTGAATATTCTTTAAGAGTTTTGTCTTTATTTGTAATTTTTTTAAAACTGAGCTTTGCCGATCTTGTTGTAGATGCTGATGCTGTTACACGACCCAGTCGGTACTTGTTGATTGCTACCAGTGGAGGCTTAAATCAGCAAAGGACTGGGGTAAGTTGGTTTATTTGAGATTTTTGTTCCTCTGTTCTAAGGGTTCAGTTTATGGTTTGATCATGTAATTGATCTTTGTTTGGATGTTTGCCGCCTTTTTACCTGGTATATTATGCTGTAATCTAATGCCCCACCAGTATCCGATTAACCCCTTCTGCCATTTTATCTATGGCTCATGCTGGTTTATTCATTGATTTAATACTTGTTGAATCTCTTGAGAAAAAGAGAAGCAAAATGGTGGACTCAAAAAGGCAAGGTTCTTATATAAACGAGCTACAAGATAATAGTGCAGTGCTTTAAAACCTACAAACTGAGAGCACTCTGTCACTCATGGATACGCTGCACTAACTTGTAATGCACGCTGCTTAATAGTTTTGTGTATTAATCACACACCAAAGGAAAACTCCCTTCGTCTGCACCTTACCGGATGCTCACTTGGAGGCTGTGTCTTGCACCAAATGTGCTAGACCCTCTTATGTAGCTGTTAGTTGTCTCTGAGTTACCAACTTCAAATGTGTACGTTATTTTTAGAAGGTTAGCAGTAGACAGAATAAAAAATGTGGCAGAAATTATTGTGGAAGGTAAAATTCCAGAGGAAGAAAGCCTCAAGGGACGAGAGAGATTAGGAGATATGTAGAGGGAGATCAGAGAACTGTTAATAGGGGGCTCTTACTAGATTGACATTCCAGTTAATATAGCATTAGGGAAACAGTTTGAGTTTCTTAGTCTTTTTAAGGCATTCATTTTAATTTATCCTAGTTGTAATTTTGGGATTGAGTGATGCTCTTACTGGGATGTTTGTTTTCTCGACTGACTTTCAGGTCATATTTTACTGTTGCTTCGGTGCATGAAAAATATATATATTTTGATTAATGTAATATATTTTTCATCAATGTTTTGCTGTGGGCATTTATGTTTCAGTGAACACTTTTGCAGATTACAGATGCTGTTGTTGCTGCTCGTATTTTGAATGCTACTCTTGTTGTTCCAAAGCTAGACCAGAACTCTTTTTGGAAAGATTCAAGGTTAGTTATTGAATGAGCATAACTGAAACCTTTATTTGGGATCTTCTTGCAATAATCGGCAGGGACTTGTGTTGTAATATGAGATAACTGTTATTTTACTTTCTGTAATGCAGTGATTTTTCAGAGATTTTTGATGTTGATTGGTATATTTCTTCTCTGGCAAATGATGTCAAAATCATTAAATCCCTCCCAAGAAGGGGAGGGAAAACTTGGATTCCACATAGGATGCGTGTTCCAAGGAAGTGTAGTGAGAGATGTTATCAAAATCGTGTATTACCTGTTCTCTTAAAAAGGCATGTAAGTTCTTGTTTCTCTGCAACCTTCTGATTGATTGCTTTTATATGGTACAATTTTCAACCATGGAAAATTAAGTTGGCAGAGTTCCATCTTTCCTTGTATGTCTGCTCTAGCAACAACACCGATAGTTTGTCAAATTGGTTATGTTTAATTGGTAATAACATCCTGTTTGCCTTGAGAACCATTATGATCAGGATAAAAAATGTCTGTGTTAGGTCATATGAGTCATTATCCAAGTTAACGGGACATTCTCAAGTGGTGAATTAAACTGTTTGGACATTGTAGAGGAAGTTTGATTGCACAACATTTGACAAACTTCTGTTTTGATCAAACTGTGAACTCATAAATTATTATTGCTGATTAGGATATGTATCTTTATGTCAAGCACTTTCTTTCTGTGGTTGAATTATCTGCTTATTTTAAGAATGACTTGACTTCCTGGACTTAATTCTGTGACAGGCAATTCAGCTCACAAAGTTTGATTACAGACTCGCAAATAAGTTGGATACACAATTGCAAAAGTTGAGATGTAGAGTCAACTACCATGCTTTAAAGTTTACTGATCCTATTCTTCAAAAGGGTGAGAAATTGGTCCATCAAATGAGGATGAAAAGCAAGCATTTCATTGCCTTGCACCTGAGGTAGTCAAATTCATTTTCTAATAAAACTGGCTATATTTCCTATTAGAAAAATACTAAACCTGCTATTCGGAGTTTCACCTATTGCCCTGATCAGTGGAGCCAATGGACTCTCTTATATAAGACCTATGTCTGTGCGAGGTCCCCTGATCTGATCTATGGTGATGGTTAAGAAACTATTTTAATTGTACAGTTTAGCATCAGTCTGCATGATGGTTAAGAAACTATCTTAATTATACAGTTTAGCATCAGTCTGCTGGTTGTCACTGTATTATTTAATTGAAGTATTCGTCCTTTGTCCATTTTTTAGTTAAAATGATCTTGTTTGTTTGTATTTCCTGGGTTTGTTGATTAAATCAGTTAGGATGCATATTTTGAACTCCTAGTTGAAACTATTCAGCTTAAACTCTTTACCTGAATCAATCAAAGGCTGCCACTTTGTCTGCACCTGTTCTGGCCTGTACATTTGCATTCACAGTGTCACACCCTTCCTTGTTACTGCATACAGATTGCTGTGTGAGACTTAAAATTACAAGTATGAAATCATGTTGACACTGACATGCATAAAACACGCCTACCTTGTTTACTCTTGTTAAATAGTAAATAAGAACACCTGTTTTCATTGTATTTTTAATTTCCAACTGATGACTTCTAAATTCAAGAAGCATAATTTACTTGGACAAGCAGTACAAGTTGTTGTTGTTTTTTTTTTTTTTTTTGAAGCAGCCAGATGTTGCTTGCCATAGGTTTGAACCTGATATGCTGGCATTCTCTGGATGCTATTACGGTGGAGGAGACAGGGAAAGGAAGGAACTTGGTGCCATAAGGAAGAGGTGGAAAACTTTACACGTAAGGCTCAAGTGATGTAATCTATTTTTTTTTTTCAAAAAAAAAAAAAAAATCATATTTTCAGGTTCAAAATTTTGACAACATGAAGCTCAGTTTTAATTGAAGTTATTTATTTCTGAAGCATTTGGAAATTCTTCCAAGACTGTCAATATAAGGAAGTCAAAATTCGGTTTAGTGTTGAATCTAAACCTAAGTAATTTTCACTTCCCTAAGTGAATTGATTTAGCTTCTATTTTGTGTGTTTGTACTATGGATCTGGAGCATCTAACTTGTATGAGTTTTGTCTGTATACGTTTGCAGGCAAACAACCCTGATAAGGAAAGGAGGCATGGAAAATGCCCACTAACTCCAAAAGAAGTTGGTCTTATGTTGCGAGCACTGGGTTATGGCAGTGACGTTCATATTTATGTGGCATCCGGAGAAGTGTATGGAGGGGAAGAGACATTGGCACCCTTAAAAGAACTCTTCCCAAACTTCTATACAAAGGAGACTTTAGCCAGCAAGGAGGAACTGGAACCATTTTCTTCATTTTCTTCAAGGATGGCTGCACTTGACTTCATTGTTTGCGATGAAAGTGATGTATTTGTTACTAACAACAATGGTAATATGGCTAGAATTTTAGCAGGACGAAGGTAGTTGACTTTTCCTTCTCTTTTCTCTATTCTTCTTTGACTTGTTGTCTGTTGTTGGAAACTAATTTAGATGTCCTTAAATTGCAGGAGATATTTTGGACACAAACCCACCATTCGTCCAAATGCTAAAAGGCTTTATAGACTGTTCTTGAACCAAACTACCATTTCATGGGAAGCATTTGCCTCTAAAGTGCGTACTGCTCAGAGGGGCTTCATGGGGGAGCCAAAGGAAGTCAGGCCAGGCAGGGGAGAGTTTCATGAGAACCCACACACCTGCATTTGTGAAGATAATAAAGCCAAGGCAAAGAAAAATTCAGGACCTAGAAAATATGGGAAGGGGTATGATGCACTGGGAGATGATGTACCAAGTGACTATCAGAACATTGACGATGAGCCAGAATTGCCTGATCCTGATGATGATGGATACCAAGATGGTCCTCAAGAGAAAGGTCAGTTCAATGAAACAGGTATGGATTATGATGGATTCACCAATGAAGAACCTGAGTTGGAAGAAATTCTTTCAGACTAGACAGAGCTACATTGGGTTCTCCACGTGCTTAAACAATTCTTTTGTTAAATGGTCAAAAAGATAATGCTGCGTATTCCCAACCTGCTGTATATAAAACCTCCAGGATAGAGCCCCCCTCTAAAAAAAAAAAAAAGCCCCCTCTTAAAACAATGCCACGATATGAAGATACAACACTGAGCTGTTTCATTGAGTTATTTATGACTTAGGAGTTACGAGCATCATCCCTAAGGTGTGATACTTGAGTTTTTAGAGTTCAGCCTCTTTGCTGTGAAATTCAGGAAATGGGTCCGAAGAGAGAGTTGGAGTTAAGGGTTCAGTCTTTTTGGTTTAAAGTCCTGCCCTATTGATCGCTAATGCCTCACTGCTTGTTCAACTGTTGATGACAGATTGTAAAATAGTCCTCTTTCTGAGGGGGAAACCGGAAAAAAAAATTCAAGGAAAAGAAATAGTTTGTCGAATTTTATTCCTTTTCTTTTCGCCCTTTTGGTATTTTTCTTTTCCTTTTAGTGTTTTAAAACTGAGATTACTGACTGCAAAGCTGATGCAGGTCGCATGCATGTACATTACATTGCTTAGTTACTTTTTTTTTTTAAAAAAAACATTTCTTTGGACGTTAGTCATTCGTGATAGCTGGAGAATTTGTTGTAAAGACTAGAAATATTGAAATTTTTGTCAAGTTAATTTATGAAATTGGCATCTTCGAAACCAACATTTCTCTCACAAAATCGTAGTCGCGATCTATGTAAGTTCAAATGTCTATTTCAAGTTATACAAAGTAGGAGACGTGTACTGATTCTTCAGATCGTTGAATGCATGACAGATACCACAGCTTTGCCTGAGTTATGAAAGAGGAATTGAACATTGGTTTTGCGTACTGCTCTCGGAGTTTCTAATATTTTAGAGGATTCAATTATTTATTTTAGAATTGTTGGGTATTGTTTCCCTCTTTCACGTGACAAAAAAAAAAAAAAAAAAATCCCTGTCATGGCGACTACTAAAGGGAAGTAAATTATAAACTGGTCAATTTATTTTTGAGAAATGAATTGATTAGTCTCTCTTATTTAAAAAATTAAATATTTAATTCCTTAACCAGTATTTATAATCTTTAATTTAATATTAATATTATTTATTTTGTAAAACAAAAAATGAAAATAAACTGAAAAGGAATGAAAAGGATTAAGTTACAGGATAATTTAAAAATATAGAAATTAAGAAATAAAAAAGGACTAATTAATTCATTTCATGAAACTAGAAAGACTAGTTTGTAATTTACTCACTTAAGGATCATAGATGATAGAACGGAAAATAGTATTTCGGGAGCAAAGAATTTGGGGAAGAATAACTTGCGATTTCTGGAATTCGAGCAAGCTAGCCTCTCTCCCCTTCGTTTGGGCTTTTCCAATATAAATGGGCCTTGAATCATCAAAAATTTTGGATCGAACGATTGGTTCCTAAACGGGCCAGCAAGAACAACACTGAGAAAACACAAACAAAAATCAATACCACGACATGCGTTTAGTACCGTTATAGCAAGAAACGTAGATAGCTTTGCTTCCACCTAGGCATCATCTTCATCATCAAGTGAAAAAAAAAAATAAATGCAAGGAGGATCATCAGGCGTTGGCTACGGTCTCAAATATCAGGTCCAGATTACTAAAACCTAACTCGTTCTCTTCAATAATCTGTAAAAAAAATTGATAAATTTTAACCCAAATTTCGCTCGATAAATTCAATATCCAGGCAAGGTGCATATCAGATGTGAAAGCAGACACAGATCACACCAGCTTTATCACTGGAACTCTCAGTCTCAGAGAAGAAAACGAGGTAAAAAGTCTTCTACTACATTTTGATTCTTTTGTTGTCTATTATTGGATCTGATGAGAGAAATTGTAATGTGTAATAGGTGCATTTGCTTAGGTTATCTTCAGGTGGAACTGAATTGATATGCGAGGGCTTGTTTTCGCATCCTAATGAGATCTGGGATCTCTCTTCATGTCCTTTTGATCAACGCATTTTCTCCACTGTTTTCTCTACTGGTAAATCACTAGCCGCGATCTGCTTGCGTTTGTTTGATTCTTGAATTCTTGATCAGTAATTTGTTTATTATGAAAAATAATTAGGCTTATAAATTTGCAATTAGAGACGCATTACTGTGTGTGGAATTAGTATGTGAGCTGAATTAGCGTTTGATGAATTCTGTGGGATTGAAGGTGAGTCATTTGGAGCAGCGGTGTGGCAGATTCCTGAGTTATATGGGCAGTTAAATTCCCCGCAATTGGAAAAGATTGCGCCTCTTGATGGACACGCTGGCAAGGTTAATTGGTGAGTTTGAAGTGTTAATTTATCCATCCCTTGTTTGTGTAATATATATTTTACGGTGTGGAATTTTGTGTTTTGTTTTTAACTTGTGGGTATTTGGATACTTACATGGTTTCGTTTGTCTTGCCATATGAGGGTACCCAACAGCATTCTCTGGTGGCCATCTGGAAGAAATGATAAGTTGATAAGCATTGATGAGGAAAATATTTTCTTGTGGAGTTTAGATTGTTCAAGAAAAGCTGCACAGGTAGAAGTTGTATTGGAATTTGTGGCATAATTATGTTTCTGGTGTTGTGTTTATGATATGGTATGGATAGTTGATGGAAATTCGTGTTTTGGAAGATACAATTAAGTTGTTGTTTGGTGACAGTGGATAAGATAAACTAGTAAAGTAGAGATGTGCAAATCTGTTACAATTCCTTACAATTCCCTCTTGAATTCTTGTGCTGGTACTTATTCAGATGTTACTGAAAAATCCAGGTGCAATCAAAGGAATCAGCAGGTATGCTGCATTACTTATCTGGTGGAGCCTGGGATCCGCATGATGTAAATGCTGTTGCAGCAACTTGTGAATCCTCTGTCCAATTTTGGGATCTACGGACAATGAAGTATGATAGTTCTGCATATCTTTTCCTTTTTTTTACTCATCTATTAATAATAGCTAGCATTCCAAGTCCTGCAGTAGAGAGTTAATACCTCTAACTTACATTTGACTTAAATACAGATGAATGAGTTTTAAGATTTTGTTATGTTTTTATTGAATAAAGTTTGTTGCCTACTAGTTGAGCTTTATGCACATATCTCTAAATAAGTTGTTGAGAATCTGACTTTTTTTTCATCAAAATTTTAATTGGTCTTTTTGAAATGCTAATTGGCTGATGTCTTGCCATTAGACAATGCATTTCAATCATGGTTAACAATATGATTTGTGTGTTTACAGGAAAACAAGTTCAATTGAGTGTGGCCATGTTCGCAATGTCGACTATCACACCAAGAAGAAGCATACACTTGTAAGTGTTATCCTGTATCTGTGTTTACCTCTAGAAGTGTATCACTGCATTGATATCTAATCACATATGTCTATAGTAGTGAGGAAGTATACTTATTGGAGCAGTTGAAGGTATCAAATCATAAACACTATTGCATTGTCCTTTATATTTAGAAAGCATGCAGAGAGTCTTTTTAGGACTTGTTTAAATTTGGAGAAAACCACCATGGAGAGCATCAGGGCACTGGCCTGTTGGAAATGGGCTTCAAATCCACAGAATAATATTCTGTTATAAAGTTCTTTAACTTTCTCTTGAAACTTCACTATCTGTCAAAATAACTCTTCTTAGATAATGTTGTTTTGAAATCGGCTTCAAATGCACAGAATAATATTCTGTTACAAAGTTCTTTAACTTTCTCTTGAAACTTCACTGACTTCACTATCTGTCAAAATAACTCTTCTTAGATGATGTTGCTTTGCAATCCAACGGCACTAATGAATTAATCATTACAGGTTACTGCAGAGGATGAATCTGGGATACATATATGGGATCTTAGGATGCCTAAGGTTCCTATAAAAGAGCTTCGTGGACATTCACACTGGTAATGGTTTCTTCTGTGTTGCAGTTCTGATGAACGATTCTAGTCTTATGCTTGCATCATGTGTGTATTATGTATTCAATTAGGTTTGATGTTTTCTATTGGCTCCTCCAGTGTATAAAATTGTTCAAATTCAGGTATTTATAGTTCTCTCACTGTGTTTCCAAATGTTGGCAGGACATGGGCTGTCACATGTAATCCTGAATATGATGAACTGATTCTGGTTCTCTCTCTCTTTCTCTCTATATCTCTCTTTCGCCCCCTCATCCCTGCACGCACACACATGCACTATCCCTTTTCCCATAATGTCTACTACCATAGAATTAATCATTAAACAGCACCTTGTCCAAAAAATGTCAAACACAAGTGAGGTCAAAGGTGGAAAGTTAGCAAACCTTTTCTAAGTGCATTGCGTGCATTTCATGAATCATGCTTTCTCAAATTGACCATGGTTATGGGATATTGGGATTATAAAAACCTGGTCACAACTATCACTGCTCTTGGCTGATTATGTATCATTTATCATATGCCTTACATACAAGACAGTGGGGAAGATGTCCATCTATTTGAAGTCATTCATTGTCTGGTTGGTTGTTACTGTTAATGAAACAAATTACTGTCTCTTCTACCTATTTTATCTATTAGCATTTTCCTTACGAGAGATAAGTTCTTGCAGAGTGGTGGTACAGACTCAACTGTCAATTTGTGGTTCGCTTCTACAACAACAAGTGATGAGTTGGCATCTGAAAGGTCATTGTCTTATCTGTTTACCAGACGTGTTACTTTGACTTTTTTGTTTCTTTTTCCTGATAATCTCATCAATGTGTTTGTATTTAGCAGTGTGGATGAGTCACCAACTCAAGAACTTGATCCGTTGCTGTACTCATTCAGTGACTATGAAGACAGTGTCTATGGTAACAAATGAAGCCATATGGTATCTTTAAACCATATAAGTTTTAAATTCGACCTGAACAGTAACTTGTGATGATAGGGCTTGCTTGGAGTTCTCGAGAACCGTGGATTTTTGCATCTTTATCCTATGATGGGAGGGTAAGATCACTAATCATTTACCACAACAAGAAACATTAGGAAGTGTCACTCATTTCACTTGGAGAAAATTATTTTATCACTGATGCATAGTCTCATATTGCAAAAGCCATATGCCTTCCTGACCAAGGCCGCCAATTGAGTTATTGGTTTGACCTTCCATGTGTAGGTGATGATGGGATGATGATTGTTATATTGAGAATTACGCAAACTTACTTGCCTTACTACTAGAAGCTTGAATTTGAATTGCATGTGCAGAGTCCATTTTCTCATGCTAAGGGTGTAATATAAGGCATGTTCCGTCGATTCTGGAAGCAGAGTGCAATAGTTTTGTTTCAGAATCTGTGCCAAATAAACCCCGTTCTGAATGCTTTGCTCTCGCAAATACACATTTAGAAAGTTAGATGGCATGGAGAAACTCATTTGACAATTGTTCACAATCTAATCATTCAAATTGCATGTCCTGTCTTGCATGCAGGTGGTTGTAGAATCAATAAAACCTTATCTCCCCAGAAAATGAATTCATCTCAGATTTGGCCATGTTAAACCATCTTCTGACGGTTTCCCCTAACACCGAATGCCAGATGAACTACATCAAAAAAATAGTTCTGCAATACGAAATCCACCTGGTGGCTGTCTAGAATTTGTTCTAGCGCAACACTGAAGTCTTATCATGTCAATGCAAGTTTCAATGACCATTGTTGTGTTGTTAAGACGCGGAAGAGTTTTTCCCGGTACATTTGACCCTATGTTCTTACCATGTATGTATACAAACACTGCAAAAGGCCCAGATTTTTTGCATCACTGGAATCTAGTAATTTGTCAATTTTAACTGTATAATCATCTAAATTCTATAATTTTTTTTCATTCGAAAGCTGGAATTGTTCGCTGTGTTGGAATAATGCTACTATGAAATCTTTTTCAACACCATTTTTGGAAGAATATCAACCCTTGAATTTGGGGAACCAGTCTTTAGGATCTAAAATTATGGAGAGTTGGTTTCGGAAGTACTATTGTCTAAAATTGGTATTGATTGGATTAGATTAAATAATCATGGTTATTTTTTAGTTTTCCAGTGAGTTGCCATTCTGCCAACCATATTTTGAAAAAGCGGCAGTTACATAATGTGACGGTTGCTATTTAACGGTGTTGGGTGCACTCACTATCGTTATTTACTACTATAGAAATCCTAAAACCGTTTCACATAATCGGTATTGAGCACTCTCATTATTGAAATGTACCACTATAAAGATCTTAATATTGTTTTACATAAATAGCAACGATAACAATTGCTATCATTATCATTATATAATATCATTATATAATATCGTAATTCATTTTATTTAACAGATATTCTTTTATATTTTAAAAAATAAATTAATATATATTTTAATGTTGTGATGTATCTTATCATTGTTTTATGTCATGTTAAATTATTAAATGTGTTATTAATTTTTTATTTAATTCAAATATAATTTTATGGTATTAAGTTATTAAAAATATTATTTATTTATTATATTATATAAAATCATTAAAAATATATAAATTATCAACTATTATTGATATATTCTGATATTGATTATTGTAATCATTACTTTACTTTCAGTACAAATCGTAACCTACAATCATGCTTGCAAATATTTTGGGCTCAATAGTCAACCACCTTGTTCATCTCGTCAATGAACTTGGGTTCAAATCTAAAGCACCTTAGCTTCATTTACTGAGCTGCTTTAGCTTTTGCTCTGACGTAAATATAGTGGGGTTCCTAGTTACGTGTGCCTTCTATTTTTTGTACCAATTGTGGCCTCGTAGAGAATTGTTAGCAACACGAATGGAGTTCTCTTTACTGCCTCGTAGGCTTTTTGAATTTGTTGTACGGTGAAGTGACATGAAGCTTATCCAAAACACAATTGATATGAGTCAGGACCAAAAACATTTGGTTTCCTCGTCCAACGGCAAAGACCCAAGTTTTTCATGACCACGTCATGTTCTGTTTACACGTGCCAGTCTAAGTCACCATGTGTCCCCCGCCACGTATTTCATGACACGCAAGGTGCTGTGCTTTCAGCTTATCCAACTACCAAATTCTAGGTCAAGCCATGTCATCATGCCAATGTGTGGTGAAAGTCCAAGAAAACTTTGAAGAAAAAGGTTTTTGCTTCATCAAGTGTCAATTCTTATTTTCTTTGGATGAGATGGATTTTTACTCTCCTTCAACAAGGATAAAAAGTCGTCATCAACAAAGATTTCTTCGAGGAAAATCCGAAGATTCTATATGGTTTATTGATTTTGTAGGTTATAATCATCCGTGGGCTGTGGACGCAAATGCGCCTCCCCCTCCTTTTTGGCCCTTCTGCTGAGGCGCTCGAAATCCGAAGGTTTTTCCTTCGTACGGTACACGCAATCTTTTCCTCACACAGGAGAATGAGGCAGAAGTTATCGAAGACAACAATCCATCTAAAATTATTTTCGTAAAAATCTAATTTTGTTTTTTTGACATGTGTTGAAGATATTTAATTTGATATTGTTTTATTTTAACATTTTTATGATATTTATTTATTTCTAGTTTTTTTAATTTTTTAAATAAAAAATAAATATAAATGTATTAAATAATTATTTTTAAAACAAAATTGATTAATTAATCGTTTTTTTAAAAAAAAAACAAATAATTTATAATTTACTCATTAAATGGTGGACGGCTTTCAGAAAACCATTTCAAAATACAATTTCAAAAAAAAATTCTCTTTATTTTGAATATTCGAGTTTAAATTTATCGAATGGCAGATATCTATCTTGACCCAACTCTCCATAAAAATCCTTGCAAGAATGATATATGATTGAATTTCTTTTTTCGTTGATATATTTGAGTATGATCTTGTCGAAGTTTAAAAAAAAGAAGAAGAAGAAGAAGAAAACAGCGACAGCTAAACAAACGACACCTGTCAAAAGGAGAAAGGAAGAAAGGATCACAAAGCACAAAGTGGGACCTGTCTGCTCACGTGTATGATTACTTCCCGGGATTCGGAGCCATATCACCGATCTGATCTCTCTATTTCACGCCCAAAACCACCCCCCCTCTCTCTCTCTCTCTCTCTCTCTCTACCTCTTAAAATCCAAACAAAGCAAAGTCTGGCCATCGTCAGTCAAAGTTCTCGCCTCCAATTTTTAAATTCCCGTAATTCTCTCCTTTGCCTCTTCATTTTTTAATTTAATTTATCAAAAATTCGAAACTTCCACTCTCTCTTCTACTTCTCCCTAGCAAACCACTCTTGCCGTCTCTTGGATGGCCTTTTCGTAATTGATGGCGGCGAGTTCTAGTGGTTTTACGACTCACCTGGATTTCAAGCTCAGCAGACTCAGCATTTCGCCTTTCCACGACTATAAGAGTGGATTGGAGTCCAGGAAGAAGAAGCGAAGGGTGAGGCTCTTCCTTGAAGGTAACGGAGCACGGGTGAGTAGAAGTAGTAGCTGTAGCTCTGACTCAGTGGTTAGGAGAGCTTCCGGGTCGGGTAAGAGTGTTGAGAAACCCGAGGAGAAACGCTCTCATAGAGGTCGAATCCAAGCCAGTCCTGCATTGCCGTTTCCTTCTCCTCTGTACGACACCGTTAAACCTTTTTTCACTGTGATTTTACTTAGGATCATGATCAATTTCACTTTATTTTATAATGTCAGTTCATATTTTTTAAATTTTAAATTTTAGTTTTTTTTTTAACAAAAAAAATTAATTCTGTAGGTCTCGGTTTGGTACGAAACAAGAGAAGTTTTATCCGAGATGTACGCCGAGAAACTCCGGTCCACAGTCGCGAGATACTCCGCCGAAGAGAGGTAATTTACGCTGCTTGAATTGGATTTTGCAATAATTTTATAATTAGTTGTATTTTTGAACAATTTGTTGAATGGTTGGCTTCATGTAGATACTGGCATTGCGAATGAGAAAGATATGGGCATCAAATTGTTAAAAGAAAAGGTTAGTGAGACAGGGACTAATGAAGATGGAAGTACTTGGTTTCAAGAAAGTGGAGAGGATCTTGGCGAAAATGGGTATAGATGTAGATGGACGAAGATGGGTGGTCGCTCACATGATGGTTCCTCCCAATGGGAAGAAACGGTATTTTTTTTTTTTTTCCCAATCACATGATATTTTGCTTGTTTGAGAGTATATGATTTGATATGAGAGTGCAACAGTAAAATCGTTATCAGGAATCAGGGTGTCTCTATTTACTGGTGATGGCAATGAACTTGTTCTGATTTTGATTTCCCATCCCACTAGCAACCAGTTTTACCTCCATTGTCGTACTATCAGATGTGATTATAGTGTCAATAGCCAGAATTCATTACATTAACACCTGCTTGCCCCTAAGGTTCTGATTTTGTAACTAATCATCGCCTTCTACTGAATGTTTTGGCCACTCTGTTGTCGCCTTTCCCTTAAATACTCCACCTGTCGGTTGAATTACACCATAGTAAAGGTTGTCATTCAATGCGGACTCCATTTTTTTATGAAAGACTTGCATCCTGTCTCTGCTCCTTTATGTTTGCTTCAATGTCTGGTAGGGATGGTGATAAAGGCTTTGCATGCCAGCTTTTTGAAAACATACAGTGATGAGTCAATTGTCGTGGTGTTGTTTAATTTATCCTAATTTGGCATTGATTTTATAACCCCACTAAGTATCATCCCAGGTGGATGCATTTAATTGGATTTATTGATCTCCTTGGCAGTGGTGGGAGAAAAGTGACTGGACAGGATACAAAGAGCTAGGTATATTGCTTGTCTTATCATTTACGTGTTATGATGATTATTTTCAATTTTAGTGGGTTGGAAATTTAATCTTATTGAATTTTTCACTCTCAATCGAGTTGATATTTTGTAGGCGTGGAGAAATCTGGAAGAAATGCTGAAGGGGATTCATGGTGGGAAACATGGCAAGAGATGCTTCATCAAGATGAATGGAGGTGTAGTTTCTACCATGTTATCTATGCAAATAAATTTGAAAGTTTTGCCATGAAACGAATGTCTTCAGTTTATCATGTGTTGAATTTGTCATACTAATCACTGTCTTTTTTTGTTACTGCAGTAACCTTGCAAGAATAGAGAGGAGTGCACAGAAACAAGCGAAATCTGGCACTGAAAATGCTGGATGGTATGAGAAATGGTAAGCTAATATTCCAATGCAGAGTGATTATGAATGATGAATGTAAGTTATTTTGGTCAAGTATGCGATTGAGCAGAACAACAGATCAGTTTATTAACTACGCTTTAATTTTGGACTTAGGTGGGAGAAATATGATGCTAAAGGTTGGACTGAGAAAGGGGCGAATAAGTATGGAAGATTGAATGAGCAGTCATGGTGGGAGAAGTGGGGAGAGCATTATGATGGAAGAGGCTCTGTTACAAAATGGTTCTCCCATTCTCCATTTTATCTTTGAACTTCAATCTGCTTTTAACCAGCTTGCTATTTTGGACATTTGTACACCCACTATCATCAACCATGTTAAGTTACTAATCTTATTAACATCTTAAGAAAAAGAGGTTTTGAGAGAACAGTTATATACAGTTGAAAGTGTAGATATGAATTAATTGTTTCTGATCTTAAAACTTCTAGAAAGCAGTCAATATTTTGAGTGATGATGTAATAAAAATATCTCAGAAAATGTGAAACTTAAGTGATCTAGATTTTTCAATAGCACTTCCTTTGTTTGTACCTATCACTCTGCTTTGGGAACAATCAAAGATTTCACCAAGTTACTTCTCTTCAATTAACTTCATAATTGGAAGAGCTTGAAAATAGTTTCACTAAGTGTTCTTGTTTCACTCCTCAGGACAGATAAATGGGCTGAGACTGATTTGGGAACCAAATGGGGAGACAAGTGGGAAGAAAAGTTCTTTGCTGGCATAGGTTCACGTCATGGGGAGACATGGCATGTTTCTCCAAGTGGTGGGCGTATGTTTTACTCATGTTCTCTGACATAATTTCCTGTAATTAGTTATGCTGATTTCCCTTTAGACTACTGCCTTTGTCTATTTGAAATTTATTTCAAGTACATTCTTCATAGGGTGCGTATTTTTTTATGTGCCTGTCTTAGTCTATCCGATATTAGAATTGCACAGTTTCATTAGATACTCTCATTACCCATACATTAATTTGGAAACTCTTACAGTTACCTACCAACTTTCACAATGCAGGAAGATTAAATTCTCTAGATATCTATTGGCATTTGTTGCTATCTTCTTTGTGATTGTCAGGTTATATGTATGAAAGACTCGTCACTTGCTAGGTTTGTTGTAACCAGGTCTATTTGTTAGTTATTCCTACTTTGAAGAATGACTTTGTACCACAGCTCCAGATTCATTTTTTATTTCGCTCTAGCCATGGACATAAAGTAATCCAGAGCATCACTGATGTACACTTGTAGAACTCAAATGACCCGATATGACATTCTATCAATTATCATGTCTTTAGGAGAGGAGCTAACTTAGTCTGTGAGTTATTGTCGAAATGACTGGATTGAGTTGCCTAATTGAAACATGTTTGACTTTACTGGAATAGTTTCCGGAATCTGATGTAACTTCTTGCGGTTCGTGTTCAGGTTGGTCAAGGACGTGGGGCGAGGAACATTTTGGAAACGGGTATGGAACTCGGTGTTCCTATATGAGTTTGTTCTGTGTGCTGTATTTGGAATATTAGTCTTATGCTTCTTTACACCTATACAGGAAAGTTCACAAATACGGAAAAAGCACAACAGGTGAAAGCTGGGATATTGTTGTGGACGAGGAAACCTATTATGAGTAAGGATGTGCTTATCTTAGTCACCGAATTTGGCTAATCAGAAAATACTTGCACTAAAAATGTAAATTTCTTTCTTGGAACTACTACAGTGGGATTAACTTCAAAATTTTCTGGTTTTAACGACAGGGCTGAACCACATTATGGATGGGCCGATGTCGTGGGTGATTCCAGCCAGTTACTATCAATTGAACCTCTGGAAAGGCCACCCGGTTTCTACCCGAATCTCGATTTTGGGTCATCTCCTCCACCTCGAGCCGATGACTTGCCTCCCCCTCCCTCGCAATGAAGACCTGATTTCCAGGCTTCTTATTTTGTTTTAGGTGGTTTCATATTTATCTCATTTGAATCCAATCATATTGTTTAAACCGTGTCCAGTAATAGTATTGTGAATTAGTACTTTTCAATTTATTCATTCTTTGGATGAGAAATGCATCCATTCCGGGTTTTGTGCAGTTTCTGGTTGTCAAATTATTGGACGTTAGATCATTTTCCCTGAAGTACGATATCTGTAAGACGCTTTCAGTCCCCAGGTTTTTAAAACTTAGTTTTTCTTTGGAAAATCGCAAGTTAGTACTCCGTTTTTCGTTGGAAAATCACAAGCTAGTCTCTTCGTCTTTAAATGTACGAATTGATGTTTTTTTTTTGGTAGTAATAGTAGTTGGTGAAATTTGAAATTTGAGTAGAAATGAAGGATGGTTTAGTACAGAAAACAATTAAATGGTTATAGAAAATTAATGGAAATACTAAGTTGCAAAAAAAAAATAATAATAATAATAAAATATAGGGATTCTATTAGGGCTTTAAAGCATAGAGATCGACTAACTATTCTGCTAAAAACTCATGGATTAAATAATAGTTTACATGAAAAACAGTTGTCAGCTATAGATAGGGCTAACAAGCGAGAGGCGAGAGTCGAAAAGAAAAAGGGGTGATAAGCGGATCGGACATTTGCTTCATATTTGATACGTTATCGTCACTAAACAAATTGTCCTAAGCCCAACATTTGATGGGCTACAAGCTTGGCAAGGCCGAGCATAAAAATAGTCACGAACAGATACTCTAAAATGTCATCTTCGCCTTCGAGTTCTTCTAAGTCCTAAACAATGAAGATCCCATCAAAGGGATGTGGGTTGGATTGCTAGGAAAGCATGGAAATTGAAAGATGACTGGACTTACACCTTTTACCATTGACGACGAGGTTGGTTTTTTCGCTAAAAAACCAATCCGAACTAGTTTGGTAATAAAATTGGTCGCAGGATTTCTTTTAATTTCCTTTTTTTTTCTTCTATGATTATATACAAGTTCTATTTTAACAGCTCTTTTAAACTACATTATAAAACCTAAATTCTTAGCCAAATTGACCCTTCATTGAACTCAAATTTCCTTTTTATTTAGGAGATTATTAAATTGCCGATCGGTGTCCTGGCTTGTGATGTTATTATTCTTGAGTTGCTCTTATGATAAACATGGAGTAAATTATAAATTAGTTTCTCTATTTTAGAGAACGAATGGATTAATTCTTTTTATTTTTTTAATTTTTTGTTTTAATAAATGAAAAAGGTCAAAATATGGAAAGAATTAAGGGAAAAAAAGATATTTTTTAATTAAATAATATTAAATTAAACGTAATTAATAATGATAAAAAAACTAAATAATTAATTTTTAAAATAAAAAAGACTAATAAATTTATTTCTAAAAAATAGAGGGACTAATTTACTCGATAAACATGGAATAGCGTCTTATCCATACCGAACTAATTTTTATCTTTAAAAACCAAATGAACTCGGGTACTTCGTTTTCTGAAAGGGTGGTCCATCGTTTGTACCTAGTTGGTCCGGCCATTTTTTTAAAGAGCAATCCACCTATGTTAGCTATTGAACCGCGTGGGACCAAATTAAAGCTTTGAAAAGTTCAGAGTTGACATTACAAATTGAAGTTAAAACATATTAAATCTACGAAAACAAAAATATAATTTATCCAAGAAAAAATGAGGAAAAATAAATATAATTTATCCGTAAAAAAATGACTTGTACATAGGAACAATTTTCTCGTATATTAGTCATGATTAATTTAATATTGAATTTAAAAATATTTTTTTCTCATTAATCTTTTATATATTTTACTCATTTTTTTCTTTTTTTCTATTTTTTAAAATAAAAAAAAATAAAAAAGGAATTTAAGGACTAAGTTATAAATGAATTGAAAAAATATAAGGAAGGACTGATTAATTATTTATTAAAACTGAAAGGATTATTTAATTCTTTTGATAAACTAGATGAATGAATTTGTAATTTACTCGATCCTGGCAGAGATGGGAAATAGCATTTTTTTTTACCCCTCTTTTCTGTTTTTGAACTGCGCATTAGTCTTTTCCTGTATCACGTGATCCCACTCCTTTGGTTTGATTTTCAAGGAAAATAATTTGATAAAGAAATACTTTGAAAAATTGACTAGAGAAATTTCTTTTTCATACTTCGAAATTGGCGAATTTTATGCCGGTGAAATAGAAGACTTCGTCAAAGACGAGTTAATCTATTTCGCAAATTACCAAATTCTAGCACGTGAAATTGGTTAAATATTTTGCCAAATTAGAAATGATTGTGAAGTTTGGCATATTAACTTGTACAACAAAATCTAGAATATTGACTTTCATGCTTGAAAAACCCAAAAAGAAATTTAATTAGTTTGTGCTTACTAAGACAGTTTCATTTGAAAAAAACTGCAATAAAATTTAAAATCTAACTAAATATCTAAATGTTTCTTGAAAAAAATAAATAAAGCAACAATGTATAATAAATTGGCGAACCTGCAATTAACATTGATATTTATATTTTAAAATTAAATGCAAATTTAATTATGGTTTAGCAGGTGAAAAAAAAGGATTAAAGAATGTTTTTGCATGTTTGAAAGAAAGTATTAGTCTTTAAATAATACAAATATTTTAAAGTCTCATAAGTAATAACGGGAAGCTCTTGCTCTCAATTTTTTCTTCCTTGTGCATAATACCGGGCTTGCTCATAGATTAGCTCGAAAGCTATATTAATGGCACCGTGAAAGGCAAAATATGGGTTGATGGTTGAATATGCTTTTATACAATAAGAAAAATTTTCAATTTATATATATAATCGCATTAATTTTATTTTAAAATATGTTTTAAATTTTTAATATATTGTGTTGGTAAAATTTTAATGTTAAACTTTCAAAATTAATTGCATAATTTGCATACAAAACTATTCAATTTATCTGACTTGTAAAGCAAGTAAAATAAAAATAAATCATGTGAATAATTTTATTTTTTTCGTTTAAAATTCCTACTAAATTGATAGATTAAAATTTTAATATATATTCAAAAATAAAATTGATTCAGTTAAAAATGTAAATAACAAATTTAATAATATTTATCTCATCGTATAAGATGTAAAAATAGATTGAATAATTAACTCATAAAAATATTATACTATTTGTCCAGTTTATGCTATGCATGCGTCTTGACAAAACAAAAAATAAAATAAAAGGCGTTATTGAAAAACAAATGGTTTATTCACGCATTTCATGCTCAGAATAGTTGTATTGCATAAACATAAATTTATTTTTATGCACATAATTACATGAAAAGATATTATATTTATTTTTCTTGGATGTTACGATCGAAGTACTGATTTACAATTATAGTATCAAATGTCACAACTTTCAAATCAACACATAAATTGATTCATGTTTAGTATCAAATATTCACGTGAAATTATTTACATTTAGACATTTTAAATAATAAGTACTTACTCTAAGAAATAAAAATGAATTTAGGATAATTTTATAAATAATCAAGTCTAACATGAATCCGACCAACCGAAAACTAAATTTTCTCCTCATGCTAATCAATTTATTTTCGGATTTTACTATATTTTCTCTAAAAGAAATCATTGTTTTTCCTTTCATGATATGTAAGTTTAATAAACGTTGAACCTAAATCGATTAATTTTATAATTAATGAATCGTAGCTAGTTTTCTTACATAGTGATAGCAATAATTTCATGGGCCAACTCTTTTATTATGGAATTATAAGATGTGTTAAGAAATAGAAGAATTAGTTCACAATGTCTTCATATTTTAAGTATAATTTTCCATCTATATCTACAAGTTTAATTATTTCTAATTTATCTTTATATTTTAATTTATTCTCCAATCTATTTTTTAATAGATATTTTTACGCATATTGACAAAAATACTCGCATATGAAAAATTCAAACCTAATATAATTTATTTAAAAAATTAAAGTTTAACATGGTATGACAATTCATTTTTTTTATAATTTTTTTTAATAAATTAGATGGGAGTTTGAATTTCTCAATCGGAGATATTACATAAAAATACATATTAAAATGATAAATTGAAAAATAAATTAAAATATAAAAATAGATTGGAAGCAGTTAAATCTGTAGAGATAGATTGAAGGCTAAACCTAAAATATAAAAACATGTTGAACTAATTCTCTTAGGAAATATATTAATTACAGAGAAACTAATTAAATTTCATATCTTTTTTTCCAATGTTTTTTTTTCTTTTTTTATAGTAAAGGCTTGTCGTGGATTAGGTTGACCGAATTCCTAACAGCGAAAAAATGGTCGTTTATTGGGAAATGAATCCACTTATCATCCCGAATAAGACCTGAAGGATCAATCCTAGCAAACTAAATTATAAATAAATTTGAGTAAATTATAAATTATTTCCTTTATTTTCAAGAAATTTTTTTATTAATCTCTCTTATTTTAAAAAATTAATTTTTAAGTTTTTAATCGACATCAATCATATTTTATTTTATAAAAAACATTTTTCTTCAATTTTTATATAGTTTTTTACTTTTTTTTCATTTGTTCTATTTTTTAAAATAAAAAATTAAAATAAATTAAAAAATAGCAAAACTAATCAAGTTAAAAGAAAATTTTAAAATATGAAAACTAAATATGAAACAAAAAGTAAAAATATTAATTGGCTTCTCAAAACTAGAGAGATGAATTTATAATTTACTCTAAATAAATTTGATTTCATTAATTGCGGCTTAATTAGGGCCAGAAGCTTGAGATCTAAGCAAATAAAACCACTCGATTAGCACGGTGCAGTTTCACATGTTTTTTTTTTTTATCAAATACCCCCAGAACTCCAAAAGCTTACTCGCACTAAAAAAAAAAAAAAAATCCCCAGTATCATCTTCCTTTCTACCAAAAAACCCTCAATTTACTTCAAGTTTTTCACCAACTTTCCTCTCATGGTGCAGCCAAAACCAAGATCCAACTCTTCTTCTTGACCAAGCAAACATGCTAAACAAATCCCCACAAAAAATGGCCGTGCCTCCTATAATTTCCAGGCGGTTCTCTGATCTGGATTGGAGACTTCTGCTCTTGATCATCCCTCCTATTTCTCTCCTTATTTTACTCTCTATCTCCTTTAACCCCATCAACCATTTTTCCAGTTTTGCCCCTCTCGCTTCCCATTTCCTCAACAAAACCAGCCTGATCACTCTCCCCTCCACCACCCTAACAACAAATTATTCCTCAACTGCTCCCCCGAGTTTGCCGCTCGTGAATCGGAGTGAGTCAACTCAGTGGAAAGATGAGTTGGAGCGGTCGAGAATGGCGGTGTGTTTGGTTGGTGGAGCCAGGAGGTTCGAACTGACTGGACCCTCAATCGTGAAGAATATTCTCCAAGTGTATCCAAATGCAGACCTTTTTTTGCACAGTAATTTCGATAAGGATGCTTTCAAATTTTCTCTCTTGAAAACCGTGCCTAAGCTTGCCTCTGTCCGTATTATTAGTCCTAAACCGTTGCCCGAGACCTTGGCTCAGCTCCGGGTCCTTACAGCTGCTAATTCTCCTAATGGCATCCAGGTTTATTTCCCTTTTGCCTTTACTACTATTTTTTTTTTTAAGGTTCAGTCTTTTTTTTGGTTTGTTTTGTATTCTGAGCTGGGTTTTCCCTTTTCAATTCACTTTCAGGGTTTTGATGATGGATTTTTTTAATTTTTTTGGATAATTACTTGATTTGATCTAATCTTATTTTTGTTGGTAAATTCCAATTTGGTAATTTTTTTTAAATAGAATAAAATGGTCTCTTTTTCCGTTCTCTCCTAAAGAAAATATGCGCCATGAGGGTTCAAATTTCTGATAAAGTTATGCGAATTATCACGAATTCCAGCACAAATAAATAAAACATTGTAATTATTCTTCTGGCTTTTTTTTTAACTATTTTTTGCAACAATTATTCGTGCCTTTTAAGGTAACATTGTAGTTAGTAAAATACAAAGGCTTTTTTATAGTTCCTTAACCTTTTCAACTGTTGTTATTGCTGAAATTTTAAGCAAAGAAACAATTTACAAATAGTATGTGCAGTGTATTTTATTTTACGGAAATAATGTCGTTTTAAAGCATTGAAAATATTGTATTAGGTAGGACTATCACCCTCGAATAGGATCTAGTTGGCCCCACTTGCACCTGCGTTGTGTACTACTTGTCGTTTTGGTATTGCATAATGAACAAGACGATGAAGGTGAATTTGTGTGTGTTTTGTCTTGTTTTAAATCTTTCAGGGTCTGCTTCAGTACTTCAACCTAGTAGAAGGATGTCTGAGAATGATCCAGGAATACCAAAACCTAAAGGGGTTCCAATATGATTGGATAGTCCGTACCCGTGTTGACGGGTACTGGAATGCTCCGTTGGGTCCCGAAAATTTCATCCCGGGTCACTACATGGTTCCACCAGGGTCAACATATGGTGGCCTTAATGATCGGCTTGGCATTGGTGATCTTAAAACCTCAACGATAGCCCTTTCGCGTCTTTCTTTGGTTCCCCAACTTGATGCTGCTGGATTTCGTCAACTTAATTCGGAAACTGCTTTTAAGGCTCAGCTTACTACACGAGGTGTTCCTTTCGATACTAAAAGAGTACCCTTTTGTGTTGTTTCGGATCGTAAATATGAGTTTCCTCCTGGCCGGTTTGGTGTGCCGGTGGCTGCATTGTCGAGTCCGGGACCATTAAGCGGTGCCAAATGCAGGCCGTGTAAGCCGGTTTGTGAAGGAACTTGTGTAGCTGGTATCATGCCATCGCTTTATAAAGGTTGGAGTTGGACTAATTGGGAAAACGGGACACTAAAGTTATGTGATGCTCATGGTGATTGGGAGGGAGGGTGGGAAAGGATTTTCGATAAAGTTGCTGGGAAGGAACTTGCTTCTGAAAGGAAAAGGATTCGCGGTCTAAGTAGGAAGCGATGTGTGGATGATTTTACTGAAATGAAGAAAAAGGCTTCCAAGTGGGATACTCCTCCAGTCGAAGAGATATGTAGATTAGGCCTTGGAGAGAATTAGAGAGGCAGATTTTTTCAAATTTTTTATGGAGGTTAATTTCTTGTAAAAAGAAAGGAATTAGAAGGGTGTTTATGGGTTTTTGGCTGGGGAGATTTTTAAATCTGGGTATATCGGATGAGGATTGTAGTGATTTGTCTTTTTCCTTAAAGTTCTAATTACAGGACCACAGTATAGTTTATCGTTTTATAATGGTGGGTTGTTATTCTTTACGTTTTGTGGTGAGAACAGTGTACCAATCCAACTAATACAAGGAAAATGAAGTGAGTGCTGGTCTACTCCCATCACCCACTGATAGTCACCACTTGTAAAAGATATATTACTTCTTTGTTTTTTTTTCCTTGTCTCAATATATATATATATTCTTTCATTTTTATGTAAATTAAGAAAGTTATTAATTGTTGTGTTTTATCAGTATTTTTTATTAAAATTCTAATTTTTTAAAGAATTATCAGTCATTAAAATGAATTTCAATTAAGTTTTGAGTGGAAGAATATTTTAGAATAAATATAAATAGAAAGAAATTATATGAACTTTATACTGGTAAAATAATTATCTATAACACTTGGGCTTGGATTGATTGTTAAAAAGAAGTAAATCTTTTTTTATTTTTATTGTGGTTCAAATTTCATGTTAAACTGTGAGAAATAGTTTTTTTTTTTTTTAAATAACAAAGTCAAAGATTAGAAATTGTACCAATATGAGACGATTTTCTCCAGTAGAACCATGAAAAAAGACGAATTTTTAGACCAAAAGGTAGCCTTTTCCGAAAATTTTTAAAATATTTTAAAAGTAATTAGCAATAATTACTTTATGAATATCTCTTTTTTTATCATTAATTACTGTTGGTGTAATAAAACTACACCACCACGACAAAATTTGCCTTCCGTAGAATCATGAAAAAAGACAAATATTTAGACCAAGGGATAGTCTTTTGTTAAAAAAAATTAAAATATATTAAAATAGATATAAATACTAATTATTTCATAGATTTACTTTAAAAAGAAAGAAAAAAATACACCAGATTTATAAAAACAATAAAAATATTTTCACTTAATTTATTTTTTAAAAAAATCTCTTTGTGTTGGGAGAATCTAACTGCAAATCCAAATTAGCAAGCGTGTTAGCCCAAAAATTTTCTTCCCTAGGCACACCAATCGTGATATATATTAACTCTACAGTCCCTGTCAGAAGTAAATTTCTTAACTAGTGAAGATATCATTAAATGCATTCAGTTGGATTAAAAATAGAGAGTTGGTCTCGACGCAAGGAAGTTGGGTCAACTATGAGATAATGCCATAAAATAATTGAAGACATGGAGAACTTTTCAAGAGTAATTTATAAATTAGTTGCATTATTTTTTAAAATAAATTAATTAGTTTTTTTAAAAATTAATCATTTAATTATATAACCACTTTGATCGTATTTAATTTAATATTATTTTATTTAAAAAATATCATTAATATTTTTTATATTTTTGAAATAAAAAATCAAAATAAAATAAATAAGCAAAAAAGTTAAGCAATAATAAAATTTAAAAATATAAAGATTAACTAATTAGTTCTTAAAATAAAAAACTAATCAATTTGTTTTTCAAAGTAAAGGATTAATATATAATTTAATCTACTTTTTGAAAGAAAGGTGCTTGAGCAATGGCATGCGCACACGAGGCCTTTTGGCACTTGATAGTTGACATCATTAAAAGAAGAAAAGAAAAAAGAAAACATGAAGTGCTAGCAGAGAACATGAATGATCTATCTACCATCGAGCATTGACACTGCGTTTGTCAGCGTAATTTGTAAATCAGTCCCTTTTGGTTCTGAGAAATAAATAAATAAATTTTTTTATTTTCAAAAATTAATTATTTAATATTTTTAATCAGTATTGATTATGATTAATTTAATATTTTTTTATTTTATAAAATATTTTATTTTTTCATTGATCTTTATTTATTTTTATTCCTTTTATTTAAAGTAATAATAAAATAATAAAATAATTAGTTTTTGAAACTAGAGGGAGTAATTAATTAGCTCGTTCAAATTGCTAACTATCACTTGGCCGATTAATACATTCTTTAAGCTACACAGTACAAGGCGAACAAATCCAGATTTGATTGAAGATTGTGGGATTAAACTAAAGATTAGTTACAAAATTATTAGATCACAAGTGGACTTTCTGCACATGTTAGTATAGTCAAAGTATACTCACAATGTTAGCTAAGCCTTGATTATAATTAAAGACCAAAACTAATTGGTTTAGTGGCATTATTTACCATTGAAAAATTGGAGTTGCAGAACATTGAGATCTACACTATCAGTTTTATTAATTTTGTTCTTGAATTATAATGTTTTAAACAAATATGGTCATTATGTTTGAATTAATTGTTAGTAATGGCCAAAAATTCTTTTAAAAAATTTTATATTTTGGTATTCTCAACTAAAATTCAATCCAATATTTTCACAAATAATTTCAAATTATCTTGAAGTTGTAAAGTAATTTTTTTTATTTTCCAAACAATAAAAATTCAACAGATTATAAAAAAAAAATTAGTTTTTTTGAAAGTTATAAGGTTATGAATTTTACACACTCAAATTTTTTGTTTTCAATTAATGATAACAGTCAAATCAAATAGAGCAAGGATGACATTGGTTAAAAACATGATAGTTCAAGGATAACATTGACAAAATTGACAATACAGGTCTCAATGTATCTTGATCTTAATAGTTCATGGACAAAAAATACTATTAAACCAAAACTAATTAGACATTAAATTTCAGCACAGACACATCGCTCATTACATTCTTCCTTCCTAGAGCATCCATATCTCCCAATTACACTCCTTGTGTCATCGTATCTCCGAATCTAGATCTAAAGGATTCGACAAGCTCATCAGGTCTGGCTCATGAATCCAACGTAGGGTTTTTAACCCTGCCCCAGTAAATTAGACCTGTCAAAAAATTGAGTGCAACTAAAAAACAATATATAAAATAATAAAATCTATTAAGTGTTATCATAAGTTAAGAGAAAAATAAAAAAAATGAAAAACTCAAACCAAAAAAACAGCTCTCAAATTTACTATTAAGTACAAAACAGTCCACAAATTTTCATCACACCAAAATTAAATTAAGTTCACATCCAAACAGTTTTAGAAATATAAAGTTGGTATGAATCCTTACATAAAATTGGGATTCATACACAATAATAATAACAACAACAACAACAAAATGGACAAAGAAGCCACATAAGAAAACTTGGGGCATCATCCATTTGTAGCACTATAAAATTTTTTTAAAAAAATTCCAAACTTGCATATCTATATGAAACCAAAAAAATTAATTTATTTGAAAGAAAATAGATTAATTAATTCATTTATTAAAACTAAAGAGACTAATTTATAATTTACTCCTCAAATTGAACAGTTAGATTAGGGACCCCAAATTTATCAGCCTTAATCTCAAGGGAGAAGGAGGAAAGTGATGGACATAAAAAAACACCAAAGCCTTGGTACTTTACCAAAACCAACGAATCCAGATTTGATTGAAGATTATGGGAATTAAACTAAAGATTATTTACAAAATTATTGGATCACAAGTGGACTTCCTGCACATGTTAGTATAGTCAGAGTATACTCACAATGTTAGCAAAGCCTTGATTATAATTAAAGAACAAAACTAATTGGTTTAGTGGCATTATTTATTTGCAATTAAACAATTGGAGTTGCAGAACATTGAGATCAATACTATAAATTTTATTAATTTTGTTCTTGAATTATAATATTTTATACAAATATTGTCATTATGTTTGAATTAATCGTTAATATTGGCCAAAAAATCTTTTTTAAAAAATTTATATTTTGGTATTCTCAAGTAAAATTCAATCCAATATTTTCACAAATAATTTCAAATTATCTTGAATTTGTAAAGTGATTTTTTTTTTATTTTCCAAACAATAAAAATTCAACAGATTATAAGAAAAAAAATAGTTTTTTTTTTTTTTTGAAAGTTATGAGGTCATATGAATTCTACATTCTCAATTTTTTTTTCAATTAATGATAACTGTCAAATCAAATTGAGGGATGAAATTGGTCCAAAATATGATAGTTCAAGGATAACATTGACAAAATTGATAATACAGGTCTCAATGTATCTTGATCTTAATAGTTCATTGACAAAAAATACTATTAAACCAAAACTAATTAGACACTAAATTCCAGCACAGACTCATCCCTTGTTACATTCTTCCGTCCTAGAGCAAACATATCTCCTAATTACACTCATGATTCTTCTGCATCCGTTCCTTGTGTCATCGTATCTTCGATTCTAGATCTAAAGGATTCGACATGCTCATCAGGTCTTGCTCATGAATCCAACGTAGGGTTTTTAACCTTGCTCTAGTAAATTAGACCTGGCAAAAAATTGAGTACAACAAAACAAACAATATATAAAACAATAAAATCTATTAAGTATTATCATAAGTTAAGAGAAAAATAACAAAAAAAAAAAATGAAAAGAAAAAATCAAACTAAAAAAACAGCTCTCAAATTTACTATCAAGTACAAAATAGTCCTCAAATTTTCATCACACCAAAATTAACTTAAGTGCACATCCAAACAGTTTAAGAAGTATAAAGTTGGTATGAATCCTTACATAAAATTGGGATTCATACACATAAATAATACTAATAATAATAATAACAAAACTGACAAAGAAGCCACATAAGAAAAATTGGGGCATCATCCATTTGTACCACTACAAAAATTAAAAAAAAAAAAAGTTCCAAACTAGCATGTCTATATGGATATGCATAAACCTGCAACAGGGGAGACTACATAAAAATAATAGTCGATCTCCATGTGCATCTATCTATCTATCTATCTATAAAGAGAAACTCTACGCCCAGGTGGGATACGGATAGCTATGATGATCATAGCCATATCCATAGCCATAGCCATATCGAGGGGGTGGTCTCTGTGGATAGTAATTGGTCACAGCATATCCTGGGTGATAGCCTTGATGATATCCTGGCCCTGGTTGAAGATATCCTCCATGGGGATAATACTGGTAGGCATTGTTCATATTCATATTTCCAGTCTCAATCCAACAGATATCTGTATGTTTTCCTCCTTTTGATAACTTTTTAAGCAGCTTGTTTGGATCCACTCTACCTGTGATTAATGCCGTGCCTTCCTCGGCATCTATAGTGTAGCTAACCCCTGAAAAAAGAATAACAGCAGATTAATATACAATCAATATTTCTACGAGAAAAAAAAAAAAAAATCTAAAACAAGCTAGAATTATACCTCTGATTCTTTTCAATACTTTGGTTAATGTCTTATGCCATTTAGGGTCTCTGGTGTCCACTTTCAAACCACAAGACTGCAAAAGAATGATCAGTCATATATACTAAAAACAGAAAAGATGGGAAAAGAGAAAAAAAAGGAAGAAAAAATAAACAAAACAAGAGATTGATAACAGATAGAAATGACAAGTGTGAACAAGATTACTGTAGTCTAACCATGTTTGAATTGAGACTTGACGCCATTTTGCTCTCAAGAATTAAAGGAGTGGAGTAAACTTTGCGATGGAGTACGGAACAAAAGTTATTGAATTGCTGCGAGATGTGCTAGGGTTTTGGATCACATAGGTATTTATAGATCTGTTTAACCGACTGAAAAAAAAGGGAACAATTTTGTTAAGCAAAGATAAAATCTTCATGGGATATATTTTGCTCTGGCTAAAAGGACCTTTAAAATATTTGTAGCGTTAATTACTTTCCGCAGGGGAAGAAAATTCAGAATTAAAGATTTACTTTCTCTTCCAAAGATGATATTATGGTGTTCATATGGTCTTTGCACTCCTGTATATCTCAAAAATGGGCTTTGCTCATTATATATGTTCTTCTTTTTTTCATATTGGCTTAGTATCTATAATCTTTATTTTATTTTGTTTACATACGTCCCGTTTTAAAGCTTTTAGTTCATAAGTTACTAAACTAACGTGACAAATAATTCACTTCTAAATACATGATATTTCTGATATATAAAACTCCAATAGAAGAATTCAATCATGACAATTCAAAAAATACTTGAATTCAATTAATATATTTCAAAAAATACAAGGATAAAATTATTATTTTTCATTTTTAATTTTAATTTTATTGTTATTTTAAAACCTCATATGGGTCATATGTGAGACCCAATCACACAAAAAATGTGAAGTGTTTTTTTTTTTTTTTTTTAATATTATGATAAGTTAAAAAGGAATACATAAAAAATAATAATAATAACAACTAACCTGGGATGCAATTATATATATATATATATATATATATATATATGGTGATGCATATTATCTATTAGACATAGATTCCTAGTTATTGAGTATCGTTTTTCCTAAAAATAAAAGAATTCGAATAGTTGAAAAATTCAAAATGAATAATGGGATTACTCCCTCAAAAAAAAACTAGAGACTACACCACTTTGCTTTTTTTTTTTTTTTTTTTTTGGACTAGAGAATTAGCAATTACTTAATAGTACAATTATTTTCATTTTAATTTTGATGAACATCTTTATACTTTTTTTCTAGATTACATATTACATTCATTTTGTATATATTTTATTATTTTTAAAGTATCAAAATAATTAAGAAAACATCTTTATAGTTTTATTGTGATAAAATGCCACATGACACGTTTTACATCATTTAATATGATATTTAAAAAAATATATGTAAATTCAAAATAATAATAACAATTTCGAATATTTTTGATTGAGTTGCTCTATTAAAGTTTCACCTATGATATATACGTGTCACACATTCAGTAGTAGACTTGCTACATCAGCTCATGGATTGACAACATTATAACGAAAGGATGGAAACTAACAAAACAAAATGAAGAATAGTGTGAATCAATCAATCCAAAAAATAATATAACATCTCAATGAAAATAATTTGAAGAGTTTATACATAGACTATATGGGCGAGACTATCTCACAAATAAAATTTTAATCATATATTATATTATAGGAATATTTGATCTTATATATATATAAACCCACGTGTTGCATATATAGTACCCGTTAAAATGAAAGTTGTAATCAATATATATTTAATTAATCACAAGTTATACGAAATTAACTCGATTAATCAAATCTGTAAATCTAGGGGATTTTTCTTGCCTTATCAGAGTTGTGATCAAATATAATTTATTGTTGCATAATAAAAATCATTCAGGAATATTTAAATCTCATAATCATACTTTCCAAAAATATAAAATGAATAATTTTTTTAAATTAAATTATAGATACTTATAACATGTTTACTTTGGAAAGATTTGTTTTACCTTATTTTACACAACGGAACTAACTCTTTCCCATATTCAGAGAAGAGGCCTAGGAAAATGATAGCAAGGTTAGTGCAGGGCCCAGATAGTGAATGAGTTGGGCTTATTTGTGAAAATTTTGCGAAAAGCTGGGCTGGCGAGTGTTTCCAAAATTACTAGGCCTAAGCCCGTATTTGCAAATGGCCGAAGGCGAGGGACTCCAATCACAGGCTGATACGCAATAAATCAAGATTTTTTTAAAAAAAAATAAAAATTCGAGACCCAGTAAATTAAGAATTTTTTTTTTTTTAAGTTATGAATTTTCAAATGTTTTTATTTATTATACAATTACAAGTTAAATTCCTTTTAAATTTTTATTTTAAAAAATAAATATCATTCACTTCGTAAAAAGTTATTAATTATGAATCATTAAATATATTTTCTTAATATACCTTAATTTTCGTAATTTAACCATTTTTTGTAGTTATAATAGTTAACGATTCTTGGCAAACTCTTGTGTTACCTTAGAAAGAAAATCATTCTAAATTTTAAATAAATAATTTTTAAATTATTATGAACTAATAAATATTATTACCCGTAATTCTAATTAAAAAAATTAAAAAATTAAAAAAAAAAAACACATAAATCTTATAGCGACAAGCTAAAATTTACCTCAAGTAGCATGAACATTCGCATGACTTAAAAAATTTAACTGGTGCATTCTCGTATTTTCATATTCTCCTATATCGCAAATACAAAAATCATAAAAAGGAATGCACAGGTTTAATTAATACCTGATAAAAACCAAAGTTAGAGTCTATACGGCAAACAAAAAAATTGGTTAGAAAATACCCTATATATATATAAACCAAAGGAATTCTTTGGCACATTCATTTAGTGAAGAGTAAAAAGTACACAGTCTAAGCTTGAAAAGGCACCAAAAACAACCAAAACCACAACATTAAAAACGTAATTAATTACTGAATATAAGATTGGCCAGTGATATCAAGATCTCGGTCACCAGTGGAAGGCGGAGGTTGGTGCTTGGGCTGAAAATCTGGCTTCTCAGCCGGCCCGTCAGCACTTTGGGTCTCACTGGCTGGTGGTTTGGATGGTTTGTCTCTGTCCTGCATAGGCTCTGGCTCATTACCATACATTCCGCCACCATAGGCATCACGAGTCAATGGCTTCATGGGTGTCATTTGAGGTGGCTGATTCAGTCTCCCCTCCTTTTCTTGCTTCTCCTGATCCCCTTCCATTGCGTGGTTGCTCTGTTCGGTCTAATCGGTCACTAAGCACTTGAGCTTTGAAGTACTGCTTGGTGTCCCAATTTTTTGACACGTTGAAGTCTAATCATGTGGCAGCTTATTTAGCTGCCACGTGCGTGTATCGCTCGCACCTTTTTCTTTATTTTCTTTTTTTGTTTTTATTTTTTATTTTGTTTTTGCAATTACTTTTTTGGGCTCATACATAGATGACGCAGAAAATGTAAAATAAACTTTGGTGTGGTGGGCCGGAAAAGTGTCATCTATCCGAAGGGTTTTATTAAACGGGCTTCATTTTTTATTCGGTTTATTGAGCTAGGTGGAACCGATGAGGCCCACCTCCCAATTCTGATATTGTGAATATAATAAATATTGGTTAATCCAATGTTATAAATGAAGTAATAAAAAATGTTTTTGATTTATTCAAAAGGTTGGCTTGAGTAAAAATAATTCTAATATCTTAAATAAGTGGTCTTGATTGGATTTGAATCTTTATATACATAAAAAGTTTTTTATATAGTTATATCTTCTTTTTATGTTCGACATAATAGGAAAGAATTAGTTTAAATTTGAAATACGTTAAAGATATATATATATTTTTTGGGATTTATTAGATCATGAATTGGATCAAATATATATTTTTTTATGCATTGACATGAGTTATTGGTGAACCAAAAAAAACCTGACTTTTAAAATCAATAAATTAAAATATAGATGTGATTCAATATCGATCTTGTCTAATAGATAATAAATTTAGTCTTGATTAATATGAATATTAATTAAAAAAATATCTCTTTGTTAATCAATATCCAAAAAAAAATTGGATGTTAAGAAAAAATATGAAAGATGAATGATTAAAACGTGGAACCTTGTCTTTTTTTAAAAAAAAAAAAAAATTCCCTTGCATGTTTTCAGTTGAGATGCCTTCTAATCATCTCCACTGACTCAACAGCAACGTCGTATGACTATATTATACATCAACCACTGACAAAAATACGATCGTGAATTCCTTACCACTCTCTTTTAAGAACAGAATTCCCTGTACCGTTCAGCTTCATGCATACTATCACCGTTTTGCTAACGAATCTCGTGACTTATAATTTAAACCTTATCTCTTGGCACAACCCAAGATGCAAGAAGCAGAGAGGGTCAAGGACAAGTTCCTCCAAGATTATCTGTCATGTCTGGCCTCAAGTTCTCTCAGTGTCTCGTAAGTCCAACAATGGTGGAATTTATTTAATCGATGGAATATTTTGGTCCTAATAAGAGATTGACCCTTGACGAGTCAGAGCACAACGTGGTCAGCTTGGAACCTTTGAAGTTCAGTTCTGATGTTAATTAAACCAATAACATGGTTGACATTAGAGGACTCTATGTAGACTTTAAGCATAATTTTTTATAAGGTTTCAACTTCCATTGGTTTAGGTGGCAGTTCAAGTCACCAATGGCAATGACTAGCTATTTTTGTAATCAATGCAAGCATATGGATTATAGTAATCTATGTCTAGTCATTTCTGCTCATATACCAGTTTTCTGTGTGCCACGAGGAGTAGCAAATTGCTGGACATCAGTGGGCATGTTATCTCATGTCTTAATCAATGTTGTACAAACCAATTACTTGGTGCCAACCAAGGGTTTTGTTAGGCATAGAGACTAGCAGAGTCTATGTTCTAAACCAGTTCTAAAATCCACAGATCGTGGGAGTTGGCAAACTGCTAGCAGCAGTTGTTATTGGATAGGACATGCATTTCAAAAATTTATATATTTTACCTGTTTTTAATGAAAATTTCTCACTTTTTATGTATATTTGTTGTAAAATATTTGTCTAGTCAAAAATTTAAATAAAATATGTTTTTAAAATACTCAATTAATTTTTTCATCTCTTGTTTTTTTTAATAACAATTAAAAAAATCAATATGATTTATACTTTTATCTTATACATATAAATATTTTTAAGATGAAAATTTTAAAATAAACTTTTTTGCTGCATAAAAAATATTCATTCTTGTAAGGACTTTATTGCATGCCAAATTTTAAATTTGAAAACTAACAATTTTAATAAAAAATGCATTTTAGAAAAGTATGAAAAAAATAATTATATAATTTAATACTTAATAACTTTTTTACACTATATATATATAATGTCAAATAGGACGATCGTTTTAGGACAGAGAGTATAATTTTCACCTGCACTAAACAATTATGTTCAAGACAATTTTTGTCTAGTCATTTTTTTTCTGGGTTTTTTCCATTCAAAATGAGCTGTTTTCTTTTTATGAATTCATTTGTGTTTTTGTTACACCAAATCACACAATCCTTTAATAAACATGAACCCACCTTAATTTTTAATAAGAGTTTTTTTTATTGTCCGCAAAAGTTAGAAATTTTACAAATCATCTAAGGATAGGACTTGAACCCAAAACCTCCTCATGTCCATCTTAAGTAAAGTCCTTATTATTTATGGTAATCCATTTGGGTTAAAATGCGATGCATATTATTTATTTCTATTGTGAAGTTAATGGGTTGCATTTGGATAATTGATTAAATTACATAACCTAAATGGGAAAGTGAGGAAATTTCGAGCATATAACATACAAAAAAAGGTTTTGAGCTAGTAGGCTAATAAAATAAATTAAGTTAATTATTTTATCATAACAATTAGCTTGCACGAAATAGTTGTTTTTCCATGAAATATTTCGTCAAAAAAAAAAGAAGAGAAAGTAGAACGAATAATTGCCAAAAAGAGGTGCCTTTTCCAAGCCTTCGAAGGTGGCTAATTGACCATTATTGGATCTGATTAACTCGGACATGCATAAATAAATCTGGCTTTTAAAGATTTATGCAGGCTGATGCAGCGTTATCGAATCGAAGATCCTTAAGCTGTCTTTAATCTTCTTCAGGTTCCTGGTTCGGCGTAAGATCATTGGGAACCCTGTGTATCTACATCGAATTCCTAACATAACAGATTGTAAGTAGCAGCATTAATTGCCAAAAAGATTTGCATTTAAGCGATCCACGTGAGTTCGACCCACATGCCGTAGCTATACTAATTAATAGCTGTGAAAACTGAAGAGTCCAGAACAGGAACACGAATGTGCTGTTTCTTCTTCTTCTTGTTGTTTTTTTTTTTTTTTTTTCAAAACCGGAAAGGTTGGTCTAATAATTAATTAAGAGTTTATAGGTCTCTTCTTTGATTGTTTGGGTCCGAATTGTGAATCAGTCTGTGAGAATTAGAATACATGTGAATTCTTCAGTATTGAAGTTATATTCCTTTTTCATTTTTTCTGTCTTGTTTGTTTTTTTATTTATATGTATTCGAAAATGTTTGTTTCATCAAAATTTTAAATGATGTATTTTTTAAAAATATTACTAAGTAAAATCTATTTTAATAACCGATAATTCTATAAAAAAATAAAAATTAATGGTATTATTAATCTCAGTTAATATATATATGTTTGAAACAAAGAGACTATGTAAAATTAATTTGAGCGTGTAAAGATTATTTTGAAAATACCAATAAAAGTGAAACCAAAACAAAGTATTTATTAAAAAATTCCCAGGGTCTATGATAAGTTAGGTAGAGAAGGGAATTAATAGAAGATTGAAACCAATTTATGGAAGTGTACATTACATATTAGATGTCTGAAGAGTCCTGAGAACTAACGCGTTTGCCCAACTTGTTGCATATCAAACCCATACTTTTTTCTTTAACCCCCACATGGTGATCCAGGTGTACGTGCATAACGTCTGTAATACACCCTGGCATGGTATGTAAAGTTTCATTAATTGGAATTTTATAGTCCTACATCATCATAAGATTAATCCGAGGTAAAATTAAAATTCATCTATATTAAATACTTCAATTATTACGCACTGCTTTCGTTCTAAAAAGACTGTCATATTTGATTTTTTATACAGATTAAGAATATTATTAATTGTCATGTTTATCAAGATCTTTTGTTTATATTTTTTAAAAAAATTATTTGAATTTTTTGTTTTACAAAATAGATTTTAATTAAAAATATTTTAGAAAATTATATCATTCAAAATTTTAACCAGTATTTTAAAATAAAAAAGCAAACTTTTTATGAAGTAGAAGAAATACATCTCATTGAATAAAATTTTCACTTAAGAGGGAATGCTAGAATACCTATGATATTAATCAACATGAGAGTTAATGAAAAATTATTATAAAATTTTTGGTTTATCTTAAAAATTTAGTCTGGATTAACGTGCTTAATCAGGAGGTAATTAATTCATAAGTAACATCAATGATTAACCTCAAAAACTTGGAGCAAAGTAAGATATGATTAGGATATGAGAGTTGGGCTACAAGCCAAAGAAAGCCAGCATGTCAAAACCACGTGTGTCTCCTCAGTAGTTGAAATGGAAACCATAACCCTTGCCTCTTTGCCTCGTTTTGCAAACCCTAAGCTAACCCACTTGGTTAAAACTTAAAACTAGATTAACAGCTGGATTTATTCGCGGATCCAGTCCCCTTCACCCATCCCTAACACCCTCGTGCACGTTAGTTGTCCTCCCTTTATAAACCCCTCTTCTCCTTTCTTTTCTTCTCACAGAAAAAAAAAACATTACAACTCCAAAATCCCAAGGCAAAAAAATATCACCAAACCTCAAAATGGTAGGCGTGTTCAAGCGCTCTCTTTCATTTCCTAACAAAATTCCTAGCCGTACTCCATCAAAACCATCCATCTCTTACCACAATAGATCCATCAGTCTTCCATGCAGATCACACCCTTTGATTTCCCAGCTCCAAAATGAGATCGATGAGCTTAAAACTTGGTCATCCAAAGCAGAAAACAGAACGTCTGTTTGGCTTTGTGACGGCTTAAGTCGTCTTAAAGATGTTCAAGATTCTTTAGACGACATCCTTCAGTTACCTCAAACACAAGACTCTCTTCGTCGACAGCCTAAATGGGTGGAGAAGCTTCTTGAAGACTTTCTTCGCTTTGTCGATGTTTATGGAATCTTCCAAACATTAGTTTTGGCAGTTAAAGACGATCAACTTGCTGCACGGGTAGCTATAAGGAAGAAAGATGACTCGAAGATTGCTTTATACATCAAGTCACGCAAGAAAACGGCTAAAGAAATAGCTAAACTCGTTTACACAGTTCGATGCATCGCAGGATGCCCCTTTCCAGGATTGGATTCAGGACTGTCCGTTGGCGATACTGAGTTGGTTGGTGTTATTATAGATGTTATCGAAGTAAGTGTGTTGGTTTCGGCTGCTCTTTTTAATGGAATCTCATCCTCATTTGCGTCAAGAAAATCATCCTGGATTGGACTAAGGTTGCCGAAGAAGGCGAAGAAGGTTAAAATTGACGAAGGGATTCAAGAATTTCAAGAAATTGGAGTTGAGAGCTTGTGGGGGTTGAGAAAGAAGGGAGATGAAGAGGTGAGGATGGTTTTGAAACGGATGCAAGAATTGGAGGGGTGTATCGGTGATATTGAAACTGGTGGTGAAAGAGTGTTTAGGAGTTTGCTTAACACTAGGGTTTCATTACTCAATAGTCTCGCCCTATAGAGAGGAAAAAAGAAATATATCATATTGTAATTTAGTTTTTATTTTATTCTCTCTTTTCTTCTGTTTCTTCAGTGAAAGCAAATGAAAACTGTCAAAATTAGTGTCAAGATTTGAATAGAAATGGAATAGTGTGCAGTCTTGAATATCATCTCCTCCTTTGCCTTCAAAGATTTAATTCTTGTTTTTTTTTCTTAATTTATTTTTAAAAAAATAAAAAAGAACCTCTATATATAAGCAATATAAGCAGAAATTATGGCGGCATATTTAGAATTTTTAATTTTCAATCAATAACTGTAGGGATATAATTGTGTGACCAAAAGATTGTGTGTGAACATATATATATATTCACCAATCATTCTCGATATTGCATACACAAAGGCAGGCCTAACGAATAACGTGGCAATGTTGCAATACAGCTAAACTTCACGTGGATGTGTTAAGTGTGTGTGTATATATATATGCACCATATGACATTTTGATAATGTGTCTTGGAATTTGACAATTATATGTATAGTATGGAAAATTTAATATAGACTGTGTGTATAAGTAAATTATTTAATTAATTACCTGTTTTTTACTTATTTCATGGGTAGTTTTAATTTAGGAGAGATGGTTATAGACTTTAGAATGATATGGTGAGTTATTGATTAATATATTTCAATTACCATGTAATTAAAAAGGTAAGCCAAAATGGTTGACTTGAATGAAATAAGTTCTAGTTGCTTAAACATGCGGTTTGGAGTTCAAATCCTTGTATATGCAGAAAACTCTTTAGATAGCTATTATCGTCTTGTATAGCCGATCGAATAACGAGGAATTAATCCGAACTTTTGACCTAGTGATAAGGTTAGAGCAAGGCTTAAGAATTTTGAAAAATAATTGGGATCAATGATTCAGTTTATCATTATCATAATGATAGGAAAATTCTCTAATTTATTTTTATATTTTTAATCGACTCAATTTTATCTTTAAATATATATCAAGTATTTGATCTATTATCTAGTAAGTTTTTCAAACAAAATTATTGAAATTAATCATACTATTTGTATATGAAAATTTTCTATCAGATTGTTTGTCGGGGTAATTTCAGAATAAAAAATAATTATATACAAATCAAGTGAATATTCTACTAGTTTGGCCTAAAAATCTAAACAAAATAATAAATTAAAAATTAACGAATATCCAAAAATAAAATTAATTTAATTGAAAATATAAGAATAAATAAAAAAATTGTTTATTATATAAAAATATATTTAACTATTAACCCAAATAAATATGGTGACAATGGAGGCCATACGGTGCAGTAGCATGTAAATTTTTAGTTATTTTAATTAATTGAAGTTTATACAGCATCGCCGTTTGGAGATGACTTGTTAAAAATCAAATGCGTACTTGGTTGTTAAATTGTCCCATGGGATAGTTTAAATTCAAACACCAAGAAAAGTGAAAGAGGAATTTAAATACATGACACGACTATTTTTATTGTGTAGTTAAGAAATGTTGGTTTTTTTTCTTGCAAATTTTCCATACTAAAATTTCATACAGATTAATACATCATTCACGTAATAAGCCATAGAATATAAGTTTTAAGAGTGATAAATGATTGATTTCTCATATATATATAACATGCGTTTGTATAAAAAAATGTATATGAAGAATTTTTTTGTATAACCTTATTCACATATATGTTGATATAATTAACATGCATTTGCATAAAAATTTGTATGAAAAATTCATTCGTATAATATTATTCAAAATATGGCATATATTTGTATAAAAATTTAGTATGAAAAAATTGTTTGTATAACATTATTCAAAATATGTGCTGATATGCTGATATGACATACGTTTATATAAAAATTTTATATGAAAAATTATGTAGTAATATTACATTTTGTGTGAAAATTTTGTTTGTATAACATTAATTATTCAAAACATAATTTTTGAGAAAATTAACTTTGTTGTTGGGCAACTAATTGAAGACACAAAAAACACGTTACATGTAGGTTTGCACGTTGATGAGTCGTTTACCAATTGAAGCAAAGTGGCACATGGTATGCTAGCATAATTGCATTATAGCAGGTGATTTTATTAGTTTAAAATATTGCTGGTTTTGCTGGAAAGCTCATTTATAATTAAATGCAATCATTAATTCTTTCATCATGACTTTTGTTTATAGATAATAGAAAACCATGCACAATGCTTCCTATCATTGGCATTGCTTCGATCCCTTTCTAACTTGTTCTCGAAACTCAATACATGGCCTCCACCGGCATTGCCAGCTGAAATTAGCTCAGAACTTAAATTGTTTTGACATCCCAACTAAAAGAAGAGAACAAAAGAGCTAAGGATGTGGTCCCTTGATCTTTAAGGGTGCCAATTTTATGGCTGGTGGAGGGGAGAAAAATGAACAAAATGGTCTATATAATGCATGCATGAACACTTGTGAGGTCTATGATTATGAGTTTTGCAACCCTCAAATAATTGAACTTCATTTTCGGCACTTATCATTAGGTCAATTCATTTCAATTGGTACATTGAACGCGGTGGATATATGGATCCGTATTTGGATTATATACTTTATTTATTTTAAAGAGTTTGTATATCTATTTTATTGTATATTTTTCTAAACTATCCTTGATTAAAATTTATTTTGTAAAAAAAGGTTCAAATAAAAATCTCAAAAAAAAGAATACTTTAACAAAAAAATATTGAACAAAGGATATTGATATGACATAACAATTAATAGTTTTTTTAAAATTTATGAGAAAATCAAAGAGAATAATATCTTTGGGACATAATAAATTAACAAATTAGCATTAAATTGATTTTCTTTTATGTTTTTCATATATATGTTAGAACTATCGAAAAACATCAAAATAATCTTTTTTAGTACATATTTACTTTTTGAAAAACACTTCCACAACATTATCAAACACAAATTCAATCAATAATGGTTGTACTTACTTTTGATTGATTTTCTAACTACTCTATTACAAGCATGTCGACTGGTTAAAGGTTGATGGGCCGTCTCTCCAACAGTGCAACCTGCCCATACAGAAATATCAGCCCAATTTCATTCTACTGGCCTACTACAATATTGCTAAGGCCCAGAGTTTTCTCAAAAGACGATTTGGCCCATCTAGAATAGGCCCAACACAGATTCTTTATCCACATCGCAAGGCTAATGTAAAAGCAGTACTTGGACCCGATAATGTCCGTACGTTAGGCTCATGCGACTTCACCACCGTCCTCCTTTTGTCTATTTTTTGTTTTTCTTCTGCCCGTCATTTCACCGTTTGTCTAGAGTAAAATTTCTCCGCTTCAGGTACGTGTCAATAACTTGGATTAAAAATTCAATATATAAAGATAATTATTCGATTTTTTTACACATTTTTAATTAAATCAATTTTATCTTTAAATATACTTTACGTTTCTATATTATTTTCTTATTGAAAATTTCAAGTCAAATTACTAGAATTATTCAAATAATTTGAACATGATTAATTTTTATTAACAAAATTCCTTAACAAGCCGATCAAATAGAAGATTTTTATATACAAATTACATAACTAATTTTCATAGTTTACCTTAAAAATCTTGTTGGGAAGATAGATTAGATTTTGATGTATAATGAAGGATAAAATTGACTCAATTAAAGATAAAAAGATGGATCGAAAACTTATCATATTATATAATAATAGATTAAATAATTAACTCTAATAATTTTTCAAATCAATATATAAATTATTCGATTTTTATATATCTTTTAATTAAATCAATTTTATCCTTAAATATACTTTAAATTTCTACATTATTTTCTTATTGAAAATTTCAGGTCAAATTACTAGAATTATTCATGTAATTTGTACATGATTAATTTCTATTATCAAAATACTTTTACAAACTAGTCAAATACAAGGTTTTTATATACAAATTGTGTGACTAATTTTGATAGTTTGACTTAAAAATCTTGCTAAGAAAATTTATTAGACATTTAATGTACAATGAAGGATGAAATTGACTCGATTAAATATATAAAGACGGATTGAAAAATTATCATATTATATCAAGATACATTGAATCATTAACTCTAATAATTTTTCAAATCAATATATAAATTATTCGATTTTTGTCAAAATTATCTAATAGGATAGCATTCTCTGATTTGTCTTTCATTCTAAACTATTGTCTAATTCATGATGTGGAGGATAAAAATGGAATTAAGTTACACATGAAATTAGTGACTGCTATGACAATTTGTACTCAAATTTATTAATTATCTCCTTGATGCTGACTTTTTTTATCATCGTCAATTGTTTTTAGAACTGCATTTTCTGATGTTTTATGTTTTAATCAAAACTTCAATCAAGAGCACAGTCATTTCCTAATATAATTAAAATGTGCAATTTCAAGGTGGGTTTTCCAAATATGCTAATTGTTTAGTTCTTAAATGCACCGTTCAAGTTTCGACTGCCAAATTCTCTTCCGAAGCAAGAGTCTCTCGGAGGAGATGGAAATATGGAGAAATTTTATAATATATCGAAGTAATTAGTGGCATGTATAGTAGTTATTCTATTAGCTCATTTTGAGGAGAGAGATAGACACAAAAACAATAGTGAAATTACATTCATGCTCACAAAAGTGATAAAAAAATTTTCACGTCCGCTCAAATTTTTTTATTTTTTCTCTCCTTTTTTTTTTGTCTATTTCTCTCTTCAAAGTGAGCCTATGAAATAATTAATGTACATGCTACTAATTACTCATGATATATTATAAAATTACTCTTAAAATATGCTACAGTGCAATCGATTGGACCCATTTCATATTAGACCGTTACAAGATTATCCTGCATGAAGGTTTCTCGCAGTTGTCTTGTCTCAAGATCCTCGTGACACTTTTATTTTTTTTAATCCTCGTTTTGAACTTTTGCTGAATTTGATAAGTAAATTATAAACTATCCCTTTTTGTTTTGACAAACAAATTAATTATTTTCTTTTTTTTATACTAATTATTTAATTTTATACGTTTTAAATTTTTTTAATAATTTAACTTTTTCATCATTTTTTTGTCAGATTAATAATTTTTTGAAAAAAATTTATTTTCGTTGATACTTTATTTTTCATTCGTCTACTTTTTTTTTTTCAATAAAAAATCAAATAAAAGATAATTTAAAAATCAAAATTATTGATCTAATAAAAAACGAATGAAAAAACTCGGTTATTGATGAAATTAAAATACGAAAAAATGATTATTTTTTTTAAAAAATTATTTATTTATTTTTCTAAACGAGTGGCACTAATTTATAATTTATTCTAAATTTGAGTACGTATTTTCGTTTTTGGCAGAGGTAGAAAACGCTGTGGGGTACTACTTGTCTAGTCTTTGAAAGCGAAATTGCCCATCAGACGGGGGCCACCGGATGTGATTCTTGATAAGCTTCAGTTAGGTCTCAGAAATATAAAACATGGAACAGCATTCGTCATTTCCTTCTCCCATTTTAGTCACCCATTGCTTGGTCGTTTCATTTTTATTTTTTTTTTAAGTTCCAAATCTTGTATGCCTTTAAAATAATTAATTTTTCAAGACAAGGTTCGTATTTAAAATCATTCGGATAAATAAATTGGTCCAAAAATATTTCTTAATATTGAGAAAAAAAAGGAAGAAGAAGAAATTAATACATTGCTGGAACCAAACCAATCCAATCCCCATCCAAAGCCTGGGTTAGGTTCTAACTAGATCCAGCTGCGTTGGCTTTCATCCGTTGTTTTCATTCTGGTACTTCAATATTGGAGTTTAGTACGTAGGAGTACGTAGTATATGTGAGTCAGGGAGGGGACCTTGCCCTCTTGCCGTGGCCACATGTAGAACCATGTGGTGGCATAATTTCTTATTTTCTTAGTTGCAATTTGTTCTCTCATACTAATAATAATAATAATAATAATAAGAAAGAACAAATAAGACTTGATCTAACGATTGTATATCTAATTAATTTTTTTAATAAAATAAAGTTTGAATTCTGATTTTTTGATAATTGTATAATGAGAAGGACTAGTATATTGTGTAGTTTAAAAAATCCATTAGGTCTTCTATAAATTAAAAAAATATATATATTAGGAGTTAGTAGTATCCTAAATATTGTATTGTGCTATTTCACAAAAACATGAGATTTATAAATTATTTTTACGACAAATCTTATGTTTTTACAAAAAAGAAAACAGAGGGACACACATGATAGATTTTTAAAATGTAGCCCATGTTTTTTTTTTATAAAAAAGAAAAATACAATTTTCGATATATAAATAATTTTTTTTATTAGGCATTATAAAAAGCTAAAAGGTGTAGCCTTTCCTAGGAAACAGGACAGGATACAAGGCTGGGAACGAGGACCATGCTTCCATGTCGACTCGTCCTTGGCTCGTGGCACACATTGAGAAACAAAGCAAAAGGAGAGACAATAGAGACAAGTTATAACGAGTTGGAATTCCACTCCAACCTCCTTTTAAGATGCAACAGATTCAAATTCCCCATCATGAACGTGCCTCTTTTCTTTTCCGTGTCTTACTGAATCTAAAATGCTTAAAAGGAGAACACATAGCCTTCTTCCTTCGGTAACCCATCATTCCTCGTCCCTTTCCTCACTTTTATAACGTCCTGCATGCCTTTGTACAATCAATTGCCAGGCCACTTAGGCCTTAGCCAGACAGAACCACCCACCCAATTCAGGAGTCAATTATAAATCAGTCCCTCTAGTTTTAAGAAACAAATTAATTAGTTCTTTTTGTTTCAAAAACTAATTAAACATTTCTTTTTTTTTTTGTTCTTTTATTTTAAATAATAGAAAAATAAAAAAATAAATAGATATTATGAAAATATTAACGAGCAAATAAGACATTTTTTATGATAAAATAATATTAAATCAAATATGATTAACACCAACTAATGAACTAAATAGTTACTTTTTAAAACAAAAAGGATTAATCAATTTGTTTCTAAAAAATCGAGGGATTAATTTATAATTTACTCCCCTACTTCAGTTGAAATGTATTCCCTCCCGTCAACCAATTGTCTTTCTCCATTCTGGCATTTGTGGATCTCTCTGCTTGCACTTTATGCCAAAACAAGAATATAAAAACAAAGCCATCCTCGTTGGTTTCAATCAATCAATTAAAGGGTTGAAATATTTTTGTCCACATAATTTCATCATAAAAAAACAAGATTACCAAATTATGACTACTATTATGGAATGATTTGAAAATTAGATCGTCTTTTTGGCTTTTCAAATCCTCTATGATGGGTTGTACGTAGGTTTAATAGCATAAGCTATGAAAAAGGTGAAATGTATAGTTCCTCTATCATACTTTTATGGTACAATATTCCAATAATTCTCAATATATTGGTATTTATATTTTCTTTTAAATAAACGAGGGGTGGAACTTTGAAATTTTTTCCAAGATGTACGGAAGGAAGATAGGTCCTCAGTTGACCTCCATTCTCGGGGGACCATTCCCGTCGCCTTTACTAATAAAAAAATAATTTTTTTTCATAATATTATTTAATAAGCGTAGCCGACTACCAGATTTGTACTCTCATTTCTTGAATAAAATTGGGATTTGATGTATGATTTTTACTATGAATTTTTTATTTATTTGAGTAGAACTTCGGGTGTGTATATAATTTATCTTTTGAGTGACATATATACAAGATTAAATTGTTATATACACTGAAATTATATTTTGGGTTGATGGTTTTATTTGTAATTAATTATTCAATATTATTTTATATTTTTAATTAAATTAATTTTATCTTTGGATGTATATTAGGTATCAAATCTATTTTTTTAATAAAATTTTTAGACTAGACTAATAAAATCAATTACACAATTTTCAAATGAAAAATTTCTATTTCATTGATTTGTATGGATATTTCGATAATAAAAAAACTATGTATAAATTACGTAAATAATTTTAATAGTTTGATCTCAATAATAAAATAAATTGAAAACTTAATTTATATTAAATAATAAAATTGACTTAATTAAAAATATAAAAATAAATTAAAAAAGTATCTTATTCTATGACGATAGATCTGCTTTTAATTTATTTATTTTTTCTCACTTAAGCATGAGATATGTAATTAGGGAAACTAATGTTCCCTAATGTAAATATTGGGAAGCAAAAATCTAACGACCATATATGCAAAAACCTCAAAAATACAAAAGAGACGTTATGTCTATCCCGCCAGCCCCCTTCCGTGTGCCACTCCATTAAAGCTTATTCAGGACACGATAACTTCACTTTCTTTCTTTCTCTCCCTAATTTATGCAGCTTTAAATGCATTTTTTAAAAACAAATTTAAACCTCGTTTAACGTTCCTCCCACCAAACAAAACATTCACTTCCCCCTCTTCAGACCAGACCAGACCAGACCACAAGATCTCTTCCTGTCTGGTTCAACTCACCACTTCATGGGCTGCTCCACTTCAAGAATCGACCAGCTCCCCGCAGTGTCTTTATGCCACGACCGCTGTAAGTTCCTTGAAGAAGCTCTCTACCAAAGCTATGCCCTCGCTGATGCTCATGTTGCTTATATGCACTCCCTCAAGTCTCTTGGCCCTACTCTTCACCGTTTCTTTGAACTAACCCTCATCAATAATCACTCAGATTCTCAATCTAATGGCGACGGTGAAGCTGTTACCAAACTCAGTAAACCCTCGTCACCTGATAATTGTCCCTCAAGTTCAACAAACTCGGAAACTTCTCACATTGAGTTTCGCTCTGATTCAGAAGATGAAGAATTTAGAGACAACAAAGATTTTGATTCGTTTCATAGAATCCATCAAAATCAGTCTAATTCTTATTCTTATGACCATCGTGACTATAATAAATATGATTATCCGGCATGGAAAACTCCTCCACCTCCGGCTCCAAGTAGTTCAGCCTGGGATTTCTTGAATTTCTTTGAAACATATGAAAGATATGAATTACCAGCCAAAGATAAGGAATTCATGAATGAAATTCGTGGAGAAGATAAACGTGGTAAAAATGGAGAAGAAGATAGGAGGGGAGTGAAATTGAAACCAGAGAAAGGTAATAATGTGAAGCAGAATGAGGTTAAAGTGGTAGAAAAGAAAGTTGAGCCTGAGAAAGAGGAGAGTAAAGAGAGTAAAGATTTGGGTCAGCAAGCTAAAAATCAAAGTGTCTTGGAGGTTATGAAAGAAGTAGAGGTTTTGTTTGACAGAGCTGCAGAGTCAGGAAATCAAGTTTTAAAAATACTTGATGCAGGGAAATTCAAATATTATTACAAAAATTCTGCTTATCAAGGTACATTTGTTTTTTTTTTTTTTTTAATATAGCTTAATTTCTTGTTTAACAATTAGTCTGTTTTGAATATCGTCGAGAGTAATTTGATTGTTTTTTGTTTGTAAAGAAGTTTCTTCCAAGATGTTGCATACTGTTAATCCATCTTTTTTGGAGAAGAATGGTTCTGTTCATGGGGGCTTTGATGAGGATTTAGGTATAATTTCAGTGAATCTGTCTTCTACTCTTAGGAAGCTGTGCTTGTGGGAGAAGAAACTCTATGATGAAGTCAAGGTAGGCTTTACCCTTTTCCAAGAAGAATTGAATCCTACTTAGTGACTTTTTATGTTTGCTTTGTTCTTTTTCTTTTGCTTTCTTTTTGACGTGCTTCCCAGGCCACTGGAAAAAAGAAAGCAAAAATAGCCAACTGCTTGGCAAATATGAGGTTGAAAATTAAAACATCTAATTCCCTTTTTCTGTTTGTTACGGAAGAAATTAGTTCTTGATTCAGTTTCAAGCTAAACGTGATAGTTTTAAATTCAGTGGTCATATTTCAACGAAAACTATAGCGGAAAATCTGTATTCAAGAGTAAGTATATTGGATTGGCTGCACCGTAATTTTGATCAGCTTCTTCATTTTGTCTCCTTAATCTTTGGACTTGTAAAGAAGTGAATGCTTAGAAATGATACGGCGTTTCTTATGTTGCAGGCTGAGGAAAAATTGCGTATCGTTCATGCGAAGAACTGTAGGCAGATTAACAATTTGGGTGAGAAAGGTGCTGATGCCAATAAAGTTAACTCCACTCAAGCTTTGCTGAGGATGCTATCTACTAAAATCAAAGTTGCAATTCAAGTTATTGACAAGATATCAATTACTATCAGTAAATTGAGGGATGAAGAGTTGTGGCCACAGATCAGTGACTTGATTGAAAAGTACGTTCCTGTTTAATTTCCCACAAGTTAATTTGTAGTTAATGCCACTGAGGTTTGAATTCCACTTTATTTTTGCAGTTTGTTACTTTTTTACTAGAGATTAATGATCTGCAATAAATTTTAAGATGTAGCTTCTCTTGATGCTTGCTTGTCTTGTAATTTTCTTGCGCCGCTCTGATCCTTTTACATGGCAGGTTACTTGGCATGTGGAAAGTTATGCTAGAATGTCACAGATGTCAGTCCCAGGCAGTTATCGAAGCCAGGAGTTTGGATGCCATTGCATCCAGTGTGAAGTTCAGTGATGCTTATCTCGAAGCGGCAATACAACTCAAGATTGAGCTTCAAAATTGGAATCTAAGCTTTTCCAATTGGATCAATGCCCAAAGAGGCTATGTCAAAGCATTGAATGGCTGGCTTCTGAGATGTCTTCCATCTGAACCTGAAGAAATGCCACATGATGTGCCACCATCCTCCCCTGGTAGGATAGGAGCACCTCCAGTGTTTGCGTTCTGTAACCAGTGGTCTCATTCCATTGATGGGGTCTCAGAGAATGAAGTAATTTATGCAATGAATGGATTTTTTGCCTGTGTAAATCATTTCGTGGAACGGCATCACGTATACCTACAGCAAAAACTGACTACAGACAAGGACATGGAGAAAAAAATGAAGATCTTGGAGAGGGAGGGGCAAAGGTTGCAGAAGGTGATGCAAGCTCGAGGGAAGATGTTTCAAGTCGGCAGGACTGTGCATCAGAGCGAAACGATCAATAATAGTAGTCTTCAGTTGGGTCTGAAACAAATTTTTGTAGCCATAGAGCAGTTTTCTGCCGAAAACATGCACGGTTACGAGGAGCTTCATGTGCACGTTGAACATAGTAGACTCAGTGAAGAGAATCCCGCATCTTAACCAGTAATTATGCATTATATATGAATTAATTTTTTAGCTGAAGCAGTTTTTGTACTTGGTTAAAAGAATTATGCTGTGCATTCGCTTCCTGAAGTCCACGAGGCTGAGTTGTGGATTCTTTCTTCCCAGCCTTTGCTCGTTCACCTCCTCAACTATGGATAGTTCTGATACTGAGTGAAATAACAAGGAGGGCATCCTGGCTGCAGTATTTGAGCTAGAATATTATATTTAGTGGTTCAGTTCAGCCTCCATTGAGGAATGTTTGCAGTGTTTGATAGGATGCAAGTGTAATATTGTTAGGATTTTTTGACATCTTCTAAGGTGTGGTTGTTTTTTTTTTTTTTTTTTTTTTACCTGTTTGTTTGAGAATTTGCAGTTTTTATCAATTTTTTATTAAGTGTTATTGGGCTGAGCTTCTAAAGTTAACTTAATGAGTAAGACGTTTTTTTACACTCAATTTCTTTCAACCGAAATGAGATAAATCAACAATCATTTTTTATATAAATTGCGCTCTAAGTTAGTTATTTTTCATCAAGTGCAAGTTGGCATGTGAGAAATTATTTATCCGGACTTTGATTTTTCTCAACCTAAAACTTAGTTCAAGAAGCAAAACTTTTTCTTACATTTATAAATAAATATTTAATTTAATCGATGTGAAATAACATAACATTTTACCATTATTTGCAGCTTATCCTGTTAGGGGATCGTTCTCAGCTTTCTTACTGGGTTATATTAGTTGTTCCTGTTGGCAATACGGAGGAATTCGTTGTTGTAAATTTGTTTTCCGGTGAATAAAACCTTTTTCTAATTCAAATTCGAATTTGTAGTGGAATGGATTTGCGTGAGCAGTATTATTTTTAAACAATGCACCTATCTTCGGCCTAATGTCTTCAGCTGTGTTGATTAATTGGGCACATACAAAGAAAGTGACGGGATCCTCAATCCCTGTTTACTTGTTTTTTGGGTTAAGCGATTTTGCTCCCCTTTACTTGGAGTAAATTATAAATTAATTTTCTCTATTTTGAGAAACAAATTAGTAAGTCTCTTATTTTAAAAACTGATTTTTTAGTCTCTTAGCAGTATTAGCCACGTTTAATTTAATATTATATTATTCATAAAAATTCATTTTTTTCCATCTATCTTTTCATTTTTTCTTAAAACAAAAAATCAAAATAAATTGAAAAAGGAAAAAAAATGTTAAGTTAAAAAACATTAAAATTATTAGTAATAATACTAAAACAAAATCTGATTTTACTGTTTATTGCATTGTTCACTTAATGTATATTGTGTTTTTTTTTTAATTATTCACTATGAGTGAAAAGCATTATTCATTCACTGTACACTTGCACTCTCTTTTTAAAACTTTTTTTAGCGGTTTGCAATTTTATTTTTCATTCGTTTTGATTCATGCATGTTAAGAGGAGTGAGAAACAAGGGAAAGAGAAGGGAGAAGAGAGAGGGCTGATGAGGCCCATTTCGGCCACTCTAAGAGTCGACCTTACCATCAATTTGTTCGTCTTGAAGAGTAAAATCCATTTGCAGTTGTGGGAAGCCATGAAATGATAAGAGGATGTAGATCGAAAACCCGACATATTTTTAAATTTATTTATTTTGATTTGAATTTTTATGTATTTTGTGTGAATTAAAATGAGTTTTGAATGAGTTTGTTAATGTTATTTTTGTAATTTTTGACAAAAATAGGGTTGAATTTGATTTTCGAGCCCAAAAATCATAAAATTAAACTTTTCGACCACCTTTCTAACGAAATTGAGGTCGTTGAAAATTGCCGAGGTCGCCGGAAAGTAAAAGTAAAGACAATCATTTTTTTTTCTCTTTGCCTAGGCTCGCGTGAGTGTAGTCCTTGGTTTTTTTTTTTTTTCTGTTTTTTAGTTTTTTTAATTAAGAATTTTTAGGTGAAAATTATAAAATATTGAATATTATTATTTGTGTTTTTCATACGAGTGCAACAAAAATAAAATATATACACTATATTTGTATTTCTTAAAGTTAAAATATATTTTAGATTATATCACTCTTATTATTAAAAATTTATTTTTGAATTGTTCATTTCTAATAAAATTATCATCCAATTAAATTTTTTTATATAAAATTTTATTTACAAATAAATATGATTTATTTTTCTCTATATTTTCATTTTAGAATAAAATTTTAAAATATGATTTTTTAAAATAAATTAATATAATATATATCATAATTTTTATAATTTTTAAATAAATTAATATATATATTTTAGATAAATTATATCAGTACATTAGATATGATTAAGACGTATAAAACTATTGAATCATTAATTTTATTAAAAATTAACTACAAATCTTCACTCATAATACAAACTATTTGCTATGAATATTTTTTTTAGCATTATAGAACCAATTTCTTTGAAATAAATAAATTAAAATATTTTTAAAAATGAACCACCTAATTATTCAAATAAAATTTTTTATGTAATATTATTGATTATTTTATAAATAAATACATATAGATCAAATGCATATATTTTCGAAAAAATAATCATCACATCGGCATTAAATAAGAATAAAATTTTATTTTTTTTATTAGCTATTTTTTATATAAGTTTATACATTAATAGTAATTTTATTTTTTGAATGCATTTTGATAAAAAAATATATATATTAAGAGTTTTTTTTTTTTTGAATTCTTGATTAATATTTCGATTTAAATTATTACAAGTTTTAATTTAAGAATCAATGTGTAAAGAAGAATAAATCATGTTTTTTAAATATAAAATTTATGAAAACAATAAAAAAATTAATAAAATAAAAAAATTTCAATGAAAAATTATAAAATTATAAAATGATTTTGTTTTGTCCAACTCGCAGCGTAGTGCATGAATTGCATGAATTGATTAGTAAGGACTAAAAGACTAATTAATTTATTTTTTTAATACTAGAGACAATAATTTATTCTTTTATTTCTTGTAGTCCCATGTGCTTCGAGGAATTGATATTTTTTACTTTTTGAACATTTTTCAAGGTAAATTCGGAGACCGATGGAAGATGTTGTTTGGCAAACTTAGTTAAACGAAAGGAAAGAAATCAAATCCAAGCACACAAGAATAATTAATTTATATAATTTTGCCAATGAGCCTAATTGAAAGAAAATTTGATTCTTTTTGTTACTACCCAACTTTTGCAGGACTCTTAAAATTTGATAAGATTTATTTGGAAGTTTTTGTTTGTTTTGAGGATATGAATTATTTATTAATTTCGGAGTCGTCACCTAATATTAAATGAGTCGAAATCTAAAATGGACATTAGTTAAGAGGATCTAGAATAAGGAGTTGATTATTTTTTAAAAGATATAAACTTTCCGAACATTTTTTGAGGTAAATTCATAAACCGATAGAAGATATTGCTCGGCAAACTTAATTAAACAGAAGGAAAGAAATCAAATCCAAGCAAACAATAATAATTAATTTATATAATTTTGTCAAGAGCTTGATAGAAAGAAAATTTTATTCTTTTTGTTACTACCCAATTTTTGCAAGACTCCTAAAATTTAGTAAGATTTATTCGGAAGTTTTTGTTTGTTTTGAGGATATGAATTATTTATTAATTTCGGAGTCTTCACCTAATATTAAAGGAACTAGGAATCTAAAATGGGCATTGGTTAAGAGGATCTAGAACAAGGATTTTGTTATGTTTTTGAAAAGGTATCAATTACCAAAAAGCGCTCTTTCCTAAAAAAAAGGTATTATTATCTAGTTTAATCCAAAAATCTATCTCCTAAGAAGTTTTATTTATGCCAAATTATTTCTAATTCAAACTTCAATTTTTATTTTATAGGCCAAATTAAATTTATTTTTGTTTGTAACATCATATTCAACCAATCGTTGGACTACTCCGTCGGATGTCACGTTAGTTCAACATTAAATTCATTTTAGGTCTCGACATAAACTCGTATAGCAGAGAACAACTCAATTACCAATGTCGTTTATTTTAACCAATATCGATCCCTATTAAATAAGAGACTTTGTTAATTTTTCCTAACATTTTTTATTATTTTCTATTGTTTATTTTATTTACCAAGGATTTTCTTCTTCTTTTTTTGGCATTTTTCCTTATATATATATATATATATATATATATATATATATATATATATTGTCTCTTTTATCTCTATTTTTTCTTCCTCATGGTTTTTCTTCACCGATTATTTTTTATCATTGTTGTTTTTTTTTTTATTTGGTGAAGAATCTTCATTAGTTTCTAAAAATTATGAGACTTGACGATTCATTCATCAATTAATTATCTATTATAATTCTTGAAAGAAAACGTAAATAATGCCCTCTTCCCGACCTTTAAACTACACCTATTTATACCAAATGTCCGCTAATCAAAACTAATTTTCCCTCTCCTTTCTTTCTTGTCGAGTCATTCGATCAAAGCTTTCTCTCCATTTTATTATTTCTTAACGCTCTAATCCTTTCCATTTTTTTTATTTTGCAACATGACTTGTGGATCAAGTAAGGATGGATCGATGAGCTGGTTGAAGGAATCAAATTCAGTTAGAAAACTAGGAGATCAAAACTCTTTCTAGCGAAACAATTTTAAAATGCATCTTAAATTTTTATTTTTTAGCAAATTTTCAAATCAGTCCTTCAATTTCCAATTTTTTTTCAATCATGTCCTCTAATTCATTTCAATCATGCTTTTAATTCATCATAATTTTTATTCAATTTGACCCCTATTAGCTTTCAATTTCAAGCTGATTTAATGTAATTATGCCCCTGATTAAACTTATTCTTTAGTTTTGTATTTTTTTATATTTTTTTCATTTTTTATTTCTTTTCTTTTTTTTAATAGTAATACTGAAATAAGATAAAATAAATATAAATACATAAATAAAAATGAAATGAAAAAAATGAAAATGGAATAACAATGAGGAATAGCTAAAATAATAAATAAAGAAGAATAAAATAAATATCAATAATAATAAAAATAAAAGTAAAACAAATAAAATTAAAAGAGTATATATATACATATAAAACTCAAAATTTGGGTGACCACATTTTTAGCTGAGACTTGAACTTGTCATTGACGTTTATATAGAAAATTTGTCAAGCTCAGGACAATGACTCTTCCGCGTAAGGAAACTTTCGTAGTACTCAAGAAGTGTACACGTGCTGAGGTTAAATGGCTTGGGGTTCGGAATCAAACAAAGCTGACAGAAAGGGTTTTTGATGACTGGTTGAAATAAGATTTGGACACATTGTGAGGTTCAGTGGCATTGGACCAGCTGGTCTCTTTCAAGGGAATTGGCAACAATTAGGTTGATTGGCTAATATTCCAAATGCAAGAAATGCTTGTAACATAAATAATATCATATGATACGACAGGCATGTTTTGACTTTTATCAACGGCTGCTGATGGCCCTGGAAAATTTCTCTGCATCTTCCATCCTCGTGCTGACTGCTGAGAAAAATGTGTAAAATTTCTAGCTGTTCTACGTGGTTGAGGAATTAAGCATCCTCAAGCTAAGATTAAAGTTTGATTGATGTCAATGTTAAGGTTGACAAAGAAAAAAAATCATATAAACATCGTAAAATACATTAAATATATTAAAGCAAGTTTCCCCCTTTGTATTTTTATTTCGTTTGGAGTTGCAGGAGGATTTAGGCTGCTATCATGTAGTTTTTAAAATCACTTGGCTTCACAGCCGCCTTCTTTTCTTTCTATTTTTTTTGGCCTCATGGGAAGATTAATCATAAAATTGACGATAAATATTTCAATACATCGTTATATAATAGCATAAGTTTTTAATCTAATTTTATATTTTTAATTATATTTATTATGTTTTTAAATATTATTTAAATCTCTAATATATTTTTTTGATGATTTTTTTTTACCATAAGTAAATTTTTTAATCAAAATATTCTTAGTTAAAATGTAAAAATAAAATATGTAAGTCAGATAACTTTAAGTGATAATAAATTGACATGATACTCAATTAGTTGTGCTACAAATTTTTTCATGCTGAAACAATATATATATATATATATATATATATATATATATATATATATATATATATATATGTCATTAAAAGATTCGTCGAACCTTGAATTATACGGTAAAAGTTTACATTTTCTATTATGTTACTAATAACTAAGAACAATAACTGATTATTTAGAGCTTTGCCTCTCCTTTGAATAATAATAATTAAAAAAAACAATAACTGATCTTGTTAAGAAAATATGGAGTACACAACCGTTTCAATGTAGATAAACCAACATCTGGACTTGCTTGTGCAAACGTTGTCAGCATGAATATATCTGATGTCACATTGCAAGGGGAAGCTTACCTTAGGCTTGCGTGCAAGATTTGAGTTGGGACCAAAGTGTCGTCGAGGTGTGAAACGAGGCATGAATGAAAAAGATTTGAAGAAAAAGAAAAGCCCACCATAACTCGCGAAACTATATAACCACGTTTTCTCGCTTAAACTCGCACCGAGTGCTCTGTTTCACGCGGGGTATTCTTTCAGGGTCAATCACATGCCAGTCCGTTTTTTCATACTTTACTCCATGCTGGTTTATTTTTTATACGAGTAAATTATAAATTAGTCTCTTTAGTTTTTTTTTTTTTAAATTAAATAGTTCGTTTTGTTTTAAAAAATAATTAATTAGTTTTTTAATCAATACTAATTGTGATTAATTTAATATTATTCTCATTAATCTCTCTTGTTTTTTAATTAGTTTTCTTTTTATTATTTACTAAAATAAAAAATAAATAAAATAAAAAAATAAAAAATATTAAGTTACAAATAGATTTAAATATATAGATATCACTAATTAATTAGTTGTTGAAATTAAAAAAGATTATTTAACCCCTTTTGAAGAAAATTCTAGAACTTTAGAAACTGAAAACATGCACATGTATGGAAAATTTTCAAAAAGTTTGAGGTGTCGCTAGCCATTTCTAATCCTGACGTAAGACCACCGCCACACTACATCAGAACAATACAAGTTTAGATATTTTTCGGAGGAAAGAAATACATCAAATATGTAACATAATTTTGATACATATTAGATCGATGAAAATAAAAAAAATTATACTGCAACAACTGATCATCGGACCTTTGAACGATTTACTTGAAGAATATTTACGATATAAATTTATAATGAAAATTTACATAGAACAAATTAGTTATGGATCACCGATCTATTTATATATTACAAGTTTATAATTTTAACATTGATATGGATTACTAATAAAAATATTTTTTTGTTATTGATTTGTAATGGATTTGTGATGAACATTTTCCTCACAAATTCTGTTTATGACTAAAAAATTTATGTTGAAAAAATTCTGTAACAAATCTATCCATCGTAAATTTAATTTATGACCGAAAATCCTTAACTTATTACTGAAAAAATCCATCACAAATTATCTTTTTAGCCTGATGTCGATGGATTATTTTTCAAATAACTTAATTGCTTATACTGAAAATGTAATAGAATGCAGTAACAGTAATTAAAATTGGAAAAAAAAAGAAAAAAGGAAAAGGTTATCTTAGTTACCTCAAGCTGGAATACAGTAATAGTATTTCCATCAAGCTACCAATCTGGAGCAAGCACACGTGAGAGAAAACCTACACTTACTTTTTAAACACTTTTTATAGATCCTGGTTAGTGATTGTAATAGCGTCTGTATTGGTAAGAGCAGCCTTGTCTCCCTCGTAAATAGCGTCTTGCGCACAACGAAGAGCAATTTTTTATTTCCTTTTCGTTGTTTTGGGAAGTGGTACATAGTCGAGGTAGCAAAATGGTTTCGTTTTTTTCATGAAAAATTATATATATATATATAAAAGAATTCAAAATCAAAATCATTTATTTAAATAATTAAAAAAATTTCGATCCAAATAAACCATTTTAAAAAAGAAACGATCTTCGTACAAGCGATAGGATGCTAAATGTTGGGGTTCCTCTATCCCGCGGTAGCCGATCGTGCACGATTGATGGTACAGCCACAGGTGGGGTGAGACATCAAATCAATCGGAATGGAGTATTGAGAGAAAATGCATTAGGAGATGGCTTTAGAGATGTTTATCACTTGCAATTTGCTCCAAAATGTCGAGTTTTAGAGAGATTTCGTAATTTATTCATCGTATCTCAATTTGGCATCATCGAATTGGAAAATTCACTGATACACCGTAATATATATATATATATATATATATATATATATATATATATATATATATATAGAAAAACGTGGTCTTGTATAGAATTAAAAAAATGATATTTTAACTAAAAAAATTATGACTACTTTATTAATATGTATTTTTTTAATTATACATATAAGTATTTAATTGATTGGCCTTTACAATTTAGCAATATTGTAAATCTTGTACTAGTATAGCATCTTCAAACTTTTAAAATTTTGATGGCTTGTTACATGTAGGGAATGTTATATTTTTTTTAAAGAATAATTGCAATTTTTTAAAAGATCATAAAGGACTTTTATGCATATTGACAAATGCATAAAATTTTCAAAAAATTAGTATTTTTTTTAATAAAACCACATCGTTTCAACTTGAAACGACATTGTTTTGTTCATCAAGAGAAATTTAACTACACTAGCATGGATAAAAAAGAAAGAAAGGAGTAATGAGTATTGAGGATTAATTTTAAGATGATCTTGAAGACAAGAGGTAGCATTAATGTGGATAGATTCATTGACTATTGATGAAGCAATGGGCAATTATACATGTTGACAACTCACAGGCAGCTTAAGTATAGTATAAACATAGGAAAAACAAAATGGTTATATTTAGTAACAGAGCATCAAAATACCGCGACAAATTACAAATGATGTTGTCTTGTTTCTTTATAAAGACAAAACTACCCCTTCTTCACGTAAAAGGACAACTCAACAGTGGAAAGCAAGACAGAGAGGGACAGAAGTTTTGTCAGTGCAGAAACCCAAAAATAATTTCCCTTTTTTTTCTACAAAAAAGAAAGCAATGAAAAGGAAATGAAAGAAGCTGCTGCTGCTGCTGTGCTGCATCCGTTCTTCTTCTTCTTATCTTAACTCAGTAGATCTCTCTTTATCTATCTCTTACTCACCAACACGAGTGCATAGCCAGCAAGTCACTGTTTCCCATTCTTTCTTTTCGTTTGTTTTTGTTTTTTTTTCCCTGTTGTAGTGAGTCAACTCGGGCTGAGTTATTATGGGTTGTTGCCAGTCTTCTTTTTTTAAACTACGAAACTCCGATAAGAATAAAAACAATCAACAGCAACAACGTCGGCAAAATCAACAACAACTACAACAACAGCATCATGTCCGAAATAATCTTTCTTCACAGCCAACAAACGGTACGGAAACAAGCGGTGGTCTTGGTGGTGGTGGTGGGGGAGGTGGTGGCGTGTCGTCTTTAACGGAGTTCTCATTTGCTGACCTAAAAGCTGCAACGAACAACTTTAGTCCCGAGTTTATCGTGTCCGAAAGCGGTGAAAAAGCGCCCAATGTTGTTTATAAAGGGCGGTTACAGAATCAGAATAATAATAATAACAGAAGTTGGATCGCTGTCAAGAAATTTACCAAATTGGCCTGGCCTGATCCCAAGCAGTTCGCTGTACGTAAAAAGAATTCCTTTTTCTTATTTTTATTTCTAATTTATTCTGGGGTTTTGATTTTATTGATGGGTTTTTTGTTTTTTTGTTTTTCTGAAGGATGAAGCGTGGGGTGTTGGGAAATTGAGGCACAAAAGGCTAGCGAATTTGATTGGTTATTGTTGCGATGGAGATGAGAGGCTGTTGGTGGCTGAGTATATGCCAAATGATACCCTTGCAAAACATCTATTTCACTGTATGTACCTTCTTGCATTATATGCATTCTTTCTACATTATTTACTCACCTTTCATTTCTGTGGTGTTTTAGTTTAGTTTATTATTTTTTATTGAATTGTTTGAAATTTTAATGTAATTTGTTTGAAGTGAGTAGGATAATGTGGTAAGAAACTTGAATACTTTTAGATTAAGCTGTAATTTGTTGTAATAATAATGCGATTTTGTTCTCGGTGTAGCTAATGTGCTTGAGCTTTGTTTTTGTGTTGCTGATGAGTATGTTGCGTTCTTATCCCCGTTATGGATATGTGGAATATGAAACCCTAATGGAAAATCATGATTAATGGCAGGGGATAGGTTTCCTTTTGCTTCTGTGGGAATATATTAAGCAATTGTTTGTGTTTGAGGCAATGGTCCGGCTAATGTAATTCTGATCATGAAAGATGATTCCTGCATGGATGCCTCAAATTAATTGTGATGTGTAAAGGAATTTTGATTAGAAACAAGAAAAAAAGATAAGCTGGAATTAGTTCTTCCTCGTAAACTTCTGTGACTTGAAGGTATGAGCTGGGGGATTTGCCAAATTTAAAATCAATCTGTAACAATTTTCCTTGCTATTTGTTTATTTGAAGCTTACGAAAAGTGTTGGTATCTTAGTTGAATTGAACAATTATTCAAAAGTCATCGGCAAATTGTCTACCAGAATATTGCCACATTTCAAGTTCATGAATAAAATTTTACTTTACTTTCTTGACAGGGGAAAATCAAACTATCGAGTGGGCCATGCGTTTGAGAGTTGCACTTTATATTGCTGAAGCTTTAGATCATTGTAGTTCTGAAGGTCGTCCACTGTATCACGACTTGAACGCTTACAGAGTTCTTTTTGATGAGGTATTGTAAGTTATCTCTTTTCGTGAGCTTGACTATCTATCATAATTTAGTCTGTCTGTCTGTCCAAGATAAAAAATAACTTTGGTTTGATTAGTTTAACATCTCTGGTTGTTTTAAGATATTGTCATCTAGAGGATCTATTGGGATTTATAAGAGGACAGTGGTAATCTAGTGGATGGTTTTGGCAGAACGGAGATCCCCGGCTTTCATGTTTTGGATTGATGAAAAATAGTAGGGATGGAAAGAGTTACAGCACAAATCTTGCTTATACACCTCCTGAGTACTTAAGAAATGGTAAATGCTTTTTCTTTGATATAAATCTACATTTTTGCTTGTATTAGTGACTGGTATCTGACTACATGCAAATACCTAAATCGAATGTCTAGGAAGGGTCACCCCGGAAAGTGTCATCTTCAGCTTTGGGACTGTGCTTTTGGATCTTCTTAGTGGAAAGCACATTCCTCCTAGTCATGTAAGTAACTCATATGGTCATCCCGTGGTGAATATCAGAATATAGTGCTTACTCTCAAGTTTTATATATGATTGGTTAGGTAGCAGCTGGAGTTAAAAATTGTTGCTCAATGTGTGTGGATAATTTTTACTGAACTCTAGGCTGAGCCTTGGACTTGCTGTCTATTGTCAAAATCGTGAAATCAAGGGATAAATTCATGTTTTCAATGCTCAACTGCTTTTTTCTCTTAATTACACAGGCTTCTCTCGCCTATGAAAACAAAGAGTGGGAGATTGAGTTGCGTAAGGATGTATCGGTCAATATTCTTTTATTGAAGATGGCTGACTGTGAGGGTATATCTAGCCCATGTCAATGCTCCATTGTTTGAGCTTTGAACCTGTTTCTGTTCGTATTCTGCCCAAGCTCTCTGACCATGAGGACTCTTTGTCATTGCTATGCTATAACTAAATGGTTGAATAGATAAATTGACTGTTAATGCTATGCTAATGCTTAATGGAGAACGGGAAATTGACAGGAAATGGTGTTTTTTTCAATAGAAGTAAATCATGTTAATTTTTCTATGGAATTTTATATTATTGAATATCTTTAAGATGGTGGCCTGCATGGCAGACTAAACTTTAGTTGCTAAATGTTAGATTTGTTGTCAGAAGTTGGACTTATGTGCTCCTTGCAGGCTCTTGATATGATTCGAGGGAAGAACATTCTTCTCTTAATGGATTCTCACTTGGAGGGAAACTTCTCAACTGAAGAGGCGACTGCGGTTTTTGGTCTTGCCTCACAATGCTTGCAATATGAACCAAGGGAGCGACCAAATACCAAGGATCTTGTTACGACACTTGCACCACTGCAAAATAAACCTGATGTAAGCTGCCTACTTTGCTTGCTTCATCCCTTCTGTTTCATGAGATTATCTTGTTGCAGTGTAATCTGATAATACTTAGGGTCAAAAATATAGTTGCTAGTTAAAATCTTGAACGACTAGATTTGTTTCCAGAATAGAGCCCTGCTTATTGATTGATATCTAGCCATTAGTAAAGTAGTTTTTGTCTCAGCTATTATCTTTCTCCAGATTTTCCTCTCTCTCTCTCTCTCTCCAGGAGCGGGTTGTTTTTTCTGTTGCTATTTAGAAGTTTGTTGTTTTCCTAGATAATGCATTTAAGGCAGCTTTGAGTAGTACTGAATTGTAGACGGGTTGTATTCATGTAAGACGGGTACAGTTTTGGGATCATAAATCTTTGCTTGCAGGTTCTGTCCTCTGTGATGCTGGGAATTCCAAAGCATGAAGAAGCGCCACCTACCCCACAGCACCCTCTGTCTCCAATGGGTGATGCTTGTTCACGGATGGATCTCACAGCTATTCATCAGATATTGGTAATGACGCACTACAAAGATGATGAAGGAACCAACGAGGTAATTGAATTGTACAAAAACTACTTTTTCATGATATCTATTTAGTTCTCATGATATCCATTTCTAATTCTCTGTTGAAATTTTCAATTTTACATGGATATGCTCAGTTATCTTTCCAAGAGTGGACACAACAAATGAGAGATATGTTGGAGGCCAGAAAGCGTGGAGACGTAGCATTTCGTGACAAAGATTTTAAAACTGCTGTAGAATGTTATTCTCAGGTGTGTTCTCTTTTATCTGTAGATGAGAAAATGGATTTCCTATGCAAGAGCTGTACTATTCAGGACGTAATAGGCTTGTAGTTGTTGATAAGAATTTAAGACTACTAGTTACCAGGATACTTTGGCTCTATGCATCCTGGTTCTCACAAAATGGCAGGTTGTGATGCTTTGGCCTAGGGTGGTAAAGTCTGGGAGAGTTGGTTTAGATCTTTGGTTTTATTTACTGATGTCTCAACCATGAAGTTTACTGTTGATTGTTAATTGTCATGCTTCATTCATTAGGCTTTTAGGGAATTTCCCTCTCGGCTGGACTGGTATATTTCTCTTGCATGGTTCTGGGGATGCTTGATAATTTGCTGGCAACACAGTGCCTGTTCTTTCTCAACTACAAACTGTGGGCTATGCTTGAGTCATTTTGAGTACGCGAGTCGTCGTTTTACGGACTTGATTCTCCATGCTTCCCTACACCTCATCTTTGAAAGACAAAAGCTCATGTTTTTCTGTTTGTGCAGTTCATAGATGTGGGAACAATGGTATCTCCAACTGTTTATGCACGGCGTAGTCTTTGCCATCTCCTATGTGATCAACCAGATGCTGCTCTCCGAGATGCAATGCAAGCACAATGTGTCTACCCTGACTGGTCTACAGCATTTTACATGCAATCCGTTGCCCTTGCCAAGCTTGACATGCACAAGGATGCAGCTGACATGTTGAATGAGGCTGCTACACTAGAAGAAAAAAGCAACGCGGTGGAAGATGATCTCGAGAACACGACTCTGTACTATTTTTTTTGTAACCAGATCAATTATTGTGGTTGTTGTATCATAATTGTGGGGTTGGTGTAGAATGAGAATTGGAAATGTTGTTTCTGCACAAAAATGTACCATAGTGGCGGGGCTGGTGGCGGAGAAAAATGGGGCTGGGGGAGGAGAAGAATACTACTGCACTGGTCATTGCGCTATTTTTTTTTTAATGAAATGAAATAATTAATTGTTTCTTGTTTTTGCACATAAAGAAAAACGTCTATAACATAAACACAACTAATATGCAATTAGGACACATCCTCTGAATTTTGATTAATCATTTGGATTCTTTTGGAGGGTTTTGATGTTTGTTAATAGTAAAAAAATTTCCAGGGCCATTAGCACCCTTTTTGGCAACATAACATCCTCGGGTTTAATGTCTTAGCTTGATGGGAAAAGTAATAATTAAAAAAAAAAATGTAGCAGAAACTCGCCTATACAAATTCTTAGCCTTAATATTCAAAATTAACAGAGCAAAGTAATTGATTTTGTGTGTGTATGTTAAACTTATAATACAACATGGTTTTAGAATTGCAATCAGGAAACATATAGTTCAGCCTTTCCATCGATGAAGAGGCTCATGAACTCTTCTCCATCAACAGTTTCTTTTTCTATCAGAAGTTGAGCTAGCTTGTGGAGGATGTCAACGTGAGTTGTGATGATTTCCTTGGCCCTTGAATAAGCTGACTCCACCAACTCTCTTACCTCTGCATCCACTACATCAGCAGTCGCCATGGAGTAGTCTTTCTGGGGTGACATCTGTGATTGAAACACGAGGGATCTAAATCCAATATTTTTGTTGTAGAAGAGTAGGAAATGGTGGATAGAAAAGGCAATTCGGGGAAAAAAAAATCCAAGTACAAAAGCTACCTGTTGTCCCAAGAAAGGATTTCCACCAGGTCCGCCGATGGCAATCTGTCCAATCTTTTTGCTGAACCCAAATCTCTCGACCATCTGCCTTGCTACACGTGAAACTTGCATGAAATCGTTGGATGCTCCTGTAGTCACATTGTCTTGACCAAAAATTACTTCCTCGGCAACCCTGGCATTTGAGATGAGGGAGAAGAAATTGTCATATACAGTGCGAAAGTAGTAAAACATCTAAGGTAGGGTAAAGCTCTTGCAATTCCCTTATTTGCATCGAGTCTAATTAGCTCAAAAAATCAAGCTTGCAGTTAACTTAAAAGTCCAAATAGAGGGGAATTTGTTGCACTAGCTCACTCTCTAAGAGCCACTTCAAGAGCAGGAAAGATATTCAAATGCCTTAAAAAAATTTCGCAGGCACTTGGACAATCGATATGAGTAACAGTAACTAACCTTCCACCAAGTGCAACAGCCATCTGATTCTCCAGGTAGCTTCTACTGTACAATCCAGACTCGAGCCTTTCCTCACTTGGAGCAAAAAATGTTAGACCACCAGCTTGGCCACGGGGAATGATGGAAATCTTGGCTACAGGATCATATTCAGGCATAAGTGCACCAACCAAAGCATGCCCAGCCTCTGCAAATGGAGAGTAACACACAATATTAGCCTTGAAAAATTAAAAGCCTGGGATATAGCAAGAAACTAGAGGAAAGCCACAGGTCATTGTGCATCTACCATGATAGGCAACTAATTTCTTCTTTTCTTCTGAGACAACAGCATTTTTCTTCTCCGGGCCTGCAATGATCCTCTCCAGAGCATCAGAGATTTCATCTTTGCTTATTTCCTTGAGGTCACGCCTAGCTGCAAGAATGGCTGCTTCATTCATCAGGTTCTGCAAATCAGCTCCGGTAAATCCTGGGGTCCTCCGTGCAATCTTTTCAAAGTCCACATCCTTTGCAAGTGCCTTTCCTCTAGAATGCACCTGTCATTTATAAAATTAAATTTGTTCATCATGCTAAGATCAAGCAAGAGAAGAGTTTCTTGAACACGGGACAGGCTTACAATACAACCTGATTCTAGGATGCATTATCAGACAAAACTATCCAGATTCCATCATCCCACCAATTTGAAACAGTCCATTTTTTCTCCAGAAACAAACACATCATATTTGGCAAATTTATCCAGCATGCATCATCAGACCAATTAATAACTAGACTAGGAAAACCATCAATTCGCAGAAAATCCTCTTATACTACCAATATTAGTATTCAGAGTTAACTGTCTTAAACTTCCTCTTAATAAACATGACACGCGCGCGCGCGCGCGCACGCACACACACACACACACACACAAAAAAGCTGCTTCTATTCCCTGTTTCCTTTTCTAAATTTGCATAGCTCAATACATTCTCTATGAGGAATACAACAACTTGGTTGAGATTCTTGAACTTACCTGAAGAATCTTGACTCTACCGGCAACATCAGGCCTATCTACCGTAACCTGTCTATCAAACCTTCCTGGTCGCAACAAAGCCGAATCAAGAACATCAGGTCTATTGGTAGCAGCCAACACAATAACACCCGAATTACCAGAAAACCCATCCATTTCAGTCAACAACTGATTAATTGTCTGCTCTCTCTCATCATTCCCACCTCCAAGCCCAGCCCCTCTCTGTCTCCCAACCGCATCAATCTCATCAATAAATACAATGCAGGGTGCTTTCGACTTCGCTTTCTCAAACAAATCTCTCACTCTTGACGCTCCCACTCCAACAAACAACTCAACAAACTCCGAGGCAGCACAAGAAAAGAAGGGCACCCCTGCCTCTCCTGCCACAGCTCTAGCCAACAACGTCTTCCCAGTCCCTGGGGGACCAACTAATAAACACCCTTTAGGAATTTTAGCTCCTAAAGCTGTATACTTATCAGGATTTTTCAAGAAATCAACAACCTCTTGTAACTCCAGTTTAGCTTGATCAGCTCCGGCCACGTCAGAAAACGTCACACCGGTTTCCGGCACTTCCTGAAACTTCGATTTCGACCGGCCAAAATCCATTGGCCCACCTAACCCACCGGGCCCACCCGGCCCACCTTGAGCCCTTCGAAACAAGAGAAACAAACCAGCAAAAGCAAGAAACGGAAACAAAAGATTTCCAATAATATTAAAAAGCCCATTACCGGAATCTCCCTCGGAAACCGAAATATCAACGCCGTTCATCGCCAAAATGTCGATTAAGTCAGGGTCGTTGGGGACAATAACGGAGGCACGACGGCCATCTACGGCGGTGAGTTGGAGGGCAGAACCGTCTTTGCTGAAGCGAACTCTTTCCACTTTCCCTTTCTTGACTGCACTTAGAAACTCGCTGTATCGCCATTGGCTACTTTCAGGGAGGTCAGAGGTTGACCGATCCTGGGGTTTTGGGGCTGTTAAGAGAAGATTTTGAGCGAAAGGATTGGATGGTTTTGTGGGCTGGGCTTCAATAACTGGAGGAGGAGTAGGCGGTGGTGTTGGGTTGTCAACGGCTAGGGCTTGAGGGGTTAAAGAAGAGAAGAGTAAGGCAGTAGCTATAGTTGCTTGTGATTGAAGGGATTTTAAAGACTCCGAATTCTTTTTGCTCACTATTTTCTGGAAATTTTTGGGCAAAAGTAAAGATAAGGAGGATTTGGTTGTTTTAGGAGTAGGAGGAGACAGCAAGATTTGGGAACCAAAGAAGTTCGAAGACAGCAAAGGGTTTGTTGTTGATGATGCCATGGTTGTTTTTTTCGGGTTATTTGATGATGTCTGGCTCAGACGCTGTGGTGTGTCTTTGCTTTATCTCTTCAAATTTTCTACTTGTAGCTTTGGGTTTTAGCCCTTTTAGGCTTCAGGAGATGGGAAAGGCAGTTCAAAGCTTTATACGTGTTTGTTTGATTTTTATAGTCTTTGTTCAATTTTGATTTGGGTGCTAAGTTGGTTAAAAAAGAGCCATAAATTTGGTGTTGCTTGAGAAGTGTTTACGTGTACAATGCAATATCCAGTCATTCCAAGTTTCCTAAGATTTTTATGCAGGATATCGACATTTTAGGGTAACTTCATTGTTGCTCTTATAGTTTAAATTTTTTCAATGTTATCCTTTTAGTTTTAAAAACATTAACCGTTTTTAAGTGGTTAGATTTAGTTATTTTTATTAAAAAATAATTTTTTTTTAAAAAAATAGTAATGCGTGTGGGATCATTAGTTAAGTTTTTTTATATTCTAAATTAAGAGTTGAACTGCTAACTCAAATTTTAATAATTAAATAGTCTGTTTTTTTTTTATATAGATTTTTAAATGTTTTAGTGAGATATGAAGATTTGAGAGAGAAAAATTCAGAGAAAAGTAAGAATAAGTAACAACAAAAATATGAAAATGGTGGTCTTTTTATTAGTCATTTAGTAGTAAAGGATCAAATTGAAGTTTTTAAAAAAATTTAGAGGTAATATTCGAAAATTTTAAATTTTGGGTATAATGTGGAAAATTAATGAATATGTAGGAGAAAAATTGCAGTTTAACCGACGTCTTATGATCTTATCAAAGCCTCAGCCACAAATACAATGTTCTCTTTTTCGAGAGGGTCGTGTTCTAACTTGCATCATAGAATCAGTCCCAGATTTGCAATTTTAAGGCCCATGTTTTTAGCCCATTTGGTTGCATAGAAGAAATAATTTCAGCCCATTTGTCCAGTGTTTTACATGGTGGCCCAAAATCAATTTGCCATTTTACGGTCCAAAAAAGGCATGTGTCTTCCCTCATTGGGCCCATAAAACGAAACGTTGACTGTTTTAAAAATTATTCTTTATAGTTCACAGTTTCTGTCATTTTCGATTCAGCCGAGGCTGTGTATGGTAAGAATTTCAAGATTCATGCTCTGTGAGACGGAGAGGGATAATTGCATTATAAGTACATTAATTTTAATATTTTTTTTAATTAAATATATAAATTTTAATTTTTTTATTTAAGTATATTAAGTTTTTTAAAACCACCAATTAAATAGTTTTATTCAATTTTTATCAATTATTTCATTATCTGATGATGTGTCTTTTATCCTAAACCACTAAATTATAATTTATCTGATGATGTGTCTTTTATCCTAAACCATTAAATTATAATTTTACTTTTTTTTTATTTTTGAAAGAAATTTTTTCTTTCAATTTTTTCATTATTTTTTCTTCTTTGTAAAGTAAATATCCAAATTATTTTTATATCCATAAAGTAGAAAATAACAAAATAATTTGAGAGAGAATTCTCATATAAAATAAAAAGATAAATTTCATAATTTAATAGTCCATAACAAATGACAGATCATCAAATAACAAAATAATCCACAAAACTTAGATAAATACTTGATTAATAGTTTTAAAATAAATCAAAATTCTCATCTGAGATTGATGTACTTGGTAACTACGTCGAGAGAGGCAGAGAGAAATGGAAATTGCAACATGTTTGAGGTAAATGTTACTCATAATTTTTGTGTATTTTAAAAAGTTTTCCTGTACTATGTATATACAATCAGGAGCAAAATTTTATGGTACAAATTTGTGTAAATGGACAGCTGACAGATGCAGACAATGCCCAAGATTAAACTAGTGGTTGAGAATGTTGAGGAGAGAAACTCTAGTTTTGAGCAATAGCCTGTAGGCAAACTCCAACTCGTCTTCAAGTTCTTGAATACTTGACTGTGATGCCTCCAAACTTTTCAGTACATTTTGGACTTGTACAAGACGGATATCTTTGCTTGACTTCAAGGCAAGCAATTCATCATCTATCGTCCCAATTTCATTGGCATCAACTATAGTTTTGGACTTCAGTAGTTTTGAAACAATTGACCAGCTGCCACTTCCCTTTGATTTTGTTCTCAGAGAAACAGAAGACAAGAGGGATGCAAACACAGCAACACTGATTTCTTCGACTTCTCTTGTTAGGGTCACCAAGGTGGTGTCTTTGTCTTGGGATACTGATATGCACTTCTCCGTTGTCTTCAAACTTCTGAAGGACTTACACTTGGAGATCACTTGCCTCAATTTTTTTCTAGAGATCATATATGCCTCGATGTCACTTGCCAAGCTGGATTCTCCTCTTTTTCTCCTCATAGATGATTCAAGATCCTTCAGGCATTCTTTCATTTGTGAAAAAATGTCTTTCGTTGCGCCACAAACATCCAGCAACCTGAGAGATCTATCCAACAACTCATCCACTGTTCCTTGATGTTGTTCACTGGAGAGAGCTTGGCAAGTGAGTGGCAATTGAAGAAAATCGTCAACGCATTCGTATAAACTCCTGAGGCCACTTAATCTTTGGCAATTTGACGAGGATGTTTCTTGTGATGATCTCAACCTTCCCAACTGCAGCTTAACACTATGAGCTAGGGGATGAGATTCTGCAGGCAAACTGATTGAGCGAACATGACAAGTAGCTTTAGAGGTTCCAGGAAAAGCATCCATCTTTGATCTTCCCCTTTAGTAGAAGAAAGTCTCCACTGATATGATGTATTATACAGGTGGAACTTCCAAGTTGTTCAAATCAACTCCTATAGCATCCATTATATATAGAACATGAAGTGGCAATTCAAATTCCAAACTTCCAGCCTTGAATTTGGTGTCATTTGTTGCATTTTCCGACATAGACTGGCTTCTTCTCATCATTGCCATAGTTCAAGATGAGTACTGCCAATAAAATAATCCAAAATTTTTAGCTCGTGCCGATGTATCCCAAGACAGAAAAATTATATATTTGACCTGTAGCTTGATTATTGTGAAATTCCTTGAGAGGCAAAGCTGAAAAACCATTGCTAATATTATTGGATTCTGTAATGCTAATGAAATGAATAAAAATCAGTTAGTTCAGATCTCTGACAAAATTGTTTCCTGCTTCATTGCCATGACATCCAACAGAAGGACACCAATCAAATAAAATATAGATGCACACCAGTGGATTGCAGCCATGTCTGCCATGCACATATATTCGTTCTGCTCGAGCTTCCATAAAAAATGGATCCTGAGGCTTGGAAATAGCTTGGTGAGGAGCAACTGGAATCTTGACAGCATATGGTTTCCATCTAATATCGACACAGTGGCACACAAGTGATCCAGCAAGATCCACCTATTCGCTATAGGTTTTTCGTCTTTAATTATTGAAGCTGATTCCCTATTGTAGAGCACCATGTCAATGAAGAGGGAAACAACTTGTATTATGTAATCAATTATTATGAATAGTTCCAAAAACTTCATTATGAGATTGAGATTTGTATATTTCACATGATGAGATTCCTGCTAAATTATGCTTATGGTGTGATGATCATATTTCTGTCTGGACACAAGGAGGCAGGCTACTATTATTTGAAAAATTATAATCAGTTGGAGATTATAGTATTGGCATTATGTTTCCTGAACTACAGCAATGATGAGAGAAAGTTGGCATTGTCAGAAACCTTGCCACATGACAGCAAATGCAAGTCTGGATGAATGAATTCCTATTGTTATTTCCTGTTCTCTATATAATAGGCCCAGAAAAGTGGTCTTGAACATCATCTTCCGAGATCGATGGTATCGACAGCAGGAACCACTAATCAACTTTCTTTTGCTACAAGATAAGATGGCTACTTGTCATGTTCGCTCTATCAGCTTGCCCTCAAATTCTCACCCTCTAAATGTTAGTGTTGAAGATCAATTAGACAGGTTGAGATCATCAGAAACAACTTCCGCTTCTGTTTACAAAAAATTGAGTGGCCTCAAAGTTCTGTATGAGCGCGTTGATGATTTTCTTCAGTTGCCTCTATCCCATCAAACCCTCTCCAAAGAACAGCACAAAGAAGGAGCAGAAGAGGTGTTGAATGGATCTTTTCTCTTGTTGGATGCGTGCAGCACAACCATCGATGGTTTTTCATCAATGAAGAAATGCTTGCAAGAACTTGAATCATCCCTCAGAAGGAGAAAGGGTGGAGATTCTGGCTTCGTAAGTGATGTTGAAGCATATTTGCTGTCTAGGAAACAATTACATAAAACAATCGGCAAATGCTTCAAAAATTTGAAGAGCATGGAGAAGAACTGCACTTCAGCAGTCGATGCAGTCAGCATGCTAAGAGAAGTTAAAGAAATCAGCCTTGAAACTTTCCAATCTCTCTTGTCCTTGGTTTCTCAGCCAAAGGCAAGATCAAGCTCCCATGGCTGGGCTGTCGTTTCAAGATTATTTCAATCCAAACATAAATCATGCGAAGGTGAATCCACTGAATTGGAAAAGATAGATGCTGAATTGCTTGCCCTGAAGTCAAGCAAAGACATCAATCCTGTACAAGTGCAAAACGTATTGAAAGGACTGGAGGCATTAAAGTCAAACATTCAGGAAGCAGAGGAGGAGTTGGAGGCTGTTTACAGGAAATTACTGAAAATCAGAGTTTCCATTCTCAACATTCTCAGCCACTAGTTTGTGCTCTTCTCGAGATGGCCAGCTTTGCTTTCACAATTTTGTAAAAGAATTTTTCCATACTTGTAGTTATACAGAAATATACAAGTGAAGATTAATATGAATATATCATACACCATTCATCTAAATTGCTCATCGCTCTCTCCTCTAACTAATATCTAGCCTTCATAATAATTTTATAGTTTAGTACGATTTTCATTTTGTTATAAGATTACTTTAACCTGCATTCAATTCTTTAATTAACTCTCAGGAACCTCTAATGATCTTCTTAATTAATGTAAATACTCTGAGCATAAACACTTATTGACCATAAAGAAAAATTATTGCAAGTTCTACAAAAAAAAAAATAATAATAATTATTATTATTATTTCTATCATTTTTTTCTATATAATTATTAATACACACTTTATTAATTGTCAATTATTATTATATAACACATATTAGTATAGGGTGTATTGATAATTTTTTAGAAAAAATAGTAGGAATAACAATTTAATTGCCATATTTAGCAGTATCCTTAAAATATTGTGCCAAGTGATTTATTATAGAAACAAACAAATAAGACAATTCTGAAGAAAATAATTCGGATTTTTTTTTATATCGTTGCTTGATCTCCTCTAGGGTTGAAAGATCCATATTCTTGAATTATATGTCAAAGAATATACATACCTTGATTTTTATTTCCTTAACAAAAAATTTCAAAGATTAATTTATTTTTAGAATTGATAGAACGATACATCAAAATATAGAAAGCTTACCCCTTTTGTTTATCATGGTTAGAATTTATGAAAACTTTGTTTTATGGAGTGATGGAGCATTAATTGTCAGAAAATCGTGGAGAATGACGACATTTAAGCTAACAAAATCTGTTAAAATGAAGATTCTACATTGATTCTCGATTTACTTCTCACCACTGCTTAGTAATGTTATAAAACTCGATCAACTAATTAAACATTTACACACATAGGATAAAAATTAAGAGTAATTGATTATAAAATATTCCGTTAATAAAAAAATTGTTTCTGATTTGAATACTTAATTTTTTTTTTTTTTTGGTTTACAATTAATCTTTTTAATCTTATTGATTAATTTCAAATAAAATGAAAGATATATAGATATTATTGTTTTATAGGTACATGTGTCTTTCGCATGTGTTTAATTAAAGTAGTTTGAAATCGATTAACGTGACTAAATGACTTAATTGCAAACAAAAATAAAATCAGAGGCCTTTTTTTCTTTTAACCAAAAATTCAGATTATTCTATAACCAATTAGTCCGTCTCTCTATATACATATATAGCCGTACTTCAGAACCAGGAACAACTCCATTTCAACTCTTTGAAGAAAGAAAAAAAATAATAATAAATAAAAAATCCCATAGCAATGGCTGCCTTTGTTAGGAGTCTAGTACTTGTCCTCATGGCTTCTATATTGATCAGTACTGTGTCCTGCGACGACGGTGATGACCTAGACCCTTACGAAGTACTGTGCTCGCCGGTGTGGGGTTACTTCCCATACTGTGCTAAGTATTTGGGTGGTTTATCCCATAACCCGCCGAAAGCTTGCTGTCATAACATCAGAAAGCTCAATGAAATAGCTAAGAAAACCAAAAAGGGACAAAAGGTGGTCTGCTTTTGCATTGAAGCTTACATGGTTCCTCAAGATTTTCGCTTAAAAGCTGCACGAATCAAAGAACTTCCAAAGAAGTGCCACACAGATGTTATGTTCCCTATTTCTGAGAGGATGGATTGCTCGTATGTAAAACTTGCTATCGCTTTCTCTTTTTCAGGTTCTTTAAACTATGTAACTTAATTGCTTACTGTTCTTGGCTTTTTATTTTTCAGGTTTGACTAGGGTTAAAAGGCTGAATTCTTGAAGGACTTGCTGTCTTGATTGATAGACTAGCACGTAAGGAGCATATATATATATATATATATATATAGATTCTCGATATATAATCAATGGTTTATGTTCAAGACGATTTATCCTTATATATAATTTTAATATTTTATAATCAATGAGATTTCTCCATTTTGTTTTAATATTTCTGGGCACCTTTTTGTTTTTATTTTTTTGAAGTGTTTATTTTGATTTCAGTAATTAGTTATAAAGCATCTTAAACTATTAATTTTCAACAATAAAAAAGTCTTTAATTTTATTTTTTTCTGATTTAGTTCCTCAATTTATTTTTAGTATGTAGTTAAGTTTTTTTTTATTTTATAAATCAATTTCAGTTTACATTAAATACAAGTGAGAGAAACTAGAAGTTGTAAAACAATAACATATGTCATGTGTTTAAGGTTTAGGATTTACAGAAGATGTGTCGTTATTTTAATAATTCTATTTATCTTTTATGTCATTTGAAATTAGTTAACAAGATTAAAAAATTTAACTATGAATGGAAAAGACGATGTGAACCTATATCATAAAAAAAAGTTAGAAATTATTTTTTGACCAATAATTCAGGATAATCAATTTATAACCCATTGGCCTTTCCCTCAGCAAATTTCAACTTGTCTTCAAGATTAACTGGCCAGAGTTAAAATCAATGTCATGCATGCATGAATTCTCAGCAGATGGGTAAATATTATTATTCATCAAGATCATCCACACTTCCTGCATTAATTTTTAATTGAAAAGCATGCTAAAAACTCCGATTACCTTGTAACACATCATCTTCACATAAAGATATCTGCGAAATCTGTATAATTAGATTTGAATCGAATTGCTATTGTGAACTGTCTGGGAGTCATGGTGGCAAAGTGCTCGTACAAGTCTTTAAAATATTTTTCTTTAGGATTTCTTTTATGGGATTTCTCTTCTCGAGATCCAACCGCGACAAAGCATCGGCAGAACTGTCAACTCACAACATGATAAACAATTACAAGTTCTAGAGGAGGATGGAGTCTTTCTGTCCATCCATCTGCTATATATATATATATATATATATAAAATTGATGTTAGCCAGGACATCCAACATCTAATTAAAAGTTGAACATTGCAGGATCGGACTGCTTTCTTTTGCTAAAAGAAAGATCAAGATGGCTGTCCCTAAATCCATTTTCCATCAGTCTATCCTCAAGAGATGATCCTTTGACCGAAGGTGTTAGAGGAGCAATTGTCCAGGTTAAGAGAATAAGAAGCTATATTTTTTTTAAAAAAGAAGCAATATCCTCATCTGTATTCTACATATTAAGTTTCCTCAAAGACTTACACGAGCAAGAGTGTTGATGATTTCCGTCACTTGCCCCTCATTCAACAGGCTCTTTCCGATGAACATCACAAAAAATGTATACAGCAATTTCTAATCTTTCATTTGTCGACCGAAGGCTAGATTCAAATGAAGTAAAATATGGATGCTGAATTGATTGGTCGACTTGGAAAGAACCCAACCACTTAGAGATGCAAAATGTATTGATGGGGCTAAAGGATTTGGAGTGCAGCAGCAATCAGGAGCTGGAGGAAGAGAATTAGAATGCGTTTTAGGAAATTACTGCAATTCAGAGTTTCCCTCCTCAGTACACTTAATCATTAGTTTATGCCCTCTTCAACATCCTCCAATTGTATCGAAATCACTCTGAATATATATATGTCAAATCATAGAAGTTCTGAAAATCACTTCTTGTTTGCAGTTTCTGAACATTAAAATCTATTAGGGGCAAAACTTTGAACTACAGTCAGGCAGGCTCTCTCTCAAAAAAAAGAACCCTTAAAAAATTGGCGCATGCCACTGTCTGAAGCGAACACAAGGTATTCTTTAGTAAAAGGCGAAAGAATAGTTCGCTATATGCTCACTGCACGGCTGCGTACTTCTCAGCCGCTAGTTGCTTATAATTTTATTAGGCACTTGCTGACAGCTCAATATTTCCTTTGTACTCGATGTAAAACACTATTATCCAGGCACAGGGTTGTATAGGAATTAGTAATTACCAAGAAGAATCAAGGAAAAGAACTAATGAGTACGAAATGGAAGATCAGTGAGAAGTTTTTGATGAAAATCATTTCCTTTCATAACTATGGTGTTGTCATGAAAACTCAGCTAATCAAAAGAAAACAAAAGAAGCATCCGTCTCCCAAACAACTCTAGCATCCATATTATATATCCAATAAGAAGTAGCAATTCAAGCTCCATGCTTGCATTTGCTGTCATGTGTTGCCTTATCCGACAGTCCTCATTTTTATACTTCAGGACGAGTACTGCCTATACACTACTCTTGATATAATAGCACGAACCCATGTGTTGGAGACAGAAAAATTATCATTATCCAGAATGAATATGAATATTCTGAGGCAAAGTCAAGAGCCATTGCTACGAACAGTATGTTAGGCCTCTGACAAAATTGTTTCCAGCTTCATTGCCATGACACCCTACATAAGGATATCAATCAAATAAAATATATATGCACACAAGTGGATCGTACCCATATCTTCCATACACTTATTTATTTTTCTCGAGCTTGGATACAAAATGGATCATGAGGGTCGGAAATAGATCTCACTGATATACTTGGTGAGGAGCAACTGGAATCTTGACAGCCTATTGTTTAATTATTTGCATCTAAATTTGCCAAGGTGGTGCGCGTAAAATATAGGTCAATCAAAGATGAATGCATTTGTTAATGGATGGAAATGATTGATAATTCAAGCTGATTGGTGTGTGATCAGAAAACTTGTCACATGAAATGACAGCAAATAAATTCTGGATACATTGCATTCCCTATTGTTATTACATGTTCTGTATATAAGAGGCCGAAAGGAAGCTTCTTGAACAACATCTCGCAAGATCAATTATATCAACATCAGTAACTAGCCTTCTCCTGCTAAAAAATAAGATGGCCACTTGCCATGTTCGCTCTGTCAGCTTGCCCTCAAGAATCATCCTCTAAATGTGAGTGTTGAAGATCAATTGGACAGGTTGAGATCATCACAAACAATTTCCACTTCAGCTTACCTCAAGCTGAGTGGCCTCAAAGATTTGTATGAGTGTGTTGGTGATTTTCTTCAGTTGCCACTAACCGAATAAACCCTTTCCAACGAACAACACAAGGAAAGGGCAGAAGAGGTGTTGAATGGATCTCTGCTCTTGTTGGATGTGTGCAGCACAACCAGAAATGTTTTTTCATCAATGAAGGAATGCTTACAGGAACTTGAATCATCCCTCAGGAGGAGAAAGGGTGGAGAATCTGGCTTTGCAAGAGAAGTCGAAGCATATTTGCTGTCTAGGAAACAATTAAATAAAATAATCCGCAAATGGTATAAAATTTTGAAGAGCATGGAGAAGAACTGCAATTCAGCAGTGGATGAGGTTGGCATGCTAAGAGAAGTTAAAGAAATTAGCCTCGAAATTTTCCAATCTCTCTTGTCCTTGGTGCCTCAGCCAAAGGCAAGATCAAGCTCGCATGGCTGGTCTGTCGTTTCAAAATTATTTCAATCCAAACGTGTATCATGCGAAGGTGAATCCACTAAATTGGAAAAGATAGATGCTGAATTGCTTGCCCTAAAGCCAAGCAAAGACATCAATCCTGTACAAGTGCAAAATGTATTGAAAGGACTCAAGGCATTAGAGTCAAACATTCAGGAAGCAGTGGAGGAGTTGGAGGCTATTTACAGAAAATTACTGAAATCCCGAGTTTCCCTTCTCAACATTCTCAGCCACTAGTTTATGCTCTTCTCAAGACAGGCACCTTTGCTTTCGCTGCCCTTCAATACAATTTTGCAAACAATTTTGCCATAGTTGTTAATATACAGAAATATACAAGTGTATTAGGATCAATATGAATATACCATACCATTCCATTTAAATTGCTCATGACTCTCTCTTCTCCTGTACTGTATCCTGAAATGTTTTCAAAGCAGATTGGGCAGGCTTAATTACCTGAATCTTTGTTCATTTTCTAGCTTATTAGACTTTTTTCTTAGAACACTTATCTCAAGTTGAATACAAAACTGGACTCAGCCTAACTTCAATCGTCAGAGGCACTAAATAGGTAGAAACTTATAGTGTTGTTTTATCCAAACATGTGTGCAAGATGTCGGAGACAGTGCAAAGAAGAGATGAGGAGGAGTTTGCTAGGTTGATCCATATTCTTGAATACGGTAAAGAGTAATGCCTTGATTCATTTCCTTTCTATCATGGTTAAAAAAAATAGAAAGAAAAGTTTAGTACATGGAGTCAGTTTGATAGAGTAATGAAACATAAAATTGCAGAAAATAATGTAGCATGACAATAAATCCAACGAAAATTGTATCAATTTTTTTCTTTTCTTATTCCACGATAAGAATTCTTTAAACAGTTTGCACATCAATGAAAACTAAATCTATTTTTATATAATTTTAATTATACTCCCATAACAATATTCTCCAAAGAGTTTAATCAATTGAAATTAAATTTATTTTCAAGTAATTTTAAGCACACTCTTATTAGAATATTCTCGAATCAGTTTATACATTAATCAAAATTAAATCTATTTTCAAATACTTTCAACCACTTTCTCTTTATTAACTCTGATATAAAAATGATATGAAACCTATTTTTGTTATCTTTTCTTTTTGAATATCCTTTCTCGATTTCCAAACCAAGTAATTAATGAATTTTATCTCGGTTTAACATTGATATTAATGAGTGATGACCCAAAATCAAAAAAAAAAAAAAAAAAAAAGAATCGTTCTAATATGATATCTAGATGTATCAAAATTAGAAAAACGAAAAATCATGAGTAAAATTGAATTTTGTCGAAAACTCAAGAAGTCGTTTTCCCAATTAGTCTTTCTTTCTTTTTTTATGCATAGTTTCCATTGTTATGAAGGAAGGGATGGGATTCTAAGAACATCAGATTTTAAATATGGAATTATTTCAACAGACGGGAAAGATAAGGGGGAAAAAGTCGGTTGTTCCTGTCGGAATTATAAAGATTCCACCTAAATGGGTCCATAGATGAGCAATAGATTGACTTCTCCATAATTAGCCCAGACAACGAAAGCTTTTTGGTGGACTAGCACCAAGCAAATGTAACCCTTGGGTTTGATTTGATGAGTCATGGTTGGTGTAACTATTTGGGCCTCAGTCATTAAGTCCACATGGATCAATGTAAGGCCATAATCCAATGTTACAGAACGATATCGTACAATACGCAATAAGTAAAAAGGGTGAGGGGACCATGGTCCACCCAATCGTTAGCACTAGCATTTAAATTGGTCCTTTGGGCTGGTTCTTCTTCTTTTTTTTTTTTTTTGGTAACAAGGGTAAAGGCATCCTTCACTCTTCAGGCTTTAAGTCAGCGAGTAAATTATAAAATAGTCCCTTTTGTTTAGATAAATGAATTAATCAATCCTTTTCCTTTAAAAAATTAATCATTTAGTTTATCACGTTTTAATTCGGTCAATAACATAGTTTTTTTATGAGTTTTTCATTAGATTAGTGGTTGAGAAGAAAGAAAAAAATTAGTGAAACAGAAAAATAAAGAATCAATGAAAAGAAGATTTGAAATAAAAATCATTATCTAACAAAAAACTGATAAAAAAAACTAAGTTATGGACGGAATTAAAATATAAGTAATTAAGTATTAGTTTTATTTTAAAAAGAGATTAATTAATTCATTTTTTGAAATGAGAAGAACTAATTTATAATTTATTTTTCAATCAACTTGGGTATCAATCAAAATTAAATATATTTTCAAATAATTTTAAAGATACGTGTTTTATATTAATCTAAGGCATTCATAAAAATTAAATCTAAATACAATTTCAAAAAATAAAAATAAAAATCTTTCTAACCATCTAAACATTTATTCTTAAATTTTTTATTTATTTATCGGATGTCCAATGAATCTATTGAGCTACACAACGAGGATAGCTCTAGATATTACCTAATTATTAAAGAAATTAGAATAATCAAAACTTGAACTTTTCTTTGCTAAAAAAGTTAATTAGGTATACAAGCAAAACATAACCGGTAGGTTAAGTCTGCTTGTGTTATTCTTCAAACTTTTTCAAACATTTAATAAAGCTGTTAAGAGAGACTTGGCACCAATCAAAGCGTTGTGTAGGGACATGTCATGGCCAACTTGTCAAACCATGTGCACTTCCTGCTCTAGTACTTGGACTCATCAACGACCGAATTATACTACCAATTGACTGGGAGTGGGAGAATTCTATGGTCTATACATATCTAGGGTAGGGGGTAGGCGCCGTAGGATGAGTCGCTTCTTAGTATACGTCTTTTATGGACCCAACAGGCCCATTTGATTGTGACAATGATGGTGGGGGACCATTGTAGAAAATGTATGGAACCATATATTTAATATTTCTCCAATGCTGACTTGACGAGATTAGCTCTTAATCAAGAAGCGTAATCTCTTTTTCATCATGGTTTGGGGATATGACCTGTTTCTTTTTTGTTTTTAAAAAATCAAAATTTATATTGCTTAAAACTTTTCATATGTGAAAAGTCTGCAAAACCGTTTGTAAAATGAGTTGGTAAACCTGTATTTTTAATTGGAACAGATTTTTCGAATAAAAAAAATTATAAATAAGCATATAGAACATATAAGATTTGTGAATAACTTGTTTTGTTTGAACGGTAAAAGAAAACTTGATTTTGGTGGGTTTATCTATCTTTGAATCACTTTTAATCGTAAAACTCAAAAAGTACTACCATCAAATAATTTTATCCAACAGTAAAAAAAATTGTTTTAATTCGATCCAAATTAAAATTTAATTTTTATTATTTACATATAATTAGTTAAAATGTAATGATATTGAAATTAATATGTTTTGGCTTAAAAAATAATCATATTTTGATGTTAATTTATTTCAAAAATTAATAGATTTCATGTTGATTGATATGTAAAGATATCTAATTATATATAAATAATAACCAAAAAAAAGCTCAGAAAGTGTTCAACGCTGTTAATCTATCGTTTTTTTAAAAGAAAAAGAAAAAAGAAAAAGGTTTGTCGTGATGGAGATTGATTTTCAATTTATATTCCTTTTGTGTTGGGGCATAATAATTGAACAATCTCTAGCCAGTCCACGTTGTAAGGACACATATTTCTAGCTGGCGACCTTCGCAAGTGCATGTACTAGCTAATTAATTCATGGTGTAGACTCGTGATGACGGACGTGTGAGCCCAATTAATGTAGATCGTAGAGTTGTGGACCGACCATGATTTAGCCGGACTGTCTTCTCTTCTCTGTTGAAAGAGATATTTTTCAGTTGTTGGAAATGACCATCACCTCATGTCCTTGTTTTGATTTCTACGGCACAAGTAATGTTTCTTATGCTCACATGCTTTTGTTTCTTAGATAAATGAAGTCATGCATGACCAAATAATATATATATATATTATTTTTAAATCAGTTTTTATATCAATAAAAAATTAAATTTATTATTTGATAAACTAAATTAACGTTAAAACATATTTAGTTTTTAATTAATTATTAAATTATTATGTACGTCAAATCAGTTTAAATATAACATTATTAAAAATAATAATAGCTGATTATCAGCGAAAAAGAAATAATAATTATAAATATGAGATAGATATGATTGACGTGGGATATTTAAACCCAAGAATGTTGAAAGATCATGTGCAGATTCTTGGAGCTACTGGAGGATAAAAAGGCTATCGTGGTAGCTTGCCTGATCAATGGATTATGGATAGAGCACCGATTGGATAAGAATAGAAGTGGTTCCCAGAAAACACACTGTCATGTGTTTCAAGACGTGCAACAAAAGAAGTCGTTAACATTTATTGAGGCAATTAACCATTTATACATCTTGAAGTTTTTTTTTTAAATTACAAAGAAAAATTTCTAACTCAAGACTTATTGTGAAAAAAAAAAACTAATATCAATTGAGTTACAATTTATTAACATATATTTAGAGATTGAACAACTTTTATTAATCTATCAGATTCAGATAATTATTTGACAAAGAAAAAAATAAATATAAGATTTTTATACATGCGGGAACACGTTTGGACTGAAAAAAATATATTAAATTAAGCAAAAGATGTGAATCAAACCAATTTCAATATGGTGGACCCAATATTTATTAATCCATGATAATATAATGAGTTAATACGTGTGTGAGTTAACACGTTTGAACAACTTTTATTAATCTACCAGATAATAATTTAAAAAAATATATATATAAGATTTTTATACGTGTGTGGACACATTTGGACTCAAAATTTTATATTAAATTAAGCAAAAGATGCGAATCAAACTAATTTCGATATATTGACCCAATATTCATCAATTCATAATAATATAATGAGTTAATACACTCATTTATTTTTATATAATAAATCAAATTTTCAATTTGTTTTTTAAAAAAATTATTTTCAATATTTCTTTATATTTTGTACTAATTTCTAATTTATTTTTTTAACTAAAAATTTCAGCCAATTTAAAAATTTTAATGTTTATATTTATAGATACAAATTACTTGTATCAAATAACAAAAATAATTTTTTTCCAAATCACATAACATGTGTAGATTACTTGCTAAATCCACAATAATATAATTAGTTAATACACTCATTTGTTTTTATATAATGAGTCAATTTTTCAATTTATTTTTTTTTTTAAAGTTTCCAATCTGTCTTTATATTTTAAACTGATTTCTAATTTATTTTTTAACCAAAAATCTCAATTAATTTAAAAAATTAATCTTTATATTAGTAGGTATAAATCACTTGTATCAAATGATAGAAATATTTTTTTCAAATCATATAACACGTACAAATTACTTATTCAATTTAATCAAAAAATTTAATTAAAAAATATATTAGGAATCAATTCAAAATATAAAGACATTATAATTTTTTTAATGAGAAATTAAAAAATTAACTTATTATATAAAAACAAAAAAAGGTTATTAATCTTAATATAATATAACGTTGGGTCACATTAAACATGGACATCTACGTAGTAATAAATATATATTTCAAATCATTGCATGTCATGATTTTCCATCATTGTTGTCCCTTTTTTTTCACTCATGCTGCTACCAATCTTCGATCCAGTGTTTCTTGGGTTGGAAAACCAACACCGAACCACAAGACACAAGAAGAACTGGGATTGTTGTCCCTTTCAACCATTTTTAGACCTTCTCTTCCCAATTTTACTAACATTTATGAGTAAATTATAAATTAATCTATCTTGTTTCAAAAACTAATTATTTAATTTTTATATTTTTAAATTTATCTATAATTTGTAATTTTTTTTTAAGAAATAGAAAAAAAAAATGAAATGATTGATGAGAAAATAAAATATTTTATAAAAAAATAGTATTAAATTAAGTATAATCAATATTATTAAATGACTAAATAATAGTTTTTGAAACAAAAAGGATTAATTGATTCATTTCTTAAAACTAGAAGGATTAATTTATAATTTAATCCTTTATAACCTTATCTGGAAAATGCTTCAGACTGATCCATCTTTCTTTTTGTGACCCCTACTCCCTCCACACGAGTACAGAAGTACTAGCTAGGTGTTCATCACAAGTTTTGAAGGGTCCACCGTCCGTACTGCCAGCCTTTAGAAAGTAAGAAAACAACATTTGCCATTTTTGTTCAATACATAATAAAGCTAACGACTACCTACCGAATTGATATTCTTCTTTTTTCTGCAATGGAAATTCTCCTTTTCCTTTCCAGACCAATACATACAAAATTGAGAAGGAGAAAACCCTAGATAATTTTAATAAAAACCTAAAAGAAAAATGAAAAACCTCTTTCACATGGTTTCTAAAAATTAACGAGCAATTTCAGTTCTCAAAGCTGCATTAAGCTCCATTTGTTCTGCCTCCCACTTAGCCTTGGCAACAACTCCATCATGCACAGGCACGTATTCCTGCCCAAATGAGAGAGAAATAAATTAAATCAAAACCCATAAAAGAAATAAATTAGATCATCCCAATCAAAAAGCTTTTGGGTTGAGATTTAAAAACAATTTTATATTATAATCTAAAAGATTCTTTCAACAAAAAACAAAAGCAGTGAGTTTAAGGTTGGATCATTAATACTTTGATATTATATTAAATGATTATTTCAACTTTAAAAATTAAATTTTTGAATGAGATTATAAAAATAATTTTATATTAATTTCTAAAAATTCAAATGAATGTGATCGATCACCGTACCTACCTCAAGTTTCTGGACAAGCTCTTTAGCATCTGGGGCAGAGACAATAATACTACGCTGAGATGGCATGATGAACCCATCTTCCACAGCCTTGTCTATAAAAGTCAGCAGGTAATCGTAGTAGCCATCCACGTTAAGCAAACCCACCTGTTATGTCAAGAACTAAGTTAAGAATTGACACCAACTTTCTCAATTTGAATCTTATCCAAGGCTAAGACATGAAGTAGCTTTACAGGCTTGTCGTGAATGCCAAGCTGGGCCCACGTAATGACTTCCAATAACTCCTCCAAAGTTCCATACCCACCTAGTTTAATTAATATATATAATCATCAGATATACATTTTTCGAAGAGAGAGAGAAAAAAAAAAAAAACCAAACAGATTTATTCTAGTTGTATATCTAATTAGTTTTTTAGTAAAACATAATTAGAATTTTAGTAATTCTAATTGTTTTTAGTGATTGTACAACGAGAATACCATTCCCTTATATAGTTCAAAAACCAATGAACTTCCAATAAATCAAAAAATATAAAAAAAAGAAAAAAGAAAAAGAAAGAAAAAGATCAGACACCTGGTAAGGCAATAAAACAGTCAGAATGGCGGGCCATCTCAGCTTTTCTCTGATGCATGTCTGCTACTGGCCTGACCTCCCCTACCGTTTCTCCTGTTAGCTGCACATACCGAAAACAAAGCATGTTAATCATGCCTTGATTAGTAAATTAAGACAGACCGGCAAAAGACAATAATATAAGAATCCTAATCCTAATTAATTTGCATACCTCTTTGCTCATCAGAGTTTTAGGGATGACCCTGTACGAGAAAGCAACGAAGGAAATAGCACTATAGATTAGCACTCTTGGGCAAGAAAATGAAATTATGTGAACAAGAAAGCTTGCACCATGGCTACTTATACGTACCCTATTACATGTCCTCCGCCACGATGAACCTCCTGGGACACTAACCCCATTAATCCAACACTTCCTCCACCATAAACAAGATCCAAACTCCTCGAGACCTTCACATAGAATCAAAATTCAAAAGAAGCCCAATATTTTTGGAGTTCTTACTAGACTAGTTAAGATCATAAAGAGACTTAAAAGTTTTCGAATGGTTATACCAGTTCTTGGCCAAGTTCAAGAGCAGCGTCACGATAACAGTCTCTTTTCCCGGTACTGCTGCCACAAAACACACAAACCCTTTTAAATCTTGATGACGATTTCACCACTACTTTATTATCCTCCATCTCTTAGCTCTCTTGCCTTTTTGATTATTCTTTTCACCAAAAAGAAAGGAGGACACGATTATTCCAAAAGAGAGAGATGGATCAGGTCCATATATAGACATATCCAAAGAAGAAAAAGAAAGCAGGATAATTTTGGGCGCCCTTGGAATCCTCTTACGCCACGTGTACATAACGCGAAAATATTTGCTTGATTACCAAATACGCCGACACGATACACTCCTTCCCCGTCAGATTCGTTAGTCCACTAATTTCGACCCACGTGCATTGCCAGCTCCGCAAGTACGTCGTACATGGCATGGACAAGACCTTGAGAAATTATTGAAAATTACAATACTATACATCCTGTCTCATGACCCACTTATATTAAATTGTTACCAATTTTGCACCAGAATGGTATAAGTAATAATTTGGTGGTACAGAATAATTGTTTTTTCCAAGACCGTGTAAAGCTTGGAATCATTTTAAAAAAAGAAAAAAAATCAAGATGATGAATTGATATTTTTGTGTCGGTTTACGTATATAAAAAATAAATTCATCCAAAAAAGTTTATGATAATACGGTGGCATCTTAGTATTTATGAAAAAGTTAGAAATTCAATTTTTACTGTTTGTTTGGAATGAAACTGTTGTTGTGTCAAATTTACTATTAAATTCGTTATTCTCGCTGCTTGTTTTTAAAAAATTATTAATACATTTTCCTAGTTAGTGTTTTTTACTATATTCTCGTTAAGTATATTTTATATAAAATAATATCAAAAAATTAAATGTGAATGAAAAAATAAAGAAATTAAAAGACAAAAATATTGATAAGCATATATATATATAGCAACAAACATCAATAAAAATGTGTGTTGGTGATTTAAAAACAAAAAACAAACAATGAAAATAACAAATTTAACAGTATTTAAATATTAATCCTGATTAAAAAAAAAGCTAACAATCAATATTTGTTAAAAAAAAAAAACATTAGCAAATACGTACATTCTCATGCTCCAATGTTTTGGTCTTAATTAGATAATTGGAGGTCAAATTTATTAATTAATTGTTTGGATTTAAGCTGTGTTCAATATGATTATGATTACGTGAGCAATTGAAATTGAAAATGTGAAATGGGATAGTTTCACCATTGAAAGATGATGTTAACACATGGCGATTTGCCATGTGTAATGCTCTTAGCGAGTGATGCCTTTGTAGTTTTCAACATCAAAATAGACTAGTAGAGATGTAAAATTAACACATTACACACATGAGAAATTGTTACTAGGTTAGCAACTATGAGTAGCCTTTCCCTCCTATTTTGACTATCATTAATCCTCTCTAATCTTATATGCGTCGCCACAAAATTTCAAACACGTTGGATGACATTATGAATTCCTGGTATCAATAATAATTTTAAAAGTACACATCTACACTGATTTAATTAAAAAAATAAAAATAATTTTCATGTCAATTTAATGTATTTAAAAAAATCTAATAAATTCTCTTAAATATTGACTATAAGATTTGAAAGACAATATAATTTGATATTACAAGCATATAAGTATGATAATGGGTAATTAGTGATTGTATTAAAAAGATCATCTTTAATCTAAAAGTTTATTTGATCTATTATCGATATAATTAATATAGTTTAATATGTTTGATAGATTCTCTAAAATGTTGGTTACAAGATTTAAAAAGCGATATAATTTGCTATCACAAGCATATAAATACAAGTTGTGAGCAACTAGTAATTATATAAAAAAAATTATCTTAATCTAAAAGTTTATTTGATTTATCATCAATAGGATATATTTAGAAGAATTTAATATTTTTTCTTAAATATTAGCTACAAGATTTGAAAGACAATATAACCTATCATTACAAAAATATAAACACATACGACGAATAACTAGTAATTGTACCAAAAAGATCATTTTCATCTAAACATTTATTTCATCGATTATATTCAGAGAAATTTAATATTTTTTCTTAAATATTGACTACAAGATTTAGAAGACAGTATAATCTATCACCATAAGCATATAAATATAGGTCACGAACAACTAGTAATTGTGTAAAAAGATAATTTTAATGTAAAAAGTTAATTCATAGACCATAGATGCAATATATTTAGTGAAATTTAATAAATTATCTTAAATATTGGATGCAAGATAAAAGATTTAGAAGACGGAATAAGCTGTTATTACAAGCATATAAATATAGGTCACGAACAACTAATAATAATAATATATAAAAACAAAAAATTTAATCTGAAATTTTATTTGATCTATTATGGGTATAATATATAACTTATATACTACCCATTTGCAAAATATGTATATATAAAAAAATTATCAAACTCAAATCTCACTCATTTGTTTAAACAAAATGAACATAGTCCTCTCAATTCATTCAATAGATCTCGATTTCCACTCTTTTCTTTGTAAAATTTATCAAATCCAAATCTCATTCATTTGTTTAAATAGAACGAAGATAGTCCTCTCCCATAAACAGATATCGGTTTCCATTCTTTCCCTTGTAATCAGAAAAAAAAATGGAATGAATATAAACATATATGAAAAAGCTGAAAAATCTAACAACTCTGATAGGATTAAACTAGACTGTGTCCTTTCAGGTCTGGTCTCCCGCAATTAAGATAAAGATAAACCGATTAATCTTCAGAGCCCGCGTGCCATACCAAAAACAGTTCGAAACCAGGAAATTAAGCCATATCGTTCTCATGGAGCAATCAATCTGTAAATGTCAGCAATAATGGATAGCCCCTGCTTACAGAGTGTAAAAACGAGCAAAATTTGTGTACCTCACGAGGCCTAATCACCTCTCTTTCATTACTGTACCGAGCATTAAATTCAGCGACTCTAATTCTTAGAAGAGTACGTTACGTAATGTAAAAAAAGCAAATCTTGAAAAATGGAAACTCTAATGACACCAAAATGTAATTATCTACCTTGGGGGGGGGGGGGGGGGGAAGGCAAAGGGCATGGAAATAATAATGGTATTATTGTTTTTTATTATTCTCTATTTTTTAAATACAGGTTAAAATATCAACAGTTAATATGTCATGTTGTCGTTTTTATATGTACTTTTTAAAAATATCTTTTTTTTTTAATTATACCTCTTTTGTAAATGAATTTCTGTTAGGAGTATTATTGTAAAATACTTGACTTAAATATTTTACCTAAACAACTTTTTCAGAATAAATAAAAATAAAAAATAAGATAATATTTTTTTACACGATTAGTGTATCTTCTAGTGATAATATCTCATTTTTGTTCTAAAACAAATGGCCAAAAATATTAGTCAATGAATGCTATTTACATGCACTAATCCTCCCTTTAATTGAATTTAATTTTTTTTTTTTTTTTGCAAATAGTTTAAAAACTACTGTGTGTATTGAAATTAAAATTGCGTGAGAATGGACAAATAATTATAAAAAACTGTAAATTCCTACAGGGACGATCCAGGGGGGCAGCGGTGGCACGGTTCCCGAAATAATATATTTAATCCCTTTTTTCTTTAGAAACTTAAAATTTAATCCTTGAGAAGTGAAAATTGAATCCTTTTACCTTAAAAGACTTCCCTTTTTTTTTTTTTCTTAATAATTTTAGCCCTCGAAAGATAGAAAATTGACTTTCCCTCTTAAAAGATGGCCATTTGAATCCTCTCTTCTCAAAAACATTCTTGATTGATTCTTAAAAATAAAATTTATTTATATATCGTATTTAAAAAGATAAGAGTGTTTAAATATTTTTCCTCTATTTTATTGCAAAGAAGAAGAAAAAGCGCCCTCCAATTTCAGCACGATCCTGAATTCTAATATTTTATCAAACAGTTGCACTTGGACACCGTAGTCCAAAGATCAAAAGTACTCTGAAAGACTGAAACAACTTATTTATGGAAAAGTTAAATTAAAGACGCAAAACAATTATTGCATAGACTAGTCAAAAAGACTCAAAGTGAAATATATATATATATATATATATATATATATATATATATATATATTTCCACAATAACTATCCATGGTTATTATATAGAAAGAAGAAACAGTACAAGTAAACTATAAAAATATATTTTTATTAATTTTTAAGAATACAAATGCAATTTCTCTTTAGAATCATTATTAATAATTACTCTGAAAATACTCTAAAATTTTACTAAAAACACAATAAATTTTCCTAATCAGCATATCAAACTAATTATTCACCGTTCTGGTTTCAATTTTAATCTCTGCGGCTTCAACTAGAGTCTTCCTTGCATCTCTAAGATATTGTTTGAACAAAAAGGAGAAAGGAAATAAACATCTATTCTTTTCCTCCAAGCCAACTGGAGCTGGGAGACAAGGGCCTACAAAGTGAGTGGAGTACGGTTGTTATCGGTGTGGCCGCCATTAAGGATGCTTGGAGTTGGTGGCTAGTCTTGTATCTTTCGAACTCTCGATGAATTCGATTGCTATATATTAAAGAGCTTGAGGATGCACTTTGCCTGAGGTCTCCGTACTAACCCATCGCACGTGCAAGAGATAAGGAGCTCTTATCTTGATTGTGCGGGGACCAGACCTTGCCGCCGACAGACCATTCCATAGCTAGAATTGAAATGGATTTTTAATTTGAAAGAGCGGCAAAAATATGCATCTTTTTTAGATTAAAAGAAAGAACTTTTGTATTGGCAAGGGAATTAATCTAAATGATATTTTTTATAAGCGTATTTGTGAGGAGGGATAAATAGTATAAATGGAAGGATAAGAAAAGAAGTGAGATATCAATTATCAAAATTTAATTGTTTTGACCAACGAAGAAGGGGAAAAGGTGAAAATTAATCGATCAAAATTGATAGCAGTGAAGATTACAAAATATGAGAAGTATAATGGTCCATTTCTCCTCATTGTTCCAATCATTTATTGGCCTTTATCCATTTGTAAACAAAGAAATAAATTATAATTTTTTATTTTTACTCACACATCCAAGACTATAAGCTAATTATTTACATAATAAATAATTGGAACCCGTGATCTTTTATTACAAAAAACTATTATCACAAGCTACTTGATAAATAAATTACAAATTAGTCTATTTGATTTTAATAACTGAATTAATTAATCTCTCGGATTTCAAAAATTAATTTTTTTTTGTTTTATAAATAGAAAAAAAGAAAAAAATTTGATGAAAAAAAATGATAGTTTTTAAAATAAAATAATATTAAATTAAGTACGATCAATATTGATAAAACATTAAAAAAATAAAATTTAAAAACAAAAAGGATTAATCAATTGGTTTCTTAAAAAAAAATGATTTATAATTTACTTCCAAACAAAGCAAACAACCAATCTTTTACTTTCCATTTCTACTCTTTCATCCAACCTCCTCTCAATTCCTACCAGCAAATAACAAACACATCTTATTAATTAATCAATTTTCCCATAAAAAAAAAAGGATAATTAATCACCAAGAACTCTGGGATTTTCAGGTAGGACCCGCGTCCAGTTTTATTTTATGAGATTCAAACACATGTGAGTCCTTCTACCCCCAACAACTAACATAACTATTATATAATATAATTAGAAGTTAGATCCAAAGGATAAAATATGTCATTTTCTACTTTACTACGGTCCTTCTTTTTCAACCAACTCGTTCTTGAATTAGTAGTCAAGGATAAGAAAATAATGGCCCAAAAACTAACGATAGTATTCTTTCATGAAAGTTCATGTGAAAGGAGCCTTTAACCATTGACATAATTCAAATGGAATTTATTGTGTGGATAATATATAAAAAAAAATTAATAAATAAATAAACAAGTACTCGTCAATGAAATTTGATTGTGACATGATTTACACAAGGCAAGTAGAATTTATTGGATTAATAGTTCAATATGTTGTTTTACACATTATTCTTCCATGAAACTTAATACAAAAGGAGCCTCCACCTTTGACACTGCGAATAGATATTTTCAAAAGTTCCACCAATGGATTGAGTGGATAATAAAAAAAACACCCCAAGAATGGAATTTCAATGTGGAAAAAATAATTACTTTAAGATAAAAATAGATTTTATAAATTGTTATGCAAAAGAGCAATGATCGTTTACCTAGTTTTAACTGCAAGAGATAATTTTTAGATCCAAATTAACTTGATCGTTTTTTTCAACTTGTAAAAGTATGATGTCTCTTTAATTATATCATGGCTTCTGCTGATCTCATATTCCACCATTAAAATGGAAAAAAGAAGTGGTCTCAGGTGGCCACTGATTATTTTCACTGTATTTAGATTATTCTCCTCAGCGGTAGGAAATAAAATTATCGATAGGTTCGTTGATCTTAGCAAGTGTGTACATGTTTTTTCCGTATACAACTTCTCTAGGATTTCTTCGAAAGAAAATGACCTTTCCTTGGAACTTTTTTGAACCATCACAGGCAAACTAGATAAGAAAAGGGAATTATAACAAGAGAAAAGCCAAGTATCGATTGAATGTGTGGTAGGTATCTGTCTCTATGATTATCTTTTTGTGTGGTGGTGGCTTGTAAGGTGATAGTTCAAAATATGACAAATCAAAGACAAATTGATGCATAAAGTAAAGTTGGGTTGACTATGTAGAAGCGCAAAAGGTCCAAGGGTAGGCGCCTCAAAGTTCTTAATTATTAAAAATAGGGTGGACTTGAGACTTTGAGAGAATCCTTTTCGGGAGAGGATTTTCTACCTAAAACTATGCAATGACATCATTTATGTTCCTCATAAGAAGGCAAACATTCCCATCCTACCTTCCTATAATTCACAAAATTTCAAAGGGCATCAGTAAAGTGAAAACTTCTATGGATGTTTTTACATGTTTGGGTCCTACAAAACGAATTAAAATTTTCTATCTTTTTACTACCTTTTGTGACATATAGAAATAATTAAGTTGGAAAAAGAGGTAGTCGCCCACAAATTATAAATTTTTATAATTGTGTGATTAGGTCCTAAACCAACCAAAAAATAAAAATCTTCTTTTTCCACCCTTTTGTTCTTGAAGTCTTTATATATCGACCCAAGTTTGCAACATAGATGAAGTACATACAATACCGTAGTTAGATTTTTTGGCATGCGCTAGACAAAAAATTAATGAATCTCTAAAGAAAATAGGCAAATCCAATTAATAAAACTATAATAACTATATCATCAAATCGACGTATCATGAATTAAAAATCTTTTCAAGAAAAGAAAGTAAATTGACTTAAACTTATATTGTTATTCATGTAATTTAAATGGATGCATGCGATAATGATTTCATATTTGAAAATGAATTTCTCAACATGCAATTGGCCTTATAATTACTATCTCTTTTCTTTTTCTTTTTTATTAATTTCGTATATATAACTAAAGCAAGTAGATATTTGTAAAGAATTATTGCTACGAGAAATAACACTTTTATGAATGATTCTTGAAAATTAAATTAGAAACATGAGGTATTATCTTAGCATAGAAAATTTTTATAGGCTTCAGAAAGAATAGCAATCTATAGTACTTAATTATACCTTGCAGGTATGATTATTATTAAATATCTATCACATAAAAATTGGTTATTTTAGATTATATTGATAAGATGAGAAAATTTAGGATCAATATGTATTCTGGCTTCAAATTCCAGGGTTGAAGTGAAAATGCCAATTTTCAACATTTTGATTTTCTTTTCATTAAGTAGATTTTAGTACAACTTCAAAATTCTACATTTTACATACAAAGAATACTTAATCATACATTTGGGTCCTATCTTGCTCTCTGTTATGTATATGGTCCGATCAATTTCTTGGATGTTAACTCTAAGACTGTATCTTATTCATTTGGAGTCATCTACGGATCACCTTCTATTTAAGCAACTTCTGGTGCGTTTCGATCCTTTTTTGATTTTTTGTTTCCTACATGTTACTGATATGTTTCTTGCAAGCATGTTATTAATAATTTGTACTACTTTCCTTTAATTTGCTTTTTCCAAATTGACGTCAATAAAATGCTTTTTTGGATGTGAAATATCATCTGAACCATCTCAATTTAAAAATTTAAATGATTTTTAAGATATAATTTATATCATTCATTAACATTTTATTTCAAAATGAAAATTCTTTATATTTAAAACTTATACAAATCTACCATTATCCGATATCATGTCAAATAATTATTTTAACTAAAAAATTTAACCTACTAGAAGAAAACCTAAAATATGATTTATATTATTCTTTAATGTCTGGATTATCAAAAAAATAATTATAATTATACATCTTCATGATTTTGATTTTTGTATATCAACTATATATATAACTAGTAGCAAGTGGTGGGAGAAAAGAATTATTTTTTTCAGTCCAATAAATTAACCTAGCCTTTTCAATAGTTGAACCTAAAAAAAGTAAAAATCTCAAATCTTTAAAGCTGGACGAAAATGATATTTTTATCAACCTCAATTTCCATCATCCACCAGCAATTGAGTGTGATGTTTAAGACTTTAGGTAAGCCAATATTTTAGAGTTCCGCCTTCTAATTACAATTTCTGTCTTGTCTTCATTATCTTCAATTTAAAAAATTATAAAGACTAGTTATCTTTGTTATTCAAAGTCACAATTTTAATCATGAAAGACAAGTTCGAAAATTTCAATAAAAAGACAGGAGAAAACAACAATTTCACTTTCTAAATTGACTAATTATTAAAAAAAAAAAAAAGAGTGATTTAAAATAACTAGTTCACTAGCTCGTTTCAGACTTTGTTTTCTAGTATGGACTTTGAAGGGGTGAAATTCCATAAAGTTTAATAACAATAATAATAATTAAAAAAAACTCTAATACCATACGCAGATAACCCATCATTAATTAGATGACTGCCTCATAGATATTTTAATATTTTTAACATAACATGGACTTTGAAGGGGTGAAATTCCATAAAGTTTAATAACAATAATTTAAAAAAAAAAAAAACTCTAATACCATATTCAGATAACCCATCATTAATTAGATGAATGCCTCATAGATATTTTAATATTTTTAACATAACATTAGCCTGACCAAGTAAAGTTTACTTACAAAACCTTAGTGATATTTGAAGCTAGCATTAATGACCAAAGAAAAAAAGACAAATTATTCCCATTATCATATATAATTTTCTTCATCTAATTGAATCCAAGATCTTCCATTAACCTTGTTATTAATCAACACACATTTCCATAATTGGAAACTAAATAATATGTAGTTTAGAAAAAATATATTCCTTCCTTTTAAAAAAGATTATCTATCTCTCTATTTATATACATCACAAAATACTTGTTACGTCAAAATTTAAAATGATGCATTTTTCTAAAATACTTTTAATTAAAATTTGTTTTGTAAAAAATTATCCAAATACATTTATAAAAAAAATATGAAGTAAAAATTAATTAATAATATTATTCATTTGTATAAAAAAAAAAAAATCAAAGACATGCAACAATCTCTTTAAGATATATATATATAGTAGTTCCGTTTTATCTTCTATCTGGCCAGCAGCTGTCATAAGGAACCTTCAGAAGAATTTCTTGGAAGTTCCTTAATTACACAATAACTCAAGCCATGAATCGAAATCTAGGATCATGCCCATAGAAAACAGAGGCAAGTACAGTTGTAGGTAATTCTGTCTTATAGGGAAATGGATAGTTTTCTTTTAATTAAGTTCAACAGTTTGTCTGGTTTGCAATGCAAAATTGATCAACACAGGCTGGCACCTCCCTCCCATGCATGCAAACCTGACTGTATCAGTCTAAATCACCGAATATAATAGTTGATTAAATCACTTGAATGCCTGCCTCTATCATAATGGAAGCTTCCTTGGGGATATTTTTGGTCCCATAGCTGTTGCCAGTGATCCTAATTCCGTACCACAAACGATACCTCATTGTCCTTTTCTTGAAGATCTGAGATCTTGATCAGATAAACTGTCTTTCGAGGTTTTCTATAAAAACCACGAGCTGTTTTGCTCTGGTCAGTATTGCTAATCACCTCAAAATTGAACCTCTTTTTCTACATTAATCCTCTTGACGAATAATACCACACCATTCTTGTTCTTTGTTGAAAATGGCACTGCCGGATTTCAATGCTCTCAGAGACTTGCATAACTCTGCCAATGACCTTCTCCATTCACCAGAAATCCAACAAGTTCTTGTCAACCAGAAACAAGAAAAATGGCTTCACGAAGTCTCAGAGGCATCTCTAAGAATGTTGGACGTGTGTGGGATTTCTAAGGATGTTCTTTTGCTTGTCAAAGAACGTCTTTTAGACTTGCAATTCACATTACGTAGAAAAAGAGTTAGCAAGCCAGATATTAGCACCAAACTTGCAGCCTATAATCTCTACAGAAAGAAGCTAAAGAAAGAGACATTGAAATGCCTGAAATCACTGAAGGGAATGAAAGGCAAATCTATAACTTCAGATGTCTCAAATGTAGATAACAACGTTATGGTGGTTGTTGAAGTACTTAGAGAAGTGAGAGTCACTACCATCACCATTGTTGAGTCTTTGTTGTCTCTCATTTCCATTCCATGGCTGGACCAAGGATCAAGCAAAGGGTCTTTTATGAGGTCAACGTTTTTGCGAAGTGGCCAGAGTCTGTGTGATTTTTGCGATGAAACAGCACTTCATAGCGCAAACAAAAGATTGCAGGCAGTGGAGATTGCGGTTGAAGATCTTGAGGTTGAATTACAGTGCATGTTTAGGCGGTTGATCCAGACTAGGGTTTTGCTTCTTAACATACTTACTCCCAATTAAGAAGCAAAAAACCTATTCTTAATTAGCTACCTTTGGCAACTTTGCTAATCTGCAAACCAGTATTGATGAAGGGATTGCAGTTTGCTTTGCCATGGGTGACCACTAATTAATTACTTCTGCAGATAAAATTAGACATATAACTTATTTATTTATTTATTAATGTTGTACTATTTTAACACAATGTTTATTACAGTAATGCATTCTTTTATTCTTTCCAAATAAAAATGTGTGAATTTTCACACAATTTATTCTTTTGTTCCTTTCTTAATCCTGAAGGGCAGGGCATCCTCTTTCAGAAATGATGAGGAGGTTAGGTTTTAATAAAATTATAGAATGTTTTTTGTTCCTAAGTATTTAAGCTGGAGCTAGCTTTGCCTATACGATTTTTGTGACAAATCACATAGCATAAATCCAGTTAAAATACAAAAATTTGAACAGGTTCATAAAGTGGACGTGCGAATATCCCCATACTGGATCTGCACCGCATGCTCAACCTTTTATGGGTGTGCAATCAAATCTAACATTTTTTTTCAAAGTCGAGGAGTTGAGGAATCATCTCAATCCACAAAATTAAATCTTATCAAATTAAAACATTGGACCGTTTGGTTAATAAAGTTTTAATTCTATATTAAAAAATTATTTTAATTTAAAATTTTAAACTGGTAGATAAGATTAAACAAATAATTTTTTATTATTTTTGAATAAATTTACTTTATTCCCACACATAAATAAATTTCACGACTTGAATCATAATCCTGTAAGTTCTTATCTCACCTTGCAACCAATTAAGGAAACAAGATTCGCCTATCGTGCTATTTGTGACTCTTCAGGCACTACCCGATCGTGAAATAAAGAAATGCCACCATTCAACTTGAGCAAAAACCAGAAATTGGACAGCAAGGCCCGCAACGTACGTGGATATTCCTGAGAGTGGGTTATAGAAATATCGAGGCAAAGCAGATTCTTACGTATATAGCATAAATTAGTCAAAAATAGAAAAATTTAAAACACCCATGTGTTCATGTAAGCATGCAAGTCTATGGAAAATTTTATAATACACAAAGAATAGCTAAGTGGCATGTATAGTAGTTATTCCTCGAGTTCACTTTGAGGAGAGAGATAAATACGTGAAAAAGAAAAAAATTACATCTATACTCATCAAAAGTGATGAGAAGATTTCAACGTCTGTTCAAATTTTTTTATTTTCTCTCTCTTATTTTTTTTCTCTCTTTTTACGTGTCTATCTCTCTCTTCAAAGTGAACCCAAAAATAACTACTGTACATACCACTAGTTACTCCTTGTGTATTATAAAATTTCTCCAAGTCTAACGTCAATTAATCGATTTTTTTTTCCATTTAAGCTATGTGTGATCGTTCATGGCAATTGTTCAACAAGCCTCAAGCATCCAACATGTTAAAACCGTAACTCATAAAGAAGTGGACAAAGGCTTGTTGGATACCCGACAATCAAATAAAGAAACTTAATTCTACCATGCAACTTGAAAGAAAATTGGAGATCGGAAAACTAGGCAAACGTGGATATTCCTTGGTCTACGTTATAGGAATATCATGGTACGTCAAGCATGATTGATGTTGTATGTTTGTATATATCAAAATAATAATAATAATGATCATAATAAATTGAGGTGTAGCTGTAATAATGTTAAGAGACATGCCAACCTATTATCCATCTGACTTACAAATGTTTGGATAATTAACAACATGATTTAATACTTGTTTAGGTAAGTGTTCCTTTTTTGATTGGCAAAATAATTCTATTGTTTATACTACTATAATTTTTTTACCGATAATTTATAATCAATAAATAAATATTCATCCTAAGACTAAAATTTGGAAGTTGAACTTACATCCTGTAGAGATTAAAAATTAATTGAGAAAGGAATATGTGCAGAAGCCAGAGGCTCAACTAATATAACTTTCAGTATTGGGCTCCAGGCTACTTTATCTAACTTTAAGCCCATGAATTTGTGAAACCAAAATGCCATTTTCAAGTTAACGCATTCTAAGCTTTCTAACAGAAATTTTCAGATGAATGAACTTGACACCAAGAGACCAAATGAACAAGCATTTGTCTACCTTGACTTTGATAATAAATTTCTAAATGTATAAACGCTATAATTCAAATTCATGCTCACAAACAAAAAAACATTTAAAATAAGTTTTAATGTATGTCTAACTCTGTTTTTTCAAAGATGTTATTATTGTTACCAATAACATTTCAACAAAAACTTTATGATTTATAATTGTTTAATCAACAAGGTAAGCATGAACTTTAATTTCTTATTATAATGATAGCTATAAAAAAATACAACTGTGAATGATGTGCTATGTTATTCTTAAGAGTTTGAGTTGTTTGACAGAAAAAATTTCTTGAGTAGAAGATGGGCGATTAAGCTTTGTGAGAACCGCATGTGTATATGGCTTTGATTTCTCCTAATTCTTCTGATGAATGCTTTAACGGAGCAAATTGGAAGCTTGGATTTGCTTAAATAGGCTGACAATATTGTGTTAATTAGAAAGCCAATTTATTATTCTTAAAAAACCTCTAATTAATAGTCAATTTAATATTGATATGAGTATATTCATCTATTGAAATGGAGGATTGTAATAGAGGTTTAAGAAGAAAAGTAAGAATTATTAGAGAATAACATCTATAGAGGTACACCGCCATTAATTTCCTTCAATATCTCATGACCAAAAATTTCAATTAGCAGTTAAGGAATTATCAACTTAAGAGTCACGTACAATTAACTTTTATGCATATTATCCTCCTGTGAAAAAGATAAAACTTGTGAGGAGATGGTTCTATAAAAATAAAAATAAAATGTATATTATCCTTATATAACAAAGGTAAAACTTGTGAGGAGATGCTTATATATAAAAACACACACACACACACAAAATAGATGTGTCAATCATGCCAAAGATGGTTTGGGTACAAACTCTTCGTCAAATTATGTAATTTTTTAACAACAGTAGATCACCAATAAGATAATTTTTAAAACCAAGAAATTGTAACTTGTGTAGATCACTCAATATTCAGCCATGGTAACTATCTATTTTTCCAAGGAAAGCTGGAAAAAATTTAGAGTACTCATAGAATAATTAATAATAGTATGGACCTATTTAAAAAGAGAGAGGATAGATACATAGATAAAAGAAAAGATCATGTTCGGACTCACTAAAAAATAATTACAATATCTCAATTTAAATTCAAAAATTATTATTATTATGATTATTTTGTAAATTATGCCTTATGTTTCTCTCATTTTTTATATCTATTTATTTCTCATAGAATAATTATTAGTAATTACTTTGAATGGAGTTTAAAATTTCTCGAAAATCTAGACATCACCTTCTCTCTTTTTTTCAATCCTATTTCAACAAAATTTATTACATTCTTTTTTTGCTTTTCAAAATGGATTCTTTTACTATTCTAATAAAGAGTAAATTATAAATTAGTCTTTTTAGGTTTAAGAATTAAATTAATTAGTCCTCCTTGTTTCAAAAAAATATTATTTAATCATTTGACCAGTGTTGACTATAGATATTTAATTTAATTTTTTATAGATATAATTAATTTAATGCTAATTTTAATTTCATAAAATATTTCTTTTTCTCATCAATCCTTTCTTTTATTTTTTTATTTCCTAAAAAAACCAAAATAAATTAAAAAAAGAACAAAAAGGATTAAGCAATTAGATTTAAATACATAAGAACTGAAATTGAATAATTAATTTTTAATACAAAGAAAACTAATTAATTTATTTCTCAAAACCAGAGAGAATAATTTATAATTCAGTCTTCTAATAAAATTGTGAGGTCTGGCCGTTTGCTTTTGAGTTAATTAATCCTTAAAGCTAGCACAAATGGTAGGGCATTTTTCAAAAAATCAAAATAGAAAAAAACCCAAACATTCAAGTACACACATATGAATTCAACTGTGAATCTGATCCTGAACTTGGATGAGTGTGCAATCAGTCTAGTTTTATCTCATTTATGCTACTTGTGTTCTTTCATCGCAATTTGCTCAGCAATGCCTCAAGCATCCAGCATATTAAAATATTTAACGAAAAACGTTAAATTGCTTACAAAATGGCATCGTTTCTTATTAAAAAAAAAGTATAATTTGGATGGAAATATGAACGGAAATCCTAAAAAATTGATGAAAATTCTTAATTGAGAATTTCAGAAAATTTAACAGTAAAATTGATTCAAAAAATGATTTTGATATAAAATTGAGACTGTTTACATAATTAGGGGGTATTTTTGGTTTTTCCCAATAAAAAAAATTAATCTACCGAAGAAAAATAATTTGTGGAATTTTAGTTGTAATAATGCTGATAGACATGCCAACCTATTATCCACTTGGCTTCATTACAATTGTTTGGATGACAACTGTTAAGGTTAATGTTGCTTTTTTTATAGGCATAAAAGTATATTGTTTATACTATAATAATCAATTAAACAAAAACAGTGCGATGCTAATCAACCATTGAAGGTCCTCTCTAGGTCAACTGCAACTATTAATACAGCTATTGACATCTACAGCTATACAGCAAGCAATCTTGCCGTCCTACAATTTATAGGGTTTCACTTTCCATTTTCACAATTTCTGCATCTGAACAGTAAGATTTGCTAGTTTGACTTGGATCCTGTGGAGGCCCTTCTTTGCAAATCAGTTCTAGAGACACGTAGAAGTTAGAGGCCCAACTGATATAACTTGGGCGTTGGTGTTGGGCACCAGGCGGCTTTATTGAACTTGAGCCCATGAATAATGTGACCCAAACCATCTAATCGAGGTCAGTTACGACTAACTACTTTTAGGAATTTAGGAAAGGCATTAGGCCGGCCCATTAAATCAATCCGGACGCTACCCCTTCAAAAAATAAAATAAAAATTGTTTTTCTATATAAATAATTTGTCAAAAATTATCATTTCAATCCTCGTAAATTTTTTAAAAAGTTATCTTGACCGTCAAAAAAATCTTACAATTCAATCCTTTATTTATCAATTTTTTCATCTTGAAAGTTTTCATAAAAATATACGATCCTTATGTTTCAAAGTTTGTGTAATCAAATCCCTTCTTGTTAAACTTTCTTTAAACAACAAAAAAAAGCAGGTATTAAGAAAATATAAAGTGAATATCTACGTTCGAAAACCATATATATATTCTTATCTAGAAATTTTATAATACTTGAGGAGTAATTACTATATTTTTTTCAAAAAATTTTATAATACTAAAGAAACATAACTTAAAAAAAAAAAAAAGAATCACATCTGTACTCACACAAAATGATAATAAGATTTTTTCCTTAACTCAATTTTTTTTATTTAATTTTCTCTTTCCTATTTCTCTCTCTTCTTTGTGTCTCTCTTTCCATGCACTAATTTACTGTAATTACTCTTTAAATATTATAAAATTTCTCTATTTTGACCTATCTAAATGCTCATCACGCATTTTTTATAGATATTTATTAAGTTGAATAGACCATATACTCACTTCCTAAACATTCCAGTCTTTCTAACCATTCTTTCATCACACAATTGGGAAATAGTTCCGAGTGATATACCATTACTCGTTGGGAACATTGGGAAATTATTCACGATTTTTTATTCTAGGAATGTTATCTGAGCACAAGACTGGGGATTTTACCAAGACTTGCTATAAAACAGCAGAAAAAAACAATGGTACCATAAGCCGGACAAGCAGCATACTGGTGAACCGATCAAGCAATAGCAAACGAGAAGTCCTTTATATTAAAAAGTACCCGTAAAGAAAGGACCATGTCTATAGACAAATACACACACAACAAATCCATGCTCACAAACATGTTAAAAAGGGGTTGAATGTTCCCGAGAATCCTTTTTTCACTGCCACTTTATTGAATAGAAGAACGGAAGAGAACTATTTCAGACATCACCAACCACCTATCAATAAAAACTTTCATGCTTGGCTATTGTTCTTCACTTTTCAATGGGATGCCTGCAATCAGCAAAATAAAATCACGGTTGCCCCATTTCCTTACACATTCTAACAACGGTAAAATAAATTGCTGATACAAAACATTAGGAGGATGAAAACAAAATGCTCATCAAGAATGCCAAAAGACAACTAGGAATAGCCATGACGTGAGTAACTAATGACCAACACACTAACCAGAACCTTAACTTTCTAATGAAGAACTGAGGTTAAGAAGGCAATGGTTAAAAGAATAGAAAAACGGAATAACAACTGTATGAATGATATTGAGAACCAAAACACAATTTTTTTTTTCCAACTATGGGGCTTTTTTGTCTTGTTTTTGATCCTCTCTTGCTATTTTTGTGTTTGCCAATCCATTGCTTGAGATGTTGCAACATGCCACTTCGATAAATGGGCTACAGTCTACAGATCACGAGAAAAGAATGACCACACCAGTGAATACCTTCATATTATTCACACATAATCAATCACAATGCCATTAACCTCTAGAAAGGGGCAATGAAAGTCAGCAGTACATCAACCATATTCATTTCCTAGTTCCTACCCAGTATGAACTATCCAAGAAGAAAGTGCAAGAATGTCCTTATCCCTTCAGGTTCAGTAAACTACTTTCACTTGCATGGAATAAAATAGATCCAGGATAATGCTTTTCTCCTCCAATCAATGTCATATAAAATCTTAATCATTGTTAAGAAAATCACAGAATTTACCGCCAACTAAGTAAAGTAAAAAGAAGATTGCCAAGTTCTTTTTACAGAATGATTCGAAGGCTTTGTAAAAGAGTCTTCAGCTCAAAAGATTAGCAAGGGATCCAAACAGATGCCTTGAATGAGGATATTCTTTCTTAGATAACCTGATTCAAATTCAACAAGAGCAGGATTTTCCTATAAATACCAATTTTGGTAAGAAAATTTTTACAATGACAATAAATCCATAACTAAAAGCTCCATATCTAAATGATTGAAGTTTTTTCTTCTCTCCTAATTATTATATCATCATACAAACTTCTTTATGTAAATCTAACACCACTATCATGGCTCTGCAACAAAAGTCTCTATATATATTGCCAAGAAAATCCAAATATTAGCCTTCAATCAACAGTACTATTCCTATGATGGCATAGTGCAATCACACAAATCCTTTAGAACTCCTCATGACGGAAAATGGACACCTCATCCATCTCCATTTTGATATCACATAATAAAAACCCTTCTAAAATAAAAACAGTTCTACATTTTATTTCAATCACGCAGTTCTCGCACAAATATAAATGGTTTTGGATACACTTGCTATTGGCTAACTAATTAATGAAAAAACTAAAATGATAATCTGAAGAATACCTATCTATCAATTCCTTGGGAAAAGAAGGGAAATAAAATAAAATAAAAAACTGCACATCCAAGTAGACTATAAAGGTTCGAGTTTCCTCCTTAAACTGACCCGACTTGCAATTTATTTATGCTAAATTCACATCTACAGCAAGGAAGATAAAATAATACACAAAGACACGAAAGACATTCAACTAACAACATGAGTAAGAGAAAATACCTAGTGTCCACTCCCATGGCCGTGGTCATCGTGGCCCTCCCACGGATGTCGCCAGCCCTGCCAAACACAACATAATGCCATGGAAGTGAGCTGAATCCCGAATGCAAATAATTCAGAAAAGTGAGGGAAAAAAACTTATAAAGAATCAAGCTCTTACCAATACTACAGGACCATCTTGCTTAGCCCTGTACAAAACCCAAAACCTGAAAACACAAATTACAAAAAAAAACCCCAGCAGTCAACTTTCTTACTTCCTTCGGATCAGGAGAATTCCATAATTTCGGTGTAAATTAATTCCCAGAATTTCATTTTCTAACTCAACAACACAAGCTCACACTAAACCAGATCGGAAAATAATACATAAAAGAATTGGAATCAAACAAAATTAAGATAAAATCTAGCAATTGAAGCTGAAACCCCAAAAAAAAAAAAAAAAAGAAAAAAAAAGAAACGGAGACAGCAACCAACCACATGACAGCACACAAGCCCTTCCCAGTGACTGTATGCCACCGCTTTGGCTTGTGCACAGTTAAGCCCTTGAAATTGACGCCGTCTCCGTGCCCTCCTGCCATATCTTTCCCTCTCCTGTAGCTCCGAAATGATCGATTGGTACCCAAAGACTGCAAGTTTGATTATGTTACCGAGAGCCGTTTGATTTTAGAAAATTAAAATTTTATCTCAGTATTTCTTCGTGTGCCGGTGCCGCACCTGATCTTGCCCTCGTAAGGGTATTTGGGCTAAGTAGCAGTGCTGAACTGGGGTTAAATAATAGAGGCTATGAATGGGCTATACCCTGTCCAATATCAATGACTTTGAATTGGGCCAACCAATTACTCTCTGGGCCTCTGGTCGTAATTTTGTAGCCTCTCGACAAAATACAAATACTGGTTCTCTTTTTTTTTTTTCTTTTTTCTTTTTTAAATCTACATTTTCCACCCTGTGTTTTTGACATATATATATATTCCTTCTAAATCTATTATTTCCACCTTGTGTTTTCACTATTTTTGTTATCAATTTAATTAATTAAGCTCGTATTTTATAATTTTAGCTAATCAGTTATAATTTTTGATAATTGAAATTTTATTTCAATTAATCAAGTACTTTCTTCACTACATAATCCATTATTATTAAATTTTATTTTATTCTTATTAAAATAATCACTCATTCCGTCCTTTTCGTCGAGTAGTTTTTTATTTTCAATTTAAACAAATCATACTTAATTTACTTAGATAGAAAATATAGATGTTTTAATTGACCGAATTTATAATAAAGTGACTTTCTGATAAATTAGTAAAACCACACGATGCAAATAATTAGTAAAAACTAAATCTTTAACTTTAAAATGATCAATATTAATTATTTATCCAAACATTACAAGTTAAAACAATTTAAAATATTTATTTTTTTAGTAATTTAAATAAGATCATTCAAGATTAATTATTAGATTTTAAAGGCAATGCTACTTTTCGTTTTCAAACATGAGACGATGAAGATTGAAAGATATCAACCATTGGGAAATTAGAGATGGTCATTTGATCTCATTTTTGTTTTATTTTAAGCTTTGTGATGTTTCTTTACCCGATATCATTTCTCGGGTCAAGTATATAGTTTTGTGATTTTTTGGTAAAATATCCTATTGTATAGTAAAAAGCAAGAGAATGGCAATAAAATCGGTGTGTGTGTATCTATATAATTGGTTTCGTTTTTTTATGAATGTAATATATAATGTCATCGTTAACTATTCTTGTTGGTAGGTGATAAAATTGAGACACCACATTAGTAAAAAGGTTTAGTAAATTATAAATTAATCTATTCATTTTTTTAAAAATGAATTAATTAGTTTCTTTTGTCTAAAAAATTACTATTTAGTATATTTATCGATATTGAATATATTTAATTTAATATTATTTTATTTTAAAAATTATATTTTCTCATCAATTCTCCCATGTTTTTTTTTTCTATTTCTCAAAATAAAAAATCAAAATAATGAAAAAAAATTAAATTATAGGAATTAAATAATTATTTTTAAACAAAATAGATTATTTAATTTACGTGTCAAAATTAAATAGATTAATTTATAATTTACTCAAAATAGATAATAGAGAAACGATACTGAGAAAAACATTAAATATATTAATTTCTAATTTGCTCAAAAATAGAAATTAGAGAAACGATATTAAGAAAAACATTAAATAGATTAATTTATAATTTACTCAAAAATAGATAATAGAAGAAAAACATTAGAACGAGAATCAAAACAAATCAAAACATGAGAAATTTTACGGGGAGAGACCAAATGCACGGTTGACCCGATGGTTCACGAACAAGAAAAAACGCGGTTAGAAACAGTACCCAAAAGGACAAAAAATAGCACGTGCAAAACATTATACTCATTTATCCATGGTGGTGTCACATGCATAGAAACATATTCCCACGTGTTTTTAAATCTCGAGGTCCTGTCGCCAGCGGATTACTTTCTATAATAATATAAATTTCGCCCTAAACGACATTGTATTTGACCGGATTAAATTATCCAAATCTAATCTCATTTCCTGCTGGTTTTTCTAGACTTTTTTCTTCTCCAACCATAGATGCATCTAAACCTGCTACACAAGAAAATCTATTTTGCAGAACATTCCAAGAACTGAATACATGAAACCATGTATGCCATTTGGGGGATAAAAGACGAAGAAACTACAAACAAACAAGCAAATAAATTAACAGCAAACGTTAATTTAAGTTCCTAAACGATGCAAACACGCAAAGATTAGGTTTTTTTTATTGCCTATTGAAGAATTCTTGTCTGATAAAATTTGCGTTCAATGGATATAACACAGAAGAATCCAACTGTATGTTTTGAGTTTAGTTTTACTTTATATGTGATAAATGGTCAAATAATACAGATTTATATGTGAATTTTTAAACTTTTAAATTTAAATTTTTTTATCTATTTTTTTAATTTAAAATTGATATTTTTGTTGGATTTTGTCAATTTTAATAGTGCAGTACATAACTTGCATGTGTTTTGTTTTTAATTTTTTCACGAACTAAAAATATATTAAAATCTATAAATAATTTTTTTCTTTCCAAAATTTGTTGATTCCATCAGAAAATATTATTTAACTACTAACTTCTCAGTGATTAAGAGAAAGAAATAAATTTTGAAGAAAAAAACAAAACATTCATAATTTTTTTACAAGTTTTTAACTATCAAAAACTATATTTGCACTATCAAAAACATTCATAAAAATATTCAATTTTAAATAAAAAATAACTGGAGAAGAATCTAACTTGAAATACTGATTATCAACTAAGTTGAAGTTCAAGAAAATTTTATACCATTCAACGGTAATCAATTATAAAAACAACATCAAGAAATTCTTAATAAAATTGAGAGGATGTATGTTATCTACATATTTTCAATTTTCTTAATTTAGTCCAGTATATTCCAACTCAAATATAACTGGCATTTAACAAACCCGCGGGTAATGTTACCAAAAAATGAAAAATATTGCAGGCAATGCAATTTTGTAGCTTAAATTTTGTTACTAATCAGGAATTTAAAATTCAATAGCATTTTCCCTTTTATAGACGCTCTCGACATGTTCTTTTGTTTCCATTCCCACTGAGATTTCTACCAGATTATTTCCAAAAGAAAGTCAAATCAACTGTTTCTCGTTTTTGTTCTAGTGCATAGTATTGTGCTAAAATTCCAAATAAAACAGACAAAGGTGTCAAACCTATGTTTTTACTTAACCCTTGTAGTTTAACAAAATTAATCAATTAATCCTGGAAATTTGAGAAACTATATATTTAATCTTTATATTTTTAAATTTTTAACTTAAATGAAGTTTAACTACGAAAATTCGAAACAAAAAACTACTAAATTCAGAACCGCAAGCATCAATCAAGGGACTATTTAACTATTCATAATACTATAGAGATTAATAAATAATTTTGATAAACTACAAGGACTAAATTTTAATTAATTAATTAAAAAATGTGGTCCATCCTTTGACGAGTGACGACCTGTACATAAATATTCCTCTGCGAATTAAGAGAGTTCCTTGAATCACCACTACCTGAAACAGAGAAAGGCTAGTAGCTTGGTTGGAGAGAGATCGTGAAGGAGCAAGAACTTAGCAGAGATGGCAGAGAGCAACAGCAACCTCACAATCGACCCAAGAAGCGGTTTTTGCAAATCAAACTCTGTTTTCTACAGCAAACGCAAGCCAATTTCACTCCCCCAAACTGACTTTTTAGACGTCACCACCTTCATCTCCTCCCGTCCTCACCACGGAAAAACAGCCTTCATCGACGCAGCAACCGGCCGCCACCTCTCCTTCAAAGACCTATGGAAAGCAGTGGATTCCGTTGCCACGTATCTATACGACATGGGAATCCGCAAAGGCCACGTCATCCTCTTACTTTCTCCAAACTCCATTTTCTTCCCCATTGTCTGCCTCTCCGTCATGTCGTTAGGCGCAATAATTACCACAACTAACCCTCTCAATACTCCTCGGGAAATCGCCAAACAAATCGCCAACTCGAAACCTTCACTCGCTTTCACTACTCCTGAACTCGTTTCCAAACTCACCGAGTCAAACTCAAATCTCCCCATCATCCTCATAGACGACGAGACTAATACCTCCCCAAAAACAAAAGCCGGAATTTTGACAACATTAAGCGAGATGGTAAAAAAAGAACCGAGTGGGAGCCGAGTTAGAGAGCGAGTCAACCAGGATGACACAGCGACACTACTCTACTCTTCAGGTACAACTGGAGAAAGCAAAGGTGTGGTTTCCTCACACAAGAACTTAATCACGATGGTACAAACAATTGTTGAACGGTTTCGATTAAACGAAGGAGATCACAAATTTGTTTGTACGGTCCCGATGTTTCATATCTACGGTTTAGCAGCGTTCGCCACAGGAATTCTGGCATCAGGGTCAACGATCATCGTTCTCTCAAAGTTCGAAATGGGTGAGATGTTATCGACGATCGAGAAATACGGGGCCTCTTATTTACCACTCGTGCCGCCGATTCTAGTGGCGTTGATTAATGGGGCTGATCAGGTTGGTGCGAGGTATAATTTGAGTTCGTTGAAATTTGTTTTATCGGGTGGAGCTCCGTTGAGTAAGGAAGTGATCGAAGGGTTTTCGGAGAAGTATCCAGGTGTTACAATTTTACAAGGTTATGGGCTGACTGAATCGACGGGGATCGGTGCCTCGACGGATACGTTGGAGGAGAGTAGGAGGTACGGCACGGCTGGTCTTTTGTCGCCGAATACGGAGGCTAAGATCGTGGACCCAGAGAGTGGTAAAGCTTTGCCGGTGAACCAGACCGGTGAACTTTGGCTCCGAGCTCCTACTGTTATGAAAGGTAGGCCGCATGTTTCTTTCTTTCTTTTTCATTTTTAGTTTTTTTTTGTGTCGCTTTTTACTGTTAGAATATTATAATTTCACGTGTCATTTTATTCTTATTAGGACAGATTAGAAGTGGACACGTCTGGAAAAGAAATTAACTTAGATTTTTACGCCGAAAAAAATAATATTAACATTGGTAAAGAAACAAAATAATTAATTTTTTTTTTAATAAAAAAAACTATTTAATTCGTTTTGCTGGGTTGTCCACATAATATTGCTGTTTGTGTCTGTAGCGGGCTAAGATTATTTGAAGGATCGTAATAAAGATGTTAGAACCAAAGAAGGTGGGTGGGTATGGACCATGCTTAACTTTATAGATTCTGAATCAAAAAGAATATGTGGGCAATATTGGTAACGTCCTCAACTTTATTTATTCTGGTAAATAAAAAGATATACTTGATTGAAAGACTGTCAATTTTTCTCTTCGTGTCACTCACTTTAAAATGATAGGACGCGGGACAGCCCTTACTGCTGAACACGGTCCACTCGAGATAAATGATCCTTCTCTTCAAGATTTGTTGATTATTTGATACCCTTTATACCTCAAAAACAAAGGAAAATTCTTAGGCATATGTGGTCTGCATCAACATTGTCCCACCAGTTTCTCGATTTCTTCTTTTTTAGCTTCCTTGTGGCAAATCATTCCTCTTTTTAATGCTTTAAAGTGTGGACCTAGAATTCGGTGTACCACTTCGAAATCCATCATTTCGAAAGGACCTGCTGTTCTACATGCGGTGAGTGCTGAGTGGTATTATGTAATGGTAAATTCTCTTTGGTAATAAAATAATGGTATGATCTATGATACAAAGCTTTTGGCCTGTTGATTTCAAGCTTAATTTCGAATGTTTTTGCTTTTATGGAATGTGCTATCGCGATTGAACCTTCTTAAAATCACAAGGTGCCCCAATTTCGACTTTGATTTTGTATAGATATAAGACGTCTTGCATGTTGCCCTCATTGAATGCAATTTGTTTGATTGACACTTGAGGCTGGGGTCTGTTTTCAGGCTACTTTAGTAATGCTGAAGCTACTTCATCGACTATTGATTCAGAGGGATGGTTAAGAACAGGGGATCTCTGTTACATTGACGATGATGGCTTCATTTTTGTGGTTGATCGGTTAAAGGAGCTGATTAAATACAAGGGATATCAGGTGAATGACACGATTCGATTTATCATTTCTTTCGCGTTGAAATATAAAAAATCTTCTATGCAGAAATTTTGACACTGGACCTTCTCTTTGAAACTTTGACTTGATGGACATGCTCTAACAAACCTGATTTCTTCATAAACAAACGAAACGGAACCAATCAACCAATTTTAGTTGAATTTGGGATCTGAGTTCACACATCAGGAGAGAATAAAGCTAGCTTTGGCAACAAATAGCTTGCGGCTTCAGAGGCTAACTTTATGCACGGGTGCAGTAACACTATCTAGGGTTGTAATTAGGCAAAACTAACCAACCATAAGGTTGAAAATAGCTTAATCACCATTGTTAGGAAGAGAATAATGCTACATATGTGCTTTGATCTTTTTCAGGGTATGAAATGAACGTGGCTGAAAATTTTCTTCAATGGTTAGCAAATAAATAAATCAGATTAATACATGAGTCTTATCGTTGGATTTGAATTTTTTAATATATATATATATAGGTCTTTTTATTCTACATTGGAGATATTAATTAATAATATTCGAAAAGAAGGCGATAAAGTTTAATTTTTTCTAATAAATATGATTCTAAAATTCAAATTTGTACATAGTAGGTTAAAATTTTTTTATATTTCATCATCAATATTGAATTTAACTGCAAAATAGGATATGCTCTAATAGTTTTGTCTGTTGACATGATAGGTTCCTCCAGCAGAACTAGAGGCCTTGTTACTTACTCACCTAGAGATTTCTGATGCTGCTGTAATACCGTAAGTATTTCTTATCTCTTGGTACAAATGAACTTTGGAATCCAATCTAACCTTGCATTATATGTGATATTATGGCAGATTTCCTGACGAGCAGGTCGGGCAGTTCCCGATGGCTTACGTGGTAAGAAAAGCCGGAAGTAATTTATCCGAGAAAGCTGTCATGGATTTCGTAGCAGGACTGGTGTGTTGTCTAATTAGTTCTAGTTAATCAAATGGTTTTGCACAAATCAGTTCCTTTTGTTTTCTAATTACGGAGCCGCTATGTATATAGGTGGCTCCATACAAAAGAATCCGGAGAGTCGCATTTATCGCTGCAATACCTAAGAATCCATCTGGAAAGATTCTCAGAAAGGATCTTATCAAGCTCGCAACATCCAAGCTCTGAATCGTTTAGGCTTATGCAAGATCAAAGGAAGAGCAGGCGTGCATATGGTCAACTAAAAAATGTTCATATTTATATGGCTGATGTTGAGATACGATAAAATTCCTCTATGTTTTTGTCTGCTAATTAAGAGTTATGAATCCTTTCTTGTTTTAATGTTGAACTGGATTAAACATGAAGGAATATACATGTTCAGGATGTGTCCTATGTATTGGTTCCAGACTATTTGTTATTGGTTGCCTGTAATAAAATGATTTATATGTACATTGAATTTTTTATTTTATCATTACTATTTTCTTTTCTTTTTTTTCTTTTTAAGAAACAATATTGAGATTCTAGGTTAAAGCCGAGTAAATTAAATTTTAGTCTCTCTAATTTTAAAAAATAAATTAATTAGTTTTTCTCGTTTCAAAAAATAATTATTTAATATTATATTTTCTAGAATTTTCTTATTACTTAATCTAAGTCGCTATTTTTAAATTTATTTTGTTTTTCGCTTTAAAAATAAATAAAAGTAAAAATATACAAGGATTAATTAAAAATGATGACTTTTTATGAAATAAAGTAATATTAAATTAAAAATATTAACATTGGTTTAAAAAAAAAAACTAAATAATTAATTTTTAAAATACACAGGATTAATTAATTTGTTTCTAGAACATAAAGGGACAAATTTATAATTTACTCTTGTACAAACTACAGACAACCCGAGGAAAGACAGAGTTAGAAAGGACTTTAAAAAACAGAATAAAGCCATCATATTAGAAATTTCCACGGTCTAAGTTCACCTGCCTGCATGCAAGAAAAACTCCTGGAAACTAGGAAAAGGCCTCCATCTCAGAATCACATTTGGAATTAGGCTCCAGAAAGAGAAGGGACCTTAAAATAAACTTTATTTCATTTGGATTCCTTTAGTTTTTCTAGACAGTGGAGAGAATCCTTTAGTTCTGGAAAAGAAAATAAAAAATGAAACCAAGGACCCGATTGCAAAAAGAAATGGAGACGGAAGGTTTGAATTGAATTATTTGAAACGTATAGGGAATTAAAAGTATGGGACTTTCTAAAGAATAAAACTCCTTGAAGATGATGCCACCCTCCCCTTCTTCTTCTTCTGCTGCTGCTGCTTCTTCTTCTTCTTTATTTCTTTATTTATTTTTATAGATTTTAAAGTATATCGGTGTCAAAAAATCAAACGAATCCTTTATTATTTTATCGAACACATAAAAAAAACATAATTATCTAAAAAAAATTTATATATACAAAAATTAGAATATGATAATATTTGTTTAAACAATTAGAATTTATTCCGCTCAAATCAATCCTCTTGGAAAAGTGCACACAAAAAATGTCTTATTTTTTCACCAATCTTTCCAATTTTTAAAATTTTTATTTTATTTTTATATTTATTTAAAAATTGAAAATAATTAAATTATAAATAAATTTAAAATATATAGAGACTAATTAATTAACTATTTAAAGTGGATGGACTATTTAATTTATTTTGAAGAAAAAAAAAACAAAGACTAAAGAGACTAATTTATAATTTACTCTTCTTTTTCCTTATTGATCTTTTACTTTTCCAATCAACAATTTTCTTGCATGGACTGACTGCCGACTGGTCGTTAGCACCACAGGGCAACATGTTGCTGATGATATTCCAACACCTTTTGAGGTTGTTGGCATTTGTTAATTAATCAACCACATCGAAAGCCTGTGATCCATCCAACGTTGTGCTCGTCGATTTCGTTAGTTGAAGAAATCCATCATGGATCTGTTCATACAATGTTCTGCAGATCAAATTGAAAATTGTTAATCCATTTAATTAGAAACTAAACTTGTTATAATCGTAATTTACTTGCTTATTTTCTATACTCTGTTGTGATATTTCAATATAATAACTAACAAATCGTTATTATCATGAAAGATTCTATCATTGCCAAATATTTTTTAGTTAAGGCTAGTTGTTTGTCTGCGCCAAGCTGCGATCTAATGAAAAAAAATCTTTTTAAATTTTTTTAATTATAAAAAAATTTTAATTAATTTTTTCATTTTATTATAAATTTTTTGTATAAAAAAAACATAAATCATTCTTCTTTATGGATTGATTTTAAAATAAAAAATACAATTATTTTAGCTAAAATATTAATCAAGAATTAAAAAACTTTAAAAATATAATTTTCATAATATTGTATTGCAAAAAATAAAGATATAATTAATGTATAGACTTTTAAAAAAATTAACAAATGAAAAAAAAATTCTTATTTAATGCCAATAAAAATATTAATTTTTGAAATTATCCGCACAACGCTATGATTTATGCTTCTTTATTCAGGGATCTTAAATAAAAAATTATAATAACTTAAACTTGATATTGATTAAGAATTAAAAAGCAAATACTTTAAAATTATATATTTTTTATAAGAATATATCCAAAAAATAAAGTTATAATTAATGTATAGATTTGCATAAAAATTAACTAATGAAAAAATAAAAATTTATTCTTATTTAATGTTGGTGAGAAGATTTTTTTTTTTCAAGTATATGCATTAGATCTATACATATTTATTTACAAAATAATCAACAAAATTAGCATAAAAAAAATATATTTGAATAATTGGTTGGTTCCTTTAAAAAATTATTTTATTTTCAAATAAATTGGTTCTATAATGTTAAAAAAAATATTCATAATAAATAATTTGTATTATGTTCGAAGGTGTATAGTTAATTTTTAATAAAATCAATTATTCAGTATTTCTTTATATGTCTTGACCATACATAATGAACTGAAATAAATTATTTGAAATACACTTTTAATCTTTTATAATAAAATAATTATATATTTATATATGTGCAACTATTTTTTAAAAATTCTAAGAATTCATGATATATATTATACCAAATTATTTTTTTAAAAAGAAAAAATAATCATGTTTTAAAATTTTATTCTAAAATTCAAACATAGAGAAAAATAAACTATATTTATCGATAAATAAAATCTTATGTAAAAAATATTAATTGGATGAGAATTTTCATTAAAAAAATGATAAACTCGGATAATGAAATTTAAATGATAAGAGCAATATAGAATGAAGTATATATTAATTTTAAAATATAAAAAGATAGCGTGTGTGTGTGTGTGTGAAAATGAAAACTAAGGATTGAAAAAAAAAACTGTTACAGCATGAGGGATAAAAAATAGAAAAAATTGTTGAATTTTTATATTAATGGCCAAGAAACACATAAAAAACGACACACAAAAACAACTTAAATTGTCATCAAGTAAATAGTAATTTTATGCATATTGACGGTAAGTGAATAAGAATTTTAGACACATGAATAGTTCGGATTCTCGCGCTACCCTACGTACCAAACTAAATTTTATTTACTTTTATAATTTTTAATCAATATATATATGTGTGTGTGTGTGTGTGTTTTGAATAAATTATGCAATCAAAAAAATATGATTTGTTCTTTCTTATTCATTCATTCTTAGATAAAACCCATAATAAAAATATTTTAATATAATTTTTTTAAAAATATATATCTTAATATTTTTTTCATTACATTTCAAAAAAAATAAAGCCATAGTTAATATAAAAAAAATTGTATGAAAATTAACAAATGAAACTTTTTTTACCGATGAGAAGATTATTAGAATAAAATAATTATATATTTATATTTAGATATATGAATAGTTCAGATTTTTGCACTACGCTACGTACCGAACTAAATTTTATTTAATTTTATGATTTTTAATCAATGTATACATGTGTGTTAGTGTGTGTGTGTGTTTTGAATAAATTTTGAAGTCAAAAAAATATGATTTTTTTTTCTTACGCATTTATTCTTAAACAAAACCCATAATAAAGAAATTTTAATATAATTTTTTAAAAATATATCTTAATATTTTTTTCATTACATCTCAAAAAAATAAAGCAATAATTAATATAAAAACTTGTATGAAAATTAATAAATGAAACTTTTTTTTACGAACGATAAGATTATTTTTTAAAATATATATATTTGATTTATATATATTTATTTACAAAATAACGAATAATATTAGTATACAAAATTATATTTGAATTATTAGGTGATTATTCTAAAATATTATTTCAATTATTTTATTTTAAAAAAATCATTTTACATATTAAAAAAATAATATCAAATAGTTGGTATCGTGTGTGTAGATGCATAGTTGATTTCTAATAAAATCAATCGCTCTAATGTTATTATTTTTGATATATCATGATTGTACTCAATATGTGAGAATGTATAAAATAAATTAAAAACTATTTTAAAAAATTAAATGGTAAAATATATATTGAAGTTAATAGAATGCAATAAAAAATATATAACCGATTTCGATAAAATTTGATTATGCAAAAAAATAAGAAAATAAAATACATATATTCAATTTTTAAAATTTGACTATTTAAGAATTAAGCAAATAAAAAAAGCATAAAAAAACATATTTTAATCCATACATAGAGAAAATAAGTCATATTTATTAATAAATAAAATTATAAAAAAATAAGAATAAAAATTAACTTGATGAGATTTTTTTTATTGAAAAAACAATAAGAGTAGTTTATATTTATTCTAAAATCTAAAAACATATCGTATAAATGTAAAAAAATATCGTATATGTTATATAATCATCCGTTTGTATGGAAAAAAAGTGACAATTGATTTTTTAAAATTTTAACACCTAATTAAATTAAAAAAAAAAAAGAAGATAAATTGATGAAAAAAAAAGCAAAGTAAAAAAAGAGAGTCATGAGTAGTGTTATATAATAGTCAGTTCGTATGGAAAAAATATTAATTAATTTTTTAAAATTTTAACGCCTAATTAAATAAAAAAAAAAGAACATAAATTTATGGGAAAAAAGCAAAGGAAAAGAACAAAGGAAAAAAAAGGCAAGAGTAGTGCATTAGTTAGGGGGATTAAAATTTTTATTTTAAGATTTTAGAGACCAAAATGAAACAATCTAAATTTTTTTAAAAAATAAATAAATAAAAGAACCTAAATTGATGGGAAAAAGTAAGAAAAAAAGACATGCATAGTGAAACAACTCGAAAAAATATATATCGTATACATTATATAATTGTCTATTTGTGTGAAAAAAGTTATGATTAAATTTTTAAAAATTTAAAATCTAATCAAATTAAAAAAAAAAAACATAAATTGATGGAAAAAAAGCAAAGGAAAAAAAAAGAAAAGGCATGATCAGTGCATTAGTTAGGGGATTAAATTTTTATTTTAAAATTTTAGAGATCAAAATGAAATAATCTAAAAAATTAAAAAAAAAAAGATAAAAAAGAACCTAAATTGATGGAAAAAGACAAAGGGGGAAAAAAAGAAAAGGCATTTATTTATAACAACTTGAAAAAAAAAAATGAATAGTTGCGGAACAAAAAAAAAAAAAAAAGAGGTGATCAGGGTTATATTGATCACCCAGGTACTCAAAAAGAGAAGAAATTAAGAATTTATCATCTCAAATTAAAAAAAAAAAAAGTGTCAATAAAAAAGAATGATAAATATACTAATTTAAATTATGAATGATCTTGCAAAAAAAAATAATTTTAATTCAATATATATGGGCCTGCTTTGTCTGCATCAATGCCTCTTTTATATAGCTTGATCGATCAGTGGCCTATTCGTCGAAGAGGATGCTTCATTGGAACATACATGTGTTTAAACTTATCCGGCAGACAAAATGGAAAACATTATTGGCCCAAAAGCAATTTTAACGGTAGAAAGAAAATGAGAAAAAAAATTGAAAAAGAAAAAAGAAAGCCTGTGAGACTTTAAGCATAGCGCGAGGTGAGGTTTCAGGGATGAGCTCAGCTGCCGAAACCTTGCTAGCGTTATGTTTCTTGCGATGTTCTGACGTGTGAAAAATGATTAAAACGCATGCTCTTATAGTAATAGTGAAAGTTCAATAATTAAGGAAGCAGTTTATAATTTCTTACGCAAATGATTGACCGATTGATCACTAATTTTGTCGTTAACTATCAATTTAGGTATTGGTTTAGATGGTAAATGAATTTATTCATCCCGTTATCATCTTGAATTCACAATTTTTTTCTAAAATTAATGTATTAATTTGGATATAAATAATCTTTTTAAAATTCGATCAGAAGAATAAGGCTATATATATATATATATGAGAGTCTACCACATTAAATCAGAGATCGATTAAAAAAATTATATACATCTTTCGTCTCCAAAATGAATTATATTTGTTGCCTGCTACAGGGGAATGATTGCTTTAAGCTGAAGTATTTTTGGCACTACTGTTTTTTTCTATGGGGCCATGCAATTTAAAAGTGCATAATTAAAATTGGTAATTGAAAGTAATAGGTAGAGCCGTAAAAAATATCTTTGATCTACTAGATCATAAGTTTGATTTTTAATTTAAAAAAAAAAGTTTTAACCTCTTTTATGTGACACTAGTTATGAACCAGTGGTGGATTCAAAAAATTATCTGAAACTTTCAATAAACTTTTTTAAAGAAAATAAAGATATGAAACCAAGGACCCGATTGCAGAAAGAAATGGAGATGGGAGGTTTGAATTGAATTATTTGAAACAATAGGTAATTAAAAGAAAATAAAGATATGAAACCAAGGACCCGATTGCAAAAAGAAATGGAGACGGGAGGTTTGAATTGAATTATTTGAAACACATAAGGAATTAAAAGCATGTGACTTTTCTAAAGAATAAAACTCCTTAAAGACGACACTGCCCTTTTTTTTTTTTTTTTCAAGGTATCTCAATTTAAAGAATTTAAACTAATTCTTTATTATTCTGTCGGACACATAAAAAAAAATTTAATTATTAAAAAAGTTTTCAGTATACACAAAAACTAGAATTCAAGATTATTTGTTTAAGCGACTAGAGCTTATTTCGCTCAAGTCAATCTTTTTGGAGAAATGCCCACATCATTGGTTTGTAAGATTTATTAGGATTTTGATGATTAATTAGATTTATACCCAATTATTTCTATTTTGATAGCAATTGCTAATGAATATTTTAAAATGTTTGGGTTCAAATTGATAACACTTGTAAGTTTGAGATTCGTTTAAAAATGAATGTATAAGTTCGAGACTAAATTAAGGTTTGCTCATTAAACATATTTCGCACCCAATTTTCTATTTTCCAAAACGAATTAAATAATCTCTTTTAAAAAAAAAATTAACTAGTTTCACGATTAGTATTGATCGATTAATTTAATATTATTTTATATAAAAATGTTTTTTTTCATCAATCTTTTTATTTTTTATTTTATTTTTATGTTTATTAAAAAACTAAAAATCAAATTATAAATAGATTTTAAAAATAGAAGTTAATTAATTAACTATTTAAACTAGAGGGACTATTTAATTTATTTTTGAAAAACCAATGATGTGGGGCAATATTCATGATGTCCTCAACTTTATTTATTCTGGTAAATAAAAAGATAAACTTGATAGAAAAGACAAGTCAATTTTTTTCTTCATGTCACGCACTTTCAAATGACAGGACGGTCCGCGGGACCCCCTTACTGCTGAACAAAAAATGATAGGACGGGGACGGTCCACTCGAGATAAATGATTGTTCTCTTCAAGATTTGTTGATTACTTGATAACATTTATCCCTCTAGCAAAAAGGAAAATTTTTAGGACGGGGACGGGAACAGTCTGCATCAACTTTGTCCCACCAGTTCTTGATTTCTTCTTTTTTTGGCATCCTTTTGGTTCCTGCTATGTGTATAGGTGGCTCCATACAAAAGAATCCGGAGAGTCGCATTTATCGCTGCGATACCTAAGAATCCATCGGGCAAGATTCTCAGAAAGGATCTTATCAAGCTCGCAACATCCAAGCTCTGAATCGTTTAGGCTTATGCAAGATCAAAGGAAGAGCAGGCGTGCATATGATCAACTAAAAAATGTTCATATTTATATAGCTGATGTTCAGATACGATAAAATTCCTCTATGTTTTTGTCTGCTAACTAAGAGTTACGATCCTTTCTTGTTTTAATGTTAAACTGGATTAAACATGAAGGAATATACATGTTCAGGATGCGTCCTATGTATTAGTTCCAGGCTATTTGTTATCGGTTGCCTTTAATACAATGATTTATATGTTAATTGAATTTTTTATTTTATCATTGCTATTTTCTTTTCTTTTTTTAAGAAACAATATTGACATTTCAGGTTAAAGCTGAGTAGATGATAAATTAGTCTCTCTAATTTTGAAAATTAAGTTAATTAATTTTTCTCGTTTAAAAAACTAATTATTTAATATTTTATTTTCTATAATTTTCTATTACTTAATCTTTTTCGCTCTTTTTAAATTTATCTTTTTTTAAAAAAAATAAAAAAAGTAAAAATATACAAGGATTAATTAAAAATAATGACATTTTATGAAATAAAGTAATATTAAATTAAAAATATTAACATTGGTTAAATTTTAGTATCTCTAATTTTAAAAAATAAATTAATTAGTTTTTCTCGTTTCAAAAAATAATTATTTAATATTATATTTTCTAGAATTTTCCTATTACTTGATCTAAGTCGCTCTTTTTAAATTTATTTTGTTTTTTGCTTTAAAAATAAAAAAAAGCAAAAATATACAAGGATTAATTAAAAATAATGACATTTTATGAAATAAAGTAATATTAAATTAAAAAATGATTAACATTGGTTAAAAAACTAAATAAATAATTTTTAAACTACAGAGAATTAATTAATTTGTTTCTAGAGCATAAAGGGACTAATTTATAATTTACTCTCGTACAAACTATACATAACCCGAGGAAAGACAAAGTTAGAAAGGACCTTAAAAAACAGAATAAAGCCACCGTCTTAGAAATTTCCTACAGTCTAAACTCACCTGTCTGCATGCAAGAAAACTCCTGGAAACTAGGAAAAGGCCTCCATCTCAGAATCATGTTTCGAAATAGGCTCCAGAAAGAGAAAGGACCTTAAAATAAACTTTTAATTTCATTTCGATTCCTTTAGTTTTTCTAGACAGGGGAGAAAATCCTTTAGTTCTGAAAAAGGAAATAAAGATATGAAACGAAGGACCCAGTTGCAAAAAGAAAAGGAGACCAGAGGTTTCAGTTGAATTATTTGAAACATATAGGGAATTAAGAGAATGTGATTTTTCTAGAGGATAAAACCCTTTGAAGAGCCCCCCCCCCCCCCCTTCTTTTCTTTTCTTTTCTTTTTTTTTCAAGGTATTAAGATATTGAAAACCTAAGCTAATTTTTTGTTATTCTGTTCGACAAATAAGGAAAGTGTGACTATTTAAAAGGTTATCGGTGCATATAATTAGAATTCGAAATTACTTAGTTAAATGACTAAAGCTTTTTCTCGCTCAAATCAATCATCTTGGAAAAGTGTTTATATCATTGATTTGCAAGATTTGTTCGGTGTTTGATGATTAATTTAATTTATATCCAACTATTTCTAATTTACTAGCAATTGAATATTTTGAAATGTTTGGGATTAAATTGATAGCACTTATAAGTTTGAGACTCAATTAAAAATAAATATATAAATTCGAGACTAAACTAAGGTTTGCTCATTATACATATTTGGCACCCGATTTTCTATTCTCCAAAATGAATTAAATAATCTCTTTTTTAAAAATAATAATTAATTAGTTTTATGACTAGTGTTGATGATGATTAATTTAATATTATTTTATATAAAAAAAATATTTTATTTTTTCATCAATCTTTTTACATTTTTATTTTATTTTTATTTTTATTAAAAAAATTGAAAAGAATTCAATTACAAGTAAATTAAAAATATAGAGACTAATTAACTAACTATTTAATTTATTTGAAAAAAATTAAAGACTAAAGAGACTAATTTATAATTTACTCTTCTTTTTTCCCTACTGATCTTTTACTTTTCCAATCAACAATTTTGTTGCATGGCTGGTAGTTAGCACCCCGGGCCGACGTGTTGCTGATGATATTCCAACACTTTTTGAGGTTGTTGGTATTTGCTAATCAATGAACCACATCAAAAGCTATTGATCCATCCAACGTTATGCTCGTCGATTTCGTTAGTTGAAGAAATTTATCATTGATCTGTTCATACAATGTTCTGCAAATCAAATTGAAAATTGTGAATCCATTTAATTATAATCTAAACCTGTTCTAATCGTAATTGACTTGCTTAATTTCTATACTCTGCTGTGACATTTCAATAATAAATAACAAATTGTTATTATTATAAAAGATTCTATCATTGCCAAATATTTTTTATTTAAAATACTTTTAAATTAATTTTTATATTATTCGAAACTAAATTTATCGGTAATTTTGCAAACCAAATTAAAATTTTATGCACTCAAAATTTGACAAGAGTCATGGGCTCAATCCATCAATTGTGTATGTTTTTGGGGCCTAGCTCCTTGGTCGTTAAGGATCTTTGGTGCGACTAAAATAATGCATTTTTTTACTACGAAGTTAGGTGATGTATAGTACTTTCCTGTCTCTACTATTAAAAAATATTAATTATTAAATATTTTTCAATTTACAACATAAATTTAATTGATTTTATTGGAGTGTATTAATTTTTAAAATTATTAATTAAAATTTTTTTATTCAACTAAATAATTTATTATTTTCTCAGTTGCTTTGTTGTTGTTTGAGAATGTACTCTTTATTCTATATTTTTAAATTATGATTTTGCTTTTTATTCAATAGGGATTTTTTTCCTCTAAACTTATTTTTTTCTACTTTATTGTATATAAATATCCAAATTGAAAATAACAACATAATTTATAAGGGAAAGCTTCTTTTAAAAATAAAAGGATAAAATCATAACTTAATAATTTAGAGCAAATTAAGACACATCATCGGATTTTGCAGCAAAAGTTGGATGAAAATATTTATTTGAAAATTTTGAAAAAAATAATATATTAAAATAAAAAATAAAATTTATATACTCAATTAAAAAAATATTAAAAAAATATATTTATAATTCCATTATTCCATGTTTTAACAGCCGTCGACAATTGAATTCCAAGTTTTTAGAATTGTGAATGTAAATCGGTCTGGCTGTTGAATTGTTGACTAGATGGTTGGTGCAAAAGTAGCATAACAAGTCTCAAGGCATTATTTCATATTTGTCGACTGAAGGTTTAAAATTTCAAGTTTTTAAAGCATTTAAAATACTAGTTTTTTTTTCTTGATCAAAAAATAAATATAAGTTTTATCCAAAAAAGTTAGCTTGAGTAGAAAAAATTTTAATCGCTTAAGTAAGTGGTTTTAAATTCAAATTTTTATATATGTAAAAAACTTTTTGGATAAAAAAAAGAAGGTTTTTTGTATTTCTGAAACCCATAAATAGTGATGTCTTTTTATTTTCATTGGGTTGAGATTTTAGCTTGCGATGTAGCAATTAGGCAATTTCAAGGAGAGTGAGGCTTCTTCAGCATTTTGGCAGTGGCGTGATGATAAAGAGAGTCTTAGGTTTTCCTTTCTCAAAGTAGCTTTGGAGATTTTTTTTATACTTTTACTTTTCTTGTTATGCCTTTTATTGAATTTGAATCCGAGACTTTTTTGACTTTGGTCAAGATAATCTAGCTTTCGTATAGAAGTCAATCATTCACAGTAGTGGGGGACAAGTATAGATTTTTGATAAATAATAAAAATTAGATTTATAAGGTTGAGAGTTTGAATCTCATTTCTTATAACATGTAGTTTATATCATTGAAAAAATCTTAAATTTTAAAGCTTTTCAAATAAAAAAATAGTATAATACTAACACAGTTTTCAGTTGAAAAACATGAGATAACTATGTTTTTATATAGATAAACAAAAAAGATAGAGAATAAAATTTGCTTACATGCATTTGATTTGTTTATGGACTAGCTAGATATTGTTGGGTTAGAAGAACAAATATTTACAAAATTTTATTATTGAAAATATATAATTATTTAAAGCAAAATAAATTTATTTGGAAAATTCCTAACACCATAGGTGAAAATAATTCTATCATCAGGTTACTTGTCCAAATTGCGATTCACTGCTATATGGATCACCAGGGTACTCAAAAAGAGAAGAAATTAAGAAATTATCATCTCAAATTCAAAAAAAATTTCAAGAAAAAGGAATTATAAATATACTAATTTAAATTATGAATGATCTTGCTAAGATAAATATATATATATATATATATATATATATATACATATATATATATACATGGGCCTGCTTTGTCTGCCTTGCCTCTTTTATAAAGCTTGATCGACCACTGGCCTATTCGTCGAAGAGGAAGCTTCACAGGAACATGCATGTATTTAAACTTATCCAGCAGACAAAATGGAAAACATTATTGTATCCAAAAGCAATTTGAACAAAAGAAGGAAAATGAGAAAACAATGAAAAAGAGAAAAGAAAGCCTGTCGTGCGAGGTGAGGTTTCAGAGATGAGCTCAGCTGCCGAAACCTTGCTAGCGTCATGTTTCTTGCAATGTTATGAGGTGTAAAAAATGATAAAAACACATTCTCTTATAGTAAATAGTGAAAGTTCAATAATTAAGGAAGCAGTTTATAATTTCTTTCGCAAAAGATTGACCGATTGATCACCAATTTTGTCGTTAGCTGTCAGTTTTAGATATTGGTTTAGAAGGTAAATGAATTTAATTATTCATCCCGTTATAAACTTGAATTCACAATTTTTTTTCTAAAATAAATGTATTAATTCGGATATAAATAATCTTTTTACAATTCGATAAGAAGAATAAGTCTAATTTATTGAGGATTATTTTATATATATAAATTAGATAGTCTACAAGATTAAATCAAAGATCGATTACAAGAACTATATACATCTCTCGTCTCTAAAATTGTATTTACTGCCTGCAACAGGGGATTGATTGCTTTCAGCTTAAGTATTTTCTGACATTTCTGATTTATATATATATATATATATATATGGGGCCATGCAATTTAAAAGTGCATAATTAAAACTGATATATAATTGAAAGTAATACTAATCCTAAAAAATTTAACTACATATAACAAATATATATGTCAATGCCTAAGGGACGTGGCTGCGGTGTCAGCTAGAATCAAAATAGAAAAGCTTTTTTTTTTTTTTGGGGATTTCTAGGATATTCTGATTTTAAAGGTCTAGATTAATCTTTTGCGACTATAGCTTTTTTCTATCAACTAAATGATATTTGAATAAACAGAAAGCTTTTAAAAAGTATTAGACGCTAATTGGTTGTGCTATCTCTAGCAAGGATTGACAGCAGCCACACGCCAGTGTCAGTCAATAATATTCCAACTTTGAAAATATATTGGGCCAAATATGCACGTAAACTTCACGAGTCCTCACGTACTCAGCATGCACGTCAATATCAACCTAAAAGCCTAAGGACACTCCCCTACAAGTTGCATTGTTATACTTTGTTATCTCAGGACCCAGTTTCTTCACTGATTTGCAAAACATAAATCAAGCATTGGCCTCAAGAGATACAGCATATCAATCTTTGATAACTCTTAAGAAGAAGTGAGAATTTTTTTCGAGGGTTGATTAAGCTGAATTGTTGCTGTGATGGAAGAGAAAGTGGAAATGAAATTCATGAGACCTGAAAGTTTGAGTCCTAAGGCAGAAATTCCAGCAATTTCTGCACCTCCATTTCAACTCCACTGTCCTTCAATGACAAGGTCACCATTGCTAGATCACATAGCTCCCAAAACTCCCAAAACACCCAAAAGTCCTTTAGCTTCGCGTCTAATGAGTACTCCTATAGCCAGTCCCATGAAGAAGGCAATTACAAGCATGCAATGTTACTTGAAAGAGGTTGGCCACTTCACCAAGCTTGATCCCCAGGAGGCATGGCTTCCAATAACCGAGTCTAGAAACGGTGACGCATACTACTCGGCATTTCACACTTTGGGCTCAGGAACTGGAGTTCAAGCCCTTGTTCTCCCGTTTGCTTTCACCACTCTTAGCTGGTAATTGAGCTTCATTGATATCAAGTTATCAACCCTCCACACTGATCATAAAAATTAAGGACCTTCCGTTGAGCCTCTCTTAACTTTTTTTTCTTAATAAGCAAAACATTATAAAAAAATAAAAGAGGTTAAAAATTCTTTGAAATATACAGGGAAATAAAAGAATGTGATTTTTCTAAAGAATAAAACTTCTTGAAGAGGATGACGCCCTCACCTTTTTTTTTTTTTTTTTTTTGATTCTCAAGGTATCTCAATTTTAAAAACCCAAACTAACCTCCTATTATTTTGTCGAACGCATGAGAAAAACACAACTATCTAACAAGTTTTATGTGTATACAAAAATTAGAACCCAAAGCTATTTATTTAAACGATTAAAACTTCTTTTACTCAAGCTAATCGTCTTAGAGAAGTCTCTACATTGTTGATTTGTAAGATTTGTTTGGTGTTTGATGATTAATTTAATTTATATCCAACTATTTCTAATTTACTAGCAATTGCTAATGAATATTTTGAAATGTTTGGGATCAAATTGATAACACTTATGAGTTTAAGACTCAATTAAAAATGAATATATAAATTTGAGACTAAACTGAGGTTTGCTCATTATACATATTTCGAACGCAATTTCCTATTTTCTAAATCGAATTGAATAATCTATTTTTTAAATAATAATAATAATTAATTAGTTCCATGACTAGCGTTGTTCATGATTAATTTAATATTATTTTATATAAAATATATCTTATTTTCTCATCAATTTTTTTTTTTTTTAATTTATTTTTCTATTTATTAAAAAATTTGAAAAGAATTAAATTACAAATAGATTTAAAAATATAGAGACTAATTAATTAACTATTTAAACTAGAGGGACTGTTTTATTTATTTTGAAAGACTAAAGACTAAAGAGACTAATTTACAATCTACTCTTCTTTTTCCTTATTGATCTTTTACTTTTCCAATCAACAATTTTCTTGCATGGACTGACTGGTCGTTAGCACCACAGGGCAACATGCTGCTGATGATATTCCAACACCTTTTGAGGTTGTTGGCTTTGTTAATCAATCAAACACATCGAAAGCTATTCATCCATCCAACGATATGCTCGTCGATTTCGTTAGTTGAAGAAATTTATCATTGATCTGTTCATACATTGTTCTGCAAATCCAATTGAAAATTGTTAATTCATTTAATTAGAAACTAAACTTGTTCTTATCGTAATTGACTTGCTTAATTTCTATAATCTGTTGTGATATTTCAATAATAACTAACAAATTGTTATTATTATGAAAGATTCTATCATTGCCAAATATTTTTTAATTAAAATATTTTTAAAATTAATTTTTACATCACTTAAAACTAAATTTATCATTAATCTATTATTCACACAGTCTCTTGCAAACCAAATTACAAATTTATGCACTCAAAATTCGACAAGAGTCACTAGATTAATTTTGTGTGTCTTTGGGGCCTTGCTAGGCTCCTTGGTTGTTAAAGATCTTTGGTGAGACTAAAATAATGCATTTTTTCGACCACGAAGTTAGGTGATGTATGGTAATTTCCTGTCTCCACAGTTAAAAAATATTAATTTTTAATAATTTCTCAATTGACTATATAATAAATTTTATTAATTTTATTCGAGTGTATTAATTTTTTAAATTGTTAATTAAATATTTTTTATTCAACTAAATAATTTATTATTTTCTCAGTTGCATTGTTGTTATTTGAGAATGTACTCTTTATCCTATCTTTTTAAATTATCATTTTGCTTTTTGTTTAATAGGGAATTTTTCCTCTAAATTTATTTTTTGTACTTTATTGTATATAAATATCCAAATTGAAAATAACAAAATAATTTATAAGAGAAAGCTTCTTTTAAAAATAAAAAGATAAAATCATAACTTAATAATTTAGAGCAAAGACACATCATCTTGCAGCAAAAGTTGGATGAAAATATTTAATTGAAATCTTTGAAAAAATCAATATACTAAAAAAAAAATTATATACTCGATTGAAAAAATATTAAAAATAATGTATTTATAATTCCATTATTTCATGTTTTAATGGCCGTCAGTTGAATTCTAAGTTTTTAGAATTGTGAATGTAAATTGGTCTGGATGTTGAGTTGTTGACTAGATGGTTGGTGCAAAAGTATTATAACAAGTCTCAAGGCATTATTTCATATTTCCGATTAACCATTATTTGTCGACTGAAGGTTTAAAATTTCAAGATTTTAAAGCATTTAAAATACTAGTTTTTTTTTTCTTAATCAAAAAATAAATATAAATTTTATCCAAAAGTGTTGGTTTGAGGTAAAAATTTTTAATTTTTTAAACAAGTGATTTCGAATTTATATATATATAACTTTTTTAATAAATGTCCTCGTTAATATCATACATCCCACAGAATAATGAGACATTAATTTTGATTTTTGAATTTAAGATATTGAAAGATCTAAAAAATAACGTTTTTCTACTCCTGAAACACCATAAATGTAGCGATGTCTTTTTATTTTCATTGGGTTGAGATTTTAGCTTGTGATCTAGCAATTACGCAATTTCAAAGAGAGTGAGGTTTCTTCAGCGTTTTGGCAGTGGCGTGATGATAAAGAGAGTCTTAGGTTTTCCTTTCTCAAAAGTAGCTTTGGAAATTTTGTTTTTATTTTTACTTTTTCTTGTTATGCGTTTTATTGAATTTCAATCCGATCCTTTTTTGACTTTGGTCAAGATAATGTAGCTTTCGTATAGAAGTCAATAATTCACATAGTGGGGGACAAGTATAGATTTTTGATAAATAATAAAAGTTTCATTTATAAGGTTGAGAGTTTGAATCTCATTTCTTATAACTTGTAGTTGATATTATTGAAAAAATCTTAAATTTTAAATCCGACATAAGTGCGATGGAGTTTTTTTGAAATTAAAAAAAAAATAGTATAATACCAACACAGTTTTCTGTTGAAAAATATAAGATCACTATTTTTTTTTATATGGATTAACAAAAAAGATAGAAAATAAAATTTGCTTACATTTGACTTGTTTATGGACTAGCTAGATATTGTTGGGTTAGAAGAACAAATATTTACAATTTTTTTTATTAATTTAACATATATAATTATTTGAAGCAAAATAACTTTATTTGGAAAATTCCTAACACCATAGGTGAAAATAATTCTATCATCAGGTTACTTGTCCAAATTGCGACTCACTGATATATGGATCGCCAGGGTACTCAAAAAGAGAAGAAATTAAGAAATTATCATCTCAAATTCAAAAAAGTTTCAATAAAAAGAATTATAAATATACTAATTTAAATTATGAATGATCTTGCAAAGATATATATATATATATATATATATATATATATATATATATATATATATATATATATATATATATATATATATATATATTAAATTCAATAAATATGGGCCTGCTCTGTCTGCAAATTGCCTCTTATATAAAGCTTGATCGATCAGTGGTCTATTCGTCGAAGAGGATCGATGCTTCACAGGAACATGCATGTATCTAAACTTATCAAGCAGACAAAATGGAAAACATTATTGTACCCAAAAGCAATTCGAACAAAAGAAGGAAAATGAGAGGAAAAAAATGAAAAAGAAAAAAGAAACCCTGGGAGACTATGCATCGTGCGAGGCGAGGTTTCAGAGATGAGCTCAGCTGCAGTAAACCTTGCTAGCGTCATGTTTCTTTCCCATTTTATGACGTGTAAAAAATGATAAAAACACACTCTCATAGTAACGGTGAAAGTTCAATAATTGAGGAAGCAGTTTATAATTTCTTACGCAAATTGATGATCGACCGATTGATCACCAATTTTGTCATTAGCTGTCAGTTTTAGGTATTGGTTTGGATGGTAAATGAATTTAATCATTCATTCTGTTATCATCTTGAATTAACAATTTTTTTTCCAAATTATGTATTAATTTGGATATAAATAATCTTTTTAAAATTCGATGGGAAGAATAAGTCTAATTTATTGCGGAATTTTTTTATATATAAATTAGAGAGTCTACAAGATTAAATCATAAATTCATTAAAAAAATTATATACATCTCTCGTCTCTAAAATTGTATTTGCTACCTGGAATAGGGGATTGATTGCTTTAAGCTTAGGAATGGCAATGGGGTCGAGCGGGGATGAAAATTTTGCTCCGTTTCCGTCCTATGTCTCGTACGAGGTAATATTTATGATATAGATCAAAAGATCTTCAAATTTATGAAGTAGCACGATGACGGATGGTGACGTGATTTGGGATTGTCGGCTTAATTTTAAGGGTTTTTAGACTTAATTCGATACCAAACAGGCCAAAGAACAAAACTCAAAACCCATGAAGTAGGGATGATTTTGGTAAAAAAATATATAGTTTAGGCCCTCAAATTATATTTTACTCGTTTTTGCAGGATTTTAGGGATTTTTCTTATTTAATTTTGGATTTTTAGTGTTTGTTTTTTTTTCAATTTTTTTTTTTGGATTTTGACCCAAAATTTATTATTTATATAAGACTTCTAGGCTGAAAAATAGCACTTTTTACTTGATTAATAAACTTTTGTGAGAGAGAGTATCTCGGTTTTTTCAATTCTCGATATTCTTTAAATCAACGGGTTTGAAGCCTATTTCTTGGTGTTTGTGTGTGCAATTCAACGAGTTGTAGTAGATCGATATCTAGACTTTAGATCAACGATATTTATCCTTTCTTGTGTGTTTTATCTAAGTCAATTTTTCATACAATCCTCGCCTCAAACGAGGACGAGAATCCCCGCGAGCATTGATGTCCCATTTAATTTTTTGTTTCGTCCTATCCCGCTCCATTCTATTATCAAATTTTAAACCGTAGCAAAAAAATAATAGTTCAAATAAAAAATAAACCCTAAAAGTTAATAATCACAAATTTTATATAACGTGTAATTTTAATTTCAAAAATAAAGTGAGACAAACAAGCGTAATAGACAAATACTATCCTTGCCTCATCTCCGTTCAAAATTAATACCAAGCAAGACACCTCGCCTCATTCCCTAATCAACTCGGACGATTTCCGCATTGATTGAGATGAGACGGGGTAGGATTCCGTCGAGCGAGACAAATTGCCACCCCTATTTAAGCTTAAGTATTTTTTGGCACCTTTTTTTTTTTTTAATGTTGTCATGCAATTTAAAAGTGCATAATTAAAATTGATAATTGAAAGCAATAGGTAGAGCGGTAAAAAAATGTTTTTGATCTACTGGATAATAAGTTTGATTTTTAATTAAAAAAAACGTTTTATTCTCTTTTATGTAACACTAGTGATGGATTCATAAAATTTAATTTTTAAAATCAACTAAAAGATATTATGATTCGATTCTAATCTAATTTAAAAATAATAAATTTAATTTTAATTGATTTAAAAATTAATCCTAAAAAATTTAACTACATATAACAAATATATATATGTCTATGCCTAAAGGACGAGGCATACCTTGGACGGGGTGGCTGCGGTATCAGCTAGAATCAAAATAGACAAGCTTTTTGTTTTGGAATTTCTAGGATATTCTGATTTTAAAGATCTAGATTAATCTTTTGCGACTATAGCTTTTTCTACCAAGTAAATGATATTGAAGAAACAGACAGCTTTTAAAAAGTAGTAGACGCTCATTGGTTGTGCGATCTTTAGCGAGGATGGACAGCAGCCACAGAATAGGGTCAGTCAATAAGATTCCATCTTTGAAAATATAATGGGCCAAATATGCACGTAAACCTCACGAGTCCTTACCTACTCAGCATGACAGCATGCACGTCAACATCAACCTAAAAGCCTAAGGACACTCCCCTAAAAGTTGCACTGTACATACTCCGTTATCTCAGGACCCAGTTTCTTCATTGATTGGCACTATATAAATCGAACATTGGCCCAAAGAGATACAGCATATCAATCACTGACACTTTTAAGACAAGTGAGAATTGTTTGTGAGCGTTGTTTAAGCTGAATTGTTGCTGTGATGGAAGAGAGAGTGGAAATGAAATTCATGAGACCTGAAAGTTTGAGTCCTAGGGCAGAAATTCCAGCAATTTCTGCACCTCCATTTCAACTCCACTGTCCTTCAATGACAAGGTCACCATTGCTAGATCACATAGCTCCCAAAACTCCGAAAACACCCAAAAGTCCTTTAGCTTCGCGTCTAATGAGTACTCCTATATCCAGCCCCATGAAGAAGGCAATTGCAAGCATGCAATGTTGCTTGGAAGAGGTTGGCCACTTCACCAAGCTTGATCCCCAGGAGGCATGGCTTCCAATAACCGAGTCTAGAAATGGTAACGCATACTACTCGGCATTTCACACTTTGAGCTCAGGAATTGGAGTTCAAGCCCTTGTTCTCCCGCTTGCTTTCACCACTCTTAGCTGGTAATTGAGCTTCATTAATATCAAGTCATCAACCCTCCACACTGATCATGAAAATTAAGGACCTTTCCTTGAATCTCTCTTAACTTTTTTTTTTACTTAATGAACAAAACATTATAATTCGGCATGCAATTTGACTTTTGTAAATGTAAAGTTTTAGTTTATTTTTTCTTTTTCAATTTGGCTGCAGGACTTGGGGAATTCTATGTCTATCTTTAGTTTTCATGTGGCAGCTATACACCCTATGGCTATTGATTCAGCTACACGAATCAGAATCCGGGATGCGCTATAGCAGATATCTCCGATTATCAATGGCTGCTTTTGGTGAGCGCGTCATGCCTATAACATCTTCATGCGAATTATTACTCGACCATAAATTTATTCAACTTGCATAAATTTTCTCTTCATAAAGAACTTCTCTCGTAAAAGGTGGTGTCATCAACCATGTACTAGTTTTTGGGCACGAATGCTAGAACTAGAGGCACAGTGAACAAATTTTGATCTCACTCCATAGCTACCTTTTTTCTCTTTTCGTTTTGAAGGTTCGCTGATCATTTGCAAAAGGCACAAAATCTATAGGAAAAAAAAAGGTTTGAAACCTTGGAAAACTTTGAGAAAGGTTTGACATGATAAGGAGAGTGTTTTTCTACTAAAACATCTCTTTGCATCATTACTTCGCATGAGATAATTTGCTTCGGTACATTTACATGTTAAAAGTATTAAGTACTAATTAAGGATTGATTAAAAAGATTTGTTTGCAAAAAGACTACTTTTGAGGTCTAAAGTTATGAAAGATAGATAGAATACGAGAAACACATGTCTACTTCAGAGAAGATAAAAACATGTGGTTTATATTTTCAGGTGAAAAGCTGGGGAAGCTTGCTGCCCTCTTCCCAATCATGTATCTGTCAGGTGGAACCTGTGTGACCCTGATTATGATAGGTGGTGGAACCATGAAGATATTTTTCCATATTGTCTGCGGAGACGCATGCAGCATGAGGCCATTAACGACAATAGAGTGGTACCTCTTGTTCACTTGTTTGGCAATTGCTCTAGCTCAGCTCCCCAACTTGAATTCTATAGCTGGAGTTTCCCTGATCGGAGCGATCACAGCTATTAGCTACTGTACACTGATATGGGCAGTGTCCATTAGTAAAGGAAGGCCTGAGGGGGTGTCCTATGACCCTCCAGAGGCAAAATCTGATATGGCTAGAATTTGTGGCATTCTAAATGCATTTGGGATAATCGCCTTTGCTTTCAGAGGTCACAATCTTGTGCTTGAAATACAGGTTAGATAGATAGCAATCTTACATAAATTCTCTTTTGCCCGAAAATGGAAAACTGAAGTGCTTTCATTTTGCATTAGATCTGGCCATATGATTTGTGTGCTGAATTAATGTTTTAGGGGACCATGCCTTCGAGTGCAAAGCAACCATCCCGTAAGCCAATGTGGAGAGGAGTAAAGCTGGCATATGTAATCATTGCTATGTGTTTGTTTCCTCTTGCAATAGGGGGCTATTGGGCTTATGGTAACTTGGTAAGGCACAAATATTTTTCCACCAAATGATCTTGTGCCTGTAACTGAGGCCTCAACGAACATAATGACTACAAAAAACGTTGCCTTTTTTGAACTAACAAGAAGTTGTGTTCTGCTTCTGATGGGCAGATGCCAAACGGAGGGATGCTCAATGCTCTACAGGAATATCACGGACGTAACACATCTAAGTGGCTGTTAGGATTAACAAGCCTATTGGTTGTGATTAGCTGCCTCAGCTCGTTTCAGATATATGCAATGCCAGTATTTGACAATTTGGAGATTAGATATACGAGCAAAATGAAGAAACCATGTCCACTGTGGTTGCGAACAGTGTTCAGGATCTTCTTTGGATGCTTGGCATTCTTCATATCTGTGGCACTTCCTTTCTTGAATAGTTTGGCAGGATTGATTGGAGGGGTTGCACTTCCAATTACCTTAGCATATCCATGTTTCATGTGGATACTGATTAAAAAACCCACAAGATATAGTGCAATCTGGTGCCTGAATTGGATGCTGGGAGTCTTGGGGATGGTGCTTAGCCTACTGGTGATAGCTGGAGCAATATGGACTATTGTGACCATGGGAATTGAAATTAACTTCTTCAAGCCCCGGTGAGCAGGGCCCTACCAAATAAATAGGCAGTCGGCTCTAAATCTGATTTCAGTTTGATGAAATGAAATGCCTTCTGGCTTAACGAGCACAGCCCCTGCTTGAAGAATATTACTCTTGATATTGACATGTAATATATGATATTATAGTTGATAAATATATAACAGTATTTTCAGTAGCAAGTCCTTCCACTCCAAATTCCAGAAAAGTTAATTCTGCCGCAGCTTGTACACAGATAGTTCGTGCAGAGAGTAATAGATTATTGGAAGTTTGGAACCTTAAGAAAGACGAGCCTCCAAAATTCACAACACCTACTCGTTCCTTTACATTAGTGATGTATACCAACAAAAATAAAACTCGTGTCCCATACATATTACAAACATTTGTCTCATAAATCAAGCCTGGCTAGTGTTTGTTAAGGCGGCTATCCATGCTACATGCATGCAGCAAAAAAGAAACAATAATTTTAACACCAGCACCCTCCCAACCCACATTCGATGACCGTCACTGCCTCGGATGAAAACATCTCAATCTTCCATGCAGAGTGATGAACGTCCAATTCAATCAGCATGCGTTTTAATGATCACCTCAACCGTATTCCTTAATCAACTTGCTTTAGGTATAGAATTATATATTGCAATAAACCAGGGGGAAAGGGTCTAATGCAAAGGTCAGAAATTGTATCAATCTACACAACAAAGTTGTGTTGGTTTAGGGAAAGGTTCACTACTTGTAAAGTTTACATAGATAAAGGAAGAAGCATCCTTCGCTTCTTTTTCCTAGCCAATCGAACTTGCTTTGTAACTTTCATGCATAAAAGCAATAGCATAGTGATGCATACTAAGACAAACGCAAGTTGCATATTCCTAAAATATAAAGAAACTGCAGAGAAAACCAAGAATGCTATGATAACGAGTTCCCATATTACAAACACCACAACGTCAACCCTGCAAACATACACAGAACAAGAGAAGAAACAAAATCAGAATCGATGTCATTGTAGATGATACAAAGAAAGATTTTGTCATTGAAAATAACATTGCAGGGACTATTATAGACGAGTTGTGTATTAACATTCTCTAAGTTATGATAATAAAGCACGAGAACATTCAGTTATCATAAGTAAATTGTTGATACAATAAATTGCCAGGAAATGACACCAGTTACATGAAATATCCAAATCTCTGCAAGGCAGGAAAATAAATCTACTCTGTTTCAGTTTAGTTCTGCAACCACTCAACTACTGTCTACAAAAGTAAACATAACTGAATTGCATTTATCAGGAAAATGTCCCAAACAGTTATTAATTGAATTATTATCTCTGACTTACACAAGTCACAAACAACAGGGTTAATCTAGTATCTAGACTAGTTTCTTTGAATGAATCAAGAATCAGACTGCTTTCTCCTTTTCAAAATCCCCAGCTGGAAACTATTCGAATCAAACAAGAACAAAATGCAGCAAGACTGTATCCTACGTTAAAGCTCACCATAAACTACCTTTTCAATCCCCTAAGTTTCCTTCAACACTCAATCCTATCAAATCGTGTTTCAATGATAAGCTACAGAACTTAATTCCACTATCTTTCTACAACGAAACCCAATGCCTCATACTATCCAAATCTAGAGCTCAGCATCTCATCCCAAACCTCACATGCATGAAACTGCAGGCAAATGCCAAAAGTACCCTGGCACCAAACTGACATTTTTCCTAAGAAAATGAATCGTAGTCTGTTTTATCTCCTCACCTATTTATCACCTTACATAAATTATTTATGCTCACTGGATGTTTTCATTCGAACTTTATTTTTCTTGTCCTTTGTGGAGATCCATGTGCTTGGTGAATCAATATCAGAGTGTTGTCTACAAGAAACTAAAGAGGATATCATCTTGAAAGCATTTTATCTTTTCCACTTTTGCATCTCTGCTTCGCATATGGGAAGCGGCTGTAATAGGAAAAGATATCTTAGATGATTGTAACTTTTTATGAGCTTAAGGTACTACCTTATCATCTTGAATGGGACCATCCAGGGAAATCAGTCACTACCAACCCTAATAAAGTGGGATGCTATGAAAGGCCACCAAAATTAGTTTTAGTACTTGGGATATGCTGCACCTATTCAGAGCATGAATTTTTTTTTTTTTTAAAAAAAGAAAGCCTGCAAAAAAGAGGATTTACTCATAAAATGCTACTCCAACCAATTTCACACAGTCAAACATGCTCTTAATGAGTGGTAATTGGCTTACATGCGACGGAAACTATCTAGTCACCAGTAAAAAGTGTTTCTTTTTACCGCAAACGATACAAAACCAGTGCTTGAAAAATACCTTGTTAATCAAATTTTACATAGCTTCTAGCAAATGGCTATAATCATTCCTCAAGAGTACAAGTGCTCAAGCTTCTACACCCCAAACACATTTCTCTCTCTTCACATTTTGCTCAAATATCCACAGTTAATTTGCTTGATGTAATAAAGGCTTGAGCAGATCATTTCCAAATTCTACCGTTCAGGAACCCATTTTGATTTATCTAAACAAGTTTCCTTCTCTTTTTTAATCAACTAAAATTTTCTTATACACAAGCAGGAATGCTCCATCATCAGGTAATTAAATTCCATAATGTTCAACTTGACACAAAAAGGGGAAAATTTTCCAAACTATTTCCACATATAAGAAAACCCAAAAAAAGAAAAAAGAAATTGATTTTCTTAACCTATCAAGCCAATCAAAACCCTAAAAAACTGATTCAATCGATCGACCAATTTTCTAAAGCTTAAATTTTCAGCTTTCATATTCAAAATCCCATAAATAAAATCCACATTCCATAAAAAATAATCCAAACCCTCGCTGATCTGACCTATACAAACTATAATTTCTTTGCAAGCATATCATTTAAAAAATAGAGATCTCACAATCAAACCAATTAAAGTAGCAATCAAGAAATCTAAAAGCTGAAGGAAAGAAAAAAGATCCGAAATTGATACGTGAAAAAAGAGATGGATAAAGATAAATACCTTGAAGAGCTGAAATTAGAAGTGGAAGAAAAGAAGGAGACAGAGGCCCAATCATGCTTAGATCGAATCTGATACTCTCTTAATTGGTCTGCCAAATTTGATCGCGTTATCATCTTTGTCGTTTCTTTCTTCTCCTCTATCTCCCACTATTTTATATTTGGAGCTCGAGGAGGAGACAGCAATGGTGATTTCTGCAGAGCCAAAGACGAATTGAACGATGAACAAGAAGAGTATGGATCGTTCGATTCGGTCTGGCTTGGGTTCGTTGCGTGGACTCTCGCCTCCATCACTATAAAATCCTCTTACTTTCTTGGCTTAAATTATATATTAGTCCCTTTATTTTTAAGAAAAAAATTATTAGCTCCTCTTACTTCAAATATTAATTACTTAGTCCTTTTATTTGGATTGTCTGTACTTAATTTAATATTAATTTATTTTAAATAATGTCATTTTTTTCAATTTTTTTTACGTAATAAAATAAAAAATAAAAAATAAACTGAAAAAAATACCAAAAGATGAAGTTATGAGAAAATTTAAAAAGGTAGAGATTATATGATTATATTTTGCAACAAGGGGATTAAGTAATTCGTTTATCCAAACTAGAAGCCCTAATGTATAATTTACTCCTCTTTATTGGGCTCCATGTGGCGTAAATCGGCTTCCACTCGACGGGCTGGGCTGGTGTGGATAAATTAGTCACTTGGTTGGAAATTAATTAGAAGGCTTTCTACTCTGCGTTCTAGGCCCAATCAAATATGTTTATTTTAGTTTGATGTGCTATAACATTGATAACTAAAATATATAAAATAAAAAATTCATTTAATTTTATAATTTTTAATCAAAATTTTGTATTTAATTTTTTATATTTTTCAAAAAAATTTTAGTTAAAAAAACATGATTTTTCTATGTTGTGTATTTATTCTTCGATAAAACTTATAATGATCTAAATATAAAATTTGAAAAATATTTTAATATGTTTTTCAAAAGATTGTATTGAAAAAATAAATCAAAATTAATATAAAAAATTATATAAGAATTAAGAAATTGATCTCCTTCTTTCTTTTTCTTTTTTTTCTAAAGCTGATGGGAAGATTAATTTTTTCAAAATATGTACACTTGATTTATATATATTTATTTACAAAATAATCAATAATAATAGTATAAAAAATTTATTTTAATGATTAGGTGGTTATTCTAAAACATTGTTTTATTTGAAATAAATTAATTTTAAAATATTTAAAAAATAGCAAATAATTGGTTTTATTTGTGTAGATGATTAGTTAATTTTCAATAAAAATCAATAATTTAAATTCTTTTATACATAATGACTATATTTAGTGGGTCAGAGTGTTCAGTATAAATCAAAAAATATTTTTAAAAAAAATCTTAAAATCGTAATGAATGTATCGAAGTTAATAGATTGTAATAAAAATAACTAGAAAATTGATTCCGATAAATTTTAATTATATAAAAAATAAGCAAATAAAATTTGTGAATTCTATTTTTTAATAGATTATTTATTTTTATAAAAAAACTTATTCGAAAATCCATACATAGATAAAAATAGATCATATTCATTAACAAATAAAATTACATAAAAAAATAAAAAATTAATTTGATGAGAATGTTTGTAAGAATTTAATGGCAAATTCGCGTATGAATGCCCAAAAATCTAAAAAATACCACTACACAACAAAAATAAATAATACACATGAGTCCGGATGAATAGTATATGTGAGACCGAGCGAATAGCATTGTGAATAACAAATCACCTCAACTCTTTTAGCTTTTTTTAAATGTAACTATAATATGAGTAATTAATAAATTAATTCTTCTAGTTTGAAAAACCAATTGATTAATCTTTTTTTATCTATTTTATATCATTTTCTAATTTATTTTTTATTTCAAAAAATACAAAAGATAAAAAAATAAATAGATATTATAAAAAGATTGACAAGAGTTTTTTTAAAAACAAATTAATTAAATTAAATACAGTTAGAACTAATTGAAAAACTAAGTCATTAATGTTTTAAACTAGAGAAATTATGTAATTCTCTTTCAATCTAGAAAGATTAAAATATAATTTACTCGATTAAAATTAATATTTCTTTTGTTATTTGAAGGTCATGGTATGCTCTAAAGGGCCAGCTAACTTCTATACTTTTGATTCCTTCCTCGAATCTTGACCGCCTTTTTTGTGCTATTTTAATATTTCTTAAAAATAAATCATTTAAATAATTTGAATATTATATTTTCATAACTTGTTCCTATATTAAAAAAAAAACGGTGACAATTTTTTTTCTTCCAATTATGTTCCCATATGTTTTCGAATTACGTAATAAACGGTGAAAACTAAGTTACTTGGCTAACAAAAGATTGTTCATTAAAACCTTTCCCCTTTTATATGCTTTCCAAAGAAAACCAACAATATCTCTTATCTTTCTAAATAATAATAATAATAATAATCTCTCTTTATCACCCATTAATTCTACCATTCACAGAGTACAGGGCATTCTCTTCCGGTTTGTACTATAATTTGCATAGACAAAGGAAACCTGGGATGGAGGGCTTTATTTCCGTAGTTTTCACCAGTCCCTTGCCGGTGGATTTAGACTCGATATCTGGTTTTCTTGACGTCTTTCATAATTTTGTCTTTCCTCCCTTTTAGTTTGTGCAGGACCCTTCCTTAATTGGGCTTAAAGGATTCTTGTATCGGACAAGGCCTCTGTCCATAATTATATATAAATAATGGATTTCATAAAAACTTTTAATTGATTATAATAATCTTTAAGTAGTTTTAAAAAACTATAATATTTTTTAATTGGTTAAATAATTATATTACTATACAATTATTTGCTACATAAATTTTTTCTATATTTCCTAAATAGCTTTCTATACAATCCCTTTTTTTCTCTCGACAGCAGAAAAGTTTTTTTATTATGATTATTATTGTTGAACAGAAGGGCTTAAATTAATAGTGTAAGAGTTAGATTTAATTAAATTTTATCAAATTCATAGAATAGTAATTAAAAAGTTTACAAAAATTTTGAGCAATTTTTTATTTTATTTAAATATCGAATCTAAAGGGCCGTGATTTTATTTCTTTTTTATTTTTTATTATTAATGTCCAGCATTGAAAAAAAAATAAAGGGCCGAAAAACAAAATTTAATGGGCCTGCTTTGTCTCGAAGCCCAGCACAGAATCATTTTGAACTTCCAGGCAGGGCTTAAGAAAGTGCAGGGCACTAATAATAATCGACGCCGTAAGCTAAATGGAAACAACCGCTGAGCCCCTTCAGGACCCCTCGGATAACGCAAACGATGTCGTCTCCGACGACTCCTCACCAGAGACCGATCTCAACGATCACCAAAACTCACCGGAAAACAACCTCCCACCTTCGTCAGAAACCCACTCTCCACTTCCCAATACAACAATTGAAGCTCCAGTTTCAGACTCCCAAGACGACTCTTCTGACCCCATCCAACAACCCGAAAACCCTAACTCCATATTCCCTGCTCCACCACCCAAAAAACGACGCCGTAGAAAACGCTTCTTCACGGAAATCAACGGTAATCCCTCGTTCCGCCGCCACAAAATTGGCGGCGGCCTTTCAAAAGAAGTCGATGTGGAAGCATTAATCGCAATCTCCGTCGGTTTTCCTGTCGATTCGCTAACCGAGGAAGAAATTGAAGCTAATGTAGTGTCTACGATTGGGGGCACGGAGCAAGCTAATTATATTGTGGTGAGAAACCATATTCTTACTCGTTGGAGATCTAATGTCTCTGTTTGGTTAACTCGTGATCATGCGCTTGAGTCAATTCGGGCTGAGCACAAAGCATTGGTGCATTCTGCTTATAATTTTCTGCTACAGCACGGCTACATTAACTTTGGCGTGGCGCCGGCTATTAAAGAAGCACAATTGAAATTAAACGAGGGAGCAGAGAGAGCCAACGTGGTTGTTGTGGGTGCGGGACTCGCGGGGTTGGTTGCGGCGAGACAGTTAATGGCTATGGGTTTTAAGGTTGCTGTTTTAGAAGGGAGGGCGCGGCCGGGTGGGCGTGTAAAGACGATGAAAATGAAGGGTGAAGGAGTGGTGGCTGCGGCCGATGTTGGTGGGAGTGTTCTCACTGGAATAAATGGGAATCCACTTGGAGTTCTTGCAAGGCAAATGGGATTGCCGCTACATAAGGTGAGAGATATTTGTCCTTTGTATTTACCGGATGGGAAGGCTGTTGATTCTGAGATTGATTCTAGGATAGAGGCTTCTTTTAATAAGTTGTTAGATAGAGTTTGTAAGCTTAGACAGGCTATGATTGAGGAAGTTAAATCTGTAGATGTTAATCTAGGAACTGCGCTTGAAGCGTTTAGGCATGTTTATAAGGTGGCTGAGGATCCACAAGAGCTGATGTTGTTAAATTGGCATCTTGCGAATTTGGAATATGCAAATGCTTCGTTAATGTCTAATTTGTCTATGGCATATTGGGATCAGGATGATCCTTATGAAATGGGGGTGATCATTGTTTTATTCCAGGAGGTAATGATACTTTTGTTAGAGAGCTTGCCAAGGACCTTCCAATTTTCTACGAGAGGACTGTGGAGAGTATAAGGTATGGAGTTGATGGGGCTATTGTTTATGCGAGTGGACAGGAGTTTCGTGGAGATATGGTGCTCTGCACGGTCCCATTGGGGGTGCTTAAGAAGGGATCCATTGAATTTGTCCCTGAGCTTCCACAAAGAAAGAAAGATGCAATTCACAGGCTAGGATATGGGTTGCTAAATAAGGTGGCTTTGTTGTTTCCCTATAATTTTTGGGGAGGAGAAATTGATACATTTGGTCATTTGACAGAAGATTCAAGCATGAGAGGCGAGTTTTTCCTGTTTTATAGCTATTCTTCTGTTTCAGGGGGTGCTCTTCTAATTGCGCTAGTTGCTGGGGATGCTGCAGTTAAGTTTGAGACCATGTCTCCAGTGGAGTCTGTGAAAAGGGTCCTAGGCATATTGCGTGGTATTTTCCATCCAAAAGGAATTGTTGTTCCAGATCCAGTTCAATCAGTCTGTACTCGCTGGGGAAAAGATTGCTTCGCATATGGATCTTATTCTCATGTTGCAGTGGGGTCTTCAGGAGATGATTATGATATTCTTGCTGAGAGTGTAGGGGATGGAAGAGTTTTCTTTGCAGGAGAGGCAACTAACAAACAGTATCCAGCAACAATGCATGGAGCTTTTCTCAGTGGGATGAGAGAGGCAGCTAATATATTGAGAGTGGCCAACAGAAGGTCATTAGCTTTGACCAGCAAAGTAAATAATGGCCTCAAGGAAATTGATGATTTGAACAAATTATATGACACCCCTAATCTGACCTTCGGGAGCTTCTCTATTTTGTTCGATCCCAGGTCCAATCATAGTGAATCTCTGTCATTGTTGAGGGTCAAATTACAAGGGGGACAGTCAGATTCTTGTTTTCTATCTCTTTATGGTTTGACTTCAAGGAAGCAGGCAATTGAACTTAGTGAGCTGCAAGATGATGGAAAGAGGATGGAGATGTTGTATCATAACTTTCAGATAAGGTTAGTTGGAAGAAAAGGTTTGCCTAATGCTGGGGAATCTCTTATCACATACATCAAAGAGGCTAGATCTAAACTAAATGTAGGGAATTGAGATTGATGCTGGACCAAGAATTGAAATCCTCCAATGTGCTCTGTCCCATAGGTTAGCGTCTAACTCATTATTTCAATTGGTATTTGACTTGCTTTCCATTTTAAATTGGATTTATAGAGTTCAATCATGTGGATGATTGCTCATGTGCTTGCCTGATTTTAGAACTAGATTAGCGGGTTTCAATTTAGAATGCGATTAATCATGTTATTTTGTTGCTTTTAATTTACTGTGAAATTCCTCGAGTGAATTTACACTGTTGTGTATTAACCAGATGCAATTTGATTGCCCCTTCACATGGTTGTACACTTATCATTTTTTTGCGCTGTGCCCCTGGTCTAGTTTTGCCATCTTCCGCAGTTATTGAACTTACCTGGATATGGAAAATCTGATATTCAGCTTCGGTTGTATATGGCTTGCCTTCACAAACCCAATAACTTCGTCATTTCAATATTTATCCAACTCAAGTTGGCCACGCATTGATGCTTGTGAAAAGACAATATTGATGCTTGTTTGGCAGGACCATGTCGCAGTTTTCTTTTCAATGCAGCTTCTTATCAGTTTGTCATTTTGGTTTGGAAACTATAATGTGCATATCCTGTCTCTATCCAAGGGATCATTGCATGCACAGAGGCACACGCGCTAGCATATACACATTTTGGGATATCTATTTAGCAGCTGGATCTGAGGCTGCGGATTATTGCTATTGTCAGTTTCACTTTTTCCCTGGGATTTACAGCTAGGGTCTTTTATTCTGCTCTAATTTTCTTTCCACAAAAAAACAAAAAAAAAATGGCATGATAATGTTGCTTTTAGTTTGGATGGCTCTCCAATGATCAGAATATAGACCTTGGATGTAACAGCTAACAACTCTACTCATCGGTATTACTTGGCGTTTTCTCTGCATCAAAATTCCTGTGCCCATATCAACTTCATTAATCTCTTTCCAGGGTAGAAGATTTTATGAGGTCGTTTTTGCCATTTCGTATTTTAAGCCAATGTTTTACTTATTCTTGCTTGATTGTTGCCTGGAACAGGATTTGGCGGTTGGTGTTCTGCCTCCTCGCTTAGGTTTTAAAGCCTCTTGGGCTGGCTTGAAATTGTAAGTGTCGTTTTTTAAGCTCTCTCGGCTCGTTTTCTGACTATCGCTAGGCCCGTTTCCAAACTTGGTTCATTGAAAGGAAATTGGAGCCTTCTTTCACAACCTGGCCAGGCCCATTTTATTTATTTTGTTTTTTCTAAAAAATTTTCAAACCTTTAAATATGAAATGCATATATGGTATGTTTTCATAGCCCACCTAATAAAGAAAATTATCATGAACGCGGTATAAAATTTTACGTTATTCGGTTATATTTATGTCAAAAGTTGAACATCGACGAATGGAAATTTCCACTGCGATGGAGTCAAAACAATTCAGAAAACTATATTAATCTTACTATCAACAACATTCAATCCTCGCAGTATAACTCCAAAGCATATTAGTTGGATTCAGCTTTCGCGAGCAAAAAAAAAAACATTTTTTAGTCTAAAATACAAGCCATACTCATCGCCAGCCGATTCCGTAACGAACCTGACCATTCGTACCAACCAAAATAATAATAATTGGAAGGTGGCACGGTTGGAAGCAGTCACGTGCACATGTGCCAAGCACAATAGGCCAGAAAAAGTGGATTAATGTGTAATTCAAAAATCAATATCTTGGAAATACAATTATCAGCAACGCCAAACCGACCATCTGTCCACCCAAGTAACGCATCTACGACATCAAAGTGGATTTATAACCTTAAATTAAAGTTCCTCACGACACCCGAACCGTACCACAAACCTACCGGTCTCAAATCTCTAGATACCCTTCACTTTCTTGCCGACGAAACTGCCATAAGGTCCCACCCAACTCATACTTTTTCCCACGACGAGGAACTCGATTCGCACGGTTAAATCCTGATTAATTACGTTGGGTTCTCTATAATTACTGTTTGAAAATAAGCTTAATGAAAAGGACTGGTAATTCATATATATATATAATTCTACAAAGGATGTATACAGATAAGCAAAATCGGGGTTAGAAAGGAATATATTACTAATTCTGATTTAATAAATATTTATTAAAAATATTCAATCATATTGATAAAATATGATTTTAGGATATAAATATCTACTATATATCCAATTAATACCCAATTATATATATATTAACATGCACATACCAAATTGCACAAGCTTTAAAAAATTAGGGACTAAAATATTTTTTCTTTAAACTTGAGGATGAAAAAACTTTTCAATAAAGGAACAAAATGTAAAAAAAAAAAAATTAAAGCAAAAATAACTTTTAAAAAATTATAAAGACTAAAATAAAATATTTTAAAAAATAATTTTAGTAGCTATTAAATGAATAGATAAACCAAATATAGATCAAATATGAGTCGTGTAAAGATCTATAACAATAGATATGAATAAGATTTCTTCTTTTTTAATAAAAGATAAAAAATTGAATTAATAAGTTAGATAACTCATGGGTAGAAGTTTTTCTGCCCTAGTTTTAATTTGTCAATTCATTATAATTGAGTTGAGAACTCACGGCTCATGCAACAATTTAAGAAAATAATTTAAAATTTATAAGAAAATATGAGTTTATTTAATGAAATAAAAAATGGTAATTTAGGCAAAATCAACAATATTTATTAATGAAAATTTTATTCTACATGTAATCGTTTAGTTGATTAGATTTCACAACTCGTATTAGTATCGGTAATCGTTAATAATTAAATAATATATAAATAATTCAATCTGTTTTTACATAATAATATGCTACTTCAATTTGGTTATGCGTTTTTAATTATATCTATTATATTCTTAAATAATGTTTAAACCGTTAATTTATTATTCTGATTAATTTTTCTAACTACAAGAAAAGTTATATTACCAAAATGCTTCTAACTAAATTATAAAAAAGAAAAAAATCTAAATACTTAGAAAATACTCAAAATAGAACATGCATGTCACCACTTTAAGTAGGTTTTTTTTTTTTTTTTTTTACTTTTTAGTTAAGAATATTTCGATCAAAAATTTGCTCTTAGTCTAAAAAACTTAATCATCATCACATAGTGAGAACTTTAATATTTTACATGAACATAATATATGTCATTAAAAATATAGAAATAAACCAAAAATTCATATTATTATATAAATACAAATTAAACTGTCTATTCTTAAATGAATATATTCTATTTACTCGAAATCAAAGTTAAAATTTTTTTATACTAGTTATTGCATGAGAATATATCTTTTTCATATTATAAGAAATACTAAAACAAAAACGAAAAGTGTTGTAGCAGTTTTCCTATTCATTCACTATTCACCTTTTTTTCTCTCGTTTGCTTAGGCAAGTTTTTAGGAAACTTTACCTTTTATTTTGATCTCTATTTTGTATTTTTTTTTTTGTTTGGTCATTATTCATTGTTCTCACCTTAAAAAAAAAAAAAACTGGTTGCTTAACCAAGCTTTAAGGGAACTTTACTTTTTATTTTGATTCTTGTTTTGTAATCTTTCTAATTTCAGTCATTAAAATTTTATTATATTTGATTTTTATCCCAATAATAAATATTTTTCTTAGCTTTTAGTAAAAAATTTTGTTCTTTTTTTGTTCTTATCTTGTGATATGTTTTTATTTTAGTCCTTAAATTTTTATCATTTTTTATTTTTGTCCTTACTATACTAAAACTAAATAAAGTTTACTATCCCAAGCTTTTTTTTTTTTTTTTTTTTGCTTTCAGTGAAACTTTTCTTTCTATTATAATTTATGTTTTGTGATTTTTTCTAAGTTTTGACCATTAAATTTAGTAAAAGTTTTAGTCAATGTTTTGTAATTGTTTTTATTTTGATCATTAAATTTTTATTATATTTGATTTTTTTTCCTAAAACGAACTATTTTTTACTTTTAGTAAAACATTTTGTTATGTTTTGATCTTTGTTTTGTGATCTTTCTTTATTTTGATCATTAAATTTTTTATTATATTTGATTATTATTCATTCAACACTAAAATCAAATACAGTTTTACATTTTTTTTTCTTCTAGTAAAAACTATTTTCTGTTTTGGTTCTTATTTTGTTAATTTTTTTTTTGTTATTAAAATTCTATAATGTTTTATTTTTGTTCTCGCCTTATGCATGGTGAATTTTTTTTTAGTCTTATTGTTCATAAGTTTTTTTTTCTTTTAGTGAAATTTTTTTATTTATTTTGATCATTCTTTTATGATATTTGCTTTGTTTGGGTTATTTAATTTTTATCATGTATAATTTTATCTCTATTTTTTTTTTGTCAAATTCTTGATTTTACAAAGCTTTTTTGTTTTTTTTTTTTTTTTAATTTTGGGTGGTCTATCGATCTCATTAACAAATTACAGATGAGTAATATATGGTAAAAATTAATCATCTAAAATTCAAAAAACTATCACATCATTATTTTAATCATGAGTTATTATACATATTTTAAATAAAATACATGTTTATATCAAACGTTATCTAATTAGTAATATTATATTACTCAACTTTGTAGATTTTTTATTTAGCTAACCCTGCATCAAAATATGAAATATATGTTTTGGTTTTTTTTTTTTAATTTTTTTTTCAAGTGATAATTTTAAATAATTATGTTTAAATTTTGTATTTTATATGAATGAATACATAAGAATATTATATAACTCATCTCGTAGCGACGCACATGGTATATGCTAATACCTTTCTAATTTTAAAATAAACAATCAGTATGCTAATATCTTTCTAATTTTAAAATAAATAATCAGTTTTAAAAATAAATTTAACAGCCAGCCCATAGAGAGTACCAGATAATAAACAACTAGGCAAATCCTTCTTGGGAGCTTTTTCTGTCCAAAAAACTCACTCGGGCCCCCAAGTTACACCGCCCCTCCCATAGTTATCCTCCCGAGGCCGACGTTTCCGGGTCCCACCCAAACCATTCACGTTCTCCTTCCACGTGTCATCACGCCACTTGCAGTACATTACAGCGTGTCTTTCTCAACTTTTCCACTTTCCTCTTTCCTTTCATTTCCTTTTGACTGCTCCCTCACACATTCCTCGCGTATCCAACACACTCATGCCACCACTCTCACCAAACACAGCTGGCGAATCAAAATAGCGAGTACAATATTTCTATACACGTTGTTCGTATTACTTTGGTTTTCTCTTCTCTTTAAGTGCACACGTCGGTTACAGAAGTGAAACTTGATTGGCAAAGCTCATTTGGCTTTATTATTTCTTAATCGCGTCGGATCCGCGTCGTATCACTGCTATAAAAGCCCCTCACTCTTGTTAAGCTCAACCATCAGTTACAAACGTAAATCATTCGACACAAAAGCTTACCCGTTTTACTCTCTCTAGAATTTTAACCTTTTCTTGATTAAGTTCAGATTGTGATTTTGATCAGTATGGCTGAGGAAAGCAAGAGCCATGAGTACGAGACCAACGTTGGAGAAAAGAGTGGTGCTGTTGAGACCAAGGATCGTGGGTTGTTTGATTTCATGGGGAAGAAGGAAGAAGAGAAGCCACAAGAGGAGGTGATTGCTTCTAAGTTTGAAGAGAAAGTTCAGGTTTCTGAGCCTGAGACTAAAGTAAAGGATGAGGAGAAGAAACCTAGTCTTTTGGAAAAACTCCATAGATCAGGCAGCAGTTCTAGCTCTGTAAGTTTCTAACTCGATCGGTGGATCAATCTCATTGTTTATATTAATTCTTTTCTTTTTCTGTTAAGTGTTCTTGAGACTGACGGGTTTTTTGATGCGTTAAAAAATGCAGTCCAGTGACGAGGAGGAAGGTGAGGATGGAGAGAAGAAGAAGAAAAAGAAGGATAAGAAGGGATTGAAAGAGAAGGTCAAGGAAAAGGTATCAGGAGAGAAAGGAGAAGAGGAGAAACATGAGGACACTAGTGTTCCTGTTGAGGTAATCCACACAGAAACACCCCTTGAAACAGAGGAGAAGAAGGGTTTCCTTGACAAAATCAAGGATAAATTGCCAGGACATAAGAAAGCTGAGGAGGTCTCTTCCCCTCCTCCTGTTCCAGCTGAACCTGCTTCTACTGAGGCTGCAGTTTCCCAAGAAGGAGAGGCCAAGGAGAAGAAGGGAATATTCGAGAAGATCAAGGAGAAGCTTCCTGGGTACCACCCCAAGACCGAGGAAGACAAGGAGAAAGAGAAGGAGAGCGCTTCCCATTAGGGCAGCTGTGATTTTGTGTCCTATAAAATGGTGATTATGATGCTGAAAATGCGTGGCTTGTTTGGTTTTGTTCATTTTTAATCTTTTTTTTTTTAGGAAAAAAAAAAACTTGTTTTACTGGAAATATAAGTACTGTATGTGCTTGTATGTAAGTTTATTCATGTTCTGAGGATCATTTTCTTTTGTTTTTGTTGTTTTGATCCTTCTTTTAAAACTATATCAATGAATTATTATGTCTTTTGGTTGTACTTGCTTTGATAGCTACAAGTTTAAAGGCAAGAAAGCATGGTCTAAATTTAAATGATTTCGATGACTTCATGCATCATACTTTAATTTGATGAATTGAATATGGTGGGAGTGATCATGCTTCTCTAACCCCACCTGAGACCCCTTTAGCGTGGCAAATTATAAAGTTCAAGAAGAATTTATCAAAAGTTTAATTCGGATAGGTTCATGATACATTGAAGGTTTTATTAATCTAGATATTGAAAGGATCAAGACAAAGGATGGCACTAATCCACGTACGTCAGATCGGGTCGCTAGGCCACTAAAAAATTTGATTGTTAATTCGGTGGGGTAGTCTTGGAGAAATGTGGCATGGGCAGGAAAGGCCTTGGGCAATCCATCGTTGTTTCGTAAAACTTAATCAATCTACAAAAGAGAATAATGTAGCTACTTTCCGAAAATGGCGTACAAGTGTTCGGTTTGATTGAGACAGATGAAAGATCGCTATAATTCTGAAATCTTCGAGGACTTTCTCTATGTTATAGAATGATTAAGAAAAAATCAGTTTTTACCTATTGTGTACATGTTCGGTTTGCTTAAAAACAGATGAAAGAGCGGTCGAATTCTGAAATCCTCGAGGATTTACTTAATGTTAGTAAAAGATTAAGGAAAAAAAAGAGTAATATTTCTTAAATTAGTTGTTACTTCAACGAACATTGGCTACAAGGGCCATACAATGGAAACATTGTCCTTTTATTGTACACTGAATTGTAAAATTTCATCCCACTTCTAATTTATGGGCTTTAAAAAGATTTTCGCTATCATTGGCACCAAAGTCTAGATGGCATCAATTATCCTTTTTCTTTCTCTTTCACTTTCTTTTAGAAGAATGGTGGATCTAATAGGCTCCAGGGTGGAAAAAATAGCCTCTCGAGGTGGAAAAACTGTGATTTTAACGGAATTTTTTACGTAAGAATGAGAAATGATGTTTATTTTAGACTAATTTTTATTGGGCCATTAATTGAATACATCGAGAACCTGACAAACTTTGTACAGCTTGAGTGAAATAAAAGGTTTCTGTGCACTTTGGTCAGCCTTAAAACATTTACTGTAAGCTATGCTGTAACAATCATGGGCAAGAATCGAAAATGGTAAAAGTCAAAAGAGAAAATGTGACTAGCAATGGGCCAGCAATAAAGGACTTTATGTTGCTCTAAGCATGGCCTATCTAGTAGCCAATGGCTGAAATAATTAAAAGAACCCAATAAAGTATTTTAGAGATCTCGGTTCTTTTTTTTTTTTTTTCCCCTCGCAGTAATAAAGATTGGCTAAATATGAAATATTAATTAGTTAAAACTACAAACAGCTTAATCCCATAATCTTCATCTTTCTAATTTCAAGAGGTTGGCTTGATGGTTAAATAAATTTGCTTCTTTTTTTTAATTCAAATATTAATACTAACATTTAGAAGAATTTATTAAATTTTTTTAATGTATTAGATCGATGTAAAAAGTATGTTTTTAAAATTATTTGAAAAAAGATTTATTTTCAATTAATTTAAAAAATCCATATCCAAAAAAAAATTTCATCTTTATTTATGAGCTGTTTATTTAAAAGATTTCATAATTAACATATGCCCAAACTCTATAGTCGCCAAATAATATAATACTATAATTTACTGCATCAATCAATGGTATGATAACTTTGGTTCATAATTTTCTGCAAGAGACACATTCTCTTTTAAAAATCTAATTTAGCTAGAAACACTTATTTGGCCGCTGAAAGCATCACTGCACAAGATAATAGACAAAAGGCACGCCCTTGACATTCTTCTTGAGCGGACTAAACCAAGAAGAAATGCCTTGTGCCAACTCAAGTCCCTTTGGCAAGTAGACAATAAAAAACAAGCTAACCATGAATCCAGTCACTAAGTACTAGGAAATTTTAGCGTCAAAACAGAATCCAAGAAACCCTCTAAGCTCCCAATTGCTTTATATAACTACAGAGACATTGAAAATATGTAATTAGACAGAAATGGTGAGCAGGAAAGCCAACCAAAACTCTCATTTTCTTTTACTTGTTCTTGCTTTTGCCATTTTAGGAGTTGCTCATGGCGAGTACTTGATTGGGTTGGGAAGTTATGACATGACTGGCCCTGCAGCTCAGGTTAACATGATGGGTTATGCTAATATGGATCAGAACAGTGCTGGTGTACATTTCAGGTTAAGGGCTAGGACTTTTATAGTGGCTGATCCGAGTGACCAGAGATCGAGGTTTGCTTTTGTCAATCTTGATGCTGGGATGGCTTCACAGCTTGTCACTATTAAAGTACTTGAGAGACTAAGATCAAGGTAAAAAATAAGGACAAGCGATTACATTAAATGACAGAAAATAGAGAAGTTATTTGATCTATAAATAATCATTACTTTGGTAATAATTTGAAGGTATGGAACTCTGTACAAGGAAGAAAATTTGGCCATCAGTGGCATTCATACTCATGCCGGGCCTGGAGGGTATTTGCAATATCTACTTTACCATGTTACTTCTCTAGGTTTTGTCCAGCAATCATTTGATCCCCTTGTCAATGCAATTGAGCAAAGCATAGTTCAAGCTCACCAAAATTTGAAGCCTGGTTCAATTTTCATTAACTCAGGTAATCCAATTCATCAAGCATTTTTTTCTTCCGTTTATAAAGTGGGTTTTGCACATGTCGAGTGGATTTTGTATAATTTAATTTTTTTATTGAAATCTTAAATTTTTTTTTGTTCAATTTAAAAATTACACTTTTATATTATTATTGTTTCAAACTTTAATGTACCACATAAGCACATATAGTAAATTCTAACTAATAAAAGCTTACCATATGTCATAATAAACTTAAATTGAGTAATTGAATTGATGATGCGACAAACCGTCATCGTTTGTAGAGTGCACACGTGATAAGTTGTCATTGTATAAGATCTAAAATAATAACAAAATAAGAATAAAACTTTAAAATTGGATAGGGAAAAAATTAAAACCTCAATAAAAAAAATTAAATTGTACAAAATCTCAGGTAAAACCCTTTATTAAGTTAAACTGTCTAGCTATTAGCTTGTGCAACATTGGCAGCTGCATTGGTTTCGTTTATTTTTCAGGGGACGTGGAAAATGCTGGAATAAATAGGAGTCCAAGTGCATATCTATTTAACCCAGCAGAGGAAAGAGCACGATATCCAGCCAACGTTGATAAGGAAATGACCCTTTTGAAATTTGTGGATGGTGCCAGTGTTAAGAGCATAGGAGCATTCAGCTGGTATGCTACTCACGGGACCTCAATGTCCAGAGACAATAAACTCATTAGCGGAGACAACAAGGGTGCTGCTGCTAGGTTTTTTGAAGACTGGTTCACTTCCTCCGAATCTAACTCATCAAGTAGCGTGCCCACAAGATCAAGTAAGCATTCCATCTTCTACAAGATTTGGTTTCCTATTAACCGACAAGACTTAAAAATTTGTGTGATTATGGTACAAAACCCACTTCCTGCAATATACAAGAATTTCCCTTTTTCATTCTTGTAGACTCCTAAATGGGGCACGGATTTTTATTTTCGATCAACCGTCAGAATTTAGCTTGCTTAAATTCTAAGGATTTGGGCTTGAGTTACTCGTTGTTCATCATAAAAGAAAAAATATTTGATTTATTTTTAGCTGGTGTAATAATGTGATTATAATTTCAATTGAATTTTACATATATCGAGATATCGTATAATTTGAATTTTTACATTGAGATCCTAAATTTTTTCTCGTTCAATTTAAGAGTTCTACTCTTATGTTATTATTGTTTCGTACTCTAATATACCATTTAAGCACATATGACAAATTCTAACAAATAACAAAATGACATGTTGCCATGTATCATAGTGGATCCAAATTGGGTTATTGAATTGATAATGTGACAAGTTGTTATTAACTAGAGTTTGTCACACGCAACTTGTCACGTGTGCACACATGACAAACTATCATCGGTTAAGGTTTAATATAATAGCAATATAAGAATAAAATTCTTAAATTGAACATAAAAAGATTTAGGGTCTCAATAAAAAAATTCGAATTGTACAAAATCTTAATATGTATAAAACCCGATTTCAATTATATGCAATTCTATAAATATTTCTTAAAAAAAAAAACGATAAAGTTTGAAACAATTGGGATGTTTTTTAAGATTGGACACAAACACTAATTCATAATCTAGTATGCATAGATTCGATTGGACGAAAATATTTATGAAAGCCTTTCATTTGTTTTTCTTCAATAGAAATTTTATTTTTCCAAAATATATCTTAATTTTTTGGCTCAATTCTTTTTCCAATGATGGATACAATCTCTGATATATATATATATATATATATGTCTAGAATATGTTTCATCTCTCTATGCTTTATGTGAGGCAGGCATAGGCAAATTGATCAAGAAAGCGATATCTATTAAGGCTACAGGAGGAAAACCGTGCGATAATTCAACCAGCCGCAGCTTCAAGGTGAGGAAGAGTGATGGGTCGCAATTTGTAGGGGCATTTTGCCAATCAAATGTTGGAGATGTCAGCCCAAACGTGCTAGGAGCATTTTGTACTGATAGTGGAAAACCTTGTGACTTCAATCACTCCTCATGCCATGGAGATGTCACCCTTTGCATAGGCCGTGGACCTGGGTACCAAAACTTCCATTAACAAAGCCTTAAGTGAGCCCTTTAATTTAATACGCTTAGACTTAACTACTGTCTTGGTTTTTTTTTTTTTTTTTTTTTTTTTTTTTTTACCTTAGATACCCAGATGAAATATTGAGCACAAAGATCATCGGAGAGAGGCAATCCAACAAGGCTGTTGATTTATTCATGTCTGCCACGAAGGAATTGACTGGAAAAATTGATTATCGCCACATGTACCTAAACTTTAGTGGTCTTGTGGTGGAGATTAACGGAGGCAGTAAAGTTAGGACTTGTCCGGCAGCTGTTGGTCCAGGTTTTGCTGCAGGAACCACTGATGGGCCTGGCATGTTTGGGTTTCAACAAGGGGATACAGAGGTCAGTACCTTATTATCTATCATTTTCACCAAAGCTTTATGGGCTATTCAAACGCCGTTTTGAAAATAGAAGTCCAAACGATCCAAGCATTTCTTTAAATTTTAAGTTATTTCAGAATTGATATTTTAATTTTTAATTTTCGATCAGATCTTTTTCTACCTATTTGTTTATTTGAAATCGAGTCTTTTTATTAAGCTTTCATCCATTATAATATATACGTGTAATTTCTCGCAAGCTAAAATATAGTAAAACTTATAAATACTTTGTTTTTATCTTAAAAAAATTGTTTTTTACTCCTAAATACTAAAAAGTAATTAATTAAAGAATATTTAAAAGGAATTAAAAATTAAAAAACTGATTCTCAAATTATTTGAAGTTCTAAAAAATTTAATAATTTAACAAATAAACAATGCTAAATGCTAGTAGTTGAAATATTTTGGGGTGTGATTGTAGAAAGAATTTTGCGCAAAATTAACCCATGCTTGCAGATCAATGAGCTTTGGAAACGAGTCAGAGATCTTCTTAAAGAACCAAGCCAATATCAGGCGGACTGCCAAAAGCCCAAAGCTGTTTTACTCTCTTCAGGAGAAATGTTTGAACCTTATGCTTGGGCGGTAAGACATGTTTTCATTAGAAAGTAAATTTCTGAGAACTTTTAACATGATACAATAACGTTTGCCTAGGAAGGATATATTTTCAATTCATTGTTCCTTGAATCTTATGCAGCCAGCAATTCTTCCTATTCAAATACTGAGGCTGGGGAAATTGATCATACTTTCCGTGCCAGGAGGTTTGTTTTCTTTCCCTTGACAATGACATGACTTCTGTGAAAAAAACAAGCCCTCAGGCCTCTGGATATTTGTAGAGTTCACAACAATGGCTGGCCGGCGACTGAGGGAGGCAGTTAAGGAGACATTGATAAGTAATGGAGGAGGAGAATTTGATGCCGAGACCCACATCGTAATAGCTGGCCTGACAAACACTTACTCTCAGTATATTGCAACTTTCGAAGAATACGAGCAACAGAGATACGAGGTATGCTTTAGCTCAACAGAAACACTAAACGCAGGTTAATGTTTCTGAATTTACAAAATGAAACTGGTCTCAGGCTGAGACAAAACGAAGAGGCTGTAATAGCAGCCAGGCATAATCCTTCCATGGTTCCATCTTGAATCGTAGCTATTCAACTTAACGGATCTGATCAGAATCTATGCTTAATTTAGTCAAGCTTCGAGTCAGAAACTAGAGTTTGAAATTATTGTTTTGAGGGGAAAAAAATTACTAGGGAGATATTGAGCCTGGTTTGATTTTGCGAATTCGTAATGAATTGTGCAGGCTGCTTCAACACTCTATGGTCCTCACACATTATTAGCATACATTCAACAATTCAACCACTTAGCACTGGCAATGGCAAAGGGATGGGGTGTCCTTCAACCGATATCCTGGTCACCGCCAGATCTTTCCTCGAAAGTACTCAGGCTCTTAGCTGATCCATTTAGAGACTCACTTCCAAAGGGTAAAAAGTTTGGTGACATTAATCAAGATGTCAGGAAACCAGAAGGTGGCTCGTTCAAAACAGGGGATAGACCGAGTGCCGTGTTTTGGAGTGCTAACCCAAGGAACGATCTATTAACAGAAGGCACGTTTGCGGTGGTAGAAATGCTCCGAGGACAACAGTGGATTCCAGTTTATGATGATGATGATTTCTCTTTGTATTTCAAGTGGAAATTGGACAATAGCAGCTCCTACACTAGCTTAGCAACCGTTGAATGGGAGGTGCCAAAGGAGGCTAGCTCTGGAGTTTATCGGCTAAGGCATTTTGGGTCATCTAAGAAAGAACAAGACGCTCCCATTGAATACTTCACTGGTACATCTAGTGCATTTACAGTGTCATAAATGAGGAGATCGGTATTCGTTATGGAAAAAAATGAGAACGAGCTTCCCTGAAATCCAAAGTATGCTTTTATTGATATTCCAATAGTCTCTTGCCTTGTTTGTTTGAAGATCAACATAGTCCAAATAAAAATGCAGATGCATAACTGAGAACTTTCAAGAGTCATGATACAGATATAATTGGAGGATCATCCTTGTTTGTCCATCCAAATTACACATCGGAGACTCTTTCCTTCAAGTAATAAATCAAAGGCTTTGTTTATGTCTTCAAAATTGACCTCATGCGTAACAAACTTATCCAACTGCAGATCCTGAAAAAGAAAAAAACACTTGTAAGCACAAATATGCAAAACCACTTAGATTTAACATGCCAGAACATGAATTTCCAGGGGATCATAGCTTCTTATTTACTTTTTTGCGACCAGTTAGGATAATCCTCAAAAATGTACACATACAGTGTCGAGCTCTGATATTAAACAAACAGGAGGCTAGTTGTGCCAACTGCAGTGTTGGATAGCAACATTCATAGTTAAGGCATGACAGGCAAGAAAAAAGAAAAGTTCACCTTGTCCATGTAACGCTTTAAGAGAACTGGAATATCAGATTTAGCTTTGAGACCACCAAACAGGGCTCCTATGAGGGTTTTCCCGCTGTGAAGCAGATCCAGAGAGGGAATGCTGATCTGTGACCCTGGAAGGCCCACCCCTAAGACGACTGTCTTTCCCCATCCCTGAATTACACGAAGATTTGCAAACTGTAAGATTAACCACCATGGACAATCATATAAAGCAAAGAAACTGTGTTTACTGCTTACGCAACAGTGTTAAGTTTCTGCACAGAATAAATCTTCAAAGAACAATGCAAGAAATGAAATGATGTTTTGGCAGAGAGACCTTTCGGCAACTAGCATATGCTTGCTCCATCAAGGACGACAAACCGACACATTCAAAGCAATAGTCTGCTCCCCCACCAGTCATCTCAAGGATCACCTGTTCAACATGGTAAAAAGAAAACACTTCAGGATTAACAACTCGGTAATTGAAGAGTGAAGCTCTTCTGTCAACATTTTTAACTCCTAATTTTACCAAACACCTCTTTGTAAGAGTTTTCAGATCCACCCTTCCAATTTTGTTTTCTCAGAAAAGGGAAAAACAAAAGGAGAGAGATCTGCCAGTTCTTCAAAATGCAAAATTATAGCAATTGTAGACAAACTCCATTTCTACGCTTTAGAGATTCCATCTCATGTTACTCCTGTGTTCAACAAGCTGGCTGAAAGCATGAATCAAGTCAAAACAATCCATTCTGTGCATCTAAAGCATGAGGCTGGCCCTCGGACAGAAAACGTGTTTCCCATAACTAATAAACACAAACTATCATTTGATACAGTAAGATCCACCTGAGACAAACTCAACTCGAGCACCAGAAGAACATACACCTTTTCAACTCTTTCCAATTTCTTTCCAACTCAAGATTATGAACTGAGAGAAAATAAACAAACAATAAGATAAAGTATTGAGAGGAAAACCTCGCTCACAGGTTTATCCCCACATTCTCCAACATTGACAAAGTCTGTGACTCCAAATTTTTTTCCTGTGTGGAAATGAAAATAAAGCATCAAACATAAATCTCGCAATCGATTCTGACGTTATTTTGAATAAAAAACTGCTTGCAGTCCATTTAAGTCAACCCTTGTTCTCAAGATTTTTGATATATATATATATATATATATATATATATATCGTTTTCATGAACCGAGATTAAGTTCACCACTTTCTAAACCAGAGCCACAACATGTCTAGATTTTAATTGACCACTGAATTACCTAGTAGGTCAAACCAACACAAGTCTGATATTATTAACAATAATTATGACTAGTTATCCGTGGATAATAAGAATTAAATTTTGGTTTTAACCAAACTAGAGCGATCTTTTACCGCTAGACTACATCCCTTGGTTGTCTTTTGTTCTCGTGATTACCAACAAATGCAAGCTATCACATGCTTTTGGCATTGTACAGATCAAAATGAATGAATGAAGCACATACACAATCATTTAAGGAAGTGATAGTTTGCATCCTAAGATTTCAATGTATGAAATCCCTTCAAAATTAGCATCCTTTACCCCCATACAAAGTACTCACCAATTTCAAACTTTTCTAGATTCACATCCACCCCTATAATTTTAGCAGCACCACATATTCTTGCACCCTCTGCAACCTAGAGAACAACCAATAGCCGCGACTTCATCTCATCAGCCTATCATATAAATCAGCAATAGACACAGGAGTAAAAATAACACTTTTAGCAAGTAATCTTAAGAGACCATACTGCTAATCCAATTGAACCCAGCCCAAATATGGCAACAGTTGATCCTTTCTCAACATTTGCAGTTCTCCATGCAGCTCCAACCCCTGAAAACCCACAGTGTGGTCAACATTGCAGTACCTCACACATTCAGAAACGCAAACTTATTGATAACTCCAGGAAAAGCTTTCGATCAAGAATTCACAGGCAATATAAGTTCTCAGATCAGAGTAGTAAAAAGTTCAAAAGATATAAAAAAAGTCACCACAGCCAGCTAGGAATGCCAATTATCCTGCCCATTAATGCAATCTTTTATCTTATTCATTAAAAGATACTAAACTCATAATTATTAAAAAAATTACTCTCTAAACTTATTCCCCATTCATATCCGATTTGTACCTATATTTAATGCTAACTAAATACAGTTAAAATAATTTATCAAAATATTTCATTTCAGTCCCTCTAACTTTCTTAGAATAGTTATTTTGCTAGTTAAATTTATTTTTTACAATTATGTCCTTTATTGATAAGTTTTCTAGCTCTCAAAGTTTTCATAAAAAATATTTTTGTACCTAATTTGTAAAGTTTATACAATTAAGTCTTTGTGTGTTAAATTCTTTTCCCAAAAAAAAAAAAAAGCAAGTAAATATTAATAGGGTATAAAGTAGGTATGTATACATGAAAGCCCTGTCAACATGTATTTATTTTTTTATATATATATTTATCCATTTCAATACTCGTTAAACATTTTTAATATATATTTATTGAGTTGGATATAACCGATATTTTTTTGCATATTCGATACATTGCCATTTCTATAGCCAACTATATGGACTGGACCAAACTAGAATTAGACAAAATCTACTGTATTATTTAAACAGAATCAATAGAAGGGATTATAATTTCGCAGTAGGAGTTAGTGAATTCTTTTTACCTGTGGATACTCCGCAACTGAGGAGGCATGCTTTATTTGGAGGAACTGAAGGATCAATCTTCACAAGATGAGCAATGTCCAGCACTGTATATTCACTAAAACTTGACACGTTTAGGAAATGGTATAAAACCTCTCCTTTTAGGTCTGTGAATCTACCAGTCTGGTCTCTAGGCATCCAAGGACTGAGCTGGAAGGGAAGGGTCGAACAAAGGTTACTCTTGTTTGATTTGCAGTCTGCACAATCTCCACAATTTGCCAAGAATACAGGAACCACAACATCCCCTTTGACAACCTCGTCCACGTCCTCCCCTACACTCTCCACAACTCTGCATTTAAAAAATATAGATTAGGATGTTTTGAATAAAAAAAAAATGAAACTCGTACTTTTTCTCAAAAGAAGAAACATGCATGAACACAAAAAACCGAAAAAACATATCCCTTTATTTTCAAAATAAAAAATCCGTGATTCCGATTTATTTACTAAAATTTAAAATACATGACACAATTGGAATGTAAATAATTCAACGAGCAAAAGAATCTGATTTTTTTTTCTTGGGTTTGAAATGGTGCGACTGTTGGCAGGCCCATTATACAAGGGGTAGATGGCATGAGAATAATTATCGGGTCTTCTTCTTGATACTAAGATTTGTTACGTTATTCATGGTTCTGAAAGGTATTGGCCTGCTGCCTAGTACGAATAGCTTGTTGATATTCAAGTTGCATTAAACTGACTTTTTCCCTTTTCAGTTCCCTTGATTAAGTGAATTTTTTTTTCCCCTGATCTATTCTTATATAATAAGATTTTTTATTTATTTTTTATATATTTACAATTAGTGGGATATTTTTCGAATCAATTTTTGTATCAATCGATATTAAATTCACCACTTCTCGAGTTAAGCCACGGTAGGACAAACTTAGTTTTTGATCGACTACTATATTATTTTTTTAAACTAAAACAATCTAAGCATGATACCACTAAAAGATAATTATTATTAGTTATCCGTAACTAATGAGAATTCAACCTTGATATTAGTCAAAGTAAAACAATTCTTTTATCGTTATACCATATCGCTTGACAAGTATAATATACTCTATTTATTCTTATATTTGTTTTTTAATATATAATTTTGTCAAAATTTTCAAGTAAAACAACCAACATTTTTCATGTAATTTATACATAATTAATTTTTATTAAAACATCAGTGTAAACTAGTCAAATAAAAAACTTTTATATGTAAATTGTGTGATTAATTTCAATAGTTTAACATAAAATTTTTTATCCAAAATAACATATTTTACATTTAATATATATTCAATAATAAAATTTAATTTAATTAAAAATATAAAAACATATTAAAAAAATTATCTTATTATATAACAAAAAAATTGAACTGTTAAACTGCTTTTTATTTGCAATAGAACATCAGGACCCATGTAAATCTATCTTTTCTCATTTTCACCTTGATTATCAAACAACACTTTAAAAAACTAGCTGTGATATGACGTGTTTTCCTTTTGGTGGAGTGCATAAAGTCAATGAAACTAGGCTACAGGAGGCCGATTCTATCTATCTCGTTTACTGGGTCTATATTAAGAAAATGGAACCTTTTAGGTGCTAATTACGCTATTGTAGATTATAAAATCAAGGAGCTAATAGAGAAATCTATAAAGTATTTATTTGTTCGGTTTTTATATTCTTAATTAAGTCAAATTTTCTTTTAAGTATACTTTAAAATTTTAAATCTATCTTTTTTATTCAAACTTTTGGGTCAAGTCACGTAATTTTAACTTGTCTAATTTTCAATGCAAAAATATTATTACGTGTTAGTCAAATACAAAGCTTTTATGTGTAAATCGGATGATTAATTCCTGTAGTAAAATTATAAAAATCTTATTAAAATGATAAATTAAATATTTTAATTAAAAATATAAGAACAAATTAAAAAATTAATATATAAAAACAAATAAAAATCTTATCAAGGATTAAAAATTATTGTAACTAAAAATGCATTAAAAAGATTTTAACATGATTTGAACATGACTAATTTTTATTCCTAAAATATACTCATAAACTAGTCAATTAAAAAACTTTTATGTGCAAATAAGGTGGTTAATTTTGGTAATTTAATATGAAAATTTTACCAAAATGATAAATCGAACACTTAAAAATTGTTTTAACTGAAAATATAAAGACATTGAGTTATTAATAAAATATTAAGATTAAAGGCTATTTAAGAGGAAGAGTTGTCTAAAGACGGAAAATTTTATAATAAACAATGAGTAGCATATACAATAGTTACTCCTGGTCCATTTTGAGGAGAGAGATAGATAAAAAAAATTACATCTATATCCACCAAAAGTGATAAGAAGATTTCCACGTCCCCTTAAATATTTTTATTTTCTTTCTCTTTTTTTTTTTGTATGTCTATCTCTCTTTTCAAAGTAGATTCAAGTAATCATCGTATATGTCACTAGCTACTCCGTATTTATTATAAAATTTCTCGTGTAAAGACTACGTTTGTTTAATCCAAGGCCCAAAAATTAATGTTCATTAATGCCCTATAGGCATGCTGTCGACATCAGAATTGCCGTTCAAGAAAAACAATGTTAATCAAATATACAAATCACGTATCATTGAAAACGAACGGAACAATAATAAAATACGGTATTTTGTCACTTACCCGATAGCCTCATGCCCAAAAATTCTTGGAAAAACAGCAGGAAGAACCTTCAACAAGTGACAAATTTTACAAAGTTAAAGTCATAAGAGTTGAATAACGTGTGTGCTTTCCCAGTTTCAGTAAATGGAAAGAGATCGATCATCAAGTTCAGAATGGAAACCTTCATTTTCCAGAAAGTGACATCGCTATGGCAGAGAGAGGTGCAGATAATTCGGACACGAACTTCATGACGACTCGGAGGAGCCACCATTATCTCCTCCATTACAAGAGGCTCTCCCGGTTTCCGAGCCACCGCAGCTGTACAGTTTTCATGCTACATGTTGTTATGAATACATCTTTTTTTAAAAAAAACAAGACCTGTATATATACAGCTGAAATAGGGTACTTGCATACCTTTGCATCGAATTGGTTTCCCTGCTTCGTTTGAGAATTTCTCACCACCCATCTCTGGCAACTAAGATGCAAAAAGACCGCTTCTTGTTAACTCGGATAGGCAAAAAATTTGTGGATCTCTTCTGCTCTTTTGAAGAAGTTTTTGGTGGATAGTGGAGGTAACAAGGGTCCTGTTTGTCGTCTGCTGGCGGTTCTTTATGCTCTTTTTGGGCTAAATGCCAAGTCTTTCGCAAGCTAGAGATCTTCCTACTTACCGTTCTGATGTCCTCTTTTATGTGCCCTTCAGCTGTGATGTAATTTGGAAGGGTCGGTGTAAATGTGAAGCAGTTTTGTTCTTTTTATTAACCGTAAAATAAGAAAACATCACATGTGATGAAAGAGGTTATTAATTTTTTTGGCCCTGGGGGATCCATTGACAGCCGAGCCTGGTCTTGTATGCTTGGTTAAAAATTCAAAAATCAATAAATATAAGGAGGTACTCCTGACAGGGACTGATTGTATAGCTAGCATCTGGTCAACTCTAAATACAATTGGCTCGTTGGTGTTTTGGTTTTTGACGTCTACAATGTGATTTGCTTTTATTGCTAATCAATCCTTCCTTGTTATAATTTTTTTTTAAGAGATATTGCAAGATTTTTTATTTTTTTTAATAATACATATATTCTCAGAATCTTTTATATTGTAATGCATATGCAAAATATTTACATCTAATAGGATGGATATTAAATTTATTAATCATCTAAGTTAAATTATTAAAGTGTAATTTAATTATTAAGAATGAAAAGTCTAGAACATAAATGTAAAAATCGAAATAAAAACGGATAGCCAAAGATCGAATTGCTATTAAGACCGGAAACAATAAGATTCCATCAATGCCATATGTCAGGTTCAGTATGAGAATGAAGAAGTCAAACCGTAAAAAGAAGATGCCGATCGAGGGGGTTGAGTGCTTGCAGAGGGGCTAATCTATATTTTTACGATTACTCTCATTGATAATTTTATGAACGTCAACAAATGGAAAGACAAGTTCTTCATAATTATTTTTCAAATCAAATAATATTAAATTAATTATGATCAATATTAATTAATAAATCAATTATATAGTTTTTAAAATATAATAAATTGTTTACTTCGTTTTGAAAAACTAAAAATAATAATTTATAATTTAATCTATTAGACTGCGGATGCTATGAAATCATGATCAAGAACAGACCATTCCAGATCCTAACCAAAATCTTTTGCTTTTCCATGTCGTTTGGTCAAATATTGTATGATAAAACACAAAAAATCACAGCAACAACGGTAATGCTCATCGCCCTAATGAAATATATAGTCTAATACAGAAATTTTCAACGCATATTGTCAATTAATCTGGATTATTTCCTAAGCACATGGAGAAAGAGTCAGGTTTTATGATCACCAACGTCATCGTTGTTGTTAATTTATTCTACAAGGCTGAAACAGGAAATGCATGCTAGAAAGAAAGGACATCTACTGAATTATTCTCGCGTTATTAATTTATTTACGTATACTGTGAATTTGTCTTAATCATTGATTCGTTTTTCAGATTTTGCTAGATCTAACACTTTCCAAACTGAACATTATTAGGGCTTGCAAAATGATTAACTATGAAAAAAATCATAAAAAATTATGTGTACATAAGACAGCCAAGTAACGGAAATCCCTTTATTTTGTTTTTTGTTTTTTTTTTAAGGAGAAATTTCTCTATTATTTTGACATGGGAAATAGAATGCCATAAAGCATTCTGAGTTTTTCACGAAGGGCAATTTTTTTTAATATTTTATTATGATTTATATTTTAAATCTGTTTTTTAATTCGTAATTAAAACGTACGTAAAAAGGCACGTTTTGTTAATTTTGATGGGCTATCTTGTTGGTTTTGATGGGGATGCAAGCCCATAAAGTGAGCATGGTTTACAACTTCCAAGCTCATTATAATGGCCCAGAACATAAAAGGCCCATAAAAAACAGCTTGCGGGACGACGAATAAACCGAGACGGGCATGGCAGCCTTTTTCACCAACCGCCAACCATCCAAACGATGTCGTGGCTGGACTCCTGACCCCTGTCAACTCACCGTTGCCATATTTGGTCTCTCCTTTTATGAGGTTGCCTTATAAATCTAGATTCTTCTGGAACGTTACCGATCCATTAACCCGGCCACGCGTGCCCGCCTGTGGCCCTAGAACCCAGTCCCTTAACCTCGAAGTTATCCTCCGATCAAATTCAACTTCTACACCCAAACAATTACTTTCGCCTTTTGCTCACTCTCTGGTTCTGCCTTTCTTGCAAATTCAAACAAAGGTCTGCCCTCAGAATTCATTTTCCAGATTGGTTAGCTTATATCTGCATGGAAACCCTAAGCAAAATTCTGTTTTTGCTTACGGTTTGCTTTTTAATGGATCAGAATTTATTTTTCCATAACACTTCAGCTTTGAAAGTTGACAAGGACATGAAAGAAGTGGATTTTTTGTCTTAAGATTATTTTTTATTTTGATAAATTATGCTTTAGGTTTTTTCAAATTTTAATTTTGCATGTTCGCTATTTTGGACCCTAGGAGTTGGTTGTGCAGATGCGGCATTTGATTATCTTTGATTTTTCAGATGTTAGACTTGTTTAATGTGGTTTGTTTGTACCAAAACTGAGTTTATTCTGATTGTTCTGAGTTTAAAGCTGGTATAGATTTCTATTTATTGTGGAAAGGGGGTGATTTTAGTCATCAGTCGAGGGCGCGAGGAGTTTTTAAGTGTTCCAGTTAGTTTGGAAGTGTTTTTGGTTGATTGTATTTAATGAAAAAATTAATTATGATAAAGTTAGAATTTTGATGTTGACATTTATCACTAGCTGTTAGGTGACTCCCGATATGGATATGCTTGTAAAGATATGCTTAGAAGGATGTTAGAAATCATGTTCTTTTTAAACGAATGCCGGAAATAACGGAATCGATAACGGCATTTCCATTTAAAGGAAAAGGTATAGGATACTAGGATTGTTTTTGTTTTGTTGTGATTTAAGACGTAAAGAAGGGCTGCATAGTAGGAAAGTATAGAATTGGAAGTCAGATTCTTCAGTAGTTGGAGTATCTGTTTTCTGTCGTTTACGATATCATTACAACTTCCTTTTAGCTTGGGAATGAGATATTATGGGGTAATAATTATTAACTTTTGTTTTGATGGTTGCCTATAAATGGAATAAATGGTGTCTGGTTAGGTAGCCCTCATTGGCCAGAAATGGATTCCTCTCACAGTTGGGAATTTAAAAAGGTTTTTCAGCTTTGATGGGAATCCTGAGTCCAGTTACAAAAAAGATGTAAATTTGAATTCAGAGGAGAAGAATCCTGGATGACCATGCTCATTTAAATGAATAATTGCTTATTGAGAAAGGGATGTTGGATGACTATAAATTGGTTATCGTTATCTTGTTAGACGAGAGTATTCTGTTCAGCTTCTTTCATCGTCTTAATGATTGATTATGTAGATATACTTTTCCTTGTTTAATTTGTTGCCTTTTCAATTTCTTTTCATTTCATCTTCCATCCTTGCATGAACTTATTCTTGCACGTTAACGAGTGATTGAGTTGCTCTTTTAGTAGTTATGTTTTCTACCATCTGCGCAGTTGGCAGTGCTTTGAGACATCAATTGTAATCATATTAGGAGAAAACGAATCACCTTTTTTTTTGGTGCATAGAAATTTAATTACCTGGATTGCGTGTCTTATTTGTAAGATATTTGTGTTTTAGAGTTTTGGTAGTTGCTGAGGTACTATGGCAAATGAGTACTCTGATGAAGTCTCCGGTACAAGCCATGTTTCTGGAGAAGATTCAGATGCAACTGTAAAGCTCAATATCAAGACTTTAGATTCTCAGATTTACAGTTTTCAGGTCAACAAAAATGTAAGTACTGAATGCTCTTGACGTTTCCTGTTTTGAGCTGTACTTTTTATGTTTTTGTATTCATGTTTAGTTGTTGAGGTGGAGTTGCTTGGACTGTGGAAAATATCTCCTAATGATTTTGAATGATAGCTTTAACTTTAATTCATGCAGTGTGCCCGTTGTGGAAATTGTTTTCAACTTTTTGGATCAGAGAGATTATTGGGTTAATAAAAGAAGTGATTCAATGTTGTCCCATGCATTTCAAATTTTATCAAGAAAGCATTTAAAGGATGTGTGCTGTCTGAAATTGCATAGATGTTTTTGTCTGGACTGTATAATACAGTTTTAATTTTGAATATTTTCAGATGCCAGTTTCCGTATTCAAGGAGAAAATAGCAAATGAAATTGGTGTTCCAGTGAGTCAGCAACGGCTGATTTTCAGGGGAAGGGTCTTGAAGGATGAACATCTCCTTTCTGAATATCGTATCCAATCATATAAGCATTAAAATAGATAGGGCCTGCTATTCTTCCTTTTAGGCCCTCCTTTCTCTGGGAGATTTTGTCACTTATTATAAGTTATTGTGTTCTTTAGGTCTTTTTTTTTATTTGCTGGAAGAGAGATTCATATATTGTTGAATGTCATTAAATCTGGAATTGTCATGTGTGTTTAATCTGAGTTATGGGAGGCTAGTCACCTCCTTGGTAATCATCGGATACATTCTTCTTATGGAGTCAGATATTATGATTTCCCACACTCGGTTATCATCTCAAATCATTTGGTCATTATCGAATGCCTTACTTTATGGAGTCAGATTTTATGATATCCCACACTCAGTTATCATTTCAGATCACTCCACTTACAAGGACTCTGAGGATTTTTCTTTGTCAATACTAGCTATGTTATATTACTATTCTCAGTAAATCCCTTAACTGTTTCTAGAAGTGGAAAACGGGCATACGCTGCACTTGGTTGCGAGGCAGCCTGCAGAACCACAACCTTCAGCTAATGCAGGCGCTGGGGATACAACCAGGGATAATAGCAATCAGGGTATTTATATTTAATTATTTTGCTTGTGGAGTAATCTGGATTTGAAAATTTTCTTCAAATTGATTTTCTCTTATAATTGTTCACATGACAGGAAATGATGCAAGCGCTGGTGTCCCTCGAAACCGCCTTGGGCAAGTATCTCACAGTGTAGTTCTTGGAACATTTAATGTTGGGGAACAAGGGGAAGGCATGGTTCCAGACATCTCTCGGGTGTGTTTCTTTTTTTCTTTTTTTTTTCTTTTCAACTTTTCTTTTCAACGTTTGCTGGTTTAATCCGTGCATCTTTATTTGATGTTCAGTCGGGGTTACTGGTAGTGAAAGAATGTGGAGACCATATTTGCATTAGTTTTAGCAGAAACTATTATTTATCATTGCTTGACGTGCAGGTTATTGGGGCTGTTCTGAACTCGTTTGGAGTTGGTGGCCAGGCAGCAACCAACAGCATAGGTGGCATGCAATCATTAAATATGGTAAGTACTGCTCGTTATTATGTATAATCTCATCCATCATCAGACCTTTCTGATCTGATTAAATTATGTAATTAACATCTTAAACTCCTACGGCATTGTATCGCATCATTCCATTTTTGCATTTTGTTAATAATTAATTTAGTTTTAAGCAAGATGGTACGGTTAGGCTTGGGTTTTAACCCTACTTCTGTCACCAACCTGACCGGAAAAAAAAAAAAACAGTTCAAGCCATATCAACTGCGAATATGCACTCTATGCCATTCATACATTAATACCATAATTATGATTCCTGATCATGCCATAACGTGCATCAATTGCCCAAGTAGAATCTCCAATCTTTCTGCTCAGTGGAAAGGCTCCTATTAGGAGTAACAAGTAGAATACACTTCAATTGTATTGAAATTTTGGTTTATACTTTGATTTCCAGCATCTGTCTTTCATATTAGTATCCAATTCACAATTGTCCTATAATGTTAAACAATTGCACAAACAGTTGCATATTGTTGTAAGTGTGAGAATTTAGAGTTCATTTTAGACATCAGAGATGAATGTGAGACATTTAATTGCTTACCTGCGTTCTGTTTACAGCCAAATGTTATTGGTCAGGCTTCTCAGGGAAGTGAAACCAGTGGATCACATGGCAATGTTGGTGGTCAGAGCCCTGCTGGAAATCAAATACAGTCTGGCCAGCCATTTCAATCAGCACCTCATGTGCAAGTTCCTTTGACTGCAGCTATACCTGTTCCTTCACTTCACTCGGTATTAACATCTCCTTCTGTTATATATTTGTGATATGTGTATAGTAACTGTATTGTAATCTTGTCCTTTTTGTTTCAGCCAATTCCTGATTCCTTGAACACACTTTCTGAGTTCATCATGCGCATGGAGCGGGTGATAGCACAAAATGGTGATGACAGCAAAAGCACATACTTATTTCGTATTTTCATTTGAAAATGCCGAAAATAACTCATTTGCTTCATATAGGTAATCAACAAAATACATCTGCAACCAGCTTGGGAGACCCACCAAGGGTAGAATTACCTTCTAATGCACGGGGCTTGCCAACGCCTGAAGCCTTGAGCATTGTCCTGCGTCATGCAGAACGGCTTCTCAGTGGTCCCACAACAACTGCATTATCTGTAAACACTTTGTGCTGATTTTCCCTTATCTGATATTACTGTTGGAGTTCTTAAATCTGTGGTTATAAGTGTCAGAAGTTGTACCAGCTTTTTAATTTGAATCTAACGTTAGCATTTCGATAATTTGTAACTTTTTTTGTAACTTGTTGAAATTGCCATCTTGCTACCTTGTGATTCATTTTACCTTGGTATGATAATGCTATAATGTTGTATTCGCAGTGAATTTCACTGCCATAAATTGCTTTGGGTAATGTATGATTCATATAGACATTTAAATGCTAGACATTGTTATGGGTATGTTAATAACACTTAATATGAGGATCTAATTATCCATAAATCTCAACAAGGAAGGTGATGCTAATTTATGTGGAATGATGAGTTTGTGATCTGATTGAGCATTATCTATAATATGCTGCAATGTCGTAGCATATTGCAGGACGTCTGGAACAAGAGGGTTCCTCTACTGATCCTGCTATAAGGGGCCAAATTCAGTCAGAATCAATGCAAGTTGGCCTTGCAATGCAACATCTAGGTGCTCTTCTTCTGGAGCTTGGTCGCTCAATCTTGACACTTCGTATGGGACAATCTCCTGTATGTTCATATCCTTGGTCAGTTCAGTGATTCAGTTAATGATCGAATATTCTGTATAATTGTTTTGTTGCGATTTGCAGGAAGAATCTTCTGTAAATGCTGGGCCTGCTGTTTATATTTCTCCATCAGGGCCTAATCCCATAATGGTCCAGGTTTGTGAACAATTACTGAAATTATCAGTTTGTTTACTTTGGCGTTACCTTATCTCAGCAATCATTGGGGACATTTGGGGGGTGGATTGTTGTGTCACTTAGTTGTTGGCCAGCTGCCACTGTGGCAGCGAAAATAGATAGGGCCTTATTCACTCATTGTTGAAATCTCTGTAGTCGGTTGTCAATATCAGAAAGGAAGTTTTGGGTGTCGGAACTTATTTATGCATTGCCATCTCATGTATCACTGATTGGTAATTGTCATTATGTGTAAGAAAAATTTGTTGTCATGGTTCTCTAGATCATATGAATCTGCTGTGCACTAATTGCAAAGGCTCTTTCAAGCGTGAATTTTTTACTTCTACATAGCTCAATTTCTTACAAGAGTGAATTTTTTAACATGAGCTTGGTGCACTGTTTCCTAATCTTAAGTTCTTTGCAGCCTTTTCCTCTTCAAAACAATTCACTTTTTGGTGTTCCAGTTCCACCATCAAACCCTGTGGCATTTGGTCCTGTTGGTATTGGAAATGCTCCAAGGCATGTAAACATTCATATACATGCTGGTAAGCAGAAAAAGCTTTACTTTATTCACATTGTTGCATGCTTGCTTTGAGCCAATTTGACACCCTTTCCTTGCCAGGGACTCCGTTGGCATCAGTTATTCCGACCATAGGTGCCAGGACAAGTAGTCCAGGGATGCAGGGCGAACAAGTTAATGCTGCTGGTTTGGGTGTTTCAGGCCCAGAGCAGGTGCTACCCGTGAGAAATGTTGTTGCAGCAACAGTCCCTTTACGCTCTGCAGGTGTTACAGTTGGTGCACAACCTGGTCTTGGACTCTCTCTTTCACAGCCACCTTCTGATTCCATATCATTAGGCTCTATAGTGAATGAAATAAACTCACAACTGAGACAATTTGCTGGCAATAGGCAAGAGGGAAACCAGCCTGCATCAGGTAGCCAAGTGTTTCATGTTCAAATAGAAAAAAATCAATGACATGCTGTTGTTTTTACTTACTGAATATCATAAAATATTGCTATTTCTATATGCAGGCTCTGTTGGATCTGGTGCTGGTAACAATCCAACGAACTTACAGATGAATAGCACAATGAATAGCACTGTGGTCAATGGAGCTGGGGAATCTTGTGTGTCCTTACCTGCGGCTACGTCAGAACGCCAGGGTCAGAAGGTATGCTTTCTGCACTATTTAAGGATCCTCTTTATTACTCCTATCTGGCCAGTACTTAATTGTTGAGAGAACACCAGACACATGATGAACAGGTCCAAATACATGATAGTGATCCTTCGAGCTTGAAAGACATACCATCTTTACCATCTTCTTCAGTCGACAGATCGTCTTCTTCAGTGAACCCATCATCTTCACTGAACTTCCGATCATTTTCACTGGAATGTCCTAATGGTGAAACTTCTCTGAAGTCTGAAGATACTTCTCAAAATGCTTCCAGTTCTAGCAGTAAGCATGATGTTCCTGACACCAATAAAGCTGTTCCGCTTGGTTTGGGTTTGGGGAGTTTGGACCGCAAGGTATGCTAATTGTTCTTTATTTCATTTGAATTATTTGTGATGAATTTAATTAAACACGTGGACCTGTTAACAGATCAAGGAATAAGACTGGTGTTGGAGTTTTGAAATGCTTACTATAATGGCTACAAAAGGCATCATTTTTGTTTGTTGCTATCACCGTATAAACAGTGAAAGGTTTCTGTTGTGTGGTATGCTGCATTAGGTGTGAGCTTGTCATAATTTGACATTAAAATTAGGGCTTGCTACATTCTGCCAGGCTTGACTTTGGGGATTGATGACACATCTGCCATGCATGCTTTACTCATCCACATGGTTTTTTTTTTTTTTTTTTTTCAAGATAGAAAAAAACTGATCTCTGTCTGTTTATGTGACTAGAGACGAACCAAGCAGACAAAATCACCTGTCGGGAGTGGTGATAGTGAAACAACCAATACCCATCTCAATCAGAATCCAAATGCTGGAATCAGTGGCCTACAGCTTTTACAATCCCTTGTATCTCGCAGCTCTGGTACAAATAGGGATGGTGCAAATGACAAACCTTCACATCCAGTAGCCCCCTTTGCTGGGCAGGTCATGGAGGGTAGAGCATCAAGAGATTTAAGTTCTGATGGCCAGTCGGACGCTGCTAGTGCCATGTCTCAGGTTCTAGATAGTCCTGTTATGAACAATTTGTTGGCAGGGGTTTCAGAACAAACCGGCGTTGGTTCTCCCAATGTCTTTAGGAATATGTTGCAACAGCTCACTCAGAATCCCCAGATAATGAATACTGTCAGTCAGATTGCTCAGCAGGTTGACAGCCAAGATCTTGGAAATATGTTCTCAGGTTTAGGAAGTGGCCAAGGTGGTGGAGTTGATCTGTCAGGGATGGTCCGACAGATGATGCCCGTTGTTTCCCAGGTTCTTGGCCGTGGATCACCTACTCCTCAGCTGTTTACTACCCCAGAATCTGAACCCCAGATGCAACCCAATGGGAGGGAACTAAGTGGAGCTGAAAATCCTAATGATCATAACATTCAGGTTTGCATAACCCACAAAAAGAGATGAAATAAATATGAATTAGCATGAAAACCTATACACAGCAACACAAGTGCTCTGTTCTCTCTGTCTTTCTTGAATTTAATTTAATCAAGGAATTTCACAGAATTGATAAGAATGTCCCTGTTTTGACTGATTTTATCTTCTGTGTCTTATAGATCAACCTCCGCGAAGTGGCTGAGAGGATTGAACAGCTTCGTGCACCTCAAGATGTTTTTCAAGCCATTGTTGGCAATGCAGTAAGGTTGGCTGGCAATGGAAGCAATGCTGAAGATATTCTGCATGAGCTGAACAACAATGAGGGTTTAGCCAGTGTAAGTTTTATGTTTCTCTCTCTTTCATGCTGTTGTACTTGCAATATTTTTCTGCTTGTATAGACTGATGATCGCAATCAAGGCACCTGTGTATTTAATTCTCGGTGTAGTTTAGGGAGAAACAGTAGTAAATGAGCAAACTGGGATAGAAACATGGAGGATAGAAGCTGGAATCTACTATTTGTAATGTAGGGTTTCGGCAAACCTCTAGTTTTTTGAAGTTTTTTAGTTGAAAATAATAATAAGATGTCTGTAAATCTGTTTTACAGCTTATTTATAGTGGGGTTACAATAAAAGCTTTAATTCCAGCACTAGATTAAACTTCTTCTAAAGAAAGCTTATAATCCTAACCATCCATGTATAGGAACATGTCTAATAATTAAATAATAAAATTGAAGTACTGAAATAATAAAATACCAAAATATTAGCTGCCCGTGTCACTTCTGTTAGTCCATTTGATTTTTCTTGCTTATCATGTTGTGCATAAGCTCAAGGCAATATTTACTTGTGCAGGATTATGTAGAGATGCTGCAGCGTGATATTGGTCGGCGACTTCAGGATGACTGGGGGAGGACAAGTCCTAATTATTCTCCACGTGAAAATGGTTTCTGATAATTCACAAAGTTTCACAGATCCAAGCAGATTTCCAGAAACTATCGCCTCTGTTTGGGTTGCTTTCAAATTGCCTTTTCAGTCTGTAGAATGTTGTACAAATCAAGCTTTGGGGCTTGATGTGCTCCAATTATAGGTGGTTGGCAGATGAACTTTTCGGGTTAGCTGTGTATTTATCGATCCCTTAAATATTTAATACATACCATTTCAGTTCTGAACAATTTCAAGTATTGATCCCGAGAGATGCAAACTTGTATTTCTCTGTTGCAGTTTCGGTTCTAATTGCTAGTTAGCATTCCATGCTTAAATACTGTTTTGTATTATTTTGGAAGGGATTTTATAATCCTTCGGATATTTTATTGGTCTTGGATATGAATCATATGATAATCCCCTACTAATCTATCCCTATTCCCTTGCGCCATGTCTCAGTTTATAGACTTGTGGACAAGGATTAGGGATGACAATGTACGGATAATCAATTTATTAATTTAATTTTTTACTCCATCTGTTAAAATAATATTTTATTCATTATTTATTAAAAAATTATATAAATTTTTATTCGGTCAATATTCAGCTCATGCTAGTTTATCGATTGCTAGTTAAATTTAATTTGTCAAAAATGTTTATTGCAGTTTGTAGTAGCATATACCTCGCGTGTTGTCTGCAGGGTGAGTTATACAATATTTTTTATGTGTTCATTCATATAAAATTTAAAAATAATTATTTAAAAGGATCATGTAAAAAAAAATTTAAGAAAAAATCAAAACTTATATCTCATATTTTGTTATAGGATTAACTAAATGAAAACTCGCAAAGTTAAATAATATAATATTGCTAATTAGATATTGTTTGATATAAACGTGTATTTTATTATAAATATGTATAATAATTGATAATTATAATAATGATGTGGTAGTTTTTCGAATTTTAAATGATTAATTATTATCACTTATTCTTTATCTATAATTTATTAATGAGATAGAGAAACCACCCAAAACAAAAAGACAAAAAAGCTTTATCAAATCAAGAATCTAGCAAAACAAAGAGAGATAAAATTTCGCACGATAAAAATTAAATGATCAAAACAAAGTAAAGATCATAAAAGAAGGATCAAAATGAATAAAAAACTTTCACTCAAAGCAAACAAAAAAAAATTATAAACAATACGATTAAAAAAAATTCATTATACATAAGGCCGTAACAAAAGTAAAACATAATAGAATTTTAATGACTAAAATATATATATAAAAAAATCAAAATAGAAAATGTTTTTTACCAAAAGCCAACAAAAAAACTTAAAATAATGAAACCGTGTTTAATTTCGGTGTAAAAAGAATAACAATCAAATACAATAAAACTTTAATGATCAAAATAAAAGAAAGATCATAAAATAAAAACCAAAACAGATAGATCATAAAATAAAAACCAAAACATAATAGTAAGTTTTACTAAAAGTAAAAATTAGTTCCTTATAGGGTAAAAAATCAAATATAGTAAAAATTTAATGATCAAAATAAAAAACAATTACAAAACAAGGACTAAAATAAAAATAAATTTTACTAAATTCAATGGCTAAAACAAAGAAAAAAATCACAAAATAGGAATTATAATAGAAAGAAAAGTTTAATTAAAAAAAAAAAAGGCTTAGGATAGTGAAACTTTATTTAGTTTTATTATAGTAAGGATAAAAATCAAATATAATAAAACTTTAATGACTAAAATAAAAACATATCACAAAATTGGAATAAAAAAAGAACATAAATTTTTACTAAAAGCCTAGAAAAAAATATTTATTATAGAAAAAAATCAAATATAATAAAATTTTAATATTTATTAATGGAAAAAAATCAAATATGATAAAATTTTAATATTTATTATAGGGACGAAAATCAAATATAATAAAACGTTAATGACCGAAATAAAAAAAATATTACAACCAAGGACTAAAATAAAAATAAAAGTCAAATGAGGGGCTTAAAAAACAAAGCAAGTAAAAAACAAAAAAACCAAAACAAAACCTGTGAACAGTTAATATACAGTAAAAGTGATACAAGTACTTTTGCATTTTCCTTTAGTATATCACAAGATTAGAATAAAAAAAGAACATAAATTTTTATTAAAAGCCTAGAAAAAAATATTTATTATAGGAAAAAAATCAAATATAATAAAATTTTAATATTTATTAATGAGATAAAAATCAAATATAATAAAATTTTAATATTTATTATAAGTATGAAAATCAAATATAATAAAATGTTAATGACCGAAATAAAAAAATATTACAACCAGATACTAAAATAAAAATAAAAGTCAAAAGAGGGGCTTAAAAAACGCGGCAAGTAAAAAAAACAAAACCAAAACAAAACAAAACCTCGTGAACAATTAATCTACGGTAAAAGTGCTACAGTACTTTTGCATTTTCTTTTAGCATATCTTAATGACCGAAATAAAAAAATATTACAACCAAGGACTAAAATAAAAGTAAAAATAAAAAAAAGGGGCTTAAAAAATGCAGCAAGTAAAAAAAAAAAAAAAAACCCGTGAACAATTAATCTACAACAAAAGTGCTAGGGTACTTTTGCATTTTCTTTTAGTATGTCTTTTAATAATTTTGAAGATTTTTTTTTAGTCATTTATAAGTTTTTTTATCCTAAAAGTTTTCAAAAAAAGGATATTGCTAAATCTATCGGATATTTTGTTATTCTAATTAAATTTTTTATTGTAAATTACTAACACACCACCACACATCAAGTTAGTGATTAGACGTAAGGGTTTGTTAGTGACTTAAAATAAAAAATTGACGGGAATAACAAACATATGGTGGATTTAGCAATACCATAAAAAAAATTATTTTTAATTTTTAAATTTTATACAATTAGATTTCTATATGTTAATAAAAAAAATCTAAATAAATCGGGAGTTATTAATGAGATAAAGAATAGGTATATATATCTTGAAATCATATTAATATGTATATATTTTGTTATCTTTATTCACTTCAATTCATATTAGATATTTTTAATAGGCATTTATTAGATTGACTAAAATGAGTATTCGTTTTATACTCGGTCCATTGTCATCTCAATAAGGACGGTAACGGAGTGATTAGGTTTTTTTTTAAGTTATGCTCGGGTTATATATGGGTTCGGACGGAGTCTTTGCTCGATTTGGATATGAGTTGGCCTTCTATTTTGTCCGATTAATTACATTATTATAAGAAATACGAAAAGAAAATGAGAAAGTGTTGTAGCACTTTCTCCGTTCATCTACCGTTCACCCCTTTTTTTTTCCCTATTGTTTAGCCAACGTTTTAGGAATTTTTTTATTTTGGTCCCAATTTTGTAATTTTTTTTATCTTGTCATTAAAAATTTATTATATTTGATTTTTATCCTTATAATAAATATTAAAATTTTATAATATTTATTTTTTATCCCTATAATAAATGTTTTTTCTTGGCTTTTAGTAAAAATTTATATTCTTTTTTTGTTCTATTTTGTGATATGTTTTTATTCTAGTTATTACAGTTTTATCATTTTTTATTTTTATCCTTACTATACAAAAACTAAATAAAGTTTACTATCCGAATTTTTTTTTGTACTATTCACTCCTTTTTTTCTTACCCTCACAATTTACTATTCACGTCTTTTTTTTTACTATTCACTCTTAGTTTTTTTCTTTTTTTCTTAGGTTGTTTTTTTCATAATTTTCTAATTTTTTTGTTTTTTTTTTGTAATTTTTAAATTATTTCATTTTGATCCTTGAAATTTTAAAATAAAAATTTTAATCCCTAGTTGATGCACTACGTGCCTTTTTTTTCTTTTTTTTTTAATCAATTTATGTTCTTTTTTTATTTAATTAAATGTTAAAATTTTTAAAAATCAATCATTACTTTTTTTCACACAAGCTGACGATTATATAATATATATAGATCAAATGTATGTACTATAAAAAATATAATCTTCTTATCATCGTTAAATAAGAATAAAATTTTATTTTTTATTAGTTAATTTTTATGCAAGTCTATACATTAATTGTAATTTTATTTTTTGGACATATTCTTATAAAATAATATATTTTTAAAGTTTTTTTTTTAAATTCTCAATTAATATTTTAGGTTTAAATTATATATTACAAGTTTTTATTTAGGAATCCTAAATAAAGAAAAATAAATCATGTTTTTTTTAAGCAGAAATCTTATGAAAAATACAAAATATAAATCATGATTTTATTCTATCTAACCTATAGTATAGTGCAGATAACCGATTGATTAATCACTATAAGCCAATATAGTGTAATTCGGAGTAGTTCGGATGCTCTTGATGTAGCGCATAAAACATTTACTAATTGTTGTTCTATGGTAATACTGATGTACTTCTTGGTTGGGTCCGAGATCATAAGGGAATACGCCAGTCTTTTTTCTTAATCCAAGAGAACGATCGTTTTTGGAGAAATTTTATAATATTTAATGAATAATTATCAATACCTATCATAGAAGATATATATATATATATATATATATATATATATATATATATATATATATATATATTAAAAATAGAAGAAAGGATTAAAAAAATAAAATATAATTAGAAATATTCTTATTATTTTTGATACGTTGGTGTGATTGTCGTTTTTTTTTATGTGTTTTTCTTCTAAAAAATAAGTACAGTAGGTCATAATATGTTTTTTTTATCTCTTTTTTTCAAAAATAGGTCAATAGAATAATTATTGTAAGTATAGTAGTTACTTCTTGAAAATTTTAAAATTTCTTTTATTTCTATAAGAAAATGTACTATAAATCGATGCATATAATCAAACATCAGATGCAAGACATGGACCCATTTGGTATATATTTACTTGTCTGGGTAAATATTTGTAAATGACTAGATATAAATTCAATGGTATAACAATTATATAAAAATAAAGGTATCCTTCTAATCAAATTTTTCGACCATGAATAGTTGTCTTTATTAAAATGTGAAAAAAATAAAAACACTTAAAATCACAGGACCTAGTCAATATATTTTTTAAGACTTTTTAGATTTTATTTTTGTATGTTAATCAAAAATATTTTGATAAAAAAATTCATTTGGCAGGAAACATTGAACGAAAGAAAAAATTAAATATTTTAAATACTTTAAGAGATAAATAGGATGTAACTAAAAATTTAAAGACATATGAAAGATTTTAAATATTACATAATAACGAGATAAATATATTTATCTTAAAAATAATGAATTGAAAGCATAATTTAATAACTATTTTATAATATATACATGATTACATATAAATTTAACGGTAAAATAAACATATAAAATAAATGGATTGAAAACATAATTTAATAGCTATATTCGAGAGGCATAATTTAATTATTTGTATCTCACTTAATTAGTCAAAGCATGTACGATCAAAATAGGCTAAAGTCATAAGCTGTTCTCGCTAGGCTAAGTATATGGGCTGGGTTTTGGTTGCCACATGTGAAGACGGGCCCGTGATTATAAGTGGCGTAAGTAAACTATAATTTGTCTCCTAATAAGATTCATTTCCTTCTGTCCTACGGTTTTGCAGTCCCAAGTCCTCCAGTTGCTCTCATGGCGTCCTCAAGCTCAGCAGCCAATTCCTCTCCAAAACTTAAGAGGTCGTTAGGATTTATAGCAAACGCGATGAAACGAAAAGATAGCTTCATCCAGTTCTTTGCAATGACTGGAATTTTTCTTTTGAGCGTCAGGTCCCTAGGCCAAAAGTACCGAATCCACGACCTTGAGGAAGACACTACAGCTCTAAAAGAAGAGCGGCAAAAACTCACCGATCGCATGAAGAATATAAAGGGAGGTCTCCTTCACGAAGCCTCTCTTGATTCCACTGGTCTCTTAGCTTCTCGCCTTCGGATTCTCTTTGGCGAGGATAAATGAAAGGAAATTTGTGGTCGATTTTGCCTGTGAGTTACTCTATTTTGGCCTTTTTAGTGTTTACTTAATTGATTTTGAATGAATAATTGTAAATGAACCTAAATGTTCCATTTTACTCATAATTAGTGTGTTTCTCCTTGACTATTCGTGGTTTAGGGTTTTAGGTTTTTCTATTTTCTGTGGCTGATTTTAAATAGTTGTTGGTGTGTGAGGATTCAAACTATGACTTCTGTTTGTGATTAATTGTTTTGTTTTTAGATTTTTGGTTTAGGATGTCAGTAATTCTTGGAAATGCTTGGCTCATTTTTGGCTAATAGGTAGTTATGGTGAGTCATTGCTCATAGGGAGGAAATGACTGGTAGTTGTTTGAGTTAAGCCTTTCTGACTGGACTGGTAAATCTTGGGATTCCACTGTGCTACTTGGTTTTATGAATTCAGGGAACAATTTTTGAGTTGGTTTGATGTTGGCTGTTAGGTTTTGCTGACTAGAGTTGTTAGCATTGCGATTTATTCTATAAAACCGAGAAGGTGCCATTTTCTGTTTTCTAATGAAGCATATAGGATATTGGTATATATCTCACCATTATGTTGTCTGTGCAAACGATTTTCAGATCACTAGTATTTTGTTTTGAGGAAAATGCAAGTGGGGATACAATTGGAAGGTTTGGCTTCAAAGTCGAGCAGGTCATAGTGCTTTATTGTATTGGTGACGTCTTGCGCTCGATCTTGGGCAAACCAGCTAACCATCTGAGGCATTATAACATTTTCTGTGAGCCAGTAGTTTATATTTTGATGCTTATGTTGTCTAGAACAATTGAGAGCCCTCTATTTATGGCAGAGGTTGCTGTCACTTAGTTGAGCATAAGTTTTTCCATTAATTAATATGCATTTCTGCGATCCTTACATTATATTTTGTTCCTCATGTTGATTAAACAATTGAGAGCCTAGTATTTATGTTGCTGCACTAAGTTGAATAGGTCTTCTTTGCATTTTTAGCAAACTGAATGTACCCATGCCTTGTACCCGCTCTTACCATAGTCATCTGCTGCATTTAGTTTTTGTAGGAGACAATTTTGCTGTGTTAGGTAACTAAAATTTTTGCACTATTTCCGAGGTAAAACATTATAATGAGGAAGTGGTAAGAAAGAGTTTGCTAATTGGAATGGAATATGAGCAATCGCACGTTCAAATGGATGGAGCACTTTGACAGCTCATTTTGATTAAAGGCCGGATCTACCCGGTGGAGCATATTTGTTTATGCACATGATTTCTCATACAAGTTGCTTGTTATGGTAAATTTCTGAACATATATATATATATATATATATATAGGATTATTGACATAGCTATGAACTTTTCTGAGTTTTTGTGGGAATAATTGGTTGATCATCCTACGAAAAAAGACATTGGTTGCCATCAAAGCGAGCAGAGAGATCGGTAATGGTCATCACTTTTCTTGTCTTTATTGATTTTGTATAACATGCCTACTAATTCCGGTTGATGATGTACCAACTAGCAGAGTTTTTAACTTTTGTCCAAACAAACCCATCATTAAATTGAGGAACCAAATTATTCCTTTGTAGACAGATAACAAACTTTTTGGTATGCTAGCCTTGCTCACTCTGTTCTTTTTTGATGAATGTGACTGACCTACTGCATTTATTGAGAAGTATAGAGGAAATTTTGAAATCTCACCTGTTAAAAGTTTTAACAGTTTGCTAGTCTACGATCTATTAATTAGCTTGTATTCACAGTAAAGCTTGTCTCAAATATCTGTTATTATCAGAAATCTATATCTGCCCAGAGCCTAGAAAAAGATTTCCAAATAAGAGTAGCAAGCACCTGGGCGGCAGTAACGCTTGTCGTTTCGGTTGGGGTTAAAGTTAATGGTGAGTTTTTCACGTTGAAGTAGGATATGGTTGGAATGTTGGGTCCAGTTAATCAAAACCAAAAGAGTGAGGCCAAATGGCCAATAGATGTGGGTGTAGAACTGTAGACTACTTTGCTTCCTCTCAAATCTTGTTTCAATAAAGGTGTAGTCTCGTGATATAAAAGTAGTAGTCATTGAGAGAGTCAATGTAGGATAGTTCAATTCCTCAATTTTGAGAGATTTGAACTTCAATGAACAATGATCAGCGTGCTTTTTTTCTTTCTTTCTTCTTTTTAGGATTTTACTAGTGACTTTATAACAGAATCATCGAGCTTGTTACTCATTCTTAAAGATGAAATCTTAGAGAATGTTGTACGGGTATTCAGACAGTACGGGAATAATTATCTTAACTTAAAATCTTCAACTATTAAGTAAAGTTTTAAAAATAATTTTATGTTACTTTTTAAAATACTTTCTCAAGTAAAACTTGTTCTGATGTTTGATAAAGAATTATTTTAATTTAAAAACGAGTGAGATTTTAAAAATAGTTTATATTATTTTTTAACAATAAAAAAGCAGGAAGAGGGCGTAAAGATGTTATTTGGCTCAATTGTGAGATTTGCTTGTTACATCTTAGATTGTCCCCGCAGACATTTATGAAAAGGATTTGCCAGCTTGTAGATGCACATATCGCGCCTGAGATTGGGGTTAGTGACATTGAGTAATTTGCAAATGCACTCTTGTTCACAGCGTTTGGGCCGGAGTTCATCACACCTTAGTTTTAGGAAAGCAAACCGAAGTGGGTGCGGCAATTATAGGCCCCATCTTCTGACTGTGACGTAGAAAAATTATACAAGCAGTGTTTGATTGGGTTGTTCGATGTCGCAAAATTCAGCAGAGTAACCGTGTGGACCTCCTTCCTTCATGTGCTTCATCTAATCTTATATAACTATTTGTCAGAAGTAAGAGCCAGTCTTGCATAAAATATTACACTTAATGTCTGCAAATGATGCTGTTTATCTTTTAATCTTGCCATTAAATCCAGGTTGCATTCTCATTGCCCTTTTTTTTCCTGGTTCCCAAAGAACCTAGTCTGTAGCTAATCATACTAGTTAATTACACTATAGCCTATCTGGCTGGCTGTAAATCCTTATTTAAGTGGAGTCAAATTGGCTCTAGCTAAGTACTTTATTTGGCACAGCAAATGTGGCTCTGATTCTATCCGAGTCGAGCACAGTTTGGACAACTAGAGTGTCACGGGAGGCATTTTGACCCCAGTACAAACTACGTGATCTTTGCTATACTGCTTCATCTGTTTCTATAAACAGCAACAACATTTCTCAAACTAGCTGCCTAAGCCATTGCCGCCATGTAATATTCTTGAACTTGATGTAGTGTTGACACAGGCGCATGGATTTCAAATTTCCCTTTAGGGCGCAATAAACACAACGCAACAAAACACCTTGTCATAGATCAATTCAAAAGGATTGACGCAACTCAAAGACAAGCGGAAACGTAAGTGTGAACCTAAAATGAGGGCCATTTTATTGCTTTTAGTTTTAAATCGGTAAATTTTAAATTAGTCCCTCTACTTTTGAAAAACGAATTAGTTAGTCCTTTTTCTTTAAAAACTAATTATTTAGTCTTTATATTTTAAAATTTCTTATAACTTAATTCTTTTACCTCCTTTTAAGTTTATTCTGATTTTTTGTTTTAGAAAGTTAAAAAAAAGAATATGAAAAGATTGATGAGAAAAGATATTATTTTATAAAAAAATAATATTAAATTAATCATGTTTAACACTGATTAAAAAATAAATAAATAATTTTTCAAACAAGGTGGACTAATCAATTTATTTTTTGAAAATAGAGGGACTAATTTACAATTTACTCTTTTAAAAGTCAAGGCACTCTCAAGGCGCAAATCCACACAACATCTTTTATAATTTACTATTATTCAACATTCTTTTTCTCTCGAATTTGAATTTGGAGGAACAAATAAAAATGACCAGAGCCAAAATGCCAAAGCTCTTAGGATGTAATAAGAGGGCCCTAAGGTTTAAACCCTGTCACATGCAGACCTCCTGAGCGTCGCGTCAATACAAACCCACCACCACTAGCGCAGCACCACCCTCCAAAACCCATGTGGGAGACAAATTACACACAAAAACTCAAAACAGTTGCATGTATAATAAGCGGACCCATCACCGACACTAATTTTCTTTCTTTCTTTATATTTTGTTTTTACAAATTAGTCCTCTCCTGTTTTTCCCTCTCATTTTATTTCCTTCATAGCAACCCACATGCTCTGTACCGCACTTAAATATTGCGCCATCCCGCATTATTTACTGCTACTTCCAAGAAACTAACTTCACTCACTCCTCTTTTAAAGTCCCACTTCTCTTTCTCACTCTGCTTTCTATATTCAGAACTTCTCAAAAAAGAGGCAAAACGAAAGAGTCTTAATAACTTGTCATTTGGCTCCAAAATGCTGCTCCACTTAGCGGGAAAAACTGCAGTACTCTGCACATTTTTGTGCCTCACATTTTCTATTCTTTCCACTGTTAAAGCTGAAGATCCGTACAAGTTCTTCAATTGGAATGTTACTTATGGTTTCATCTACCCTCTTGGCGTTCGTCAACAGGTTCCTCCAAATCTCATTAGTTTTTACTTCCATTTCTTTTGATCTGATCCATTTTCCTGATGCTGATTTGTTTTTTTCCTCTGTTAACAGGGTATTCTTATCAATGGACAATTCCCAGGCCCAGATATTCACTCTGTCACTAATGACAACCTTATCATCAATGTCTTTAACAGCTTAGATGAGCCTTTCCTCCTCTCTTGGTAAGATCTCTTTCAAACGATCTCTTCCTGGAAACAATATTTCTAGTTCTCTTGCTTCCTGCTTTGAAAAGAGAAATCCATGCTCTACTCATTCCCTTGTTGGCTATAATTCTAGGACCCCATGTTTGTTTTTATCATCGGTTTCCTTAAAATTCAATTAAGAGAAGAATGTCAGCTTTCTACACACTCCCATTTCTCTGTTTTCCTCTTCTTTTTGGTACTTGTCATGGGTTTCATTCCCTTCTCATTTCCCTGTTTTCGGTACTCTTGAATCACCGAATGCTGATGAAACCATCCATATAGTACCGTTGGCCTATAGATCTAAATTTATGGAATGAATTAAAGTCACACTTTTGGAACTTTTTTCCGCAATTATTGCTGTGATTTGCGCCAAAAATTCTAAGTTTGAAACTATAAAATGCTAAATCTTCTCGATTAGTGAAAGATCCAAAATTCTTCGTCATTAGTTAACCATCCCGTGTATCTCATTATGAGAGAATTAAGGCTGTGTGATAAGCTTTTCTTAAAGGACAGCGACTATGGCCAATAGCTAATATTATTTGTTAACCTACCAGATTTAGATCACTAACTAACTGTGTGGTCAATTTTAGTTTTAGCTGTCATCCACTAAGGGAAATTATAGGATAGGATAGAGGGCATTGAGTGTGAAATGTGGACCTTTTGCCTGTGCAAGAAGTAATTCTTGACATTTCTTCAAAGATCTATTATATGGTTTCCCAGAATTAATGCAGGTTAATTAAGAATTTGATTGCATCTTTGACATTCTATGAAAAAAACAACGGGCACGTGTTGGGCTGCTTCATAATGTAGACAGCCAACACATTCATTAACATGCACCAAGAAAAGCATGTGCTCAATTATGAAAAAAATAACACTACATAAATAAATAAAAAGAAACAGAAGAGGGAATAAAAAAAAAAAAAAGAGTTTAAAAGGAAATATTCGGACGTGATTTGTTTTCTTATTTTTTATCTGTTTTTCTTCTTAAAGCGGCTCTAGAGCGCTCTCTCTCTCTCTCTCTCTCTCAAAAATAAAAATCAACAGTGAGAAAATTAAGAATTACTGATTGAGTGTTTTAAAATTTGTCTTGAATTTGTAATGCTGGACCAATTTGCTGACCTGAAATTTGTCTGAATCCTGTCATTTTGTAATGGTAAATTTACTTATGGTGTTTGTTTTGTGACTGTAAAAATTAGGAATGGAATTCAACAGAGAAGAAATTCATTTGAGGATGGTGTTTTTGGAACAACATGCCCAATTCCTCCAGGAAAGAACTTTACATATATTCTCCAAGTGAAGGATCAAATAGGAAGTTTCTACTACTTCCCATCTCTTGGATTCCACAAGGCTGCTGGTGCTTTTGGTGGAATCAGAATCCTTAGCCGACCACGAATTCCTGTGCCTTTTGCCGATCCTGCTGGTGATTACACCATTCTTATTGGAGATTGGTACAAAACCAATCACACGGTAAACATTAACCCCAAAAATATCCACTTCTTTTATTATGTTCATTTTACCAAATATTTTTTCCTGAAATTATTATTATTTTTTTTTACAAAAAATATATAATTGACGGATACAATAAATCCAATGTTGAATTTTCCAAGGAATATTTCAGAAAAATGATCTTATGTAATAACGTAATTCTTCAATATATTCCTATATATTTAATTAAATCAATTTATTTTTTAATATTTTTAATTTGTCTTTCCACCAAGATTTCAATTGAAATTAGTCACATAATTTGCAATGTCTATTTTTATTTTTAAAACTTTCTTACAAATCAGATCAATAAAAAGTTTTTAAGTGCAAATCATGTAATTAATTCAACTGATTTTATCTGAAAATTTAATTAAAATAATAAAATAAAAACTTAATGCCTTTTTAAATATAAAATCAAAGAATTATTATTATTCAGTAATTAACCCAAATCATTCTCATTACTATCTTAGTAAAAGTGCTCTCAGTTTAGAATCTTGCCTGCCCCTCTTCCGGAGGTTCTTCGGAAGACTATTGGCTTTGTGTGTGTCGGCAGCTAGGTAGGGTATGCTTATGAATTATTCTATATTTGTACTATGACCTACTTTCTTTACACAGCTGGAAATTATCAAAAAAGGGGCTAAGTTCAGGAACACGTTTGCTATCTGTCAAAAAGGACAGAAAAAGAAAAGAACAAGTTTGCTTGATGGGAGCTAGTTGAGCTTAGAGATCAGGCCCTAGATATTGCTTCATTGGGAAGGGTGCCCGCTGAAAACTGTGTTACTTTTAGAGTAAATTATAAATTGGTCCCTTTTGTTTGTAAAAACGAATTAATTAGTCTTATTTTTTAAAAAAATTAATTATTTAGTTTTTCACCATCAATAATTTGGTTTTTTTTTTTTTTTCAGTTTTCTGCTAGATTAATGATTTTTGTTTCCAAATTGTTTTTTTTTATTGAAGAGAGAGAAAAATGGTGATTAACATAAATAAAACATCAAAAGAAAGACAATTTGGGAAAAAAAATCTTTGATTTAACAAAAAAAACTAATGAAAAGAATAAATTATTATTGAAGGAATTAAAACGTAAGGGAGCAAATGATTAGTTTTAAAATAAGGAAGACTCATTAGTTTTTTATCGAAACAAGACGGACTAATTTATAATTTACTTGTTACTTTTGTCATAAATGTCTTCGGCTGGGCCTAATCTGCGCTGTCTCAACAAACCGTACATGCCCAATAAATCCAATGGGAATCCCAGCTGTCTAAAGACCTGTTTAGTTACTTTTCTAGAAAGTCCAACAACACATGGGCCATAAGGTTCTTCTAGTCATGCATGTGCGTCCACTCCAGTTGCTTTCAGCATGGGCTGGCAGTTGTTTGTTGGAAATCCAGAGAAGCCCATTAAATTTCAGGGTTGAGATAAGCAAGTTAGGTTGGCATTCATAGAAGATAAGGGTATATTATAAATTAGTACTTTTATGTTCACAAAACGAATTAATGAGTCTCCTTTATTTCAAAAACTAATTATTTGGTTTTTTTACTAGTGTTAATCATATTTAATTGATATTACTTTATTTTAAAAAATATCATTTTTTCTTATCAATTCTTTCGCAATTTTCATTTAATTTTTTTCTATTTCTCAAAACAAAAATTAAAATAAATTAATGAAGAGCAAAAATGATTAAGTTACTAAAAAAAATTAAAAATATAGGGACTAAACAGCTTTTGAAACAAGAGAGATTAATTAATTCCTTTCTCAAAACCAGAGAAACTAATTTATAATTTACTTTAAAATGATAAATAATGAATTTTTTTTTTTTTTTTTACTCTTTCTTGAATGATAAACTTATTATTGTATTGAAGTAATAATGACGTAGTACTTTTGTATTTGTATAGAATTTGAAGGCTATATTGGACCGGGGCAGGAAGCTTCCATCCCCTGATGGCATCCTCATCAATGGTCGTGGAAGCAATGGCTATTACCTTACTGTTGAACAAGGTAGCCCTTTTGACTGCCAATGTCAGGCAACCAAATTTTATAGCATACAACTATCATTATTCCGATGTTTTGTTGTTCGATTATATTAAGGTGAATGCATGACCTGTTCTTGACATATCTGTTACAGGAAAAACTTACAGGTTGAGAATATCAAATGTTGGGTTGCAAAATTCCCTCAACTTCAGGATTCAAAATCACAAAATGAAGTTGGTAGAAGTGGAGGGAACACATACTCTCCAATCTACCTACTCCTCTCTCGATGTTCATGTTGGCCAGTCTTATTCTGTTCTATTTACAGCAGACCAACCTGGCCAAGACTATTATATTGTGGTTACCTCGCGGTTCACCGCTCCGGTTGTCCTCAACGCAACTGGTATTCTACATTATAGCAACTCTGCTGGCTCAGTCTCTGGTCCGTTCCCTGGTGGACCAACCACCCAAATTGACTGGTCACTCAACCAGGCCCGCTCTATCAGGTATATTCTAATCCCTTCCAACAAACATGATGCTCTCTGAACCAAGTCTAAAACTGTTCCTTTTTAGTTTTTGGTGTATTAGTTCACCTAGCTGGACAACAATAGGCAATGCGAAGCCTTTAAGGATTGCACACATTTATGGCACAAAGGCACATTGATGTATTTCTGCTGTCCACATCACTCTGATTATATGTGCTCATTTCAGGACTAATCTTACTGCAAGTGGACCAAGGCCAAATCCACAAGGGTCGTACCACTATGGAATGATCAACACTACCAGAACTATTGTAGTGGCAAATTCAGCAGGTCAGGTCAATGGCAAGCAGAGATATGGAGTCAATAGCGTGTCCTTCATCGCACCAGACACTCCCATGAAGCTCGCGGACTACTTCAAAATACAGGGAGTTTTCAAGGAGAATAGCATATCTGACAGACCTTACGGTGGAGGGTTGTACTTGGACACATCAGTTTTGACTGTTCCTTATAGAGCATTTGTGGAAATTGTATTCCAAAACAACGAGGACATTGTGCAGAGCTGGCACCTTGATGGTTACAGTTTCTTTGTTGTTGGGTAAGCACATAATTTACATTTATTTTCCATTGACTCTATATGATTATATCTTCAGGTTGTAATGATTAAAGCAGATCAGGAAATCTTGTGAGCTTGGTTCATTGAGACATTTCTTCCAAAAATTTTGTAATGCAGTATGGATGGAGGACAGTGGACAACAGCTAGCAGGAACGGATACAATCTTCGTGATGCAGTTTCTCGATGCACTACTCAGGTACGACCAAAAATCCTATCGTTTCCCTGATTAAGTCGTTCTGTTTCTGTAATCAGAAATATGGTTTAAACTCAAAAGTAAGAATAAGGATTTGACATGTGCTTGGATGTTGATGTGCAGGTATATCCCAAGGCATGGACAGCTATCTACATTCCGCTCGACAACGTGGGGATGTGGAACTTGAGGACAGAATTCTGGGCACGCCAATATCTCGGTCAACAATTTTACTTGCGAGTTTATACAGATTCAAATTCTCTCAGAGACGAGTTCCCCATTCCAAAGAATGCACTTCTTTGTGGTAGGGCAAGTGGTCGACACACAAGACCTCTGTAAGCTAGCCCATCACCGAAGGAGCCACCAATTCGGCCAGGAAGGATGTCTAGTTTTGGAGGATAAAGAGTAGAGTCTTGCATCTCATCTTTGCTGTTGGGTGCTTTTCTTAGGCCATAAGTATCAAATGAGAAGCTTGTATGATTAGAATTCCTAATGATCTCAGCTCGAGGTCACATTCTTTTCCATCGATGATTGTATTTTCTTCTCTATTGGTTAAGTTCTCATACATTATTTATGTTGTTATGTAAGGCCAGCTAATTCTCAAAGCCGGCTGGTAATTAAACGTTTGTATCAGTTTACTCATAATAGTGTATTAATCTCTTCTCTAATCCCTTTATGTTTTGACGTTTTTCTTCCTCTTTTGTTAATGCACGGGAGAACTGTGAAACATTGTTATGCTAATTTTCTTTTAGTTGCTGGCAATTAAGACAAATAAAATATTAAAGAAGTTTTGCATTTATTTTCCCACTGCTTCTTTCGTGTGGTGAAAGACTAGGAAAATCCCAAATGCAGAAATATATTTACTTTGAATTAAGATAAATAATAAAAATAAGACCAATCGTCTGGCTTTTCAATTTTAAGTCATTTGAAAATTGGTCATTTGAAAACATTTTAAATTTTCAAAGCATACTTTATTACTTTAACTCCTTTTATTCTTCAAATTATATTTTTAAAATAGAATAATGTTAAATTAAGTGTGGTGAGCAGTGATTGAGAGACTAAACAGTTAGTTTTTGAAAAAAAGGATTAATTAATTTGTATCATAAAACGAGAGGGGTAATTTGTAATTTACTCTAGATTCAGGGGATTTTCCACTTCACTACTGAAATTCGAAATAAAAAACTATAATTGTTATCCAAAGTCTACTCATTTCCGTAACAAAGAGTTTAAAGAACGTAGACTTAGCTAACTGACGGTGGCACGGATTTCAACTACTGCCTGTCGGTTCGATTTTTATATCCACTGACAAACTTCAGTTCGCCAAACCAAAGCTTAAACACCTAATACTCGTCTCAATCTCTCAACAAAATCAACAGTCCGTGCGCGAATTGAATTCTCAAAAGAAACTTCGATGGCCGATAGTTCCCGCTTCGATCATGATCTTTTTCTTGCTCACAAATTCCCCGAGGTATCTCTGCTTTATTTGTCTATGAAATCTCGCCAAGGTTCTCGACTGATAGTAATGAATAGTAGTTTATTTCTTTATTTTTATTATTTGGTTACCTTTATTCTTGATGAACTGACATTAATGAATATTTTCTCTCTCTCTCTCTCTCTCTTTATTTTTGTTATTTGGTTGCATTGTTATTCGCGGTGAATCGACAGACATCATATACTTACACCGAAAGGTAGAGAGGTCTTGATATATTCAATCCTGTATTTTATTTTAGGGGTTTTTTTTTTTTTTTTTTGTGGTGTATTGAATTTAAAGGGAAATTCACGTGGTTTATGAACAGAGATGCAGCGATATATGCCTTGGGTGTTGGAGCTTGTTGTCGGGATGCGATTGATTCCGATGAGCTGAAATATGTGTATCATGAAAATGGGCAGCAATTTGTTCAGGTAAATTTGTTCTTATTGGGTTTAGTTTTGCATATCGTGGAAATCTTAGTCTAGAATGGTAGTTTTATCTTACAATGGAATTATTTGATAAAGAGAGGAGGATAATTTCTAGCTTTTATGTTAGTGGTGATTTATTTATTGTCTTGTATTTGGATTCGTAGGTCTTGCCAACATTTGCTGCCTTATTTTCGCTTGGATCATTGACAAATGGTATTATTGATTTGCCAGGTTTGCAGTAAGTAGTGACTGAATCTATGTGTGAAACTTGTTCTCTCATATTTTGTTTGTTTATGATCTTTGAAGCCATTTTGGTGTTCTAAATTTTATCCAAAATCATTTAGTATCTGTGTGAACACACATGTGATGGCCATTTCTTGTTTTCATGGTTTCCAGATTTGATCCGCGTCTTCTGTTGCACGGACAACAATATATACAAATTTACAAGCCATTTCCTTCAAATGCATCTGTAAGTCTTGTTTTTGAAGCATGTATTCAGCCTGAAACATGGCGTATTTAGTCTTGATAAGTGTGCTATACTGGTGGTTTCTCATCTTCTTTTTATTACTTGTGTGTAAATTATATGGTTTTTTTATGGGGATGGTTTTGAATTTGTTTTCTCTAAGTCCAGTTTAATTTTTGTAACCTAATTTATTTTTTATGCAGCTGATTAACAAAGTAAGTCTTGCTGGGTTGCATGACAAAGGTTTGTCTAACACTTTTGATTACAACAACCCACTGGAAATTATATTTTTATTTCAAGTATGAACAAGTAGTCGCAGGGTGGCATTTTGATACATGAATTTTGACTGGAAAAACCAGTCAGAATCTCACAAATCGTAACAAGTATCCATTTGGAAGGACACCTCTTTTATGAAACATAGAAACATGATGGTTGAGGTTGAACTATGATAACTGTTTTCCTCTCTTGATATAAATTTTAGGTAAAGCAGCTATTCTTGAGCTGGAAACCAAAAGTTATGAGAAAGAATCTGGTGAATTATTGTGTATGAACAGGTGATCTTATTTTTTCAAAAAATATCTGATCTCTTGTTGCCATGCTATTGAGTCAGATGGGATTATAATATTTCACTCTCCAGATCAACTATTTATCTCCGGGGTGCTGGAGGCTTCTCAAACTCATCCCACCCTTATTCCTATTCGAACTACCCGAAGAACCAGGTTCCTGCTGTGAAAATTCCTAAAAGTCAACCTTTTGCAGTATTTGAGGATTGTACCCAACCATCTCAGGCATGTAGTGTAGATCCATAGCTGGAATTTTTATTATTTATCGTAGATGTACCTTATCAATTGTTTCATTATGCTTGCTATATAACTTACCATAAAAATAAAAATAAAATAAAATGAAACCCTGAATTTTTGGGAGCATGATGCGTAGGAGAGTCTAAAATGACTCTTTTTTTTTTAGATTGTGACCACAAGATACTTACATTCTTCAGTATGTCTTGTATTGTTTTGTAGGCATTGCTGTATAGGCTATCTGGTGATTATAATCCTCTGCATTCAGATCCCATGATTGCTAAAGTTGCTGGGTTGGTACCCCTCTCAATATGTATCTTTATTTCTTGGGTTCATATGCTTTTCCAACTGTCTTTTCACAGCATCAGGAGTCAGAACACTGTATTCATTAACATGATATACGCAATGCTTTTGGCATTTTCATTCTTCAAATTCATTTAATATTTCAGGTACAACAGGGTTTAACCACACATACACCGTGTGAATTTTACTCCGTTTCTGCTGTGTGTATTAGGATTTTAGCTCTGATTAATTTTGACTACTCAGTTGCTCTCTTTTTCTGGTCTTTACAGTAGCTTTTGTTTACTCATCTGTGTGTTATCCTAAGCCTTATCTATGCCAATCCAATCTTGTTTCTTTTCGCATGTTGAAGATTCTCGCGTCCAATATTGCATGGGTTGTGCACACTCGGATTTGCAGTTAGGGCAATCATCAAATGTATTTGCAGAGGAGATGCAAACATCGTCAAGACCATATCAGGCCGGTTCCTTTTGCATGTGTACCCCGGTGAAACTTTGATCACTGAAATGTGGCTTGATGGTTTGAGGTAAAACATCATGTTCTGCCATAACCAATATTCTTTATTCAGCACCAAGTATAATGCGCGTTTCTTTCACGCAAGTAACCATACTTGGTTCTGCAGGGTCGTATATCAGACGAAGGTGAAAGAAAGAAACCGGGCAGTGCTATCTGGTTTTGTAGACCTCCATCGTTTAACCTCATCGCTGTAAATTCATTTGATGCACATCGAATGAGTTCGTTTTATTGTTGTATGTGGTATGAATAATTGTTGTTAGACGTTGCTGCTGGGATAAAGAATGCATCAAATGAAAGCTTCTCAACAACTTCTCATTTGCGTTGACATATTCCATGGATGGAACTCCCATGTCTCTCCTTTGCTAGAATGTAGCAGCTATCTGTTTTAGAATCTAAATTAATAATATCTTTATAATTATTCTTCGCAAAGCCAAGCAACTGTGTTGTTCATCGTATTTTTTATTTTATTTTTTCCAATGAAAGGTTATGGATTTTGGCTGGAAGAGTTTGAAAGAGAGGGAAATGGTAACCGTTATATTGGGGAGTCTCCAGGATAAGAAATTGAAAATTAACGGTTACGGATGACGTATTTAATTAAAAAAACAAAATAGTAATGTTTGAGGAGTAAATTATAGTTCTTCTAGTTTTAAGAAATATATTAATTAGATCTTTTGTTTCAAAAAATTAATTATTATTATTTTTTAATCAGTGTTGATGATGTTTTTTTCAATATATTTTTACAGGTGTTTTCTCATCAATTTTTTCATGATATCTATTTATTTTTTTATTTTGTAAAAAAAAAAAAAAGTGAAACAAAAATGTTGGAAAAAATATAAAATTGACAAAAAGATTGAATAATTAATTTTTAAAATGAGAATTAACTAATTCGTTTCTCATATCTAGAACGATTAATTTGTGATGTATTATGTTAGAGAGATCCCCAATCTAACTTTAAAAACATTAGAAAGTGTACTTGTCGATCAGTTATTTGAAGTCAAGAACATACGATAACTTCGGCGCACAGGTGATTACTTTACGAAATCAAGGGCGTAATTTGGTAATTTAAAGTGTCCATCAAGGTACGTGGATAAACAAACCTAGTCCTTTCACGTGCAATTTGGTAATTTTATCTGACGGCTGAATAACGCACAGCTAGGGTATATAAAAAACACCTCAATATTTCTTTTTTGCTCTTTTGTCTTTTTAATAATAACGGAATCCAGAGAGTAGAGAGTAGTGAAAGGGAGACTGCCGCCAAGAGAAGAAGAGCTCGTTTCAAATGTCTAACGAGACTGAAGCTGCGCAAGTTCGCAACGGCACCGATGAGGCGCAAGTTGTCTCTCCGGCCGATGACCACCGCGTCGTCTCCGGCGACGGTGAGGTACCGTGCCTCAGCGACGCCGTTCGTTCTTTGCCTTCTCACGCTGTCAAAGACTTGCTCTCCGCCGGGGTTCGTACTTTATCTAAAAATCTCCTCACTTATACTTAATTAGGGTTTCCTTTAAAAAATTTATATTCCTTATCATATTTTATTTTGTTTTAGGTGTGTATAAGATGCATACTTAGACTGTTTGGGATCCGTGATCATGTTTACTTTCGCTCCTCTTTATCACCATCGGTGATGTGTTATATTCTTGGAGAGGGAGATTCAAGCAGTCCTGAGACCAAGGAATCAGAACTTGAACCCGAAGTGTGCAAAATTTGTTTAGGTGTTTTGCAGTTTACTTATCGCGATGATAAAGAATTGCTGGTGAAAAGACAGAATGGCAATGAGTTAGCTGCATCAGTTGCTGAGCTAATAAAGCAAGAAGGTCATCAAATTGATAGTTTTTGTCTTGAAGTTTCAATACCGCCAATTATTTTCGAAAAAGAACAAGCTGTTCGGTAAGATTTTTGTTACCCTAAAAATTCACAAATTATGTTGGTACCCTAAAAATTCACATAATATGTTGGTATTTATTTATTTTTGAAATTATAAGAGTCATATTATAAATACTTGTTAAGTTTTTTGGATTTCTCTGCGTTGTAGATTGTATATGAAAAAGAAGTATGGATCGGAGCTTTGGTTCCAAGAAAGGCTTTCTGAATGCATTTCTACAAAGGATGCCTTGAAGTTTGCAATTGTGAATCCCCTTGAAACACTATTGGTAAGTCAAACTTGGCATTTTGTAATACCATTGATACTGATTAGACGTGAGGTGGTCTCTATACACCGATTACCTTCCTTCTTTTAATAAAACTACTGTTAATTTGTCAAGTTTGTTCATGTATTACCCAGCAAGAGGTTCTTTTACTTGTTTTTTTGTTTTTCAATTATGTTAATTAGCTAATTGATTGACCCCATTAATACGTTCTTGCAAGAATAGGGTAGACTTACTACCACAGGGACTTCTTTGTCATTTGATATTGACAGTTATTTTGATTGGATTTTCACCATTAGATACTGTAAAATGTAATGAAATTCTTGCCTTTATATCCTCTTGTTTATGATATTTTTTTTTTCAATATGAAAATGCCTATAAAATTTTCACTGACAAGATGCATTGAAGCAGAGTTCTGACAAGATGAGTATGTACTTTTACCGCAGACTGAAAGTTGTTTTAGCTTCAATTAATCCTTCATCATGTTGAAGCTTTGCAGGATGTTAAATCTGGCCCAACCTCTGTCCGCATCCGTTTGACATATACTGAAACTAAGCCATCAATCATGCCTTTGAAATCGGTGGATGTGAATGGGGGTTTGAAGAGAAGAAAAACAGGCATGTGAATTTGTTTACATGTAAATGAAATGCTGTTGTTTAGTTGTAAAAATGTCATTTCTGCCTTGGTCATCTATTGCTGTTAATCCTTTAATATTTTATGTACTTATCTTCATAATGATGATTCCCTGTGTACCTGAAGCCCAATTCTTCTGGCTCAGAATTTTATACATTTTAAAAAATGCACAACAAGTGTAATAATAGTGAACAATTATTGGGTGCACATAGGTGATGCTTTTCAGAGAATTTTAGCTCTTGGATTAATAAGTTCAACACTTTTTTACATCAACTCTTTTAGAATTTCTATATTCATGCAATATGACATGCTTGCATGCTTAATGCATATGCAGAAATTTGGTGTCTGAACTGATATTCTATAAATTCTACACTTTCAAAAGCATTGCTGTTTTTGACAGTTCAATTTATAAGCTTCATTTTTCTTGTCAATCTATTAGTTGAGTTTTAGATGCTCATGTAACTTGATCAGTTTATGCAGGCACAAATGATGGTTTGGACACAGTTAATGTTGAGTCAGTGGGGGATGGCACTGATTGTTGTGATATATCATTGGGCCAAGGAAGTCCCGTCACTGGAAAGTCTCGTGATGGTTTGGCAGAACATGAATCTTCTGAATGCTCCAACTTTCCTCTGGAGAGGGTAATGCTTCCACCACCACCACCACAAAACCCCACCCCCCCCCCCCCCAACTTTATCCTGCAGTCTGTACTTGAATGGGAATTTGGTCTGACTGCTTGCCCATTGTCAATTTAATGGTATTGAAACTTCTATGCACTGAATTTTGAAATTTGTGGTTGTTAAAATCTCAAGTGAAAAATTGGTGTTACCTCATCTGACCAGAATGAGATATGTAGATAATTCGGAGAAAGGCCTATCCTTCAGCATTTTTGCATGAGATGGCTGCTTTATAGTCTTGGACCTTGCACCTTCGTGTTTGCAAGCGCAACATTGAAATCCTTAGCAGTATATTTTATTTTTAATTACTAAACTTTTTAGCAATTTCACCTGTGCATGTCATTTCAGAATATTTTGTGGTAGAATTTATTGTCTTTGTGAACAAGGAAAATTTCACTCTGTGCATGTCATTTCAGAATATTCTGTGGTAGAATTTATTGGCTTTGTGAACTAGGTTAAATTTTCTTCTATTGTTGTCTTAGATATGCTGGTGCTTATTATTGGTCATGGGTATTCTGTCTTTCCAGGTCAATGAACCATGCTGCTTGGTTTTCCTATGCTACAGGACACCTATCTATTTTGGTGGGAGATATCTGAAGGTTAGTTTGACTGTTATTGGAAATTTTTATTAGAAGGACTAAACCGAGCATCTCAGTAATGTGAGTTACTGAAGGAAACTTTTTTATATTGCTTTTAAGGAAATGATCATTTGCACCGGTGAGGATGACAGGACATCTTAAATAAGTTATACGCCTTTTACGGTTAGCCATGTGGAGCATGAGAAATTGATGAGCTGAAAAGTCAATCTTACATATATTAACAAGGAAACGGAATGAGCTAGGAAGTTCTCATGTCACCATTTTGAGTTACTATTGCATGATACATTGTGATGCCACTATTGTAATCAGAAGGACTTTACATGATATTGTAGGGTATGTGAAACGTGTCAAGATGAAATATTCTATTTAAGGTACAATGTTTGACATGAAAAATCATCAGTTATGCTGATTTATCATTAATTTATGTGTAATCACATGATTGCTTTACATATTGCAGTTCTCTAGAAATGTGAGTCAAACGCGTTGGATCATTGATGATGAAAGGATGGGAGAAGCATCCATCGAAGTACTGCCTACTTCTGCCAAAGGACATTAACATCCTTATATTTGTTAGTATGAAATGATGAGCGAGAGCTAACAGTTCTTCTGCTATTCTGTAGGAGATAATAGGTGGCAGCATTCTTCCAATGTGTCAAGGTGACAGTTACAAGTTTCATGCTGCTGGCAGAGAGGATATCGATGTACCTAAGATCTGCTCTTGTAATTTTGCACTTGCATTTCAACAGATATTGTTCTGATCTATGAAGCTACTGTTCCCAGGTTCGGATGTTGGGTTCGGGCAGGCCTTTTCTGTTAGAGGTACAAAATGCACGCCATGTTCCATCTGAGGCTCTTGTAAAGGAAACAGAAACAAAGATAAATAACTTGGAGAATAAATCGGTGAGCTTATTACCAAATCTGTGTTTGCCCTCCCCCTTTTCTTTCGTCATTTTTCGTGTTATTCCACATCTTATGTTATGCTGTAGGTTGGGTTGAAAAATCTTAGTCTAGTAACCAGTCATAGCTGGGACTTAATGCGTGAAGGGGAAGCAGAAAAACAGGTTTTTTCTCTCCCTTTTGGCTTTTGTATCTGACTTTGATTCTTTGTGCAATATGATTTGAGATAAAAGTGTTAGATATATTTAGAAAATTGAATCCCATTAGTATCACCTGTATTTTTCATATAGAAGCAATACTGTGCACTGGTATGGATTTCACGATCACTTGAGGATGAAGACTCACATTGTATAGCTTCGCACAAAGATTTGGTAAGTTTTATGGGATCTTTGTTTTGTATTTTACTGAAGCTTTTAATAATTGTTTATGAACCTTTCCATCAGTCAAGTTTTGTATTTGCATATTTTTAGTCTTGATTGTTTTGCCATGTCTTTGAAGGAGATTTCTTTTTATTCACCTGATGTGCTCAATTATTTGGTTCTTCTTATTCTTGGGCAGCAAATTTTGCAGAGGACCCCAGTAAGGGTGCTTCACCGCCGGAGTCCGCTAGAACGCAGAAAGATTATACATTGGTTGGAGTCTCTCCCGTTGCATAGCATTTTGTTATTTTCTGTTTATCTTTGTGTTTACATTCATAATGGCTAATAGTTTATCTCCTCTCTTTTCCTAAGGATGAAAATTGAGCAGATTGCTGGAAGCTCTCAATATTTTCTTTTGCATTTATGTACCCAGGTAAAATAACTGAAACCATATCCCGAGATGCATAATTCTCTTTCGAAATACCATTCTACCAGAGTTTTGAGGTGTTTGCTTTCTTAGTGATAATGAAACTAGGAATAAAACACTGCAGATTGTGGTAGATTGGTATTAGAGATGGAGACATGATCCTCTAAATATAATATTTAATAACGATGATGCTTGAATCACAGGCTGGCACATATATAAAAGAATTTGTTCACGGGGATCTAGGACGTACGCATCCAAGGTATGAAAAACAAACAATTTATCATTTCATCTACCATTGCTGCTAAAGAAAGCTTCTACTACAGTCTCATAAACTTATATAGTGATGACCTTACTCGTGGAAATGATGCCTAGGTTACTTTGAGAAATTTCGTTAATTTCATATTTGGTGGCTTGGTTGTTATAGGCAGACTGGCACAGCTTCCATATTTAATTTAGAACCGCACTGCTATCCCAATGCTCTTTACTTAAGTATTCAACTTACCGGAGCTATAGGTGTAATAATATTTCTCTCAATAGATGGGGACAGTAAAATATAACATTTAAATAAAAGTGCTTGCAATATTTGCCACCCTGCCGCTGTGACTGGATCTAGCTTCTTGGTTTTCCAATTGCCTTATAGTCTGCGCTAGAGTAGAGCTGATAACCACATTGGCCACTAGGGATAAGCATTCTTTGGTTTAAACTAAAAAACCGAACCGAATCGAAATACTCATCTTGTTCTAGTTTTTTTATCCAATTTTATTTTAAAAAAGCTGAATCAAATTTATAATGGTTTTTGGTTTTGGTTTGATTTTTAAAATTTTAAATTAGGTGTCCATTGAAAACCAAAATCCACATTTAATTTAAATTTATTTATATTAAAATTGAGCTTATATAATAAATAAAAAAAACCCAGCAGAGTTATGAATTATCAAGTTTAAAAAACCCATAAATTATGGCCACAAGAAATGGAAAAGCTCCAAGAAACATAGAAGGGCCACGAAGTATAAAATCCAATTGCTTATGGTTTCTGGCCACAATCCACAAGTAGTTGAAAGTGAAGTCTAGTTTTATTTGTAAATCAACAATCACGTCTCAAAACTAAAGTTAAGTGATAGGAATCGTAAGCATAGTTAAAAAAATGAGTTAATGAACTTACAATTCTACATCAAAAGACTATATTTTATTTAGAGTTTTAAAAGCTTATAAATAGTCATCTCACTTCTAAAATCTAACAACTTAAAAAGGAAATTTCACATCGAAAAACTATAAATTTGCAATGGTTAAAGTATCTTATAAAAAAGATAAAAAATTGTAAGTCTTATTTTCTCTCGATTTGGCGTGAGAATTCTCTAGTGGTTCAAAATGATTCTTGTACTTTGGTATTTTAAGATTATTATTCAAAAAACCAAAATATTTAGAACCAAAATTTGAAAATTAAATTATTATTTAGTTCGTTTTGATTTTGATTTTATTGTATTTGTTTAATCAAAAATCAAATCGAAATTATTCAAAATCAAATCAAATAACCGTTTGCTGACCATGCTAACTATGTTTTTCAAACTAGATGTTTTTTATGTGCTTGACCTTTTCCGTCTAAAATTTGTTTACCTTGGCCCCAATGAAATAGACTAGAGTAATTGAATTTGTTGATTAATTGACTCTTGAGTTTTCAAAGAACCTAAAAAAGTTAAATCGAAAAGGGTTTTGTTTCTAAGGAGTTTATAATTCAATTCCTCTTGTTTCAAGAAATAAAATAACTAGTTTTTCTTGTTTCAAAAACCAATTACTTGGTTTATATATTTTAAATTTACTTGTAATTTAATATTTTTTGTTCCTTTTCAATTTATTTTGATTTTTTAAATAAAAATTTTAGTAAAAACATGTGAAAGTATTGATGAGAAAAGTTGTTATTTTTTAAAATAAAATAATATTAAATTAAGTATAACCAACACAATTAAGTAAGGGTGAGCAAATGATTTTTTGATTTAGTTTTAAACAATTTTTATTTGGTTTTTGGTTAATTGAACACAATAAAATAAAAACTGAATCGAATTGAATAATTATTTGGTTTTCAAATTTCGGTTCCAAATATTTTAGTTTAAATTTTTGGTTTTTCGATGTAAACTGAAGTTGCAAATAATAATATTAAAATACTGAAGTTCAAAAACTATTTTGAACTATTGGAGAAATTCTCAAGATTTGTTGTTAGGTTGTTAGATTTTAAAAGTGAAATATCTATTTATAAGTCTTTAAAATTATAAATAAAGTGTAGTGTTTCGATGTGTGATTGTGGGTTCACTTTTTTCAACTATGCCTAGTTTTAGTTTTAAGGTATGAGTGTTTGCTTATAAATAAAGCTAGACTTCACCTTTAACTACTCGTGGCCATGAAGCCGTGGGCTCTTGGGTTTCATAGTTCATGATCCTTCTTGGAGTTTTTCAATTTCTTGTTGTCATAATTTGTAGGCTTTTTGGGCTTGATAGTTTGTAGTTTTGTTAGGTTTTCTTATTTATTATATAAGCCCAATTTTAATATAAATGTAGATCTTGGTTGACACCAAATTTAGACAATCGAACTGAAATCTTTTATAAATTCGTTTTTTTTTAAAGTAAATTTGAATAAAAAAGGCCAGACAGTATTTTGATTCGGTTTTTTAGTTTAAAACAAAGAATGCTCACCCATACAGTCAATAGACTAAATAGTTAGTTTTTGAAATAAAAAAAATTAATTGATTTATTTCTCAAAAATAGAGGGACTAACTTATAATTTACTTGTTTTTGAGCTTGTTTCTTTCTTTTTTTTGTTTTTTTTTTCTGGTCAATTTAAAACAAATTCTTGTCTTTGCAGCATTGGATCAATTCTAAGATGCAGAGCAGAGATACTACAACTAGATGTTACCGACGTGAAAATGGACTGTTTTTTGGCTGAATAAGTTTCTACCTCTATTTAGAAGTTTTGAATTGCCCGTTTCTGATTCGCTATATTTTGGACTTTTTTCTCCAAGCTATGAATATCGGCCGAGTTTGGATCTATTTGATTGTGTCCCCGTCCATGAAACATGGAAAGGTCATCTCATGCGAGTTTACCTTTCCATTTCGCCATACATAGCATAGAAGAGTCACCCACTCTCTCCTTATGGAAAAAGCAGCCCTTTCCATGCGAGTATGAATAGTAACTAGAAATTAAAATGTAACTGTTGCAAAACCGATTATTTCCGCATAAAAGCATAATTGATTTAGAGAATGGATGTCTTTTTCAGGTAATGAATATTCATTTATATCTTCCAGACTTTGATTTTTTTAAAAAAAACCTTTTACGTAGCTGCAAATAATGGCCACTATCAACTGCTAGTACTATAACAATGGCAAACAAGAGAATTTTCTATCTATCAAATGTATATTTTCCTTTACTTCCAAATCTGATCCTACTCATTCCAAGAAGCATCCAACATCTTTGCCATGAAGCTATACCTATCAGCTGCATCATCGAACTGCAGAACAAAAGCCAAATGTCAGTAGTCCTTAATGAGGAGCCAGGTAGGTGATAAAAGACGTAAAAATTAATGCAGCAATTACCAGTTTTTGAGTTGGGCGGCCACCATGTCCAGCCTTACAATCAACGCGACCTATTATTGGGTTTGTCTGAGGACTATTCTCCAAACTCGTGCACAAGGTATATTGCATGGCCTAAAGAAACAAGTTGGACTGATTTTGAGAAGGGACGTATAATAAATGAATGCATGCAGATGCAACCAAGATGATAATGAAAGATAAAGATGTATGATAACCCAACTATTTGAGAACTTACAGCCAACAGCTTCAGCGTGTGTAATGGCACAACTCGATCATCATGATCGGCAGTCAAAAGCATGGTTGGAGGGTACTGAGAAGGCTCTTCAGAGTGTAGTTCCCATGGTCTACGGACATTATGTAGTGGAGAGTACCTGAGAAAGGAAAACATGAAGGTCAAAAAAAATGCAGTATCCAGATGCAAGACTAAAGAGATGTTATGATGCCAAATAGATAATTCAGCTTACCAAAAAAGTTCATTAAAGACAAACAAACTTTAAGATGCTATATATTGCCTGAGTTAAGTTGCTGAACGGATGTAATCGGAGGTGGTAGTTTCATGGAAATAGTAGTATTTAAGTTTGCAACCATCGCCATCATTGCGATTCACTTGAAAAAAGTTGGCAAAAATATAGTTTGATTTATTGATGATAAGCAAGAACATCTAATTTGTGCTGTTGCCACCGGTGGTTTCTAGAAGACAGGTAATTTTTATGGATCAAACCTTGCAGTGTTGGACCTAGACTTTTGAACAAAATCATTTGTAAACAAAGCTTTTAGAGTAAGAAGATGCCACTAGATTCTTATATTAAGTTCAACTCACTTGATTAGCCAATCGAATTCTTCCTTCTTGTCTGAACAGCCATAGTCAGAAGTCCATGCATGACCTAAAGAACAAAGTTCAGTAAAAAAAATCAATATAAAAATGATGGCTATTACTTATTAGAGCCATAAGAAGTCAGCTACCTATAGTGAACTTGTGAAATCGCAGCATGTCCATAACACCAACATGAGCCAAAGCACAACCAAAGAGATCAGGTCGCTGCCACACACAATGTGATAAACGTGCTTAATAGAAGATAAAACTAAAATACAATTGTGCAAATGAATCAGCTTTCCACCTGATTTATGCAAGCCCCAACAAGTAGCCCACCGTTGCTTCCACCTCAATCACAACTTCTTGGGTTGGGTATAACCATTAGATACAAGGTATTCAGAAGCAGAAATGAAGTCATCAAAGCAATTCTGCTTTCTGGCAAGTGAGCCTGCTTTATACCATTCTTCACCATATTCTCCACCACCTCGAATGTTTGCAATGCAGAAAACAACACCTAAATGCCTTGTCAGTACTGTACGATTGACACTAAATAACGGTGTAACATTATTATTAAATCCCCCATACCCATATAACAAACATGGGTGTGACCCATCCAACTTTATATTCTTCCTCGCTACAATAAACATCGGTATCTTGGTATCATCCTTGCTAGTCACAAAAACCTGAAATCAAAGAACCCAGTCAAGTAGGAAACGAAGACCAACTTTTGTACACGGAGAGGGCAGCAAGGATGAATCTTTTAAATTTAATTTTGAGGAAAAAGGTATCACTTAAGTGCTACAATAAGAAGGAAAGGTGTAAGCAAGAGAGAGCATCAACTGAATAGAACAATGTATAAACTATCAAAGATTATTCCTCTGCCCCATTATGGACACTAGTAAAAAAAGAAAAATGATTATTCCTAGAGAACATTTTGTAATTTAAACTTTAAATTAATCTAGTGATAATATCAAAAGGCTATTTAATGCTGCAAAAAGGTAAACAGCAAATAGTCACCTGATCCATATGGAACTCTGTACGATCAAATCCTGGGACAATAATTTCACAAAATATCTTCATATCCGGAACTTCGGTGTCTAAATTGCATTGATATATTATATGAGGGGTGAGAAAGCTAGTAAACTCAATAAATACTGTATGATCCTGTCACCGAGCAGATATCCCAGTAACTGAGCCAATGTCAATTGGTAACTGATGCAGCAGAGATCCTGTTTTCAAATCCCTTATTTGTAGAACATGCTTCACATCACTCAAGTAACGCAGAATCATTTTATCACCATGAACAGCAGATGCTGATTCAAGGACATCTTTTTCAGATTCTGGAACCACATCTATCCAACTATTTGGCTCCTTCAAATCTACCCTGACTATTTTATATTTAGAGGCATCTTTATTAGTCAAAAAAGTAAACAATGTGCCGTCATTTGCAATTGCACGATACCGTGCATCAAAGTTATCAATAAGCTTAGTAAATGGAAGCAGGCTATTTCCTCCTTTAAAACCTTCAAGACTGTCAGAAAATGCAGACATATCACAGTAGTATACTTTGTTGACAGGATCGCAGCTCTCGCTGATATATAAGAGAAGATACTGCAGAATAACATATAAAATGGTGTCATCTTGGAAGAACTTCATACAAAAAAGCTTTCTTCATTCTAGTCGTGTGCCAAAAATAAAGTAAAGAATTCAGAAAACAAATATATATATTAACATTCACAACATACCTTTCCATCATCTGTCACACCAGCTCCAAACATATATTTGGGGTTTTCAGGATCTCTCCAGCATAATATATCTTCAGATTGATCGGTACCCAAGAAATGGTAGTATAGCTCATGATAAAGATTAGAATTAGTCTCTGTCCCAGCATCCAAGTTTTCTCCCTCTCTGCATAATAAATTCATTTCTTTTTCAATCTAAAGACTAAGAAGGTTCAATATATAATGCACAACATTATCTACCAATATTGATCAAACAATCTGTAACTTGTAATCATTCAACGGATTCATTCTTCGTTCTTCTCAAATTACAAATAACTTAAAATACAATCTAGTTACTCTTTCTAATCAAATAGAATTCCCGAAATATCACCCGACCCTGTTATGTCTAAATCAGCTACACTCAAGCAGCATGTCAATTAAAATGAAAGCGACATATAAAAATGATTACATACGCAGGAGTTGGATAACGGCAATAGAAAAACCCTTTGCCGTCATGCGTCCAACTAATAACGGTAAACTTAGCCTGCATCATCAAATCACATAAAGACAATAAGCTCATAGCCACCAATACAACCAAAATCAAAATTTATCTCAGAATTGAAACAATGTCTTACCCAATTTAAAGTATCAGCCTCAACTATCTTATCCTCAACACGCATAACTTTAATTGTAACCCATCACTCCCGCTCGAACTCAGTCCATAAGCCAAGTGCTTGGCATCCTCGCTAACAGAAAACGTAGTAGAATCCAACGACACCGTCCCATCCTCACTTAGCCCATTTGGATCAATCAAAACCTCTGGCTTTCCCTTTAAACTATCCTGTAACCAACCACAAAGCATCAGCACAAATAATTTAAACAAAAAAGAACGAAAAACCATTGAAAAAAATCGACTTGTAGCTCATAAAACCTGCACATAGAGGACGTTTTGTGCTTGAAGTCCAGTATTATGAAAGTAAAAATACTTATTCCCTCGCTTAAACGGCGAATCATATCTTGGGTGATCAAATATTATAGCTGTACTATTTAAAACATTATACGTATACTCATATTTTATTATTCATTCTCTCGTAATTTACTTTATTTTCACTATTTATAATTTTTTTATACTTTAATCTTTGATATTTTGGAATTTATATTTCGATTCACATATTAATTTATTCATCTATTTTGATCCCTGAATGAAAAAAAAGGCTGAGAAGAAGAGAGAGAAAGATAATCGGCCAAGCTCATTTACGTCACTTTGATCGACGAAAATCTATTAGATTTTTTTATGTTTGAGAGATGAGCTTATCCATGATGGTTTCAAGCCATTAAACAATTAGAGTAGGTAGATCGGAGCCTAAAAAGTAAAAAATATATATATATATATATTGATTTTGTATTTTTCTTTATTTTTGTATGTATTAAAATAATTTTTAAGGTTTTAGATGTATTTATTAACTTTATTTCGATCATTTAAAAGTATTTAAAAAAAAAATGATGTCAGAATTTAATTTCTAGAAATATGAAAGTTAACCTTTTAAGTTTTCGACCACCTCGAATTCATCAAAAGTTGCAGGATTTTTTTTCATTTTTTTGTCGACAAGCATGGCGGGGGCCTGCCAAGCGCGCAAGAGCAGCACAAGCCAACACTTGGCCTCCCCACCTCCTATTTTTTTTTAAAGAATATAAATCTGCAACCTGGTTGCACAAGCCAACCAGGCGGCTATCCTGCTTGGCTTGCAACCAAGCCCCCCACCCCCCTCCAAAACACACACACACACACACACACACATACACCCCATATATATATATATATATATATATATATATTTTTTTTGTTGTTTATTTTTTTTCAATTCTTTATATTTTATTAAAATTCTCATAAAATTAATTTTTTAATATAATTTTATTTGTTAATAAATTTAGTTTTTTCATACATGAATTTTGAATTAAAATTTTATAAAATCAGTGTTTTATTTTTTAAAATATATTATTATAATGTATACAATAAATTATGTGCTTATGCGTGTGTGTATTAGGTGTATGTGTCTTTTTTTCTTTATATATATTTTCTATACAATTGTTTTTTAAAATTTTAAAATTTAATTGTATTGTGATTTAGCTCATTTGTTTTATTTATTTATTTATTTTTTAAAATCGATAATTTTAATTTGTCATTTTTTTTAAATTCTCATCTAATTAATTTAAAATTACATTTAATAATAGTTTTTATTTATTTTAATATTATTCATTCTTTTCTCATCCAATTAATTTAAAATTATATTTTTTTTATTTCAAACTTTAATTGTATTGTGGTTCGATCCCATTATGTTTTAGTATTTTTTTATTGATTATTTTTATTATTTAAAATTTACTACTTTAATTTGTCATTTTTAAAAAATTCTCATCCATTAAATTTCAAATTACATTAAAAATTTTAAAATATTTTTTGCCTTTGATTTCATATATTTTTATACATTCACACAATAAAACAAACTATCAAATTAAAATAATTTTTTTAAATGGTTTTATTTATTTTATCCTACCCGCAGCGTAGTGTGGGCAAAAAATGTAGTATAGTACTTCTTTATAATTGCTAATTGGCTAATACGTACATTAATTTTTGGCAAATTGGAAAAAAATTTCTTAATGTTTTTTATTTTGATTTACATTTGAATTTTTTTATTCGTAATAAAGTGTTTTTTTCTATTAATCAATTTTAAAAAACAAATCAAAACAACGACATGTGTTCTATATGAGATACTTCTATATACGTAAATTATTAAAACAATGACACGTATGATTTCACACGTAAATTTAATGTCATTTGAAATTAATTAAAGAGATGAAAAGACTTAAGTGTAAAAAAAAAAAAAAAAAAAGAGAGAAGAATTTAAGATCCAAATTACAATAAAAAAAATTAAAATCTTTTTTCATGTTAATAAAAAGTTCATAGTACTTTATAATCAATTAAAATATTTGAATATGGGTTTATCAAAATTCAATTAATATTGTATTAAATAGAAGGATTGGTTTTAATTCTATATACATAAACTATTAAAACAACAACATATATGTTTTCATGTAAATTTAATGTCATTTAAAATTAATTAACGAGATAAAAAGATTTAAGTGTAAAAAAAGAGATGAAAAGATTTAAGTGTAAAAAAAAAAAAAAAAAAAAACAGAGAATTTAAGATCCAAATTACAACTAAAAAAAAGTTTAAAATCTTTTTTCAAGTTAATAAAAAGTCCGTTGTACTTTATAACCAATTAAAATATTTTAATACGTGCTTATCAAAATTCAATTAATATTGCATTAAATAGAAGGATTGGTTTTACTATTTTCATCAATTGTTTTTAATCATCACTAATTTACTATATTTTTGGTGTAGTTTTTACTTAGTAAGATTTATGATATAGCCAAAAGAAAAACAAAATGGGTAATTTCTTTTTTGTTTCTAATTTTACAAACATATTGTATCGAGAAGAGACAAATATTTGGAAATATATGGAAACTTTTTTTCATCTAATTTTACACATCGAACTAAGGTTGCTATCTCTATTCATCAAATATTCCAAATATAAAGATCTGGGAACTAAATATCCAGTTATACCAGACTTGTGGAGGCCCAAGAGGCCGGAGAAAGCCATGGATTGTTCAGTAACGAAGTTCCAAGGACCAAAGAGCTTTAGGATTATTGCATTCAACGATGTCGTTTTCATAAGGCTGCATAAAAAGTTGAGTCTGTGTGCAAGGAAAGTTAAATGAAATTAGGTGACCATATAAGGACTAAAAAGTACTTTTTTAGCAAGTTACTTTTTGATCCCTCTTTTTTTAGTGAGATGCTTAGTTAATCCTTTTGGTTTAAAAAAATGAATATTAAATCCTTATATTTTCATATATGCTTGTAACTTACTTCCTCTGTTCCAAAATATATTTTATTTTTTTTACTTTTCACGAGTTTAAAAATTTATTAATTATAATGTGATTTCAGTTTTTTTTAATAATATTTCATTGAAATATTTTTTTTAAGAAAAAAATATTCAATTTAATCATACATTATAAAATATAAATATTTTTAAAAAGTACAGTATTAAAAACTTTAGTTAGACAAATATTTTAGAATAAAAATAAATATAAAAATACTTTTTTTTAAGACTGAGAGAGTAGTTTTTTTATTGGGTTTTCATCTAGAATGCCTCTTATTTCCTGAGAAAGTAGTTCTTTTATTAGTTTTTCATCTAAAATGCCTCTTATTTACGATAAAATTTTCTAATTTTACCTACTACATGTAAAATTAAAAACGAATACTTTATAATTTCAAAAAGATTCAACCGTCAACTTTATTTAATTGGACTTATCATTTTCAAAACTAGAAACATTAACTTATAAAATCATCAAAAACATTAAGAATCATATTTTACTCATATTTGAGTATGACAAAAATATAAACTTTTGACATCTAACTCCTGAACGTGTCAAAACTACAATACCAGCTTTGACCCGACAATACAGTAAAATTACAAAACTATTTAGAGCAAAACCCTTCTATATTTCACAACACGGTTAGGGATTCCTTCTTTTTCCAATTTCCGCAGGAGCACCGGCTCATCATAAAAGAGGTGGAGCTGTCTATAAAGTAAAAAAAAAAAAAAGTATGGCCCGTTTCCGATTCGCAGAGTTTGGGTCTATTTGATTGTGTCCCCATCCATGCAACATGGAAAGGTCATCTCATGCGAGTTTACAGTTCCATTTCGCCATACATAGCATAGAAGAGTCACCCACTCTCTCCTTGTACAAAAGGCAGCCCTTTCTATGCGAATACGAACAGTAACTAGAAATTAAAATGTAACAGTTGCAAAACAGATTATTTCCGCATAAAGGGCATAATTGATTTAGATAATGGATGTCTTTTTTAGGTAATAAATATTCATTTATATCTTTCAGTTTTTTTTTTTTTGAAAAAAAAAAAAACTTTTAAGTAGCTGCAAAAAATGGCCACAATCAACTGCTTGTACTCGAACAATGGCAAACAAGAGAATTTTCTATCTATCAAATGTATATTGTCCTTTACGTCCAAATCTGGTCCTACTCATTCCAAGAAGCACCCAACATCTTTGCCATGAAGCTATACCTATCAGCTGCTTCATCGATCTGCAGAACAAGAGCCAAATGTCAGTAGTCTGTGATCAGGAGCTTGGTAGGTGATTAAAGAGCTAAAAATTAATGCAGCAATTACCATTTTCTGAGTTGGGCGTCCAGCTCCATGTCCAGCCTTACACTCAATGCGACCTATTATTGGATTTGTCTGAGGACTATTCTCCAAACTCGTGCACAAAGTATACTGCATGGTCTGAGGAAACAAGTTGGACTGATTTTGAGAGAGGGACGTATAAATGAATGCAGATGCAACCAAGATGATAACGAAGGTTAAAGATATATGACAAACCCAACTTAATAAATATATACTATTTGAGAACTTACAGCCAACAGCTTCAGAGAGTGTAATGGCACGACTCGATCATCATGATCAGCAGTCAAAAGCATAGTTGGAGGGTATTGAGAAGGTTCTTCAGAGTGTAGCTCCCATGGTCTGTGGACATTATGCAGTGGCGAGTACCTGAGAAAGGAAAACATGAAGGTCAAAACAAAATCCAGTATCTAGATGCAAGACTAAAGAGATGTTATGATGCCAAGTAGATAATTCAGCTTACAAAAAAAGTTCATTAAAGACAAACAAACTTTAAGATGCTATATATTGCCTGAGTTAAGTTGATGAACGGATGTCATTGGATTGGAGGTGGTAGTTTAATGGAAATAGTAGTATTGAAGTTTGCAATCATCACCATCATTGCGATTCACATGAAAAAAGTTGGCAATGAAACTGGGAAAAATATAGTTTGATTTAGTGATGATTAGCAAGAACATCTAATTTGTGCTGCTGCCACCGGTGGTTTCTAGATGGCAGGCAGTTTTTATGGATCCAACCTTGCAGTGTTGGACCTAGACTTTTGAACAAAATCATTTGTAAACAAAGCTTTTAGAATAAGAAGATGCCGCTAGATTCTTATATTAAGTTCAACTCACTTGATTAGCCAATCAAACTCTTCCTTCTTGTCTGAACAGCCATAGTCAGAAGTCCATGCATGACCTAAAGAACAAAGTTCAGTAAAAAAAATCAATATAAAAATGATGGCTATTACTTAATAGAGCCATAAGAAGTCAGCTACCTATAGTGAACTTGTGAAATCGCAGCATGTCCATAACACCAACATGAGCCAACGCACAACCAAAGAGATCAGGTCGCTGCCACACACAATGTGATAAAAACACTTAATAGAAAATAAAACTAAAATACAATTGTGCAAATGAATCAGCTTTCCACCTGATTTATGCAAGCCCCAACAAGTAGCCCACCGTTGCTTCCACCTTCAATGCACAACTTCTTGGGTTGGGTATAACCATTAGATACAAGGTATTCAGAAGCAGAAATGAAGTCATCAAAGCAATTCTGCTTTCTGGCAAGTGAGCCTGCTTTATGCCATTCCTCACCATATTCTCCACCACCACGAATGTTTGCAATGCAGAAAACAGCACCTAAATGCCTTGGCAGTACCATACGACTGACACTAAATGACGGTGTAATATTAACATTAAATCCCCCATACCCATATAACAAACAGGGGTGTGACCCATCCAACTTTATATTCTTCCTCGCTACAATAAACATCGGTACCTTGGTATCATCCTTGCTAGTCACAAAAACCTGAAATCAAAGAAGCCAGTCAAGTAGGAAACGAAGACCAACTTTTGTTCACGGAAAGGGTGGCAAGGATGAATCTGTTAAATTTAATTTTGAGGAAAAAGACATCACCTAAGTGCTACAATAAGAAGGAAAGGAGTAAGCAAGAGAGAACATCAACTGAATAGAACAATGTAGAAACTATCAAAGATTATTCCTCTGTCCCATTTTGGACACTAGTAACAAAAAGAAAAATGATTATTCCTAGAGGACATTTTGTAATTTAAACTTTAAATTAATCTAGTGATAATATCAAAACGCTATTTAACGCTGCAAAAATGTAAACAGAAAATAGTCACCTGATCCACATGGAACTCTGTACGATCAAATCCTGGGACAATAATTTCACGAAATATCTTCATATCCGGAACTTCGGTGTCTAAATTGCATTGATATATTATACGAGGGGTGAGAAAGCTAGTAAACTCAATAAATACTGTATGATCCTGTCGCCGAGCAGATATCCCAGTAACTGAGCCAATGTCAATTGGTAACTGATGCAGCAGAGATCCTGTTTTCAAATCCCTTATTTGTAGAACATGCTTCACATCACTCAAGTAACTCAGAATCATTTTATCACCATGAACAGCAGATGCTGATTCGAGGACATCTCTTTCAGATTCTGGAACCACATCTATCCAACTATTTGGCTCCTTCAAATCTACCCTGACTATTTTATATTTAGGGGCATCTTTATTAGTCAAAAAAGTAAACAATGTGCCATCATTTGCAATCGCATGATACTGTGCATCAAAGTTATCAATAAGCTTAACAAATGGGAGCAGGCTATTTCCTACTTTAAAACCTTCAAGACCGTCAGAAAATGCAGACATATCACAGTAGTATACTTTGTTGACAGGATCGCAGCTCTCATTGATATATAAGAGAAGATACTGCAGAGTAACATATAAAATGGTGTCATCTTGGACGAACTTCATACAAAAAAGCTTTCTTCATTCTAGTCATATGCCAAAAATAAAGTAAAGAATTCAGAAAACAAATATATATAAATAAACATTCACAATATACCTTTCCATCATCTGTCACACCAGCTCCAAACAGGTATTTGGGGTTTTCAGGATCTCTCCAGCATAATATATCTTCAGATTGATCCGTGCCCAAGAAATGGTAGTATAGCTCATGATAAAGATTAGAATTAGTCTCTGTCCCAGCATCCAAGTTTTCTCCCTCTCTGCATCAGAAATCCATTTCTTTTTCAATCTAAAGACTAAGAAGGTTCAATAAATAATGCACAACATTATCTACCAATATTGATCAAACAATCTGTAACTCGAAATCATTCAACGGATTCATTCTTCGTTCTTCTCAAATTACATATAACTGAAATACAATCTAGTTACTCTTTCTAGTCAAATAGAATTCCCGAAATATCACTCGACCCTGTTATGTCTAAATCAGCTACACTCAACCAGCATGTCACGTAAAATGAAAGCGACATAGAAAAATGATTACATACTCAGGAGTTGGATAACGGCAATAGAAAAACCCTTTGCCGTCATGCGTCCAACTAATAACGGTAAACTTAGCCTGCATCATCAAATAACATAAAAACAATAAGCTCATAGCCACCAATACAACCAAAATCAAAATCTATCTCGGAATTGAAAACAATGTCTTACCCAAATTAAAGTATCAGCCTCAACTATCTTATCCTCAACACGCATAACTTTAATTGTAACCCAGTCACTCCCGCTCGAACTCAGTCCATAAGCCAAGTGCTTGGCATCCTCACTAACCGAAAACGTACTAGAATTCAACGACACCGTCCCATCCTCACTTAGCCCATTTGGATCAAGCAAAACTTCTGGCTTTCCCTCTAAACTATCCTGTAACCAACCACGAAGCATCAGCACAAATAATTAAAAAAAGAACCAACAACCATGGAAAAAAATCGACTTGTAGCTCATAAAACCTGCACATAGAGGACGTTTTGTGCTTGAAGTCCAGTATTATGAAAGTAAAAATACTTATTCCCTCGCCTAAACGGCGCATCATATCTTGGGTGATCAAATAACTTTGTGATTTTCTCACGAAGCTTTTCTCTTGTATCGCATTCTCTTAACACTGATTCTGTCAACTTTACTTGCTCCTGCACGAACTCTTTCACCTCCTCCGCATCAGGATCTTCAAGCCTGCCTAGCCAAAATACACCCAATACGTTAATTAATTTGTCGTGTATGTATTCAACTTTTTGTTCGGAATTGATTCAATTTTTAGGCAAGAATTTAATTACCATCGATAAGGATCTGCGATTTTTATACCGTGGTAATCATCAATTACAGTGTCGTCTCGGCGAGCGATTGGATACTGTAAGGGTTTGTCAAGAGCTGAAAGGGAACCCATTGGTTTTTGTCTTGATGAGGACAAACTTCGGAATTGAAGAGGTTTCTTTTCGGAGGTGGTCGTTTTTCGGGTACGTGAAGTAGAGAATAAGAGGGAGGGAGGTATTTTCAGTAAAGCGAGATTTTGGAGGCGGTGCGTAAAGCGGGAGGTGAGAATTGACGGAGAAAAAATTAAGGGGAGCGCGTGGCGAGCAAATGGGTACATGGCGGTTTGGTTTGAAACTCGAAAGAGGGGAGCCATTGGAGGATTTTTGTGAACAAATGATAGTACCGCTCCATTTTGTTATAATAACACACCACTAAATGGTGTCTAGTGCCCTGGAGTGGAGTGTTATTGTCAATTACAGAGAGTGACAGTATCATTTCTCTTGTGGATTTTTTGGTCTGCTTATGTTGCTATGGTTTTTGGAGGAATTCTAGGAAAAGCTCCTTTTATGGATGGATAGCAAATGTTGTCAGTCGGATTTTGTTCATTACTATATAGTACTATTTTTTAATTGCTAATTGGCTTTTAAGTATCTTAATTTTTTAGCAAATTGGAAAAAAATTCTTAATTTTGATTTAAGTTTGAATTTTTTTAATTCATAGTAAAAAATTTTCGTTCTGCATCAAGACAATGACATGTATTCTATAAGAAATATTAAGAAATTATTAAATAAACAACATGTATGTTCTCACGTAAACCTAATGTTATGTATATTCTTAAGTAAATTTAATATTGTTTGAAATTGATTAATAAGATAAAAAGACTTAAGTGTCAGAAAGAGAGAGAGAGAGAGAGAATTTAAGATCCAAATTATAATAAAAAAACATTTAAAATCTTTTTTCATGTTAATAAAAATTTCATAGTACTTTATAATTAATTAAAATATTTTAATATGTGTTTATCAAAATTCAATTAATAATGCATTAAATAGAAAGATTGATTGTACTATTTCTATCAAGAGCCTTCGTGTGTGAGTATATATATATATATATTTTAAAAAAATAGCCAAAAGAAAAACGACATGGGTAATTTATTTTTTGTTTCTAATTTTATTAACATATTGCATCGAGAAGAGACAAATATCTGGAAATATATGGAAACTTTTTTCAAGTTTGTTATCTCTATTCACCAAATATTCCAAATACAAAGATCTGGGAACTAAATATCCAGTTATACCAGACTTGCGGAGGCCCAAGAGGCCGGAGAAAGCCATGGATTGCTCAGTAACGAAATTCCAAGGACCAAAGAGCTTTAGGATTTTTTTCATTCAACGATGTCGTTTCCTAAAGCTGCATAAAAAGTTGACTTTGAGGACGAGGAAAGTTAAATGAAATTGGGTGACCATATAAGGACTAAAAAGTACTTTTCTAGCAAGTTACTTTTTTATCCCTCTTTTTTTAGTGAGATATTTAGTTAATCCTATTGGTTTAAAAATTAAATACTAAATCCTTATATTTTCATATATGCTTGTAACTTACTTTCTCTATTCCAAAATAATTTTTTTTTTAACTTTTAGTCAGTTTAAAAAATTTATTAATTATAATGTGATATCAGTATTTTTTAACAATATTTCATTAAAATATTTTTTCAGGAAAAAATATATTTAATTTAATCATGCATTACAAAATATGAATATTTTAGAAAAGTAAAACACTAAAAAATTTAATGAGACAAATATTTTAGAATAAATATAAATAAAAATATATAATTTTTTTAAGATAGAAAAAATAGTTTCTTTATTGGTTTTTCATCTAGAATGCCTCCTATTTCCGATGAAATTTTCTAATTTTACCTACCACGTATAAAATTAAAAACGAATACTTTATAAATTTCAAAAAGATTCAACCGTCAACTTTGGACTTATCATTTTCAAAACTAGAAACAATAAATTATAAAATCATCAAAACATTAAGAATTATAATTTACTCATATTTGAGTATGACAAAAATATAAACTTTTGACATCTAACTCCTGAATGCGTCAAAAATACAATACCAGCTTTGATGCGACAAAACAGTAAAATTACAAAACTATTAAGAGCAAACCCTTCTATTTTTCACAAGACAGTTAGGGGATTCTTTCTTTTTCCAATTTCCGTAGGAGCACCGGCTCATCATTAAAGAGGTGGAGCTGTCTATAAAGTAAAAAAAAAAAAATTATTTTTCCTTTTCTCGAAAAAAAAAACATGGCAACATAGTAGACTAAACATATCATCAGAATAGACCAAACTCCACAAAATCTTCAAAGCTCACACCTTTTTCCAAGATTTTCTCGAAAAAAAAACATGTCAACATAGTAGGCTAAACATGTCTTAAGAATGGACCAAACCCCACAAAATCTTCAAGCTCCCACCTCTTTCAAACCAAACGGCCAAATAAAAATGGCGTAACCATGTTCTCATTCCCTCGCCACGCAATTCTCACCCACCCCTTGCCCCCAAACTCTTCCCCCCATTAAAAGGACAAGCCTTTTCTTATTCTTCCATTCTCGTAACCATACACCAACCTCCCAAGAGAAACCTTTTCGATTCCGAACTCCCTCCTCGTCAAGACCAAGACCAAGACCAATGGGTTCCCTCCCAGCGGTTGAACGACCATTACAATATCCAATCGCTCGCCGAGACGACACTGTAATTGACGATTACCATGGTATAAAAATAGCAGATCCTTATCGCTGGTAATTACATTACTACTTTTCTCATTGTCTAAATATTTAATCCATCTCAGCGGGAATACCTACGTTTGAGCGGACTGAAGAGTTTGACTTGGTCTCGGTTCAAAAGCTGGCCCGAGAATATCAAAAAAAAAAAAAAAAAAATTGAATGCATGAGAAATTAATGTATATTCGGTGTTGTGGCAGGCTAGAAGATCCTGACGCAGAGGAAGTAAAAGAGTTCGTACAGGAACAAGTTAAATTGACCGAATCAGTATTAAAGACATGCGATGCCAGAGAAAAACTTCGTGAGAAAATCACAAAGTTATTTGATCACCCGCGATATTATACGCCGTTCAAGCGAGGGAACAAGTATTTTTACTTCCATAACACTGGGCTTCAAGCACAAAACGTCCTCTATGTGCAGGTTTTATGGGCTAGAATTCAAGTTTTTTCATGACATTGTTTTCTTTTCAAGAAAATTTTAAAGCTGATGTTTGTTTTGTCACTGGTGACAGAATAGTTTAGAGGGAGAGCCAGATGTTTTGTTTGATCCTAACGGACTGAGTGAGGATGGGACAGTGTCATTGAATACCCTTTCGGTTAGTGAGGATGCTAAGTACTTGGCTTATGGGCTTAGTACGAGTGGGAGTGATTGGGTTACAATCAAAGCTATGCGCGTTGAGGATAAGATAGTTGAGACTGATACTTTAAATTGGGTGAGAGTTTGTTTGAATTCTGAGATATATTTTGATTTTGGCTGTGATGGTGGCTATGAGCTTATTGTTTTTGGTGTTATTTGATTATGCAGGCTAAGTTTACCAGTATTAGTTGGACCCATGACAGCAAGGGGTTTTTCTATAGCCGATACCCAGCTCCCAAGTATGCATTTACTTTTTCAAGTGAAATTACTTATTGCTTTGAATCTTCTTGGTTTTTAGAATGTATGAAATCGAGTTTGTTGTGTAGGAAGGGGGAAGACTTAGATGCTGGGACAGAGACTAATGCAAATCTTTATCATGAGCTATGCTACCACTTTGTGGGCACGGATCAATCTGAAGATATACTATGCTGGAGAGATCCCGAAAACCCCAAATACATGTTTGGAGCTGGTGTGACAGACGATGGAAAGGTATGTTGTGAATTTTCAGATATATACTTGTTTTCTGAATTATTTACTTTAGTTTTGGAAAATGGAAAGAATGAAGAAAGCTTTTTTGTTTGAATTTTTTTCTAGATGACATCGGTTTATATGTAATTCTGCAGTATCTTGTCCTATATATTACGGAGAATTGTGATCCAGTGAACAAAGTATACTATTGTGATACGTCTGCATTTTCTGATGGGCTTGAAGGTTTTAAGAGAGGAAACGGCCTGCTCCCATTTATTAAGCTCATCGATAACTTTGATGCTCAGTATCAAGAGATAGCAAGTGATGACACTGTGTTTACTTTCTTAACTAACAAAGATGCCCCTAAATATAAAGTAGTCCGGGTTGATTTGAAAGAGCCAAGTAGTTGGATTGATGTTGTTCCAGAATCAGAAAAAGATGTCCTCGAATCTGCATTTGCCGTTAATGGTGATAAAATGATCGTTTGTTACTTGAGTGATGTGAAGTATGTCTTACAAATAAGGGATTTGAAAACAGGATCTCTGCTGCATCAATTACCAATTGACATTGGTTCGGTTACTGGGATATCTGCAAGGCGAAAGGATAATACAGTATTTATTGGGTTTACTAGCTTTCTCACCCCTGGAATAATATATCAATGCAATCTAAACTCCGAGGTTCCCGATATGAAGGTATTTCGTGAAATTAGTGTGCCAGGATTCAATCGCACTGAGTTCGAAGTGAATCAGGTAACTAATTTTTCTGTTTGCATCTTATAGGAATAATCTCTTATTTTTTGCTAGTTTCCCTGAGGGACAGAGGAATAATCTTTGATAGTTTGGTTGCTTATATGAGATCTTATTCCACAAAATTAAACTTAACAAGTACATTCTTCATCCCTCTCTGTGTACAAAAGCTAGTCTACGTTTCCTACTTGACTGGGTTCTACAATTCCAGGTTTTTGTGCCTAGCAAGGATGATACCAAGATACCGATGTTTATTGTGGCCAAGAAGAATATAGAGTTGAATGGGTCACATCCATGTTTGTTATATGCCTATGGTGGATTTAACATTAGTATCACACCATCATTTAGCGTCAGTCGTATTGTACTGACAAGGCATTTAGGTGCTGTTTTCTGCATAGCAAACATTCGTGGTGGTGGAGAATACGGTGAGGAATGGCATAAAGCAGGCTCACTTGCCAGAAAGCAGAATTGCTTTGATGACTTCATTTCTGCTTCTGAATACCTAGTATCTGCTGGTTATACCGAACCCAAGAAGTTGTGCATTGAAGGTGGAAGCAACGGTGGGCTTCTTGTCGGGGCTTGCATAAATCAGGTGGAAAGTTGATTCATTTGCCTGATTGTATTTTAGTTTCGCCTCTTATTTTAGCCGTATTAACTGTGTTTACCACATTTTATGTGGCAGCGACCCGATCTTTTCGGTTGTGCTCTGGCTCATGTTGGTGTTATGGACATGCTGAGATTTCATAAGTTTACAATAGGTAGCTGACATCCTTTGGCTCTAACAATGATCACTTTTTTCTATCGATTTTTTACTAAACTTTGTTCTTTAGGTCATGCATGGACTTCTGACTTCGGCTGTTCAGACAAGGAGGAAGAGTTCGGTTGGCTTATCAAGTGAGTCGAATTTAGAATAAAAAGCTTGTGGAATCTTCTTATTACAATACCCTTGTTTCTAGTCTGTTGTAGCATGGTGTTTGCCAGCTTCATTTGGTGATTGCCAACTTCGTTACTGCTTTTTCCATGGAAAGTAACGGCATATTTAGACTGCTTAGAAACCCCATACCGTGCTTTAGACTATGGTTTTTGAGCTCATAAGCCTAGTTTAATGTTGAGTTTCAATACATAAAGCATTCTTATGTGCTTGGCATGAACACATATTCACGACTCACGAGGCTAATTGGTTAAAAACTACCCTGAACTTTCAGTCAAACCGCAAGTTCAGGTTAGTTTATAACCAATTAGCCTATTTACAATGAGCAAACTCTGATGATATCTGGACACTGCTTTGTTGTTTCTCCTTCATGTTTTCCTTTCTCAGGTATTCGCCATTGCATAATGTCCGCAGACCATGGGAACAACATCCTAGACAACCTTCTCAGTACCCATCTACCATGCTGTTGACTGCCGATCATGACGACCGAGTTGTGCCATTACACTCCCTGAAGTTATTGGCTGTAAGTCCTCAACTGCCCTCAATACTAATTGTTCTTTGAGTTGGGTTCTCGTATAACATATACATAGTATGCATCATTTATTCGGCTTGTAAAGTAAGCAGGATATTTCAATAATTTAGTCAGCAGAAAAAAGTTATTACTTTGTTTATGCTCCCTCTCTCAAAATGTGTCCAACTTTTCCCCCCAGACCATGCAATATCTTCTGAGCACGAGCTTGAAGAATAGTCCCCAGACCAATCCAGTAATAGGTCGCATTGATTGTAAATCTGGACACGGAGCTGGCCGCCCAACTCAAAAATTGGTAATTGCTGCATTAATTTTTAGGTCTTTAATCACCCACCTAGCTCCTCATCACAGACTACTGACCTTTGGCTCTTGTTCTGCAGATCGATGAAGCAGCTGATAGGTATAGCTTCATGGCAAAGATGTTGGGTGCTTCTTGGAATGAGTAGGATCAGATTTGGAAGTAAAAAGGAAAATATACATTTGATAGATGGAAAATATTTTAACTACTTTTGTATGATCCCATTGTCCGAGTAAAAAGGACAAATAGCAAATGATTTTGCCCAAATTTCAAAATTTGGTCACAATTGTGTCCAGCATTTGCAGCTACGTAAAAGATTTTTGTTTGTCCATGAATAAAGGCAAGAACCTCATTCAGCGAAAACTCAGTCTGTTTTCAAGTAGAAGTATATTTGCTCTTCGTCGTAGAGTCGATAAAATGCTGCTTTTCATGATTCTAGACTGGTTCTTTGAGTACAAAGACCAAACAATTGAGCATTTCAGATCGTAGATTTAAATAATGATGATTTCAGAGTACTTTTTTAACGTTATTCTACCTCATATGACAGTTGTAATCATTATTTTATTATTATAATAATTCATGATTGTAATTATTTCTTCAACTGTGTATGCAATTTAAAACTTTGTTTCAGATTATGCAAAAATATTAAAACCATAAAATATTTAAATTGCAAGCCTCATTAACATGGAAACTTACGAGACTAAGATTTTTCACCCTAGCCTAGACGCTAACAGGTATTTTTGCAGTTGTGATGAGGAATAGAAAGAAAAGGAAAAAAAACTCACCGATCTGTTCTCCAAGTTATATATATGTACGTCCGTGTTACTGTTTCATTTAGCGCCTCAGACAGGATCCGGTGAGCATTTTGTACCTCAGCTAGGACAAGCCTTCCTGAACCTAACATCCGGACCTGGAAACAGTAACTTCATGATTAGAACAGTATTTGTGCACAGATATTACAAGAACAGATGATAGGTAAATCGATATCCTTATCCTCTCTACCGGCTGCATGACACTTATAATTGTTCCTTTGATGCATTGGAAAAATGCTGTTCCTTATTTATTTTCTATAGAATAGCAAGAAACTGTTAGCCTTCACTACTTGCTCGAGCGGGCCTCCTACCATGTTGTATGGAGTGTGGAGGGCCGTGGACTTCGAAGTTTAAGACATGCTCGCTAATTCGAGAGTAAATTATAAAAAAATTTCTTCAGTTTTGAGAAACAAATTAATTAACCTTCTTTTAAAAAAATAATTATTTAATTTCTATATTTTTAACTATTCTTGTAATTTAATCCCTGCTATTTTTTATTTTTTATTTTTATTTTTTATTTAAAAAAGAAAATAAATAAATAGATAATATGAAAAAATTGATGAGGAAATATAACATTTTAAGAAATAAAATAATATTAAATTAAACATAATCAATACTATTAAATAAATAAATGATTTTTTTAACAATTAGGACCAATTGATTGGTTTCTTAACAATAAAAGAACTAATTCATAATTTACTCATAAATCGGTTATAAGAAAAAAAAAAACAATATTATAGCATTGCAAATTTTTGTTCATTATTGATGGAACCTTTAGGTAACATTGCAACAAGAATAGAACTGCAAGAGGCAAATTAAGTAATTGAAAGATTAGGAATTAAGTTTTTTTTGGCCAAAAGTTGAAGCACTAAGCTAATAATTAAAGCATTCAGTTCTAGTATGAGCTGGCACAAACCATTTCCTTCCCTCGAGAAAAAAAAATAAATAAAAGAAGTCAAATCTCAAAAATATTCTAAAATATCCAAAATATTTAGGTGGTTTGTATTTTCCCACCAAATAATTTTTTATATTAATTTTACTTTCAAAAAAATTAATTAAAAAATTCTATCTATTTTTAAGATTTTTTATCTATATTTTTATTTACTTATACTTTTATTTTGTAATAAATGATATAATTTTTTTATAAAAAAAATTAATGTTTTGTTTGAAGTGATTCTAACGTAACTTCAAATTGAAAAATCAAAATAGTTTGAAGATAGAATTGATAAAAAAAAAGTTTAGTGTACCAAATTAATAATAATCTAATAGGCTGGGGGTATATCTGATATTTGTCCAAAAAAGGAGAAATTATTTCTCTTCCCTTCACAGTTCACACCATTGTATCATGGCGTTTCGTCCGCAGAGCTTTCTAGGGTTTGTCTCTCTCGCCAGCAAAATTACCAGGTACCGCTTGCCCTACCTTCCGCGGTCATCGATTTCATTTTCGACCCTAGATTCTCCTCAATTTACCCCTTCTCACGATAATTTCAAGCTTCAATCTAATCTCGACGAGGATTACGTTCTTAATGAGCTCTCTAATTTGTTACCAATCCCTTCCAATCGGCCCATTTCTCACCCGTACATCAACGATTGTTCGAATAATAAGCAAGTCGAAACCAGACCCGTTTTTGATCGATTTTTATCCCCTGAAGAGAAATTGAGAGGAGTTTTTGTTCAAAAACTCAAGGGTACATCTGTAATTGAACGTGCTTTGACAGAATGTGGAGTGGATTTGAGTCTTGATGTTGTTGCCAAAGTGCTTAACAGAGGGAATTTAGGCGGCGAAGCTATGATTATCTTTTTCAATTGGGCAATTAAGCAGCCTATGATAAGTAAGGATGTTGAAAGTTACAATGTACTTATTAGAGGACTAGGTAGAAGAAAGTTTATTGATTATATGGTGAAATTTTTGCGTGAGTTGAGGGAAGGAGGTGTGAACATGAATTTGGAGACGTTGTGGATTGTTATGGATGGTTTAGTTAGGGCTCGTCGAATTTATAAAGCCATTGAAATGTTTGAGAGCTTAGAAGAAGAATTTGGGTTTGATCGTGATGCGGAGTCCTTGAATGTGCTTTTGCAATGTTTATGTAGAAGGTCTCATGTAGGTGCTGCGAATTCATACTTCAATTCGATGAAGGGGAAGATACCGTATAATGGCATGACATATAATGTGATTGTTGGTGGGTGGTCGAAGCTCGGTAGAGTGAGTGAAATGCGGAAGGTTTTGGAGGAAATGGAAGAAGATGGTTTTAATCCTGATTGTTTGAGTCTTAGCTACCTCCTTGAGGGTTTAGGAAGAGCTGGCAGGATTGAAGATGCTGTTGAGGTATTTGGTAGCATGGAGGAGAAAGGTTGTGTACCGGATACTAATGTTCACAATGCCATGATTTCTAATTTCATTTCAGTTGGGAATTTTGATGAGTGTATGAAGTGTTACAGGTGTTTGCTGAGTAAGAATTGCGATCCCAACATTGATACTTACACAAGAATGATCTCTGGTTTGATCAAAGCTCGAAAAGTGGCTGATGCTCTTGAAATGTTTGATGAGATGTTGGGTCGAGGGATTGTTCCTTCAACAGGGACTATAACTTCTTTTATTGAACCTTTATGTAGGTTTGGTCCACCCCATGCTGCAATGATGATATACACGAAGGCAAGAAAAGTTGGGTGTAAAGTATCACTGAGTGCTTATAAGCTATTGCTGATGCGGCTTTCTAGATTTGGTAAATGTGGAACGTTGTTAAAAATATGGGATGAGATGCAAGAAAGTGGTTATTCTTCCGACATGGAAGTTTATGAATATGTCATTAGCGGACTTTGCAACATAGGACAGCTTGAAAATGCTGTCCTTGTCATGGAGGAATCTCTGCGTAAGGACTTTTGCCCAAGCAGGCTCATCTGTAGCAAACTGAATAACAAACTGCTTGCTTCAAATAAAGTTGAGAGAGCTTACAGGCTATTTTTGAAGATTAAGCATGCTCGTCGCAGTGATAATGCAAGGAGATTTTGGCGTGCTAATGGCTGGCACTTTTGAACAGGCATCTTCAGTATTGACAAGCAAGTATATTGTGGTTTTCCTTCTCTGTTTCCCCTGCAGCAGGTACTTGATTTTCCTGGAGTACGTCTGTAATATTTCTTAGGCTCACTTGCTATGAACAGCTGATAAAATCCAAAAGTTCTTCTAAATGGTTACATCACTAATCTTCTGTTACTTACTCGTGGGCATTAAAAGTGAAGAATTGTTTTTTTTTTTTTTTTTCGTTTGAGAAATTGTTTTAGTGACACCCTTGCTGCCAATGTCTAATGTTTTGGTTTATTGAGTTCAGGCTGATGGTTTTCAGCGGGAAATAGTTAGATGCTCGTGGGTTACAGAAATAAACTGTGAAGTTCATGATGGTGAAAAACCAGCTTCTCGTGATGAGCCTGAACTGCTGCATGAGAAACTTGACCCTCGTCAATTTGCAAGCTACCCTATACTTCCTCGTTAGTCTTTTCTTTGCTGAGGTTCTCTTTGCCTGCTTGGTAAGTGTAGTTCATAGTTGTTACTTGGTTCAATTTTCTTATTTGGCTTTGCATATCAGTCTTTCAAGTTGCCCGTAATTTGTCACTATGATGTACCAGGTACTCAGGTTTCTGGGAGGACTTCAGTTCATCCTCCCACCTGCGGTTTTTGATAGACTACTATGTAGCGCAGCCTAGGCTAGTGCATTGGAGTAGATGATTACTTGTTCAGTCTGTTTTTTCATGAAAGTAGATGATTGTTGATCTTTATCTGTCAACAATGAGTTATGACAATTTGTGCATGGTGGACCTCTGCTAATCATACTTGATTGGATTTATTTTTGAAGTGTTAAGAGTAAGAAAAGTGCATGGTTGTGCTGCTTAGAATGCCATCTTGTGTATTTGTGTTGGTGAATTTCATCTAATTTCTGAACTTTCATTCTTTATCAGCGCCTGGCCTTCTTCAGGTTGGCAATAAATGTATATAGCTTTTTTTTTTTTTCGCCTCCTCTTCTTAGTGATAAGCTGTCCACTTTATCATTCTAGGAGTAATCTCTTACATTTGACCTGCCTTTTGTATTTAAACATTTTAACTTCTTTCCTTATATGCAGATTCTGTTGTCGTTGTGCATTAAAAACCAAAGAGAGAATCCGAAGGAACACCGACCATAACTCACCAAGTTATGACAAATTTAATCGAGGAACCAGATTCAAAAGGCCAAAACCCTTAAACTGACTGTTTAGCTTTGCACAGAGAGAAAGATGCATACTGCAGATTTGTACATAGAAGGCAAGAACGAGAGAACAAACCCTAGATTGAAATGGCAGACAAGAGGTGGTCATGCAGCAGACTTTGCAGGAAGGGGTTTTCTGTTCTTGAACTTCGATGTTATATGTAAATTTTGTCTTGCTTCTCATGGACACTGCTTCTTCACCCATGTGACAACTTGACCTTGATTTGGTTTTAGTGTGTCATAAATCAGCTCTGTTCAAGTCTGGTTCCTTATTTTGGGAAGTTTGCGTTTAACTTGGGAGATGTGAACATGAATATATAACTTGAGTGATTCCCACAACAATATGAAGGAAGATGACTTCTTTTTTTAACCTGTTAACATTTTTGCTTCTGTGTGACTATTGCAGGTGCGTGTCTTAAGCCAGATATAAGGCAACTCCTTTTGCTGTTTTAGTACGTCCATAAAAACATCAACGCTTGGTTATGGATTCACCTAAGCACTTAGCTAAGTGTGAATCCATAGAAAGGAACAATAAGGAGCTATAATCTCCATAGCTCAGTGCTTATCTTGTGGTATGAGTGCTCCCCTCATTGGCTCCGGCTGATGCGCCATTAGATGAGCCATTAGAGTGAGGAGTGGCCAATGACGGATGGATTGCTCCTATTGCTAACATGACGGGTCTGGCTGGGCAACATTCGGTCAGTATCAGCCATGATCTTCGTTTTAATTTTTAATGAAGCTTCTTATCAGCCCACATGGCGTTTCCAGTGATGTACAAGTTCTGTAAAACCTGTTGGTGAGCTGTTGCGGATAACATTTTATGGTTCCAATTCAACGGTTTCTAATCATGTAAAGACTAAGATAATGTTACTAGGAATTGTGCCTAGAATTCCAAATATTGCTCTTACCAGTTTTTTTACTCATGATATGCAGCGAATTACATAGAACACATAAAATTATTTTAGTTTGATGTTTTGTGTTCCATTCTGCATATATCAAAATATATTAAATAAAAATTGAATAAAAATTTATTCAATTTTATAATTTTTTTAATCAAAATTCTGGATTTGATTTATTATTTTTTATAAATTTTTAAAACATTATTTATTTATCTCTATACACAAACTAAAAACTTATAATAATATAAAAATGTCAAAATCAATGGATTTTTGGTTAAAAATTTATTTTATAAATTTTTTTCTAAATATTTTTTTCCTTAAAATTTTAATTATAAAATAGAGAGAGAAATAAAAAAGAAACGACTAAAGTGATCAAAATAAAATAAAAAAGAAGGATCAAAATCAAATAAAAAATATTTAAGGAATAAAAAATAATGTTTAAAAAAAGGATTAAAATGTAATGTTGTGAAAATTTTTATAATAAATATATTTAAAATGTTTAAAAGTTATAAAAATATCGAGTACATAATGAAATGAATAGTGCATCCGAGTCTTGATGAATAGTATTTCAAATGGTATAATGAATAATAATGAATATATATATATATATTGTTAATTTAATGGATTTGGACATCATTCGTTATCTTTATATAGCATTTTATACAAATAACCTCATTATATAAATAACATTATCATACGCCAATTAGCAAACACAGGGTGGCCTCAAAGGCAGAGAAGATTTTTATTTTTTTCATCTCAGAAAAAAACCATCCACATCTATCTAATGATCGGACTCTATCTATAATCCTTAAGAGAAAATATTTTACAATCTTTTAATTCTAAAATCCTATATAAAATGTTGGGTCGAGGATTCATAATTATAATTTACTGGTTTTTCTTTTAAAAATTAACTGTAACAAAAAAATAATAATAATAACTGCAACGTTTTTGTACTAAAATTTATTTTTTTCATAAGGCATTACTCTCAACTTAATATGTAACTTGTATAGATCTTTATATTTTTCAGTTTCACCCCAATATTATTCCATCATATATACTATTTATTCTATCATTCTTTCACCATTTGTTAGCAAACCGAAATAAATGCAAGTTTCGGATCCAATCGACCGTAATCAAAATGAATGCTAGCATTAAATGAAACGAACTAAACCTTATCCACTAGGCAATGGAACCAATTGTTTTAGTAGGTAAAAATTTGAGTAAACTATAAATTAGCCCCACTATTTTAAGAAATAAATAAATTAATTTTTTTATTTTAAAAACAAATTATTTTATCATTTAAATGATATCGGCATTGCTTAATTTAATATTTTTACAAAAATGTCATCTTTTATCATTTACTCTTTCATATTTAAACTTTTTTTATTTATTAAAATAAAAAATCAAAATAAAGTAAAAAGGAACAAAAAAATATTAAATTGCAGAAATTTTAGAAATATAAATATTAAATAATTATTTTTTAAACAAGAGAATCTAATTAATTCGTTTGACTAGAGGGACTAATTTATAATTTACTCGACATTTATAGCAACCAAAAATCATAAATCCTCAGCTAGAATCTAAAACCTAAAAGAACTAACATCAACGCTAGTACATGGACCCAAGCCCATAGCCAACATAAATTGAAGTTGCCCAATTAACCATCACCGGTAGATCGTATAATAATTTCCACGCGCCATAATAATTGGAAAAAAACCGCCTACGTCCTTTTGGTGGGGACTACTGTTAGCAAAGCAACGGAAAAATTGCAAAATAAGGGCAAAGACTTCGTGATGACTACAAACCTTTATTTGCCTTTCCCTTTTTCAGTCTGTTCTCACTTTTATTTTCCTTAATTCAGTCCAGTTATCTTTTCTCACCGGAGGAAATGTACGGTCCTGATTTGTTGTTCTAATAATCTCTTTGATCTTGATCAATGGGGAGTGTTTCATCGGAGGATTGGTTAGATCAAGTGAGCGAGAGGTTCGAGTTTGACAGTTACAGTTTGAGTGCGGACGTGAGCGAATCGGAGAGTGATACTTCTAGTAGCAGCTTCTCATGCCGCCGTAACGATCTCCAAGGCTGCGCTTCCTCTTCTTTCGTTTCTTCGACTCCTGAATTCGCCGGTAATTCCGTTTCTCCCGCACCGTTTCCGGTAATGCTGCCGGTTGTTGGCGGTAGACATGTTGCTACTCCCGAGGAGAAGGAAGAGAAACCAGATACTGACTTGTCAGGTTAGTTAATTTGTTCTTTTTGCTTAATTTAGATTTTTTTATTATTATTATCTATTTTTGGAGAATTTTGAACGTTTTGTTGTGAGGATTTTTTACCGTAACGATATTGCTGGATTTAGTTTACTAATTTTAGTTTAATAGATCTGTAAGTGGAAGTTTTGTTTTATTTTATTTGTCGTTGCAGAAATCGAACTGATGAAGGAGCGGTTTGCTAAGCTTCTGCTTGGAGAAGACATGTCAGGTGGAGGACAGGGAGTTTGTACCGCCGTGGCCATCTCCAATGCCATCACCAATCTTTCTGGTTAGTGAAAGTAATGAATAAATAATCCGGCCGTTTTCATTGTAATCAATTGAAGAAAATGGCTGAGATTAATCTATTTTGTGTGTTTGGGTATATGTTTGGCAGCTTCCGTGTTTGGGGAGCTATGGAAATTAGAACCACTAGCGCCACAAAAAAAGGCAATGTGGCATCGAGAGATGGAATGGCTTTTGTGCATAAGTGATTCCATAGTAGAGCTTGTTCCATCAATGCAAGAATATCCTGGTGGTGGAACTTATGAGGTTATGGTGCCTCGGCCACGTTTGGATTTATATGTGAACGTCCCAGCACTCAAGAAGCTTGATGCTATGCTGATTAGCATTCTTGATCTGTTTTCTGAATCTGAATTTTGCTATGTCGATCGTGGGATAGTAGTTGCTGATGATGATGATATTCAAAAGTTTCCCATGTCGTCCTCTTTGAGAAGACCATCAATCAGACAGGAAGAAAAATGGTGGCTTCCTTTTCCTAAAGTTCCCCCAAATGGTTTGTCTGAAGACTCAAGAAAGAAGCTGCAGCAGTGCAGGGAGTGCACAAACCAGATCCTTAAGGCTGCCTTGGCAATTAACAGTAGTGTGTTAGCTGAGATGGAAATTCCAAATGCTTATTTTGAGAGCCTCCCCAAGGTTTGGAACCCTACCCCGCTCTATCGAATTCCATTTGTGTTGGATGAATCAGTTGTGGATGTAAACGAATACTGCATGGTCAAAATTATCGTATTATTTTTTCTTCCGGATCTTTAGTTTCCACCACATCAATGCCCGAATAAATTATTTTTCTATCTGTTAAGCAATTTGTTCTGAGGTTTTGGTCTGGTTGATGTGTTGTTCCTAATATGAAAAGTATTGCTAATGTGCTCGCACTATTTTAAGAAGAGATTATAATGCTGTTCCTGTATTTCATTTTTTTCCTGCTAGGCATCTACTTTAAATTGTATAATTTACGCACTGGCATTCTTTTTATGTGAATGAGCATTTGCATCTACTCTATGTTGTACTTTTAACTATCAATCGGAATTGCAAATGGATTAACTCTTACAGGACATGATGCTGTTGCTTATGCTTCCTCTGGACTATGTTGTTAATTTTGGTTTTCGTGAACTTTTCTGTTTTTTGTTTTTTTTTTTTTTTTTTTTCCAGAGTGGAAAAGCTTGCTTAGGCAGAACCATGTATCACTATATAACTGCCAAGCACTTCTCCCCAGATTATCTTCTGGATTACTTGGACTTGTCATCAGAATACACCACTTTGGAAATAGCAAATCGTATAGAAGCTGCCTCACATTTCTGGAGCCAAAAATACCAGAACAGGCATTTAGTTCATGCAAGGAATGGGAAGTCATCATGGGGTGGCAAGATGAAAGACTTTGTTGGTGAAATACCGAAAAGAAAACTTCTAGCAAAACGAGCTGAGGTTCTCGTACATAACCTAAGGCTACGTTTTCCTGGCCTCCCACAGACTGCTTTAGACATAAATAAGATCCAATATAACAAGGTATTGCCTGCACATTATTAACCATGCATTGTAGTCCTTTTGCTCCTGTTTGTTGACGACTTGTTGCCACTCCATTTTCATCACATACAACTACCATCTCGCACATTTGAATAAAATTGTTTCTTTGCTACAGGATATAGGGCATGCTATTATTGAGAGCTATTCTAGGGTGATGGAAAGCTTGGCCTTCAACGTAATGGCAAGAATTGATGATCTCCTATATGTGGATGATGCCACCAAGCAACGTGCAACAGCAGAGTCAGCCTCTCCTTGTGTCCAACAAAAGTGTGGTAGTAGACCATCCAAACAAAAGTGGATATCGACTAGCCATGCTTCTTTACAACACAGTCCTTGTTCCTCTGCATGTACAGTGCCAACTGTTGGTTCTTCCAGTGAAGTAATTAGGATTCCTAACGGAACAACACACCGTTCTCTGAAGAAGAGCAATTTAAGGGACTCGCCTGATCAGACTCTAGAAAAACTAACATTTTGATTTGGAGCAAAGAATATGGTCCTGTTTGGACAACCTCAGTACTACAAGAATCCCGTACTGCTTCTGAATCTAGTTAGACTTTAGATAGCTTGATCCACTAAGTGCAGCTCAAAGCTGGTCCTTGTGGTCTTACGTAGTGAAGGTAGTAGCGCAGATCCATGCATAATATGTATATCTTTTTGCAGAGAGACAGCATAGCCATAGGTATTTGTGGATGTACACCAAACTCTGGTTTCATTTGTTAGTTTCCTTATATGGGTTTTAAAGGTTGGACTGTGTTTAATAGCGAAACTTTTTGTGTCTTTCATTTGGAACTGGAATTTCCTGTAGCTGCAGAAAGCCCCATCAGGATTGCAGATATGAGATTTTGGGCTTCGTCAAAACTTTCAAGGTAGCAGGATGCCTCATCCGAGTTTGTAGGAAGAGACAGATGTTTGAGCTCAATGCGGACCTTCTCAGGTTATCCATGGATCGAGGGTAAGGCCTATTGTTTTCGAGAGAAGCATCGGGTGGGATTCTCCCAAACTGAATAGGTTCAGTTGAATGTTGATGGAGCTTACACATTAGCTGCAGATATTGGATCATGCACTGCCATAGGTTATAAACAGGGTGGTATGTTTAGGCAAATAACACCCTGCAATAAGACTAGGGAAATTCTCCCATGTTAGGCTTTGAGTTAGAGAAAATGCCACAACTGAACAAAGCCCAAGACACACTTTACAGAGGCAGGTTTGCTAGGGAGTAGAGACGTAACTCTGATTAGGTAAACTACAAATTGCCTCCCTGAAGTTTGGGATTTGTTAATTTAACCCCTAAAAGCATAATTATTTTTCATTGCCTCCTCAAGTTTTTCAATTTTACCCCTGTATGTCTCCATCGCTATTTCTTGCACTCCTTTCATATTTTTGTGCCACGGGCATAGTATGATCCGGCATTTGGAACTCATAGAAGAAGTTCTACAGCTACTCCAAATTCCTCTTTCTGTCAGTTCATCGATCAAAACCTCAGACTGAAAATGTATAGAAATATATATTATTAAAAGAACTAATTGAGTTTCTATTAAAAACTCCTGACTTGTACCCAAAAGATTAAAATATCCTCGCATTTAAAGAGATTTGAAAAATAAAAATACTGACAACGCATATGACTTCAAAAGTTCAAATCATATCATACTGCAAAGAGCTTCTTTTGTAAATTCTATACGTACAGTACTTGATTTTCTCTGCCCTTTAAGTAAACAATATATTTTTTTAGCTTTTCGTAAACAAGATGAGATTATTTAACAGTCTTGAGTTGAATTAAAACCTGTCCAGTGTTCTTGGATGAAAATGGCACATACTCTCTTAAATTTCCTTCATTAAATCCATTGGTAGCTAGTCCAATTTATTTTTGGTTTGAGTCGGGATTAGAGAACTTTAGCATGCCAAATTGCACCTGGCCCCTCACCCCTCCAGTTTTGGAGACTGAAAGAACACAGTACTGCCATTTTATGGTCCCCAATGTAATAATTATATCCCATCGCAGCTCTTATATACCCTCTTGTTGAGTATCGTACCATGACTAAATTCAAAACACATTTGACCCAAAAGGGTTTAGAAGAATCACTATTACAAATGCAAAATTCTATGAGCAAGAGGCGTTTAAAGCACAAAAAAGCTTGACTTTCAAACATGAAAGTGAAACTTTGAGTAGAGCCACCAGGTAATGTAAATGGTAACCCTCTATTATTAATCCAAACATTTTCAAGCGTCTGATGACCAATCCACGATGCACAAACACAAGAAATTATTGGAGGTGACAAGCACGCCTCACACCAGTGTGTTGAGAAGTTTTTGTGCTTTTCCATCAACAAAAAAGACTTGTCAGTTTTCTATCATGAGCCCTACGTATAAGGGCTTGAGAGTATGTCCTCGAAATGAAGTATTAGGTATGCCCTAATGAAAGACCTGCCCTACCAAATTAAATATTAATCAATATCTGACATTGACAAGAAAAAAATTAATAAGTAAAATGGTGTGGTAGACATGCATGGAGCCATGAACACTGAAATCTCCAACTAGATACTCCAGATGATTATATACATAATAAAGAAGCAGACAGAAGATGATTACAGAAAGGTTTTGAACCAAAGACCTTCCATAGATCCTAAAATTTAGTTGAGCTAGCAAGCCTCGATAAAAAATTTATATGATCCCAGCAAGATGCATCATCCAGCCTTCAAAACTTCGAATCTTTAATTGTTCATCTTGAACTCTCTACTGGGTTAGATTCAAAAGGGAAAATAAGGGATAAATGAAAACCCTAGATGATGAGATGAAGAAAAATAATGCATTATGCACTGTTAGATTATGAAATATAATCATATATAAAAGGAGCAATCACCCCCAAAAACCCAAGAAGAAGTCCCAGGTGGTAAGATCTACAACGTGAAAACCAGGATTTTGTGCATATGATGTCTGTCATCACCTCTAATTTTCTGCAGAAAACTGAACCATGGCAAACAACAGATGATAAAAGCAAGTCATAGTGATTTTCTCTTTTCTCTTTTTCTAAATAGAAATAGATAGTAAAGTTGGAGTCATCAAATAGATAACAAATAAGAGACAGACAGTGCATGATCATTATGATCAGAAAAACAAAAGAAACTTACCAAAAAATGATAAAAATAAAAAGAAAAGAAGAAGATGCTAGAGATAATCATAGCGCATGCAGATTCTTTACCTTTGATCCTTCTTTCTTGCAAGATATAAGAGATAAAGGATGATGATGGTGATACATATGAGAGAATAATCACGAGGGTTTTACAAAGAGAGACCAACAGAGCTCAGTTGGCAGTATGCCCACCTCCAGAAAGTAAGAGAGATAATTTCGAATTTCATGGGAGGTGGACAGAATGCCAATAAACTCTGTAAGAAACCCTTTGCTAAACCCACATGAAAGCTAGCTAGCTGTCCTAGTATTCACCACTGGAAGGCACAAACACATACAAAGAAGACAGACAGCAGTAGAGTATTAACAATCTTTGCAGAATCGATATGGGGGCAGATGGGTTCTATTTAAGATGAAAGGATGGTATAGCACAGTAAATATGAGAGAGAGGGAGGGAGAGAGAGAGAGGTGGGTGGTTATGGCCTTATGGGTGTAATTAATTGAAAAGGGCAGTAGGGGAGAAGAAGAGGTGATTTTCAGGCTCAAAAAGACAAGAGATATGAATAATAAATATATACAGTGGCAGCAATAATAATCAGAATAGATGGTGCCTCCCATACTCTCTCCTTGCTATGAATTATAGGTCTGTGAGCAAGGCATATATATTTAGAAGAATCATCATAGTTATTCTCTCCTTCCTCCCTCGTTACTGATGAAAACCCCCCAACCCTTCCCTCCTGTCTTTTCTTGCGTTCCCTCACCTCCCAATTCTCGTTTCTGATGCCAAACACACGCACACACACCTCCTTTCTCTCTCAGAAACTGAAAGAAAAAAAAAGGGGGTTTGGTCTTTGGCTAATGGCTAAGAAATACTAGTAGGGAAGTTGGTCTTTGGTTTAGTGATGACTTGATGACCTCCCAAATAATGACAAAACAAAGCTAGCAAGATCAGTTTCAGATTAAAAAGCAGCTTTTCTTTGTTTTTAAGAGGGTGTTCTCTCTGCCAGTTTTACTTCAACTTTATTTAGAGCCAAAAAATGCTACCGCCCCATTCTTGTGAGGCATGTATAAAAGTATAGCTTTATAGGGGTCCATCTGTCATCATTCATCAGAACCGTTGAGATCACCACCCATGGGATTTTGATTATTGCAGGGCACACACAGAATCATCCAGAGCCGTTTGATTTTTAGTGGGGTATTCTATTCCCTGACAAAACATAACAATGGAAGTCCAATCGGCTTTAGGATAGTTGCATTTTTCTCTTGGTTCCACAAGTTCATTGAGATAATTAAGATCGATAAGGTGGGTAAGTGAGAATGCTTATCTCCGAGACTGTGAAGAGCAGGACAAAAGTAATCTCTACTGCGGCACAGTCCCTCGGCAAACGCGGCTGGTCAATTCGTTGCCCTTCGCACATCAACCTTTCTTTGACATGGTGAATTATGTGGTAACTTCAGTCAGCAATTAGAATTTTAGGTTGTAATGACGTGTGGGATAATGTTGATCTTCTTGTTGGATCATCAAGTAGTAATGTGACTTTGGTGCCTGACTAATTGCTGTGCTTAACCATAGTCTCTTAACATCAAAGTGTTAATTATGCTAGCGTGGAAATAGGTAAAATTCCTTTACTCGAATTCTCAAAATAATGAAGGTGAGTGAAAGAGTCTAAATTCTCATGAAATGGTTGTATGCTTGCTCAATCATGCTCAATTGTCTTAGTTTTTCTGTGTTTGATGATGTTATGCGAGTACTTTTTATAAAAATAACCAAAAAATTATTTATTCAATCGATGTTTTGCCGAATGTTTTAAATAAATTTAATTGGTTATATAGTGATTTGAACGATTGATGAACATAATATATATATATAATTTTTTTATTTGAATCTCTAACTTTTTTAAAATCTATAATTAAATTCTTTCATTCCATTAATTAATTTTAGACCACATTAGACTCATGTGAAAGACACATAAAGTCATAAAACAACAACAACAAATGTCTTGTGTTTAAAGCTTATAAGACAAGTGTCATTATTTTAATAGCTTTACGTATCTCTTGTGCTTTCTAAAATTAGTCACCGGAATACAAAAGCATAATTATGGACAAAAAAAAAAAGTTGGAGGCCTAAATGTAATAGTTCAAAATACTTTATAATCAATAGATCTTTTAATGAGTTTTTTTAACCCAAGTATCTATATCGTATATTGGAGATAGAACTAATTCTATTCGAGATAAAAGCGACAAAGTTTAACTCTTTCAAATAAATTATCGACACAATGGTAAGTGAGGTTTAACCTTTTTAAAATCCTTTCACCAAAGACTTTGTATAGTTTGTAGCTCGGTGATAGTGATCTTTTACGAGTCTTTTAATGATTTTTTTTAACCCATGTATCTTTATCGTATATTGGAGATAGAATTAATTCTATTTGAGACGTAAACGACAAAATTTAATTCTTTCAAATAAATTATTGGCACAATAGTAAATGAGGTTTAACCTTTTTAAAATCCTTTAATCAAAGAATTTATAACTCCGTGATAGTGATCTTTTACAAGAGGTTATAGATTCAAATCCTAATAAATTGATTCTGTTAAAAGTTTTGAGTGTGTGTGTATTGGATGTGTGAGTTATGAAAAAAAAAAAAAAAACACTTAAAAAATTCAAACACGTTTTAAAAAATTATTTATTTGATGTTTTTTCAATAATTTTAAAATCATTGAGAATAATTAAAAACTTTAAATACATGTTAAAAAATACTTTCAAATACATTACCTCTCCAAACCGGAAAACGTTTTTTTTTTTAATAATTTCATTGTCTCATGGATGTTATTTTCATCAGGAAAGATACAGGCGATCCACCAAGAAAGTAACGGACCGGCTTGTAGAGACTAGAGATGAGGAGCCATCAGCCAACCTTCCTCCACGTTCATGGGTTGGGTCCTACTATTACCACCACTACTGTAATGATCAGTGTGGAATCCTAGGTAACATTCCGCTCCTGTACAAGAAATGTTTTTCTTTAAAATTCAAACATGCCCTTTTGACCTATTTTAAGACAAGTTAAAAAATTCGATTAAAGGTAAACATAGGTCAATCTTCTGTAATTATAGCATCACTTGCATTGCTTTTATCTTCCACGCTCCTTTCTCCACTGAAACAATACGATATTAATTCATTACCACTTTCTCTCAAAAGTTTTAACTTTCATATATTAAGATCAATGTTTTTCTAATTAAATTTTTGGCATATATATAATCTGAAATCCATTCCTAATTATTCGTGAGTAATGTTTTCGTCACTTTTTTTTTATTTTTTGGTGCCAATTCGAATCCATAGAACAAATTTTCAACAAAAAATATTTTCGGATTAGATTTTACACATTTCGAGACTACTTATTTTCTAAATGTGGTTAAAAAATACTTTCTAATATATAATTTTAGATATTCTGAAAATAAATTCTTAAAAATACCGACCACAATGATAAAACCTTAAACTTGACTTATAAATTGATATTTACTTACCAATAAACTATTAAATTTTATTAGTTTTTTTATCTAACATCGAAAGCTTTAAAATACTTCCATTTTCTTCCATCCAATAATAAAGACAAACAAGTTAAAAAAACAATGGTTTAATGGTTCGATTTATTCTTATATAATAGGATAATTTTTTAATTTATTTTTATATCTTTAATTAAATTAATTTTATAGTTAAATATAAATTAAGTTGATCTTTCTATCAATATTTTTATATTAACCACCTAAATTTATCACATGAATTGGATATAGAAAAAGCCTTTTATTTTTCTACTTTGCAAGGGCATTTCAAACATAAATAATAATCATATGCAAATCGGATGATTGATTTCGGTAATTTAGTCTTAAAATCTTATCAAAATAATAAATTAAAAATTTAATATATATTTAAAAATGAAATCAATCCAATTAAAAATAGAAAAATAGATAAAACAAAAATGACCTTATTATAGAACTACAAATGGAGTTATTAACCAAAAAACAATGGAAAATGACAGAGTAAAAAAATAAGCAACGGGAATTGGATAGAGAGAAAGAAGAATGAAATCTTCCCTTTTGTCGATTGATACGTCGCACTCATCACTCCCACAACCCTCGCACCTTAAAACACGTGACTCTGTTTTGTGCTGAATCGTTGTATCTCATCGATCGTTAAATATTAAACACAGTTCCTTTCACCACCATCGTTAAATCACTTTTCATCAACAAACTCTCACAAATACTTATTACTGAGTATTTATTATGACAACAAAACCCCATAGACTCCCCCCTGCCCACCACTTAATATTTATTGCTCTCAATCTACCCTCAACCATATCCCATTAATTCTTACAATTCAAAAGTTTGAAAATTGCATTGCAGAAGAAGGAAGGTGATGTTTCAGGATCCCTGCGTAGAAGTTACAGGCTGATCTTGACTTTGTTCCCATCTTACCTCTCTTGTTTGAGGTACTCTATACCAGTTGTCTTGCTGAGTTAATGTCAGAGTCATGATTGAATCATTGGGACAGTCCAATTTAAGAATTACAGTAATACTGCCACCAGGAATAAATGTTACTCACTTAGCTATACTTTAAATTTACTGGCTGTAGTAACTAAGCTAAGGCACTATGGGTTTTTTTATTACAAGCTCGTAACGTCGCAAGTACAAACAAATCATATAGCTACATGATTATAAATTATTCACCTAGGCTGTGTTTGTTTCTGAAAAAATAAGTTTTAAGAATTTTTTTTTAATATTTGTTTCACGTTTAAAAAAAAAAATTTCAATAAACGAAAATTAATAGAATATTTTTATATTTTAAAAAGGTGGCTTTCGAGTTAAAAAGAATAAGATATTCTCTCTCTCTCTTTCTTTATATATATATATATATATATATATATGTATATATGATAATTTTTTCTCTATCTTTTTTTATTTAAAATATATTAAATTAATTTTTAATTATTTTTTATTGATTATTATCAATCAATTAATTATTTTTTCTCTATTTTTATTAATATTTGATTTTTTTATTTATAAATATATTAAATATTATTAAAAATCATTTTTGCTTATTAAAATTATTTTTATAATAAATATTTTAATAATTTATTTTTATTTTTTTATATAATTGTCAAATGTCAAAACATATTTTTTTGAAAAACAACTTAATGAAAAATAGTTTCTTTAGAATTATTTTTCCTATTGAAAATTATTTTTCACTAAATAAAAATAACTGTAGCTATCCTTTAAATTTATTGGTTATGATAACTAAGCTAAGGTATTATGGGTTTGTTTATTACAAGTTCGTAACGTTGCAAGCAGAAACAAATCATATAAAATTTTCATATAATGCAATAAGCTATATATGATTATAAATTATAGGGAATCCGTTGATCAAATTGTCGGATATTTCAGGGATCGAAGAAAATTAATTAAATTTAGAACTAAAAGCATTAGGGTTGGGTTGCATCGACATTTATACTGGGATACAGGTGGGGCATCATCAATAATACGGCTATTTATACTGTCAGCTGGAAGTGAAACAGGCAAGACATTAGCCTTCACTTTCACAACCAGGGAAACTTCTCACCCATTGCACATGGTGGAGGATTCTTGTAGTTGTCCCAAGATATTCACAAGTCGAAGGAGTTGGTAAATGCTCGTCCTATTCAGTGTCTTACAGCCCATTTCAAATGCTAAGGGATAAAATCATTTCCTATAATGGACCATTGATGTAAATGGGATCTTTCCCAAGATTAAGTTTCTGGGAAGAATTTAAATGAAATTTCTCTTTCTGAGAGGAACAAGGCAGTCAACAGCAATCGCCTAACAAATTGATATCTAGCGTTATAAGAGAAAATGGACCCAGTAAATCATATCAATTTTGCACACTGATAGAACAAATGAAATGACTTTGCTTTATTCGAAGGACAGGACATTGCTTTTGAAGGGAAGGGGGCAACCAAATGGAACTAATTAGAAGGGAGATCAAAGGCATTCAATGATTATACATATGTTGGACTGTCGGTTCAGTGACACTTAAATGGTCCTTACCAGTGTAAGATCAGTTCTTTTTTGTTTTTTTTCGTTTTTTGTTTAAAAATCTTGTAATTCCATAGAATCTTTATACAAGTTTACATGTCCTTGGAACATTATATTCATATGTAACGAAATATTTTCAAATTAATTTTTATATTAACTAAGACTAAGTTTATTGTTTTTTAGACTAAACCGAGATCAAAACACATTTAATTTTTTATCAATCATTGATTGCTTCTTAAATTAAACTAGTATAAATCTAATATTATTAAAAAAATAATTATGATTAGTTATTCATATTGTTCATATAAAATCAAAACAATCATCTTATTATTAGATTAGATAGTACACATCTTAAAATTGAGATATAATCAATAGATTTTTATTGGTAAACGTATCTACTTCCTCAAAAAGCCTGAAAATTTCCCAGTGCAAGAGTCGAAAACCTGCACATATAATATCCAAAATTAGAAGTGAGAAATAGAAGATACTTTTTCCTTCTTTAGTTTAATGACTAAATCCAAGTTTTGTTTAAAGTTCATGCGCTTTGTTCCCTGTTCTTTGTGCAACTTCAAGCGTCGACTTTTATCCTCAATTTGTACGACTTTTGTTCTTTTACAGAAAACTCATAAGATGGGTGCAATTTTGGGGACTTTTTTTTTTTTTTTGGGTGTCCAAAACCCTAATTTATTATTGCATGATAAAAGGCATCAAAAGAAATCACCCAGCTAGAAATTCCACTTTCTTTTTAACAGTCTCCAAATCATGGGACACAATTCTCCACTTTCTTTTCCAAATGAACTAATGTTTCGGTTTTATCCCTAACTATTTAATTTGCTAGGAGAACCTTGCATACACAAATCTGAGCTTGTAGATTTGCAACGTTAAACTGTACTATTTGCGATATTTTCCTAGCAGGATCCCTCCCCCTCCAAGGAAAAAAAGAAAAGAAGGCACGTTTTTTTTTTCATTGACTAGCTAGCAGTTGAATTTTGAACCTAGAAAAGAAGGGATAGGAATTGGCAGTGGAAGGTATACTGCTTTTAAGTGGTGGTAGACTTTTAGCAAATTTGCACGGCTCGATGCATGGAAATCCACTCTTTTTCATGATTAATGGGTTTCGAGTGGATCTGCTCTCAGGTAACTAAAGCTTCAAAAAAGTTCATCACCAACACACTGGATTTCCCACTTTACGCAAAAGAAAATGCCAATCATGCCTATTGGTGCTGGTCAGACGGGCAGGAACACTATCATTTTTTAACTTAATATCATTTGGCATTTCCATTTCTGTCTCGTAATCCAAGTTTTTCACATCCACTAAGCTATTCATCTGATTTGTTTATTTTAGATATCCATCATAATTTTTTTACTGTTAACTACAACGGCTTCTGTTGGCTGTTGACTTGTGACTAGAAGAAAAGGTCTTGATTTATAAGGGGAAGGGTTTTTGCCTTTTTTTTCTTAGTCTGAAAAGGGTTTTCAACCCACAACTTAGTGATTAAAGTAAAAATTTGCATTTTGGGGTGCTTGTTTTCAAATTCTGTGATGAGTCAATGAAGGTTTAAAACACAGGAAAGGTGAAAGCTAACACAATGTACGGCTATAAGTCTTTAACCTTATAAGATCTGATAAACCTTCAATTTCAACTAACAAAAGTGCAAACTAGGAAGCACGGAATCCAAAAATATAACGAGACATGAGCATGTCCACACCTACCGTGATTAACCAAAAACAAAAAATAAAGTAAAATGATTATTTATTATTTATTAAACTATTTAAAAAACTGTTTATCTTTGTATCATTTATCAAGATTTTACACCTACCGTGATTAACCAAAAACAAAAAATAAAATAAAATGATTATTTATTATTTATTAAACTATTTAAAAAACTGTTTATCTTTGCATCATTTATCAAGATTCGGATGAATTATTCATTTCACCGTATAGTAGTAGTTTTGTAGTTTTAAAATATTTTAAAGATATTTATTATAAAAATTTTGATGATATTACACTTCAGTCTTTAAAAAAAAAACATTATTTTTTTAGTTTATAAATATTTTTTGTTCATTTTGATTTTTTTTTCATTTTGATCACTTAGGTCTTTTTCTTTTTTCATTTGTTTTTTAATTAAAATTTGAAGGCAAAAAAATATTTAGAAAAAATAATTTACAAAATAAGTTTTTAGCTAAGAATCCATTGATTTTGATATTTTTTTATACCATTACAATTTTTTTAGTTTGTGGATAGAGATAAATAAATAATGTTTTGAAAATTTATAAAAAAAAATATAAAAAATAATCGAGTCAAATCCAAAAATTTAATAAAAAATTATAAAATTGAATGAATTTTTATTTAGTTTTGATTTGATATGTTTTATTATATGCACAATATAATATAAAATATCAAATTAAAATAATTTTATTTATTATATCCGATTCGCAACGTAGCGTGAGTAAAAAAACTATTTTTTTTAAAAATTAGAATGCTACGTGTCATGAAAAATTATGGAGTAATTCTAAATGCCTAAACTACCTTTAACACTAGTTAAATTAAAAAAAAAAACTACAATTAAAATGAGTTAAAATATGATCGTGTTTTTGTTCTATGTCGATTTCATTTATTATATTTTGGTTTACTACGTCTTTTTATTAGATTTTCTTATTTTATTATGTCTTCAAGTTAAGTAACACGCCAATCATCTTTAGTGTTGGACATATGACATTCAATCAAGTTGTTGTTACGTATCAAAATTTGAATTTAAATTTTTTAATTGTTAAAATATTTTTTAAAAAAATCAAATTATGTAATAATTTGTTATTTAAAAGTAAAATAATTTTAAATTTCAAATTTTGACATCCGACAATCCGATTGAATATTATGTATCCAACACTAACTATAGTTTTTGTGCTCCTTGATCTATGGACATAATAAGTTTTTTAATAATAATAAAAAATATAATAAATCAAAATAATAGTAGAATGACACAATGAATCGTATGATTATAATGCATGAACATTTTCATGCTTTAACTCAATCAAAAATCTTAAAAGAGAAAAACTTCATCATAAAGAGTTAAATCATTATGCACAATTAGTGCAATTAGGTCCTTGAACTTACATAACTAAATAACATCATTTACGCATGAGAATGAAATTGAATAAAAGAGTTTTAATAATTTAAATAAACAGTTTTGATTTTAAATTTTTGTGCACACAGAAAAACTTATTGTATCTGTTTTATACATTGTATTGAACAATGAGAAATTAATTTAGACCTTTGAATATGAAATACTATGTAGATCTAAAACAGGTGGGTAATCGTTTCTTGTTGGAACACAATGAAGTTTGAAATTAGAATGTGAGACGAATCCTAGATACAAGAGTGGCAGACAAGGGTTGACACGAGAAAGTCTTTACCATGTGAAACCAATGGCTTTGCTTGTAATTGGTGCAAGTTGAGTTGTAATTCTCTTCCTCTAATTAAAGCGAAACAACAATGTCAACCTATTTAATTGCTAATTATTTCACGAGCGAAGGAGTGGAATTTATGCTGCGGCCATGCATCAATCATTATGACTCTACCGTCCATCCTTAACTTTTTATGCATGCGTTGTGCCTCTCATGCAATTATGATTTTCTAAAACCCAATATTTAATTTTAATTTACATTGAAAACATCAAATGCAAGCATTAATTTTGTTTAGGGTCCTGAGCAAAAAAAAAAAAAAAATGTTTGCGGGTAGAGGACTTATATGTTTGTATATGGTTAGGTTATGACAATTTTATTTGTATTGATATTTTGAGAGTAAACTATAAATTAGCCTCTTTGTTTTTTAGAACGAATTAATTATTTTTTTCATTTCAAAAACTAATTATTGAATCATCTTTAATTTAATATTATTTTATTTAAATAAATATATATTTTTCTCATCAATTCTTTTATATTTTTTTATTTCTTAAAACAAAAAATCAAAATATGAAGAATAAATAATTAATTTTCGAAATAAAGAGAACTAATTAATTCTTTTCTCAAAACTAGAACAACTGATTTATAAGTTATTCCTATTTGTGGTGTGTGCGTGGGGGAAAAAAAGTCATCTTTGAATGTAATTTCTGTCGTTTCGTCTTCTATGGTAATCGAATACGTTCTAGTGATTTCTAAGAGGAATAAAGTCTCTAAAAATTGTGATCAAGGGGCTTTTCTGATAAATAAGTGTCATAGGGTGACTTCTGAGTTCTGAACTAATTAATAGAACCTGATAAATTGACTCCCATTTATTGGAAAACTGAAAAGATTGCACTGTACGTGAGAGAGAGATGCGTGGAGAACATGGGATAGAGCTAAGGAAGAGCACTGATGATTGAGGATCGAAATGGGGTTTTTTCCTTTTTACAATTCTCAATGAATGACAGATTTTCACTCACTACAGTGTGTGTATCACATGAGAGAAAGAGAGAGATAAGCTCAGTTGTCTGTTCTTACAAAAAAAAAATTAAAAAATTGTAAAAAAACATCTCATTGTTTTGGAGAAGGGGAAATTATGTGTGGGGAAGATGTGTTTTGTTGAGTTTCAAAACACAAATGATGAGGTCGATGACGATTGGTATGATTGTGATAGGTGCGAGAGCATCTTTCCAGCTCTATTGTCATGTGACCACTCTCTCAAAATCTACTAAAAAACATACCACCAACATCGGTGAATTCTCTAAACACTGCGCCATGCAACTATGCAAGCGAGAGCCATTATTACCAACCTAAATCGGTGAATTCTCTAAATATTCTGCTCTGTAAACCTGCAATATTACAGCATGAAATATTAAACTGAAATAGTTTTATTCTAATCAACTTCAATTTAGCGCAAACATCAAACTAATTACCAATCTAAATGGGTGAATTCTCTAAATATTCTACTTCTGCTCGGCTGCTTCAATGGCTCCATACAAAGCTTCTCTTGATTATTTATGTACACATATTTACATGCACTAGTTGCTGTCTGGTGACTGGCTTGTGCTTGAAGTCCAGATGTGGGAATTCAAATTTGCTTCCAGGCGATAATCCACATCTCAATTAAGTATGGGCAAAAATGTTTAATCTTAATCGGATCCTCAAATTATTCAAGGATTCTTTATTGAGTTTTATATATACATTAAACTTGTTCAATTTTGTTTTTTTAATTCAGGTCAAGAACCCTACAACATCCAATAACAAATATGAATTGAGGATTTCAATCGAGAATTTAGTTAAACTCTAGGGACCAAATGGGAATAAAATGTTGTTTGTGAATTACATTGAGAATCATTGTACCGTGAGGAACTAATTTGAGGTTTTCCTTTCTCCCGTATCGTTCGTGGGCTAACTTTTTAAGATTATTCATTGCTAGTCACCCAGTCAATACTTGTTGTGCAGTTTTGTCCAAAACGCTTTTGTTGGTTCTAAATTTTAATGGTGTTTGGATTTTAATCTAAAGCATAGACAATTCGATGCCATGATCGGTGTCTTCTTTCCTTTTTAAGTTGTCATTTGTTCGTGTTTCTTCCAAAATCTCATGCCGTTTCCTCACAATAAAACTCGCACAATCATTAGTTTCTTCTTCTCTATGTCCTCTTTTTTGCCCTTTTTGGGTGGTCAAGAGAAGGTCCATAGGGCCTAGTACAACTTATTGCCATCAAGGTTCGAAACTTCGAACCCAGGATGCCCAGCTGGTGGGCTGGTATCACTAATTGACCCAAGGCCGTGGGTGTGGCTTGGTGGTTGGTAATATGTTGTCGGTGAGGCTCACATCTTTTGATAAACAAAGAAGCATAAACAAAAAGTATACCTCTTTGGTGGTAAAGAGCACTTTGAATTTTATCAAGTAAACTGCAAAATGGAAAATAAAAGGAGCGGATTTACTACTACTAGTATTATTATTATTGTTATTGTTATCATTTTTGCTATTGGACATATGCTTCAAGACACTGGCTTTTACGAGTACAATGATTTCCTATGCAAAATTGGAGATTGAGAGCATTATTCGTCCACTAGTTATGCTATTCTGGTAGCTATAGAAGTGACCTCATACATTCTGCACCCATCCCCCTCGGAAAGAAAATAGCAAAACCCGGGGCAACTAGGGCGGGGTTGGAAGAGGAAGATTATTTTTGCCACACAGCATATCGGTGGCCAGAGGTTGCAAGCGTCCATTCCTTACCATCTGGGCACCAGGAACCATCCCCAATCTTCATGCACACCTTCCCACCAATAATTGCAGAATAGAGGTTTGGCTGGGCCTCGCAAATCCTGATAGATGATCTGCTGTGGATATCTTGACGCTTCCGGACGTCAATCTGCAGATGTGGAGGAAGTTACAAAGGAGAAGACCTCCCTCAAGTGAGGAATTCAACGGACGAAAATTTCCAATTTAACATACCAGTTTCACAATCTGGTCATGAATGGAATTCCCCCAGTCATAGAAATGGTCATAGAAAACTGTCGGAATCCCTGGATGTGTAAGTATGTAAGCATAACCCTGCAGGAGACCATGGAACAAGAAGTCAGAACCAATCATTACAGTCCAAAGTTCGATTTTCAGACCTTTGGTTCGAAACCAGAGAAGAAAGTTAGACCAAAATTGTTGCTCAAACAACCCAAAACAAGAATATTAACTTCATTTAATAGAAACGTGAAAGTGACACCAGCCATAAAAGACTTGAAAATTGTCAAGTCTTCTTTCTATGAAATTCTTAACCTTTAAAAGACACTCTAAGCAAATAAGAACAAACAAAAACTGAACAAATAGATCCATAGCACAAGATATGTCTTTTGCAAGCTGTCCAGGGTAATCGATCAAGTCAAACCGTGAGGGAAACAAACCATTCAACTCATACAACAAATTTGCATATAGACCATAAGTTGATGTACCTCCATAATATGATTTGAAGGGAAAGGCCAATGAGCCTGCAAGAATGAAAATCAAAAAGATATTACTTCCCTTTGAAAAAAAAAAAAAATACTAGAACATCGGATACTGCACAGTATTACCATGCATCAACTTTCATTTGAAGACAATATAGTTTACTCCAGGAAGGTAGTAGATCAGATTAGGATAGGAATAAAAATAAAAAAAAAGTCCAGCAGCCTATCTCACATGCTAATCAGTACTATAACCTTTACAGTTCATTGATGCTGGAGAAACTCAAGTTCTAGTTCAAATTAGGTTAAGTTCCGTAGGCTTAATATATCAGGATGGTAAGACCATAGAACTCCCAGGAGAAGCAAAGTGAAAAAAAAAAAAACAAGGATAAACCGGCAATAATAATAAATAATAAATAAAATAAACAAAAATATTGGGTACCTGTGTTGAGCCTGTGTCATGGTTATCGATGAATGTGGCAGCTCTTGAGGGCCACCATCCCAATACACCTGGTGGCTTTCCTTGAGGGTCACGCAGACGCCAGAATTGCCCCTTGACAGCTTCCTGCATTGAAAATCAGGAATAAATATTACCAAAAAAGTGACATAACCAAGGAAGGATATAGCTTCTTATGCCACTTTTTGTATTGAACATTATACATATGATTAAGCCTAAATTTATCTCAAATGGAAGGGGGTCGCAACTAAAATAAAGGAAAAATTTTGTCTGCAATATGATATCCCTGGGAGTACCTGAAGGATCCCCTTTGTTGTGAAGTCAAATGCAGCTGAGAGCTGGCCTGTAGCATCCATCCAATTGATAATCCGTTGCCTATGGCTGTCTGAAGTTTGAATTTACAGAAAAATGTTAAGCCTAATGGGTACATAGACACCATGATTAACAAAGCAGCATTTTTTAGTCCAACTCAAGATATTTAACAAAGACATGCTTATGAAAGGAAAATGTAAAAAAAAAAAAATGTACAATCGAAATCAAGAACTGATGACCAAACCCAAGTACGAAGAGAAGCAAGAAGGAAAGGAGGGAGAAAGTGGGACATGGCAACAGTGACTAATCCAGAGCCCTAAATATTATGTAAGTGAACCTTTATTAATTACAGGTGTGGACATTTCCCCTAGTAACAGTGACAAATCCAGATCCCAAATAAAATGGAACAAAAAGAATCTACAGAAGCCATTTTCAAAAGAGCACTCAAAGGAGGAGATCCAGCAAGTCGCAAATGCATGCATGAAACTTCAGCTTATTTGCAGCTGAGAGTATGCCAACAAGCAAGGATGCATGGTATATTTAACATAGAAGTAATACCTTGGCTGTACTCGAGAAAATGACCATTGTAGTTGCAAGAATCCCAATATTCTCCAACTGAAAATATTGGCTTCGCTCCTTCAATGTATTCTTTCACATATTTTGGAGAGTAGCTGAATTGCAGATTGTGCAGATGTAAATGATGAATAAACGAATAAAACCAATTAATGATAACAATACATCTACAATGTAAAAAGACATTTACCCTCTAGCAAAATCAAAACGGAAATCTTGAAAGCCAACATTTTTACGTAGCCACTGCAGCCATGCTGTTATGTCTTTTCGAACAAAATGTTGAGTGTGATCAATATTTGGAACTCCATTGAAATTGTCACCAGTGCTTCGACTACCCTGTAAAGTAGCAGTAACAGGTGAGGAATCCATGTCCTGGACTTTGTATCCCATCTTAGTTTCAAGAAACTAATGGTCAGACTGTGTTATGACACAAATATATTTACCCTGTTCATCCTTCCTACTCTACAGAATCACCTACATACGCTTCTCCCAAATAACACATATTGTTCACGCACATGAGACTATACTTACCAATCCACCAGTACAAGATGTAACAGCACGTTCATCCCACGATAATGGAATTCCATCGTAACGGTTGTACATTCCTCCATGCCCTTGGGTAGTTCCGACCCGGTGATTGATAACAATGTCAGCCATTGCTCTAACTTTGTACTGCTTCATCTTTTGGAGTAAAGCTTTTAAGAGGTGCTCAGAACCATATGAAGAGTTGAGGTTATAAAGGTTCTGTGGAAGATAGCCTGTAATGACAAAAGAGTGGAATTAAAAACAAAAATTACCCCGTGCTAAGGCATGTAAACAGAAAAATACATCAACCTCAAATACTACAAGGACTTTCATCCCTCTAACCTTCAGGCGCGAAGGAATTAGTAGGCGGTGGCAACCATGCCGAGGTGAACCCAGAATTTGCAATATCAGCAACTTTCTTTTCTAAATTTCTCCACCAGTCATGTTTATGCGACTCCCAGTTAAAAGCCTGTTGAGCAAAGTTCAATCACATCTATACAGTTTATTTTTAAGTCCGGCATGACCAACTGTTTCATGATATTCTTCCCATTTCAAATAACTACTATTCTCGACATTCTCAAAAATATTTCTACCCAAAATTACCTGAAGAAGGATTTCTCTTCCGCTCCGCAGCACAGCTCCTGAACAAAAGTAATTAACACTACCATAACCACACTGAAAATAATTAATGAACAGAAATATTACTGAAAGGAAATGATAGGAGCAGCATACCAAGATCAGCCTGCTGGTAATTGTTATCGTAACCCTGCATTTATTAATAATAATAATAATAAAAAAAGATTAACCCAAGCCTGAGAAAGAAAAAAACAATAGTCGAAAGCAAGAGACGTACATTACTGTCGTAAACCATATCAACTCACTGAGCTTCAATTACTCGACGCTGGATCGGATAATTTCTTATCCAAACAAAAATCCTGCATTCACGATTATCTCTCAATGCTCGAATTCAAAAGCAGAGACAAAGAAAATTCAATGCAATTGAGGAAGAAAAATACCGGAGTTAAAGGCAGTGATCGCAGCGTGATTTCGTTCTTGTGGATTTGGCCTATAAATAGGAAATTTAAGTGGAGAACTCAAGTGAGTCCACTCGGATAGAATCGGAAAAGGCAAATTCGGTTACAGCGAATTTGTAAAAGGTTTCGATTACGTGAGGAGAACCACGGATACGGAATATTACAGATTGCAGAGATTGAAGTGGAGAATTTAGGAAAAGGGCATGGCTTTTTAAATGGGAGAGAGAGGAAGAGGGAGAGTCTGCCTTCATGTTTCAACGGTTTATTTTTTTATTGTTGGAATCGGCCAATTAGGGGGCTTGGCAACTTGCTTAAGGAATGTTTCGACGGTTCTGATTTGGAGAGGGTGGGGTTCGAAACACGTGGTGGTTTGGGATAAGAGGGACTATTGAGATAGGTGGGGCAGCGTGTACTGTAACGGACTCGCTTGCGCGGGATTGCGCCTTTTTTTTTTTTTTGGCCGGTGGAGAATGGAGATGCGACTTCAACGGCGTTTCTAAAATTCTGCACGCTAAGCAAATTAGTGTTATAGGCGCAATTTTCACCCTTTTATAGAGAAAAGAGGGAGGATGACCTTTCACGGAATAAATTAGTCTTTTCAGTTTTGAAAAACGAATTAATTGTTTTTTTATTTTAAAAATTAACTATTTAGTATTTATGTTTATTACCTTTTTAATTTAATATTTTAAAATTTATTTTGATGGTATGATTTCAGAAATAAAAAACTAAAAATTATGAAAAAATTGATGTAAAAATATAGGATTTTATAAAGTAAAATAATATTAAATTAAACACTATAAATAAAGAATTATAGCCCAGCCCATTTCATTCATAAGCTGTCTGTTCAGTGATTGTTTTTTTCCCCCTAAATTATAAGAGTGTAATTCTAGATTCAATTATAGCTTGTCGGTGTCTCTATTGTTTCTTTCTCATGAAAAAAGAAAAAAAAAACATATCCTTGTTCTTTCTCTCACACGATCTCGAAATATCAAAATTAAAAAAAAAAAAAACGAGCAATGTTAATATTAAATAACTGGTTTACATAATTCATTTTTCAAAAAAACATGAATCACTGAATAGATATTTCATAAATTAAATTAGTAGGTTTTGTAAATTATATGAAACAATTATCTATGATTAATATTACTAAAAAACTGAGTAAAATAAGAACAAAATCTCTAGTCCGCACTAAAATAAAAGAAACTGCACACTATCAGGGACTGATTTTCTCCCTTGTAATCTAAGAGATAGTAATTTAGTTTTAACAAGTTTATTATTCGAGTTATGTTACGAATCGGATAAAATCAAAACGTTTTAATTTGATACTTAACATTATATTGCAAGTTTATTAAAATACATCGAATTAAAAGTAAAATATATATATATATTAAATTTAATAAATTTTTAATCAAAATTTTATATTTAATTAATTATTTTTTGTGTTTTCCATAAATTTTCAATTAAAGAAAAACATGATTTGTTCTTTTGTATATATTGATTGTTAAATAAAAATATGTAACAATCTAAATAGAAAAATGAATCCATAATTCATAAAAAAAAATGCTTCATATTTTTATTTAAGGTTCTATAAAAAAAATAGAGTTAAAATTGATGTAAAAACTTAATTAAAATTTAAGTTTATATTATTATTTAATGTTAACGAGAATATTATTTTTTAAAAGTATGTACATTTTATTGATATATATATATATATATATATATATATATATATATATATATATATATATATATATATATATATTTCTTATTTAAAATCATTAGAATTTATCACGTAGGAGGGGAGAGAGAAAGAGAGAGAGAGTCTGCCTTCATGTTTCAACGGTTTATTTTCTATGGTTGGAATCGGCCAATTAGAGGGTTTGGCAACTCGCTTAAGGAAATGTTTCGACGGTTCTGATTTGGAAGTGGTGGGATTTGGAAAACGTGGCGGCTTGGGATATGAGGGACTGTGGAGATGGGTGGACCAGATTGTACTGGAGCGTAAATGGGAGTTCGCTGTTCAGCGGGATTGCCTTTTTCGGCCGGGGAGTGGAGACGTGACTTCAACGGTGTTTCTAAAATTCTTCCACGCTAAGCAAATTAGCATCAGAGGCGCAATTTTTAACTTTCTTAAGAGAAAAGAGAGAGGATGACCTTTCTCGGAATAAATTATAATTTAGTTTTTTAGTTTTGAAAAACGAATTGATTAATCATTTTATTTTAAAAATTAATTATTTAATTTTTTGTTCAATATTTAAAAATTTAATATTTTTAATTTATTTTGATGGTATGTTTTCAGAAATAAAAAATAAAATATATGAAAAAAATTGATGTCAAAATACAATATTTTATAAAATAAAATAATATTAAATTAAATATCATAAATAAAGAATTACAGCGCAGCCCATTTCGTTCGTAAGTTGTCTTGTCAATGATTGTTTTTTTTTTCCCTCTAAAGTATAAGAGTGTAGTTCTAGATTCAATTATAGCTTGTTGGTGTCTCTGTTATTTCTTTCTCGAGAAAAAAGAAAAAAAATACCCTTGTTCTTTCTCTCACGATCTAACAATATCAAAATTAAAGGAAAAAAATCGAATAATGTTAATCTTAAATAATTGGTTTACATAATTCATTTTTCAAAAAAATATCAATCATTGAATAGATATTTCATACGTTAAATTAGTAGGCTTTGTAAAGTATATGAAACAATTATCTATGATTGAACTAAAAAAGGAGTAAAATAAGAACAAGATCTCTAGTTCGCACTAAAATAAAAGAAACTACATAGTATCAAGGACTGATTTTTCTCCCTTGTAAACTTGTGATACAAGAGATAGTGATTTAGTTTTAATTAAAAGTATAACCTTGTTTCACAGATGTTAAGAGGTCTAACTATGTTTGAATTTTTTGAAATTGAGTTTCGAAATTTTTTTTATTGTTTCTAAGATCCTTAAAGTTCAGAATTTTTTTAAAATTAAGTTTTTCTAATTTTTTTTGTTCAAATATAACAGAAAACGTGAACGTGTAAATCACACCACCACTGTTCTACTCCTCGTCTCTCTATCTGCAAAAGGTTTCATTTCCCCATGCTTGAGATCCAGTCCCAGTTACTGCAGCATGCGAGGCATTCATCTCTGGCCTTAAAAGTTACCACTAGTCACCACCTGAACCAGGTTCTATAGACTTCTGATTTCCATTGTATTATCTGAAGCTCCACTAGAATCTAGCTCCACTAAAATTATTTTTTTTATAAAAATGTATCTAAAAAATAAAATTACAATTAACATATAGATTTACATAAAAATTAATAAATGAAGAATAAAATTTTATTTTTATTTAATGTTGATGAGAAGATTTTTTTTCCAACTATATGCATTTGATCTATGTATATTTATTTACAAGATAATCTATAAAATTAGCAGAAAAAATTATATTTGAATAATTGGTTGGTTCTTTTAAAAATTTATTTTAATTATTTTATTTCAAATAGATTGGTTCTATAATGTTAAAAAAAATATTCATAATAAATAATTTGTATTATGTTGGAAGATGTATAGTTAATTTTTAATATAAAAATAAGAATAAAAATTAACTTGATGTGAATTTTTATAATAAATTGAAAAGATCAATTTTAAACAATAAGAATAGTATATATTTATTTTAAAATCTAAAAACATGTCGTATATATTATATAATCGTCGGTTTATGTAAAAAAAATAACAATTGATATTTATTTACAAAATAATCAATAAAATTAGCATAAAAAACTATATTTGAATAATTGTTAGGTTCCTTTAAAATATTATTTTAATTATTTTGTTTCAAATAAATTGATTCTATAATGTTAAAAAATATTCATAGTAAATAATTTGTATTATGATGGAAGATGTATAGTTAATTTTTAATATAAAAATAAGAATAAAAATTAACTTGATGTGAATTTTTATAATAAATTGAAAAGATTAATTATAAACAATAAGAATAGTATATATTTATTCTAAAAACTAAAAACTTATTTCATATATTATATAATCCTCGGTTTACGTGAAAAAAATAATTATGTTGGAAGATGTATAGTTAATTTTTAATATAAAAATAAGAATAAAAGTTAACTCGATGTGAATTTTTATAATAAATTGAAAATATCAATTTTGAAAAATAAGAATAGTATATATTTATTCTAAAATGTAAAAAAATATATCGTATATATTACATGATCGTCATTTTATGCGAAAAAATAGCAATTGATATTTATTTACAAAATAATCAATAAAATTAACATAAAAAACTATATTTGAATAATTGGTTGGTTCCTTTAAAAAATTATTTTAATTATTTTATTTCAAATAAATTGATCCTATAATGTCAAAAAATATTCATAGTGAATAATTTGTATTATATTAGAAAATGTATAGTTAATTTTTAATATAAAAATAAGAAAAAAATTAACTTGATTTGAATTTTTATAATAAATTGAAAACATCAATTTTAAACAATAAGAATAGTATATATTTATTCTAAAATCTAAAAACTTATCGTATATATTATATAATCGTTAGTTTATGTGGAAAAAAAATAATTATGTTGGAAGATGTATATTAATTTTTAATATAAAAATAAGAATAAAAGTTAACTTGATGTGAATTTTTATAATAAATTAAAAAGATTAATTTTAAACAATAAGAATAATATATATTTATTCTAAAATATAAAAAAATATCGTATATATTATATAATCGTCAATTTATGTTAAAAAAAAAATAACTATTGATTTTTTAAAATTTTAACTCCTAGTTAAATAAATAAAAAAAAGAACATGAGTTTATGGAAAAAATCAAAAGAAAAAAACCAAAACAAAAAAAGCATGTATAGCAGGGGTTAAAATTTTTATTTTAAACTTCTAGGGACCAAAATGAAATAATTTTAAAATTATCAAAAAAATGGTGAATAGTGATTTGTGATGGGATGAATACTGAAACTCATTGTTCATACTCCAAATCTTTTATATATATTGTAATTTCTATAAGTAAAGAAATTAACAAGAAAAAATTAATGGTGTTAATATGTTAAAGAGACATGGTCTGATTATGTTGTTAACTTAACATTGTTAATCGATTCTATTATTTTTTTCCTTTCTATTATTATTATTCAAAGCATTTATAAAAATTACATAAGAAAATAAATTTTATAGAAAAAATTACCCAGTTATTTCTTGTAATAATTTTTATAAATGTTTGAAGTAATTTTTTTAAAAAACTAAGAAGTCACGTTAAAGAGACATGTCGTCTGAATCTGATTATGCAATTATCACTAATAAAAAGATTACGTAAAACAAATTGATTTAAAGATAATTGTTTTTAGTACAAAAACGGTGCAGGTTAACCCGTTGTTTGTGAGAGCCAGATAGCATCGCCCAATAAAGATCAAACGACAGTTACACTGTCCTTGACCAAGGAACATGGATCATTTCTGTCAAGCATTCCGCACGGGAACGTTCCCTCTTAAACAATGTCTCCCGCTCTAGGGTTTTATGTGGGGATAGAAAGCAAGCAATGTTGACAGTTTAATGGATTCCTCAATCATTTTATAAACAAAAAATGGAAACCCCAGATTCAAAAACCACAACATCACCACCACCACAACAAGAACCAGACCTCAAAAAGCCCAAAATGTCCACTACAACCTCTGACGATGAAGATGCTGCCACCACAACCCCTGGTGGCGACACAACCACAAAAAAACAGAGATACAAGCGCCGCAAAATCGCAATATTCTTCGCCTATTGCGGCGTTGGCTATCAAGGTATGCAGAAAAACCCAGGTGCCAAAACCATAGAAGGGGACCTCGAAGAAGCCCTATTTCACGCCGGTGCTGTCCCTGAACAGGACCGTGGCATACCCAAGCGTTATGACTGGGCCCGCTCGGCTCGCACTGATAAGGGCGTGAGTGCTGTGGGCCAGGTTGTCTCGGGCCGGTTCTACATCGACCCGCCTGGACTTGTGGAACGCTTGCAATCAAATCTTTCTCCTCAGTTTAGGATATTTGGATACAAGAGAGTGACGGGATCGTTTAATGCTAAGAAATTTTGTGACCGTAGGAGGTATGTGTATTTGATTCCAGTTTTTGCTCTTGATCCCTGTTCGCATCCTGATAGGGAGAGTGTTTTAGCTAGTTTAGGGTCTGATAGCGAGCTTGTTAAGTGTTTGGAGTGTTCAGAGAGAGGGCGTAAGGTTGTTGGTGCTGTGGGTAAGCGCGGCTTTGAATCGAAATCTGATGTTTCTCAAACAGACATTTCGTCTAATGATAAAGATGGTCTTGTAAAATCTGAAATTAAAGAGGAGATTAGTGTGCTTATGTGTAATGGTGATGGGGATAATAGGAATCGTGAATCTGTTACTGAAACTAAGGTCTTGGAAAATGATGGTAATGAAACAAAATCTGCAATGCCCGAGTTGGGCATTTCTACAAACAGTGAAGATGCTGATGCCAATCCTGAAATTAAAGATGAGATAATGGTTTCCGTGGAGAATGGTGATGATAATAATACAAAATCAGAAGAGGAGTTGATTAAGAGAAGTGGGTTTTGTTATGGAGAGAAGGAGAAGGAGAGGTTCAATCGAATATTGAATTATTACGTGGGGAGTCATAACTTTCACAATTTTACTACTAGAACTAAGGCTCAAGACCCCTCTGCTCAGCGCTACATTATTTCGTTTGAAGCTAAGACCACAGTCACTGTTGAAGGCATTGAGTTTGTGAAGTGTGAGGTTATAGGGCAGAGTTTCATGCTTCATCAGATACGGAAGATGATTGGGGTTGCTGTGGCAATTATGAGGAACTGTGCACCTGAGTCGTTGATAGAAACTGCTCTACAAAAGTAAGGACTTCTATTATTTTTATTTTCCTTTCAACGGGTTACATTCTCATATCACTGATGTTTTTCTCCAATCCATGTTTTACTAAATTTACAGGGATGTTAACATCAATGTGCCTACGGCTCCTGAGGTTGGATTATACTTGGACGAGTGTTTTTTCACATCATATAACCAGAAGTGGAAAGACAGCCATGAAGAACTTTCTATGAAAGGTTACGAAGAAGAGGCAGAGGACTTCAAAATGAAGCACATATACTCACACATTGCGACAACAGAACACAAAGAAGGATCAGTGGCTCTGTGGTTGCATTCTCTCAATCACCGAAACTACCCTGATCTTGGCGTTTGCAACAATGGAGATAATAACAATAGTGAAGATAATAATGCCAAGGAAAGCACTGAAGTTGAAAACATGGCCGAGGGTACAACTTTGTGAAACTTATCTTAGTTAACTATCCATAAACTGATCACTCACAGAAACTGTTTACTTGTTTTGGAATTATTACAATTGGGTTTAGGTTATCATTTTCCCTCATACAAGTAATTTTATTTAAATTTTTGCTGATTGCGTTTGCCTTCTAAAGCCTGAGAAATTTTATTTCTGGGGTTTAGTTGTTCGCAACTTCGCAAGCGACTAAGGGTACTCAAAAACTGTCATATTTATAACTCTCTGTTTGCGTTGTTTATGACAAGCTGGTGCATAAAGCATGGCCTTTGTTTGGGATTGATTGCCTCCAGGGTTGGATCTTTGTGACTTGAAGTTGTGTCTGCTTTCAGGTTTCCATTTTCTCTGAGTTTTTGCTGATTTGAATCCTGCTGTTCTAACTTCCTAATAGCAGTTATTCAAGAACTATCTTTTTAGTCAAGATATATATTTTGCACACACTGAGTTTGTCAGGGATTTAAGTATGAATTGAAATTAAAAGATGAAAAATTAGTTAAAAAAAAAAAAACTAGAATTCTTGTGTATTTAATAATATTCAATTCTGTCCTTTGAGCTTAAAATTTTGCAATATTAACCCGGTTGTGGTATCAAAACGTTACAATTTTAACTGTTGATTTTAAATAACAAAATGTTGTAACGAATGCCATTTTTTCCTTCTTTTTTGTTCATTTTTCTTCTCATCTTTTCCTTCCAAAACTAAAAACTAAATTCAAAAAGTGGTTTGTTGTTAGTTTCGGTTAGTTATTTAACATGCTGGGGCAAAATTGGAATTCTAGTAGCAATATTTCGAAATAGGATAATTGCATTACAAGCATAAAAATATTTTTTTTAATCAAATATATAAATTTTATTTTTTTTGATATATTAATTTTGAAAAAATTATCAATGAAGTATTTTTTATTTGATTTTTATCAATTATTCTATTATTTGATGATATGTTTTTTTCTTCAAACTATTAAATTATAATTTTAACTTTTTATTTTTAGAGAAAACTTTGGCTTCCACATTATTTGGTCATTTTCTATTTTCTGGATGTAAGAACAATCTGAATATTTATTATAAGAAAAAAGTAGAAAAGTGCAAAATAATTTGGAGTTTAGAGAAAAAGATGCACAAAAGTTAGGACGGAAATTATTTAATTGGTAATTTTGAAAAAATCAATATATTCAAACAAAGAATTTAAGTTTATATAAGTTGGTGTACTGCAATTATCCCTTTCTAAATGCACCAAAGAAAAAAGCTACAAGGCCGTTGACCTCTCTCTCTCTCTCTCTCTCTCTCTCTCCTCGTTAACCCTCTAGCTTTTCCTTCTTGATTCTATTAAGAAGCCCAAAAATGGCCGTAGACTGGACCCAACTCCCACCTGAAATAATCGAAATAATCTCCAGAAAAGTCACAATTTACTCCGATTATCTCCATTTCCAAGCAGTATGTCATACATGGAAATCCTCAATCCCAAAAACACCTAACCACCTTCCTCCACAACTCCCTTGGCTCCTGCTTCCTCAGTCCCAATCAAACCAATCTTCTTACCGTGGTTTCTTCGATCTCTCCACCAAGAAGTTCCACTTCCTTAATCTCCCAGAAGCGTCTCATCGTAAAAAACACTGTGGTTCTTCTCATGGTTGGCTCATAATCCTCGACGATTCTCCTTCAATTCTTGTCATTAATCCCTTAACACGAAGGAAAATTCATTTGCCTGCGATATCGAGTTTTCCTAATGTTGTTAGCTTCGATTACGCTAATGTGGGGCGAGAGTATTTGCTTGTTAAGCCGCAGGGAGAGCGTTATACAGCTAGCTTGAGGCAAATGAGAGATGGGTTTATAAAGAAATTGGTTATGTCTTCAAGCCCTTTGGAAAAGAAGGGAGATTTCTTCGTGGCGATGGCGATTCTTTGTTCAACAGGTGATTTGGCTTACTGTAGAAATGGAGATGAACGTTGGAATATAATTGAGAATGTGCATTCGTTTAGTGAAGATGTTATTTATTTTAATGGATTATTTTATGCTGTCAATAAGGCTGGCCAAATTGCTGTATGTGATGTTAGTGGTGATTCACCTAAGGTTTCGATCATCGAAACACCGCAGCAAAGTGGTGGGGATATGCAGTATTTGGTTAGTTCTGGAGATGAGTTGTTATTAGTTACAAGGTATTTGGATCTTGATGTTGAGTTTGATGATTTTATCTATACAACAATGCGGTTTGAAGTTTTTAAGCTAGACTTGAATGGACCGCGGTGGGAAAGGGTGAGAAGTTTGGGTGATTTGATGTTATTCATTGGAGAAAATTCTTCATTGGCTTTACCAGCTTCGGGTTTCTCAGGGTGTATGGGGGACTGTATATATTATACTGATGATTACTCGGCGACTAATTATGATTTTCATGTTGGAGAACATGATATGGGCATTTTCAGGATATGGGATGGAAGCATTGAACCATTGCCTTGTTATCCTCGGAATTCTTATTCACGGTTACAAAGGCCTCCACCGCTTTGGATTTCACCCAATCCATGCTAATTTCAGACACACGTTGTAAGTACAAGTGTTTATCTTCATCGTGTAAATGTAAAATGTGTAAGTAATCCCTCTGCTCAAACAGTTTGTTGCAGAAGAAGGATGTTTTTTTGTTGTAAATTATGTAACCATACCATACCCTTTTATGTATATGCTTATGACCTTATTTATAACATTGTATGTGGTTCAATCTATTTGTCTGTTAAGTCCAGGTTTCTATCAAGCTTAACTAGTGACCTGACCTTGCATTGGTATATTGCTATTCTTTCAAATAGTGTTCTGCAATGTTCTGGTTTTAATAGATCTGGACGCATTTTCGAAGATCATAAAAGGTGTTAGTGTTTAAAAGAAGGACTTTTTACATAGATACCTTAAACCATTGATTTCTTGTATTTGATGAAAATGGGAAATGTGCATGGCCCGAAATTCTTATTTCCGTTCTATGTATGCTCTGTTTCTAGGTACATTACATATTAGGTTGAATTTAATGGCCCATTCCTATTTGGGCAAAGGCGCAAGTGAAAGTAAGTTTGCTTGCAATTTGATAAGTAATCAGGTGTGTCTAGAGGTGATAATTCTAGATGGAATACTGACATCTCATTTGATACTGCATTTAAGTAATAAATAGGTCAACTTAAAATGCTATGGCGGATGTGTATTATCTTGGTTTTCTCAATTCATTCCTGGACCAAGTGCCAAATTTGTGGAAATGGGTTGTGGTATGTTGCTGGACGGATGATATGTGCCTTGAAAGCAGACATGCAAGAGAGTTTGACACCTTACAGTTACAAACTAACCTTTACAAAACAGTCAAACTACAATTACTGCAAATGGTATCAAGTTCCTGTTACTACTGAAGAAATGATGGAGTTAACTGTGTCAACTCGTGTGATCTTGTTGAACGCTCAAATTGAATCTCTCTCCTCAGACTCGGATTTTTGTATACAAGATCGTTTAACGCTAAGAGATTCATTGGCAGAAGAAGGTATGTGTATTCAATTCTTGTTTCTGCTCTTGATCTGTGTTCACACTGTGGTAGGGAGTTTTGGCTAGTTTGTGGCCTGTTAAAGGGCTAGCTGAAGTGTTTGGAGTCTTCAAAGAGAGGTGGGAAGTTGTTGGTGCTGTGCGTAAGCACAGTTTTTGAATCAAATTTCTTTGTACGCTACCTAATGTTCTTACAGTTATGTTTTTTTCACTTTAGTAAGCTTTTTCAGTCATATGAATGTCAAAATCGAAGAAGGTATTAACTGTGGGAAATAAGAAGTTTTATGTAGATATGCATGTGGTGAATTTGGGAGGGTGGCAGCGGGCACTCTTTTTCTTGGTCACAAGTCCATTGTTGTTTAAGTTATATTCCTTATAAGATGAGTGGCTGAAATCTTCTGCTTCCTTGTAATATATTGATTATAGATACCTTGCCCGAACCCAGGCCTACTACCGGCCTGCTACCTCTTATTCTGTCTCTTCCTTCTCGCTTACCGTCCGTTTGGTTGCAGGGAAAACTTGGGAGAACAGAAGAAAAAATGGGACTTAATGGTCTTTAATTTTGCTTTCTTGTCTCAACTAAGCTAAAGGATTGCCCTCTCAAAGGGGGCAGAAAAAGCTATCAAATTGACTCGGTAGAAATTATGATAAAAGGATGACAAAGACTGGTTACTTTTTCAGGATTATAGATAAGATCGTTTTGATTATGATGTATAAAATACCCGTTCTATAACGTGTGAAAAAACTCCTAATAAACAGAAACGATAAGGGCAAACCCATCCCCTGATTCACACACACAGAAAAGTTTCTACACTGACGAAAAAGAACAGGTCAACTACAGAAATAGTAGCATAGAACAAGTGATTGCTCTCTAACGAGTACAATGAAACTGGATCATTGTCAGCTGCAGACTCTAGGGTGATCGCCGGTGCTCGAAAATTCATGAGGAAGCAGTACACAAGGAAAGCGTTTTCTAGCTTGAGTTTCAACTAAGTCGTAGTTTCTACAGTGACGAAAAAATATTTTTTAATTAATATTTTTATTTTAAAAATGCATTATTTAGTTAAATTTGACCAGTATTTATGACCCTTAAATTAATATTACTCTATTTCAAAAAAAATATATAAATTTTTCATAATATCTATTTATTTCTTTCTATTTTTAAAATAAGAACATAAAATGAACAAAAAAAACTAAATAATTAATTTTTTTTTAAAAAAAATCCTAATTAATTCAGAGTGAAACATCACCAGGTGTGAAAAAACGAAAGGGCAAAGAATCACTTTTTTAAAAAATTTGTTTTCTTTTTTATAACTCACACATTTAAGTTTTTAACAAAACTAATCTGTTAAAATTTTTTAACATGTGATTTCTTTCAAAATACTATTATCATCATTTGACCACAAGCTTTTGTAGCAAAAAATCACCAAAAGTCTTGTAGATTATTAAAACCCTACATTCAACAAAACCAATTTAAAATCAAACAATCAAGTTTCCATTTTCCTAGAAAAAAAATAAAAAAAGAAACAGTACCAGATATAAGAAATCAGACGAGAATCTCCAACGGTAAAGTGTCAAGCCATATTTGAGAAAATCTTTTAAGAGAAATCCATTAAAAGTTTAGTGCTTTTCAAATAAGGAGAAATCAATTAACACGTAGACGTGGAGAAAAAGACAATGAGAAATAGATTACAGCCCAATAGAGACAGAAACACGATTGGATTATCAATTCATGTTTTTTTTTTTATATCATTATTATTACTCCGATCTTTTGTTTTTTAATATAAAAAGAAAAAAAAGTAAAACAGCAAACTTCAAATTTTAATAAGCAACTACTCGAGAAATACCAAGCGTCCATCACTAATCACAATTAGTTTGTTTCTCAACAAAAAAAATACACTAAATTAAGAATTATATAGTAAAGAAATATAATAATAAATAATAAACATAACAAACAAAGCTTTAACTCCATAACAATTCGTTCATATCTGTTAATTTGAGTTCTATTAACATAACAGGTCACGCATTTAAAGCCGAACAGAGTCATCAAATCTTGCTCCCAAAAGTACCTTATGGGCTAAGGATATATACCGGACCTAAACTAAATCCCCTCCTCATATCTTATCCTTTTTTCCACACGGTCAAGACACTCGGACCGTTGATTTTCAAAGCGTACAAAAACCCCCTAAACGCTCCTAAAACACAAACGAAAACCACATTCCATTCCATCCGCTAATATTTACATGGAAAGAAAACCCTAAAACATCGCATCTTTCTACGCAATACATCGCATTGAATACACTGAAACTGGATTATTATCCATCGCTGGCCCACCGTACACTCTAGGGTGATCACTCTCCAATCCATAATCCATCATCGGACGGTACTCCAGCTCTTCATCATGATCATACGCAAATTCCGGTATCTCAATCCCATGCCTCCTCACATGGTCCCACAAAAACTCCAGCCTTGTCACATATTTCAGCTTCGAGTATAACCTGCTCACAAAATTAATTAATTGATTAATACACCAACTAATCAACAATTAATTATTATACTCTTCAATTTTAAGCGCTTTTCATGTGAGGGGAGGTTGGTCAAAGAGGCTAAAAGGGCCCCATCAAAAGGGCAGAAGGGGTAAGAATCTTACCCTCCACTGAAAAGAAAACGGCCAAAAGTGGCAAGGAAGAGTCTGGCTTGAAGGTCCGGATGCAGAAAATAAACAGATTCGAGGTGATTCTTGACGTTGATCGGGATAGCCTCGTAAATTGAACGAAGGGTTGAAATTCCAGGGAAATTCTCACTCCTTTGTACATCTGTGTGGACATACACCACCGAGAATGGCTTTTCTTCTAATTTTGGATATATTTTCTCCTCCAAGTATTTCTTCACCACCTCATTGCTCACCACCCGAGCTAAAATCGCAGAAAAAAAAAATGAAAAAAAAACTGTTACTTTTACGATTAAAAGAAAAAAAAATTATCAAGCAAACTACGTGCTCTTAATTACCAGGGAAGAGTTTGCCGATGATGAGAAGAACCTTACGGCCACGTTTATCTCGGCCTTGAATCTTGAAAATTCCGAGTTTTTCTATGAGATTTTCTTGATCAGATTGGGAGAGAGATAAAGAGGAAGCCATGATTATGAGAGAAAAAAAATAAAGTTGACGTCTTGATTTGAGAGGGAAGCTGTGAGGAAAAGCAGTTTGAAAGCAGGAAAAGGAGAGAGGGAAGTTTATATAGGGGAAAATCAAGGTGGGGACTTATCCGTAATTTTTCGCATTGGGGGAAGATTCACAAAAAGTGGGAATATTCTTAGGCATCTTCCTTTTTTTGGATTGGGATTGAATCGAGCCAGAGTGAAGTCCGTCAAGTGTTACTGCCACGTATGGAACCCTTTTGGGCACGTCTGCAGTTCTTGATGGGTCATGGGGTCCGGTTAATCATGGCATGTTTGGTGTGATTCAGCGAGTATTAGGACCCATGGTTAACCAACGTGCGAAGCTTAAACTAGAATGGTTTCAGCCTTAATCATGTGACAAACCAACCGTTTTGTAAAGGGACAAGGGCTAAAATGATTTTTTTTTTTTTTTAAATACGAATAGAAGATTTTAAGAGGAGGACAGAAAGTAACCACTGGGCCCAGAGTAGGACAGAAAGTAACCACTGGTGGGCCTAGGTAGTTTAGGATATAATATTACTTCTTCATTTTTTATCTCCTAAAAAAATTATCTTCTTTAACTTTTTATCAAATATTAAATAAATTATTAATTGTTATATTATTTTAATATTTTAGAATTATTATTCACTGAAATCAAATTTAATTAATGGTTTTTTTAATGCATCAATTAAAATTTTAATCAGATGAATATTATAATATATATATATAAATAAAACGTTAAACCACTTTTGTTAAAGCATATAAGGTATATATTTTTTAAATTTTATGATGGTTTCGTATTCTCTATCAAAATTTAATTTTATTTTAGTAAGATATCCTACTTAAACTTATAACATTAATGGTCATTTCACTGTTTTTAAGAAATAACAATCGAATATTCTTATTGCTTGAATTGATTTGAATTTGTGGTATTAGTTAAAGAAAAAAGCATAGTTCTCTCATTTTGTTTTGGATCTTAACTGTAAATATATATTTCTTCCATTATACATATTAAAGATTTTAAGAGCAGGACAGAAAGCAAACACTGGGCCCGGAGGAGGACAGAAAGTAACCACTGGTGGGCCTAGGTAGCTTAAGATATAATATTCTTTCTTTCTTTTTTTATCTCCCAAAAAATTATCTTCTATAACTTTTTATCAAACATTAAATAAATTATTAATTATTGTGTTATATTAATATTTTAGAATTATCAATCACTAAAATCTAACTTTAATTAATGGTTTTTTTTAAAATGCATTATTTAAAATTTTAATTAAATAAATATTTTAAAACATATATAAATAAAATATAAGACCATTTTTTTCAATATATATATATACATGGTCATTTGGCATCATCGCATTAGATTTTATACATCAAAAGTTAAAATATTAAAAAATAATATAAATTATATTTTGAAATATTTTTTAAGAGTTTAAGTTTGTTGGATTACGATAATCTTTATACATAATATCAAGATCTTATGAATAAAGTGATTATCCATTTAAATCTATCACTCATATTTCTCTTATAACCAATTAAACTGTTACATTAAGATAGTCCTTTGACGTAAGGCTATTTTAGTAAGATATTTTTGTTAAACTTAAAAAACTAATGATCGTTTTCATTCTCCTGAATAAATAACAATTGAATATTCTTATTACTTGAATTGATTTGAATTTGTGGTATTAGTTAAAGAAAAAAGCATATTTCTATCGTTTTGTTTTGGATCTTAACTGTAAATATATGTTTGTATAATTATACGTATTAAAGTTAAGTCTTGTTTCGATCAACTTTTAAGCAAGTTGTCTGCACCTAAACCCTTGTATTTGTGAAGAAATTATTTTTTTTCTAACTCCCCTTAAATTTTGAACCTAAATGATTATTCCAAGAGTAAATTCACACACTACCTAACTTGTTATATTTACAAATACAATACAATTTTTGTTGTTTTGTTGATTTACATGTAAGGACTTGAAAATTCGATACACATTGTATATGCCTAAATTATTATTTGGATTTTTTTTTAAAAAAAAAAAACAAAGAAACAAAGAGCTATATAATTGTAAGACGTAGTCGATACTATTTCCGTCTTTCTATTTATATACATTTAAAAATATCTATTCAATAAAAACTTTAAGTAGTATATTTTTAAAAATTATTTATAGTTAATATTAGTTTTTTATTCATAATTAAATTTGATAACTAATTATATATATTAAAAAAACACAAACAAATTTTTTTATATATCATAATAATATATAATTTTCTGAATCTGTATAAAAAGACATTTTATTGAAAATAACATAAATATATCTTTTTCTAACATGATTTTTTGCAACTGGATCAAATAATGTTGGAGAATCTAGTCTCCGAATTTTAACAATCTGCTCGATTTGTACCAAAGGAGATCATTTTATATTTCCGTGACCAAACCCATTTCGAGCCAAGAGGGGGCAGGTTCCATCCATCCATCGGGATCATCTCTACACATTGCCCTTCATTAGAAACAGGGTTGTGACATGTGACACCACTCGCCACTGAATGAATCCAAATGGGCTCAGTGATGATTGAAGCAAATATGTGGATTGGCTCAAACAATTGGGTATCCTAACACCAAAAAACGACAATGAAAACGGCATTACGAACTTTGGTCGGTTCGGAGATGGAGTATTTAAGGTACAATTTGTATAAATTTTAAAAAGTCTTTATTTTCAGTGCACACCCGCCGGTAGCTGGTGAACTGTTTTCAGTCTTCCTTTGGAAGGGATTTTTTTTTTTTTTTTTTTTTAGCATAAAAATATATTATTCCCTCTCGTCTAAAAGAAAATGCCAGATGTTAAATTTCATTTTTTTCATGGTTATTTTTTTTAATAAACCAGGTAATATTTAAATGTCTCACACGAGGATATTTTTATCAGTTGATATGGAAATACCTAATAGGATTATATGTTGGAGAATTAACTAAAATATTAAGACAAATTAAAAGCAATTAGACTTGTAAGGATAGGTGGGTGGCTACTAATTCTCCAGGATTCTAGAATAGTGAAAACTAAATTGAAACATTCTAATATTTTAAAGTAAAGCTAATATATATAATTCAATTGGTATTCATCAGAGAAGAATGTAAATAAATAAATAAATAAATAATAACGTGATAATACTAATACCCACTACCGGGCCCACAAATATAGTGCTGGGCATAAATATAACAGAGATGGCACCTCAGGCCAGAAGTTACTTCTACGGCGGGATTCATGAGATCCTCAATCAGGAGGGTAGACATGGTCCATCTATGAAAATAACATCTTGGTTGATCACGAACATCAGCAGTTCAAGTTCATGGCATTTATGAAGTAAACGATAATATTATTAAATAGATGTTGGAAAATAAAAAAATCGGGACATACAAAACAAAAGGATAATGCAGGTGTGGATGGTGCCATGGTGGTCCTTGGCAATTAAAAAAGTAATTAAGCGGAACCCACCATGATTAAGAATCCTAGGGTTAATTTCAAGTTTTCAATCCGATCCATAGTGTTGGATTTTGATTTGTCGTTGGTGGATAAACCATAGAAAAGCAACCATTCTCTAGAATTTGACACTGATTTTAAAACATTCAAAAAATAATTATCAATATTTTTGTGTCTGTTTTTCTTTTTAAAATGAATTTACAAAGCAAATATTGGTAATTATTTACTGGATATCATAAATTGTCTTGATCAAGATATAATTTGATACTGATTTAACTCAAAAAACTTAATTTTAATTTTAATTAATGCAGAAACTAGTTTAAAAAAATGATATATTACTTATAGTATAAAAAAATAACAATAAAAACCCTCGGAAAGCCAATTAAAGAGGAAAATTCCATACTTGGTGGGCATGGATAGATAGAGTAAGGTACCAAGACAGAATACCAGTTTCAAGAAAACCATGAGCTCGAAGACAATAATTGAGCAAATCTGGGCATGCCACGGAGATTAAAAAGAGGTTGATTCTGCTCTTCTTTTGAAGGAATCTCTACGGATATTGTCAATGGACCCACTACATCTGGCGGTGGATTTCTGCCTTTCTGGTTTCAAATAAATTTATTCATCCCGAAACTGAAGTAAATCTATATAATTTCAAGAATATCTTCTCTTTTGTGAGTGCATAAGAATCTAATATAAAAATCTACCCTTAGTCAAAAGATTATATGATTTAACTTTTTATTACAAAAAAAAAAAACCCTGTAATAATTCACCAATTATTTTGTCTTGAAGAATAGGGAGAATAGTTTCAGTATCAAAATTAAATTTTAGACGAATTTCCCATCAGTCATCTTCGTCATGTCTTTTACCTTGAAAATCTTAAATTTAAGTTTCAAAAAAAAAAAATCTTAAAATCTAGTAGCAGTTCGAGACCGGTATGTTGTAAGGACACGATATTTCAAATCAACTTTATCACGAAACCAATTAATTAACTTTCCAGTCACGTTATTATGATTGTTAATAGTGAATTTTTTATGGATCTGTCTTTATTATATTTTTTAAAATCTGTTTTTATATTTTTTATTGATTAATTTATTATTAAATGTTTAATTATTTTCATAATAAAATTTTCAGACTAAACTATTAAAATTCATCACGTAATTTGCACATAACAATTTTTTATTTAAGTGACTTTCAATATACATCTAAAAAATAATAATTATGTGCAAATCCCGTAAATGATTATGATGGTTTGATTTGAAGACCATTAAAAAATTAATTCAATTAGAGATGAGATACAAATACATATTAAATATTATTTTATTGTATAAAAATTAATTGAGCTGCTAGCCCTTTCTTTATTATTCTCTTTTTGGGTGCCGTAACAAATGGTGGCTTAGCTTAAATCTAATTATCTGGACGTGCTGGTCGGCTGGTCGCTGCTCTATAATTGGGCACTTAAGCGATAAGTCAACTCGGGACTGTTCCCGGTGCTTTTCTCTTTCCCTCATGTGGCCTGCGTAGGCCATCTAGTTAGTAGGACCAAGCAATATAATATAGAACCATTTTTTCAGGACTGGCCTAATAGGTGAAAGGATGTGAACCATTTACGAAGATCCATCTAGGGAACGTGGAAACTTAAGAAAAAATCATATATAAATCATGCTGACCATTGATCATGATTTGAACCCAAGATCAAGTCACAAGAATGAGTTTTCTTGCAAGTTATCCGGAAAAGAAAAGAGTTTCCCTTTCAAGTTTTCTATTTCTCAAGGATGCATTAGGAAATCGGGCTCCTGTAAATATTGTAAGCCCAACGCTATTCTTTATTTCCGTTTAACTTATGGAATGGGAATTGCAGCTATTTAGCGGGAAAAAGGAAATTCAATCTGGACTAGCTTAACAACATCACCTAAATGCAAAACTTTAAGGAAAGCTAGCCATAATGATTCCGTTTTGTGTGTCTATGCAGAGTTGAAGAGAATCAAACAAGGTACCAATGGATTGAACCCAAGTGAAATCCCTTCCCATAATGCTCTTCTTCCCTATGAATCAACGGTGCAAGGTTCGGATGCGAACAAGGATGATTGCTTTTCACAAATGGAGATTAATTTTAAGTTTCAGTAACTGAGCAATAAGGTGGATCAGAAACTGCTGTGTTTTCCTTTCAGGTTTGAAGAATGTTGTTGAATGGCTTTCTACCACTTGACTGTCCACCGTTGCCTTCCTCTAGAATGTCAAAAGTAATTGTAACTTGTAAAAACCAAATTCCCCTATTAGGTACTCAAGCCTTTCTCTAGACTTCACGGTTCAATACTTCGTTTTTTTATGAGTCTGCTTTCAAAGGAAATCTATTTAGGACCATCTGTTTCAGCTATTTTGTTTTCTATGACAGTAATATGAACTGGTGAGCTAACGAATCATTTAACCATGATGAACATATACTCTGATCGGGAAAAAAAAATCAACGAAATTAGATAGCTCGTATCACGTCATAAGTACCAATTGTAAGATGGTGGAGGAAAATTTTGCACCAAAATATCATAGATTGAAAGGTTGCTTACCAGTAATCTCCACAAGAGCATAATCCATTTGAAAAATGGTGAAATCGCTTAGTATCTCTAGTTATGATTTGACGCTTCTCAATCAGCGATATGAGCTTTGCAAAGCCATGACAATCACCACAAATTCTAAGATTCTTTGTAATAATTAATGGCATACCAGCATCAATCGTTTAACCATTCTAAAAAAAAACTAAAGGAAATGGCGTTTCCTATTCTTTTACTGTAGCTTTTTTTGTTTTGTTTTTTAGGTGCTGGCTTGGAGAAATGGGCTCAAATAGTTGAGCTGGCTCGCTTTACTGTAGCGATTTCTTTTTTCTCTTTTTTAAGGGCCGGCCTTGCTCATTTTGTTTTTTTATTTTTTATCGTAAAATTAGATGTGAAAATATAAAAAAGATAGTTATTTTGTTCATTTCTACATAAAATTTGAAGATAATAGAATATATATAATATTTTTTAAGATTTTATTTTAAACATATATCTGATTTATTGTTTTTGTTTTAATTTTTTTTTCAATTGTTTGTTTCTTATTAAACTTATCATTGAATTAATTTTTTAATTTTATATAATTTTATTTGTTAATAAATTTGATTCTTTTATATATAAATTTTGAAATAAAATTTTAGAACTTGATTATTTTATTTTTTAAATATATTATTACAATTCATACGATTTATTATTTTTATAATTTTTAAATGAGAGTAGCATATTACATATATAAACTACGATGAGTGAGAGAGAGAGAGAGAGCTAAAAGTGTGTTTTAGATAATTTAACTTAATTTTTTTTAAAAATAATAATCAATTAAAAAATTAAATTGACTCAATTTTTTTAAAAAATTAATAATTAATTTTAAAAAATTCACGAGGCTTTTATTATAAAGAATTAGGGTATTTAAACAATGGCTATTGTTCATTTACTGTAGATTATAATTTTTTAACATTTTGATCCTTTATATTTTTGAAAGATGAGTTTCTTTTTTTATGGTGATTTCAAAGCATCAAATAATTAAAAGAGTTAGATCAAAGCCAAAACGGAAGAAAAAAAGCTGATTTGATTATGTATTTTTCTTTTGTTTTAATGTGCATTAAAATGATTTTTTAGATTTTAAAGGTGTTTTTTAACTTTATTTTGATCATTTAGAGGTGTTTGGAGAAAAAAATAATATCAGAATTGAGTTTATTGGAATCTAAAACAAGATTCGCGAATTTTCGATGAGCTAGAGTTTGTCGAAAGCTGTAGATTTTCTTTTTAGGGTTGAACAATGGCTAAGGCCTGGAGAAGTAGGCCCAAAAGACCTAGGCTTAGGCCTGAGTAGCCCTAGCCTAGCGCACAGGCCCGCACTCGCAGGCCTAAGCACGTTAGCCTCTTTTGGCCGCACAAGCCAACCAGGCACGAGCTTGACTTTTTTTTTCTTCGTATATATTTTTTTTTATGTTTTTAAAATTCTCGCCACTAATCTCATGATAGAAAAAAAAATTGACTAATTATTTTTAATCTTGATGTGTTTTAGGATTGCATCACCAAGAGACAAAATGAAACCCTTAAAAGAACATACACATTACCATGGCATAATTAGCAAGTGTTGTACAAGTTAAGCGAGTCGGATATAATTGGTCCCTTCACTAGGAAAGAAAATATATATATTATTGGTTCTTTCAATATCCTTGAACCAACATTAATTATATCTTTGACATTAATGCTAACATATATATGTGATTATTTTATGCTTATTGTTTAAAAATTATTTCTTTAATTATTTATTTCTTATTAAAATTCTCATTAAATTAATTTTTGATGTAATTTTGTTTGTTAATAAATTTGGTTTTTTAATATATGAATTTTAAAATAAAAGTTCAGAAAATTAATGTTTTATTTTTAAAAAATATATTATTATAATTTGTACAATAAATTATTTTTATATCTTTAAATGAGTGTTTTATTTTTTTAATATATATAAAAGCTAAAAGTATGTTTTAGATAGTTTGACTTATTTTTTTAAATAATAATAAGTTAAAAAAATTCACAAGTTTTATTTGCTTTTTTATATATATTTCTTCGAATTTATCGAAACCAATTTTGTTATAGTTTTTACTAGATTTTTGACCCACGCTACACCGCGAGCTAGATAAAATATATAAAATTATTTAAGTTTAATTATTTGTTTTATGATAAAAAATAATTATAATTTTTTAATAAAAAATTTTGTATTTAATTATTTCTTATTTGTGTTTTTAAATTTTAGAAATAAATAATAAAGGAAATAAATTATTGATTTCTTTAAAATTTTAACACTCAATTAATTGTTGGTTCTTTTAAAATTTTAACACTCATCATTATTAAGAAATGGAAATTAAAAAAAAATTCAATTTTTAGAAAAAAAAAGGGCCAACATTACTGTTCATGTGAACGGTAAATGGACTGAAATAAAAAAAAATATTCAGTGTTTAGAAAGAAAAAAATGGAGAGAGGGGCGGTTGTTTACCGTTCAAATGAACAGTAAATGAGGAAAAAAGGGGGAAAGAAGGCCAGCAATGGCCTAAAAAAAATGAATTTTTTTTTAAAAAAATGAATTTTTTTTTTAAAAAAACAACAAATCACTGTTCATTGATACAGTAAAAACCATTTTGCTTTAGTTTATAGGATAATTTCATTCAGTTGACTTCAATATATTTTATACAATTTAGGTGGGTTTTTTTTAATATATTTTTCTATTTATTCTATATACTCGAATGCGAATCGTTAAGTATTATATATATATATATATATATACATATCATTAGTTTTGTTAGAAATTCACGATATATAGATTTGATTTACATTATTAACTAAAAATAAAACTTTCTATTCACATTACACCGTACGAATCGTTAAACTTACGTATGTAATGATTGTTTTCTCGTAACATAACGTGGATATCCAACTAGTAAAGAACATATACTCTGGCCGAAAAAAAATCAACGAAATTAGATAGCTCATGTCAAGTCATAAGTACCAATTGTAAGATGGTGAAGGAAAATTTTGCACCACAATATCATAGATTGAGGGGTTGCTTACCAGTAATCTCCACAAGAGCATAATCCATTTGAAAAATGGTGAAATCGCTTAGTATCTCTAATTATGATTCGACGCTTCTCAATCAGCGATACGAGCTTTGCAAAGCCATGACAATCACCACAAATTCTAAGATTCTTTGTAATAATTAATGGCATACCAGCATTAACCACCAAAAGTCCAAAGGCAATGGCTAACTTTTCACTGTGCTTATTGATCAAATCTTCTTTCACTTCCCTATCAACATCATGCAGAACATATTCTGTTTTTGATGTAAATCCAGCTTCCCGATTCTTTCTTATAAGTTCTTCCAACTTGTTATATATTTGCTCTGTGTCAGGGTGAGATTGATCACCCATTACAAAGCGGTGTATTTTGTTCCCATGTTCAATATAACTGCATCCTGGATTCCTGATTAGGCTTCTTTGCTTCATTAAAGCCCTCACCTTCGAAGCATCCCTCCATTGACCAGCTGCAGAATAAATATTTGACAACATGATATAGTTTCTAGAGTCTGATGGGTCTAAAGCAAACAATTGCTCGGCAACTTCCTTCCCAAGTTCAATGTTACCACGAACCCTACAAGCACCAATAAGAGCTCCCCACACACCAGAATTTGGCTCCACTGGCATTCTTTTGATGAGCTTATAAGCATCATTTAGGAGTCCCGAGCGACCTAAAAGATCAACCACGCATGAATAATGTTCCACTCTTGGCTCAACTCCATAAACTTCATACATAATCTTAAAATAACTTTCCCCCTCCTCCACAAGTCCTGAATGGCTACAAGCACTCAGCAAGTGAGTGAAAGTAACATGATCAGGCACCACACCTTCTCTAATCAGTAGCTCAAAATGCTCCATCGCTTCTCGCCCACGCCCATGCATAGCATAGCTCGCTAGCATGGCAGTCCAAGCCACTGCATCCGGATTAATCATCTCACTGAAGACCTTGCATGAATCGCTTAAAATACCCAATTTAGCATACAAATCCAACAATGCAGTTGCAATAGTTAAATTCTTATCCAGACCACAGTTCAAGATATAACAATGAACTGCCTCTGCCAGCTTCCTAAAACCTAAATTTTCACACGCTAGAAGCAAGCTCACTAAAGTTGCTTGATCACAGTTAACTCCAGCTCTTCTCATCATAATAAAATACCCCACCCCTTTCTCAACCAATCCCATTTGCACATGAACTGCAATTATTGAATTCCATGACACTAAACTTTGCACCGGCATTCCTTCAAACAAGCAACAAGCTGCCTCTAAATATCCACACTTCCCATACAAGTTAATAAGAGCATTAACAACTTTAACCTCCAAAAGCATACCCAATTTCACTGCAATCCCATGGATGTACTTGCCAACATCAAGTTCTCTAACACCAGCACAAGTTGAAATCACAGGAATAACCGTAACTTCATTAGGTTTCAAACCCATTTCAAATCTCATCCTGAAAAAAAATTCAAGCAAACTCCCAAATTCCCCCGGCGAGAAAACCCAGAAATCAAAGAATTCCAGGAGACCAAATCCTTCTCAGGCAATTCATCGAACAGATCAAATGCATCTTTTGTACATCCCAATTTAATATAACCAGACACCAACTGATCGCCGATGAACCCTTGATTGTAATTCACAGATTTGATTATTCGACCGTGAATTGCCCTGCAATACGAGATGGAACTGCAAGTGCTTATAGCAGTGATTAGAGCTGAAACAAGGGAGTCCAAATTTGAAGAAGAGTGAAATTTTAGAGTTGGAAAGGCATTGTAGAGTCTTATTGAGCCTATAAATTTGTGTAAAAGGAAACGCTGTGAAGTTTTTTGCATAAAAGGAATTAGCATTATCATCTGCCATTTTTCAAATTCTGTCAACCATGACAGCCAAAATCATGTGATCATGTCAATTTGAAGGTGGCATGCCCTTTATGGACGGGCCTCAAGAGTGGTTTTATTTAGGGTTACCCCTTACCATTTCTAATGGGCCTTCTCCTTTATAGACAGGCCTAAAGAGTGGATAATTTTTGGCACTACTTTCCATAAATGACATTACTTAACATCTAATTAAAAAATAATTTATTTCAGTGAATGAAAACTGACTCAAACGTATCCTATTTTATGTACGATTTTTCTAACATCTGTCCTAAGGAAGGATTAATTGATATTAATAGAAAGTTTTGTTTCTAACATGTCTAATAACACAAGTTAGTTGATATAATTAAAAGTTTTACTTGTATAATCAGTTGATTTATTTAATAATCTTCTAGAATCCGTATCCATAGTTTAATAAACATAAAAATTAAGCTAAATAATTTAAATATCTTTTAAACTTTAATTTTGGTTTTTAAAATTCCTAAACTTTTATTTTTTAAAAAATTTAGTCTATTTAATAATTTTCAACTACCATATTTATCTTTAAAAGATTCAATTTTTGATATTTTAATATGAAACTATGTACATGTATTGGAAAAAATTCAGTTTGTTTTAGAAAATTTTCAAAATTTTTTAAAAAGTATATTTGTTTATTTTTTGAATATTAAAAATATAAAAAATCAAAATGATCTCAATTTTTTGAAAAATTCAATATAAATTTCACAAAATGATTTTCATTATTGAACTATTTATATAATTTTTTTTTTTTTTTTAAGATAAATGAAAAAACAAAAAACAAAAAAATGGATGAAATTTTTAAAAATTAAAAGTTTAAAAATCTAAAAAATTAAATTTAAAGGTCAAAGAATTAATTTTAAATGAGTTAAAGTTTAGAAGAACTTCGATCAATTTAGTCTAAAAATTAAACAACATGATTATCTTTCAACATCGAGCTTATAATCATATCTTCTAGAATCAGCTCCTACTTGGAAGGTAGTAGGTTCAAAAAATTTTCCTGCCATATAAACCTTTTGCCTAACCAGTCAAAGCTTATATTTGGAAGGCCCAAATATGTTTTGGGAGGATAAAGAGATAGACCCGAAAGAAAGATCCATCGAGCAGGATTAGAACTATAAATAGGGAGGGAGGATTTTAATGCATAGGAAGGCTTCAGATACCTAAATTGTAATAGGCTTAATGCACTGGACTGCACCAAATGGTAGATACCGAACCCAAAAGACTACTATATCTTTCTACAGATGTACCATAAGATATGGTCAGAAGACTCTATCAGAGCAAAGGAAAGCAAGTGCATGTCAACGTTACACTTAGATGGGTAGAAAGAGAACCAAAATCAAAGCTCTCATTGCTGCAGAGATGTCAGGCTTCGATTGACACGAGAGGGAAGGAAAGTAGCCCAGTACTTTGCGACTATCGTATAGTAAGTAGTGCTTAATAATGAGCATAGCCCTGTGTAAAATAAATAAGACAGGCTTAGCTTATTAGGACTTTGCTGCTCTCTGTCCCTCTCTTATTACCGGCTGGACTAGGCCATTCAAAATGCAAGAAAAAGCCAATTTTGTGTAACCGTTGCCTACCACGCGTCACTGCTCTTCTTTTAATTCTGCCTTTGCTCAGTCTTAATTACTGTCTTATCTTGGCATCATAATTTTTTTCGTTTGTCCTCATTACTACTGTTTCTTTCAAATCCATGGTCTAGTAAGATTAATAATAATATTAATAACAATCTCCTCTTCTTGGTTTCTGCGGCGACGGCGTGGAAATGTCGCCGGGGAGCAAGAAAAGTTTCAAGAACGGAATGGAGAACAAGCATTACCCTGAACCACTTGCCTCTCATGAAGACGCTGTTAAGGACCCTTCTGTTTTTTGGGACACTCTCAGGCGCTTTCATTTTGTAATGGGAACCAAATTCATGTAAGCCTTCCTTTTCCCTTTCTTTTATTGTCTGTAGTTATGTGAGAAATGAATGATTCGCTGTGTCTGATGGTAATGGGAACTTGAGAAAAGGTTAAAAAAGAAGAAGAAAAGAGGTGATCTTTTCAGACTGTTTGCTTGGCTGATCATGTTTTGTTTCTGTATACGATGATCATTTTCTCTTTATGTTTTTTGAAGGATTCCTGTGATTGGAGGGAAGGAGCTAGATTTGCATATTTTATATGTAGAGGCAACTAACAGGGGTGGTTATGAGAAGGTTCGATTCTGCTTCTAATGGTCGGTTTGGTCTATAATTTGACAACCTGTTTTGCAAGACATTTTTCACTAAAATGAAAGTGATGGATGATGCATGTGTAGGTTGTTGCAGAGAAGAAATGGAGGGAAGTGGGTTCTGTGTTTAGGTTCTCCGCAACAACAACAAGTGCTTCTTTTGTACTAAGGAAACACTACTTTAGCCTCCTTTATCATTATGAACAGGTTCACTTCTTCAAGATCCAGGGTCCAGTCTCTACTCCAGCAGGTGATCATCATTTATTATTCTGGCTTATTCTTTGTTTCTTGCATGAGTTTCTCTTCTGCTGTTTACTTTTATTCATGTCATTTGTTTTTGTCCCCTTTTTAACTGATTTCTCTTTGCTTATTTACTTCTGCAGTTGCATTTTCTCTTAGCAGCCCTTCGAAGTCTGAATTGGCTATTGTGGAATATTCCCAAAAACCGATAAGGGCAAATTGTCCCAATCCGCCTGCCGAAAGTAAGTTGGTTTGTGAATCTCCCAATTTCATTGCTTATAGAAAATAAATGTAAGAGGATAAATAGAACTTCAACCTCAGACCACAAATGTTTGATCTAATTTTTGCTCCACGTATAATAATCTTCTATATAATTTTAATTTGATAAATCCCTTAAGTCTGTTGTTTGAGATGTTTGCAATTACATTTTTAGGCAAGATTTTTCAATGTCAAACGTTTGGCATTTTGATTCGAATGTGGATACTTCTGTGATTTCCGAATCTTCCCTTTTCTTAGTGGTCCCACGACATTTATCTTATAATTTCGGATATATATATATATATAGTATATGTATATATATGTGGCTATAGTCTATGTCTTTTTTTTACAGTACATGAGGTTCCTTGTGTTGAAAATCCCTTTTTGGTTGTCTCTGTCTATGCTTTACTTGATTTTATAGAGTTGATTGTGTGAGGGATATCAATCAGAAATGAAAATCTTTTCATTTTGACTCATGTAGAATTTGACAATAGTCTCTACTTTTCCAAGGACTTCTTAATTCATTGACTGAAAATATTTTTATCTAGAGCTAGCATACTTCTGTTTTGCTTTATTAATCAGTAACGAGCAGATTAATTTTATCTAATCTTCTATACAGGCTCTTCGTCCTTTTCGGCCAATGGGACAATAGAAGGGAAATTTGACTGTGGTTATCTAGTCTCGGTGCAATTAGGGTCAGAGGTTCTCAAGGGAATACTTTACCATCCAGACCAGTCGGACTTGTCCAATTCTATTTCCCAATACGACGGGGCCATTGTTCCATACAATCCCAACCGGAGACGTCATCTTTCTGGTCATCGGAGGAGGAGAAGAAGCAGAAGAGCTGGGGATCCCAGCTACCCCAAGCCCAACAGGAGTGGCTACAACTTCTTCTTTGCTGAAAAACACTACAAGCTGAAATCCCTTTACCCAAATAGAGAAAGGGAGTTTACAAAAATGATAGGCCAGTCTTGGAGCAATCTCAGCGCAGAGGAGAGGATGGTACAAACACTAATGCTCTACATTGTCAATTCCCGTCTTTACATTACCATAACTCATTAAAAGCCCTTGACATTTCAAGAGTCAAAGTGAAGCATTTCAAGTTGATCTTACCATATTTCTTTGTCCCTCCGCAGGTTTACCAAAACATTGGGTTGAAAGACAAGGAAAGGTACAAGAGAGAATTGAAAGAGTACAAGGAGAAACTTACGCTCGGGCAGGCCATGGAAGTGGAGCTGAATATTAGAGCTAAAGAAGCTCAGGATTGACCCAAACCAGAAAATTTCGTGCCAAAAAGTTCTAGTGCATGCCTCTGACTTTCCTGTCTCTGGATGTAAACTTTTGTTAGGAATGCTCAATACAGTCATTATTACCCCATAGATGTTCTTAAATATATAATCCTTTTAACATTAACTTCTAAGTCTTCTCCATCTCCATTTAATCATTAATTTTACCTGGCTTGTTTTTTTAAAGAGCACTAGAGATTGAAAGATCCTCTTATCTTGATCACCTACTATGTGTCCTGTGACTGTCTTAACATTGAACCAAACGCATCAATGGTTGCAAGTGATTGTTTCTCTTAAGAAATTCTTACCGTTAATTATTCCTAGGAAAGATGAAGTGCCCTGGACAACGAATCCATGCTTTTTGGCCCAGAAAAGGGGCCCTGGACCTTTGGCCCAGTAAGCCCGAACGAACCAATCACTTTCCTTGCCTTAAAAAGCTGAACTCTTGCATGATTTGCTCTTTCATTTTTTATTCATTTATTTGGACCTTTAATTTTAAATATGTTTTTAATGTGGTTTTATATTTTAAATATTTTCTTAGTATAGTCCTTCTAATAATAAATTTATTTCAATTTTCCGACAAGAAATGACATATGATAATAGTAACAACCGACAAGTCAAAAAAAAAAAAAATTCAAAAAATAATTTGTTTTTAGTTTCATTTTCTTAATTTTTTTGACACGAGTCCCTGTTATTTGAGGTGGCAGTCCACTTCTTATTTATTGCTAGAAAACTAATCGAAATCTGATTAAAAAAGTCACATAAAAAAATATTCAAAATAAAAAGAGCCATATATAAAAATTAAAGAGATCACATTAAGAAAATATGAATAATATAGTCACTAAATACATGATTAATCATATATGTATATATATAGAAAAAATGGGAGCACAAAAAAGCCAATTTGTTCAAGTTATGGTGGCATTCAAATAAATAAATAACAATTCACAAATTTTTAATTTTTAAGCCGTACTTTGACGAATTATTTAACACCAATAGATACCCTACATTTGAGATCTAAACCTAAGCCAAGGGAATCTACCAGTTCTTGGATGAATCTGGTTTTTGATAAAATAGGCGTGCATCTTCAATTCTTTCATTTGCTTAACATATCAAGAGCTCAAGCATTTAATCACCTTTACTACTCCCATTAGCACTAACCTGTCCGTCTGTTTGTTTTTCTTTTTTCGAACCATTAGCAGTTAAGCACTAGCCTTTCAACACCACACCAAACAAATAAAAAAGGCAAAAGAAAATCAAGGGGAGGCAAAAAGGAAACAAATCAGAGAGATTGAAAATGCCATCCTTCTCCTCCTCAAATCACCTAATTCGTTCCATGCGTTCTCTTCTTCTTCCTTCACAAAATATTGCCCTTACCAGCTGGTTGGTTTTATTCTTTTTCTCTCTTCGATCGTAAATAGACAATGGTCACTAAGCTAATAATAATAAAAAGCAAATGGCATTTTGGTCTGTGTCTAGGGTATCGTGGCCAGGGTTGGTGGCGTTTCATGTTGCCAAAGGGCACCATACCGATGCAAAAGACAGGGTCTCGGACTTGGGGTATATTTTTATTTATTTTTGCATGTTTACTTTATAGGTTTTTTCCCATTAACCGGAGGTAAAAGCAGTAAATTAAAATGGGCACATGTTCCTGATGCAGATCCATTGCTGATGACAACGAAAGAAATACAAAAACACAGTCGTTTCAGGTACAGCCAAGATCCGTTCCAGTTCATGTAGCACACGAGCTTCTTCAGGCTGGACACCAGTATTTGGACGTCAGGTACTTAGCCTTTGCTTTTCTTTGACGGGTTTCGCTGGTTTAATTTCCAGTTTTTTTTTTTTTTTTCTGGTTTTCTTCTCATTTTTGAAAGAATTCATTTCATTTTCTGTATTTATTCATATATAAGAGAGTTAATGACTCAATTTATTTTTGTAGGATAATATTTAATCTGTTTTTATATTTTTTATTGAATCAATTTTATATTTGAAAATATGTTAAGTTTTTAATATATTTGAAAATCACTGAAATTAATCACTTAATTTACAAATGACTATTTTTAAGTTTTTAATGAATGATTTTGACAAAATTTTCAGACAAATTACAAAAATTTATCACTTATTTTGCATATGACTATTTTTTATTTTTAGAATGTATTTGCAAGCCAGACAAAGCATGTGGCTATTAAGGACCTAAAAATCTTACTAAAATAATAAATTAAAAATTCTAAGTATATTTAAAAATAAAAATAACTTAATTAGGTATATAAAGACATATATATTGAAAAATTATATTATTATATAACATAAGGACATATTCAACTATTAATTCTGTACAAAATATATATAACCCAAAAACTAAATGCAGATTAATGATATAGAGTTTTTTCCATTATGCCGTCAGCATTTGCATTGCCATTACAAACGCATGCCATTGATTTGGTTTTGTCATGCCCACAAATTTGTGGGAACTGTAGTTTGTTAAACTTTTTGCATAGATATATATATATATATATATATATCGCTGTAATCTTTTGTCTGGTTTCGTTATATTCATGTTATTATTTTTCGATTTGACTTTGTAGGACCCATGATGAGTTCCGTGCTGGACATCCTTCTGGGGCCATGAACATTCCCTACATGTTTAAAAACGGAGCAGGCAAATCTCTTGAAATATTATCTCAATAAAAGGGAGAAACAAAGCAAAGATTCTGAGAATTAGCTGCTTGGTTTCTTGCAAGAATTTGCTATGCTTATAGTGTCCATGAATTTGCTTATTGTGCAGAAATGTTCAAGAATTCTAAGTTTTTGGAGGAAGTATCAATGCAGTTTGGAAAAGAAGATGATATTGTCGTTGTAAATGCCATAACCTTAGATCTTATTCCTTGATATCTAATGACATGACTTGAAATCCAGCCTTACAGATTGTTTCTCGTTCCTTAGGGATGCAAGAGTGGAAGAAGGTCGCTTATGGCTGCAAGGGATCTGCAATCAGCTGTAAGTTTCCTCATCCTCGCATGTTCTGGTAATACTTGTTGAAGAAATTTCATGCTATACTCTTGTGGATACAATACAATCCACCCCAAATATTCTGTTCTATATAAAGTCAGGATTGTTTTTGTTGTAACCAAGCTTTCAATATCTTATCGATCTTTGTTTTGGTGGAGGATATGGAATCGCATAATTGCATTGCTTTCAGAAATTAAGAAGATATTCAAGGACAACATAAAGCCGACATATCTAACGTTTTGGATAATAGTTGGGCAATGAAATGCAGAAGATTTTCCCTAGATCCTAACTTATAATAGGCATACTTTTGGTTTTAGAAGATGATAAAGACTGATCGGGGTGCATTTTGGGGTGAGTGATCAGTGGCCGAAGGAAATGCACATGACATCTGAAAGTTGGAAAGCTTTCATATTGAGCTACCCATGTCTGGTTGCTTACAGTAAAGACGAACATCTACTTTTTGTTGCTTCTGCAGGGTTTTATTCGTGTAACTGATGTTGCTGGGGGATATACTGCATGGACCGAAAATGGACTACCTATAGCAAAATAAGCATGCAAGTTCTTTCTTGGCACACACTATCTGTCTTCACAATCCTGACTAATAGGAGAAAATAAAGATGACACAACGTTGGCAAGGAAAAGGGTTAGAGGAGAGACAAGACAATTGTTTCCAGCTGCATCAGAAAAACAATCTTTGGGAGACATAATAAGGAAGATGCTAAATTACATAAAAAAAAAAAAAAAGAAGTCGATTGGGCTCATTTTTTCTTCATGGCATTTTCATGAGGAAGCTTTGGGACGTATGTATGCTAATCAACTTTATTTGATATAAGGTTTTGTTTTGGAGACCATTGATTCAAATAACGGCCAATACATAATGCAATGGTCAATTCGGTCACATTCTTATTCTACATTAAAAAGGATCTCGGTATTATTCACATGAACAACGATAAATAATAGCTTTACTGTTATATAATAGCTTTACTGTTATATGACATTTTTATTTATCAAAATTTCAATTTTTGTATTTTACAGCCTCCTTACAAAATGTTATTAGTATGCATAATTAATAAAATTGTTAAAATTATGTGAATTAGAATAAATTTATTAACAGTTATTAACATATTCACATCATCGATTGCATTATAGTTATTTTACTATCATAATAAGTTAGAAATAGCGATTGCGATTGCAACCTTTTTTCAACCACCTTCAAGATTTAAAACTATGTTGGAGACTTAATTAATTATAGGATTTAAAACTCAGTTATCAGTAGATTCAATCTTATAACAGATACGGAACCATTGCATTGTCTATAATCTAAAAAGAAAAAAATATCCATACCATTGCCCACTCCGAACTAAAGAATGTTTCAAGCTTTTTTCCAAACTTAAAAGTCTCCCTAGAGAACAAAGTGTTGCAGAATATTCCCACTTCCTTCTGAAAGTACCAAAGTATTTCAGGTAGGTGGCAATGAAACTTGCTGTAGAAGGAATTCTACGAAAACTAGAGAAGTCCAGACCAGAACTAATATGAACGAAGCATTCACATGTGAATAATTTTTCTATAAATTCAGTAAAAATATCAACAAAGAAGGTTTGTTTAGGAGCTGTACAGCATCATGAGATCAAGCAATACAATGGAGTCCTTAAGCACGTTTGTTAAGGCCATGGAAGAAACGGTGCTTTCTCCGCTTAGACTGCCTTCGAAAACCCTTTGACATGACATAGGACACAAAATGCACCTGCGCAGGCACAACAAACATCTAAGCCAAAGACAACGGAAGCCATAGCAGAGAAACAGAAGTCATCTATTAAACATAACTCTGCAGGGGATGATAATTGTATAGCTATGAAGATTGCAACATCATTGGCATTCCGCAGCTAAATTAACACATAAAATCATACTCGATAAATACAAGAATAAATCTGAAACCTGAGAATTATTGCGAATGCCAAAATCCTGAAGTGCAGCATTGTCATCGAGCAGCTTTTGATTATGACACGAGAGGGCAAAATTCGCCCATACTTTCTTCCTGGAAACGCAAAATCAATACATCATGCTACTTGATATTCAAAAAGCACTGTTAAATTAACGGCAAATTGCAGGCTGTGGTAATGATAAGCTTGAAAAATTCTTGGAGAACAATAGCTTACCATGAAATATGACGATGACCCATCTTGGATTGCTCCATCTCAATCACTTTCTTCTTAATTGCAAGCTTCAAATCCTTAACGGTAGCCGAATTCATCACTGCTATATCTTCACCGAAAACAAATCAAAAGAAAAATTTAGTTCCACTTGCTACATATTAAGTGTTTGTTAAAATGCCAAAAAGAAAACGGTAAAGCTTTGCCTACCAAAAGAGGTTCCGTCTAGTTTTTTAACAGATATGCGCATGGCGCTACCCATTTCAAGGCTGATAAGGGTGTCAACGTCAGATAAAGTGGGTTTCTTGGGGACATCAGAAAGTATAGGATCGTCGAGGACAGCAGCGAGTGTCGACTGCAGTTTGGCTTTTTTAACGTTGCTGCTGTTGTATCCTCCGACTTCATCTTCTCCTTTGGAACTCGATTCCATAATCGTCTCTCAGTCTCAAATTGGATGCTTAAGCAGGAAGGAGAAGAATGGCTTCCATTTGTGTTTTCGCAGTTACTGGTTTTGGACAACCGAGAATCAAATGCGAGAAACGTCTAAAGTGGGCTTTCTACATTGTTCGGTCCATGAGTAATGGGCTTCATTCTCCCTTGGCCTTGTAGAATAAAATACGACTAAGATTGTCAAAACAAGTTTCCAAAACTTTTTTTCCTCTTGGAATAAAATGTGTTTGTGTCATATTTAGCAAAACAGTCAACGAAAAATAATTTTCAATTAACGAAAAGTGATAAAATATTTTTAAAAATATTTTTTAATTAAAAAAGAGAAAAATATTTTTCTTTTCACGAACTTTCTCGCTCTTACGTTACTTATCTTTTTCTCGATATATTTTAATAATTTTTCTCTAACTTCTTTCTATTTTAAATATATCAAATTAATTTTTAATTATTCCTTATCAATTATTATTATTTTTTCTCTATATCTACTAACGTTTGATTTTTTGATTTATAAATACATTAAATATTCTTAAAAACCACTTTTACACCTTAAAATTATTTTTGTAATAAATATTTCAATAACTTATCTCTATTTTTTATTATTATCTCAAACACTACCTAAACTATACTTAAATGATTGAATATGATTATTACAAGACTGCAATTTTTTGTAAAAAAAATTAAAATTAATTAATTTATTAATAAAGATATTATTTTCTCAACATTATTCACTTGCAACTAAATCAATAATTTATAATTTTAATCAGTTATAAATTTTTTTTAGTGATTGTAGTGAATAATTAGTTACAAGTTATTCTAACATTAATCTTTGAAACCAAATGAATGATTATCTATAAATGATAACTAATTATTTGTAAAACCATTTTTTAGACTAAACTATCGGTTCAATTTTCTTTTTTTAAAAAAAACAAAATCTTAATTGAGTTACCAAAATAACAATGTTAGGATTACTTATTTTTTTTTTAATAAATGTGAATATTAATTTGATTTTGTCCCAAATAATTTTGATGAATTGGTTTGATAGTTAAAAAAATATATATTTTTTTGAATTAAAATTTTAGAGTCGGTATTTATGAAGATTTATGCTTATATTGTAAAATTGTGAATATGCCTTTTTGAAATTTTCTCAAAACTTGTTGATGTAACAATCACATATTGTTTTTGTATTTTGATTTTCTATATCAAACAAAAACTATAATATATTTTTCAACAGTTTTTCCATATAATTGTTAAACGGTAAAAAATATTTTTTTGAAAAATAATTTTCTGAAAAATAATTTATTTAGGAATTAATTTTTGGAAAATAAATTCGATCACACACATAATACTTGAATTTTAAACCATTTAGAAGTTTTTTCACTTAAGTTAACCCTCTAAAATTACTAAATTGAGATATTTTTATGAATTCACTAGTTAGATACCCGTGCTATGGTCGGGCAACCATTATATGCATAAGATCAACAATTCGTACGGTACAACATGGATAGAAATTTTGTTTCTTGTGACCAATGTAAATCGGATCTATTTGTCGAGAGAAATAATTTAATTTATATATATTTATTAACAAAATAATTAATAAAATTCACATAAAAATTTGTATTTCAATAATTAAGAGGTTTTTTCAAAACTTCATTTCAATTGTTTTATTAAAAAATATTGATTTTACAATATGAAAAAGAATAAAAAATAAATAATTGATGTTATGTGTGCATGTATGTATATATATATATATATATATATCACTTAAGTTGCATGAAATATATTGAAGTCAATAGATTGAAATAAAAATTACTGCAAAATTAGTTCGATAAATTTTAATCATATATATTAAAAAAAGAAGATAAAACTCAAGAATTTTATTTTTTAATTGGTTATTTAAATATATTTTTTAAAAGAATTGATTCAAATGATTTAAAACACACTTTTAGCCTTACACACACACACACACACACACACACACACACACACACATGCAACTAAGCTACTCTCATTTACAAATAATAAAATTCATCATATAAATTATAATAATATATAAAATAATCCCTTTTAAAATTTTTATTTCAAAATAAACATGTAAAAAAAAAACATATTTCTTAATAAATAAAGTTATATAAAAAAAATTAATTTATGAGAATTTCAATAAGAAATGATAAATTGAAGAAATAGATTTTAAACAATAAGAGCAATATAATATGATATATGTTTAAATTAAAATCTTAAAACATATCATATAAATTTCATCATCATCAAATTGTAAGTAAAAATAAAAAAAAATGATATATTTTCTATAATTTTCAGACCCAATTACATGGGAAAAAAAAATAAACAACAAATAAATTGTTGGAAGAGAAAAAAAGGTCAGGCCCGCGCTCGGCCGACGCAGCCTGCCTAAGCCTGCTTAATCAAGCTCGTGCATGTGGCCCTGCTTCTATAGGCTGTATGTGAGGCTAGCCCCACTTGGGCCTGATTCTCCTGGCCTTGGGTCCTAACCAGCCCCTAAAAAAAAATCCGAATCGAAATAAAAACTTAAAAATATCAAAGACAAAAATATAAAAGATTGTATATTTTGTACATAACTGCCCAAAAAGGAAGCAAAAATTATTCAAAAATCGAACTTCAATGAACAGTGTTAGTGGGTTAATAGCTACAGTAAATGAATGGTGAAAAGTTGAAATAAAAAAATAATTTAAAAGGTAAAAAACCCAAATAAATACGTCTACGTATAGTTTAATTTTTTTGACTCATTACGTATGGGAGTAGTGTCCTTTTTTTTCCTAATTTTAAAAGAATATTTTTTATTTTTTAAATGTAATTTCATTAGGGTAATTTCTTTTTTATTTTTTTCTTTTCAATTTGTGAGTCAATAAATTAATGTTAATAGCATTTTAGACAAAAGAAAAAATTAATTGTAAATAGAATATATTGTAAAGACACTCTAGTAATCATATTAGTAGTAAAAGGACATTATTAATCAATCCCTAATAATATAGGGACTTTGGGTATAATTAACGTGAGCAAAGAAGCGGCCTGACCCGTTTGTTAATTAATACTCCTTGAAAATGAACTATCAGAAGGATCCAAATGGATGAGAATGGAGAAAGAGGAGGGGATAATATTTTTTAAACAAATGGGTGTAGCACCATCATTGTGCTGCATTGAATGCACTGAGCAAGAAATAATGGAACTTACAAAACAGGGTAGAAAAGGCCGCCAACAAAGGATAGAAAATGAGGGCATTAAGGTAAGTTCAAAAGAGCACTAACTGGCACAAACATAAATAAAGGTAAAAAGAAAGGGAATTAGGCGGGCTTTGAGAGGTAGAATGAGTAAAATAACGAAAAAATTATTGGCAAATCATGCGGTAGGAACGAAGCCACAACAGACATAGAAAAGAAGTGACGGTCGAGATACATGCAACAGAAGCCAATAGTAATACCGAGTCACAATCTACATATCATACTCCTCCGTTCTTTTAGTTTTTTATCTTTTATTTTTTATTTATATAATAATTATAATATGAAGAAACATACTGATAAAATTAGGAGGAAAAATTATTAGGAGCCACTAGTTCAGGTATCGGATGAGCGTTAATTAAGCCAAATTTTGAAGATTGTTGAATTTGAATCCAAAAGGAAAAAGTAGTCATTAAGTCCAAGACATAGTAGTGGTTTTTATTGGATCAACAAGAAACAGGCAAGCTCAAACACACAGATATAAGGTTAAAAAAACACAGGTAACGAGAGCACAAAGAAACACAAAACACAGATCAAGGTCGAGACCGCAACTTATTAAACCTTGCTCGAGAGTGCTGGCAAACCAAGCCAAAGACCAATATTTTCAAGCATTTTTCCTCATCTCAAGAACCTTCTTCCAAGATTCCCTGTTCGAAATCTCATTCCACCACCTGTTCACATTCTTCCGGGAAGTAAACAGATGTCCCTTATCAGTGGCATTCACCAAGTACTCTCCATTAGGCAGGTGAGAAAGATCAGCAAAAGAAAATTCATCTCCAGCCAAGAACCGACTCTCTCCAAGCCTCTGCTCGTAAACATCAAGCACTTTCCCCAGCTTCTCCTCGTTCTGCTTTATCAAGCCTTCGTCTTTGACATTCTTAGGAACAAATAGAAGCTGATACATCAAAACCCCACTTGGAGGACCATAAGTCTGCCCATCAGTTTCTACCCACTGATCTATATTTGCTTTTGATAAGAAGTCTGTACCATATAAGTCCTTGTTTCCCTTCTCTGCATATTTGTCACATATGTACCTACATATCGCTCTTGACTCTGATGCCAAAAAAAGAAAAAGAAAAGCGGACAGTTAATAAGGGATTTTTAAGATCTTTCGGTTGTTAAGAATTTGGTGAACTTTACCAAAGAGGGTGATGCTCTCATCTTGGAAAGCTGGTACCTGGCCAAAGGGCTGTTAAAAGTCAAAGTAGATGGTTAGTGTGTGAATGGAAGCAAGAATATGTTAATAATACGAATACTGATCATCAGTACCTGTATCTTGAGGTATTCGGGATTCTTGTGTTCCCCTTTGGATAGGTCAATGGGAACGAGCTCAAAGGGCACATCTTTCTCGATCAGAGTAACCAGGACTCTAGACACTGCTGTCGACATTGGTGGCCCGTATACCTTCACCGGAGATGCCATTAGATTTGCTAGTTACAATAAAATTGAACTAGTAACAGGAAAGATGCTGTTGAGATCTCTGTGTTCCCCTCTTCACTTATAGCCGAAAAAAGGATAAGCCTCTGTCACTTTATTGGAAATTTAATTATGATTCACATTAGTACATGTATCTAGAATGATACATCGCACATGTACACAAGATTGATTGTGATTCATATCGTCTATTATATTGAAGCATATCTGATTAATTAAAATATATAATATTAATTTTCATTTATGTGATGATTATACATATATAAAGTATATTCAATTAATTAAGATACATATATTAATTATAATGCATGTATCTAATTGGTTATATATAAAAACAGGTTAAAATTATAAAAAGAATAAATAGAAGAGTATGATCTTTTTTATATCTTTTAATGAAAAATAACAAAACTAAAAGATTAATAGTTTCATAATTGAGAAAGAGAGAAATTATTTTTCATTTATTACGTGTTTTTCAATATGAATCAAGTATGTTTAAAGCTATGTGAAAAGAATAAAATTTTAGTATTTATAGGTATGATGAATTTATGTTTTGCTTAATTATAATGGTTAATTATGGTTTACATTTATCTCTTAATTGAGATGCTTGTTATGTCCATCAAGGAATCGGTTTGTTATGCATTAGTAATTTTATTCTTAATTGTCCTGTTGCTATCCTCTTTCTCTATTTTATAATCATTCCAGTAGTGTTTATATTTCAAAAAAAAAAAAGAAAACACACACACACGTTTATTAATAGAAAATGAAGAGAGCATCAAGTGTTGGCCTGCAGTTTGGCCCTTTTAAAATTGTTGCATCATTGCATCCTCCGACGTCATCTTCTCCCTTGGAACTGAATTCCATTGTGGTCTCTCGATAAATTTTATAATAATTAAGATATAATTAGTGATAAATATAATAATTATGTCTATTAAAGCATCGGTTTGTAATGCATTAGTCATTTTATTCTTAATTGTCCTGATGCTACCCTCTTGCTCTATACTGTAATCATTCGAGGTAGTGTTTATTTGTCACAAAAAAAAAAAAAAAAAAAAAACACATTTATTAATAGAAAACGAAGAGAGCATCAAGTGTTGGCCTGCAGTTGGGCCCTTTTAAAGTTGTTGCATCATTGCATCATCCGACGTCATCTTCTCTACTGTGGTCTCCCGATAAACTTTATAATAATTAAATTATAACTAATTACATATACAAAAATTATTTTATAAATTTAATTTAAAAAATAAGATAGATACATTAAAAAAAAAATTTCATCTACGCCTATCAAAAGTAAATACTATAAAAAATAAGTGATAAAAAAAATTTTTAGATCAATTTTTTTTAACTTTCTCTCTTATGTTTCTCTTCTTCTTTTTTTTTTATATATTTATCTTTTTTTCAAAATAAATTTATAAAATAACTATTATTCATATTAATAATTATTTCTTAAATACTATAAAATTTCTCCATATCCCTCTGTCTCGTATTGGATACGCCTTGTGTTTTCTACATTTTGGGTCCTGAGAATCAAATGCAAGCACGTCTAAGGTGGGCTTCCTACTTGTTGGGTCCACTACTGATGGGCTTTGATCTCTCTGTCCTGATTGCTAACTTTATAATAATAATAAAAAAAAAATTCACTTATTCACAATCTTAAAAATCTCGTCCAGATAAAACAGATGAATCCTCATCGTACATGATATTCTTCTAATTGATTCATGAAAAAATATATAATATCAATAATTGAATTTATGAGATTCGTCACTAACATTTATTTGTTCAATGCATAATATATGCACACCTAACAATAGATAATTTTTTATACGATATTTTTATTTTTTTAGGAATGAGTTGGAGAAAGATTTTAGGTAAAATTAGAAAGGATGTATATGTTTCTTCATTTTGATTTTTTTTTCATTTTTTTTTATACAAATTGGTTTATTCGGGCTAAAAAAAAAAAAAACCGTAGCCAGCACTGCCAAAACAACTGTGCATTCTTCTAAAATTGGATCATAGAACCTCTTGCAAGACTACTCTACGGTATTATTATTATTCTATAGTTTGCCAATAGCATATTAAGCCTTTTACACTTCCTCTTCCATCTCATAGAAGAAAGTTCCATATACAATTCCTATTCAAATGGTGCATATCATTGGAAGTATGGCACGGGCGATAATTAAGGAGTAAATTATAAACTGTGCCCTCTAGTTTTGAGAAACAAACTAATTAGTCCTTTTTATTTTAAAAATTAATTAGTCATTTTTGTTTTAAAAACTAATTATTTAATTAATCATGTTTTAATTTCGTCAATTATTTAATTAATTTTTCATTAAATTAATAATTTTTTCCTAAATTATAGTAGATTTTATGTTTTATTTTTCTATTTCACCCGCTTATTTTTGTTCTTATCAATAAAAAAAAAAGACAATTTGTTAGCAAAAATCACCAATCTAACATAAAAATAACACTAAGTTATTGATAGAATTAAACAATAAGAGACTAAAAAATTAGCTTTTAAAAAGAAAGAGAACTAATTAATTTAGTTCTCTAAACGAGAGATACTAATTTATTGATAGAATTGAATTAACGAGAAATTAAAAATTTAGTTTTTTTTTCTAAAAAAATTATTTATTTATTTCTCTAAAGGAGAGGGACTAATTTATAATCTACTCGTCAATTAAGCCATACTTTTAAGATTATTGAATTTAAATCCAAAAGGAAGAATGGGTCATTAAGCCCAGGACATGGTAATAGTTTTTATTGGATCAACACGAAACAGGCAACCTTAGTCTCCATATCCATAACACGCGTACAGCATACAACGTAAGCTCAAACACATAGCTAAGGTTCATAAACATGGACAACACCATCAGAACAGAGGAAGAGACGGCCAACTTATTAAAACCCTCACAGGATACTGTAGAGTGCAGATTGTTGGCAGAACAAGCAGAAAGGCACCGATTTCAAGCATTTTTCCTCATCCCAAGAACCTTCTTCCAAGATGGCCTGTTAGAGATCTCGTTCCACCACCTGTTCACATTCTTCCTGGAAGTAGACAGATATCCCTTATCGGTAGAACTAATTAAGTAGTCCCCATTAGGCAGGTGTGAAAGATCAGCAAAAGAAAATTCATCTCCAGCCAAGAACCGACTCTGTCCAAGCTTCTGCTCATAAATGTCAAGCACTTTCGCCAACTTCTCTACATTCTTCTTTATCAAGGCTTCGCCTACTGGGGCATCACTAAATAGAAGGTCATGCACCAAGTCCCCGCTTGGCGGACCAAATGACTGCCCCTCAGTTTCTACCCATTGATCTATATTTGCTTTTGACAAGTGTCTGTACCGTACAAGGTCTTGTTTCCCATGTCTGCATATTTGTCAATTATGTACCTGCTTATTGCTCTTGACTCTGTACCAAATAATCAAAAAACACACACAAAAAGAACAATTAATAAGGGATTATGAAGAAATTTCAGTTAAAGATCAGAATCTAGAATTTGGTAATGTTACTTTACCAAAGAGGGTGATGCTCTCATCTTTAAAAGCTGGTACTTGGCCAAAAGGCTGTCAAGAGTCAAAGGAGCTGGTAAGCATTTGAACAGAGGCAAGAAAATGGCAATAACCAAAATAGAGACGCTGATAGTACCTGGATCTTGAGGTACTCAGGCTTCTTCTGTTCACCTTTGGACAGGTCAATGGGAATGAGCTGAAAGGGCACATCTTTCTCGATCAGAGTAGCTAGGACTCTAGACACTGCTGTGGACAATGGTGGTCCGTATATCGTCACCGGAGTTGCCATTAGATTTGCTAGTTACAGGGAAGATTGGGTCTTCCTGCTAGGATAGATTTTAGCGTGCCATGGTCACTTACTTATGGCCACGCAAAACAGACAAAAGGCCTCTGCCACTCATGCCGTACTTAAATGGCAGTTCAGCCCATTAAAAGCAGATTTATGGTTTATTTACTACTTGTATTATTAATATATTTTATTTCAGTTCCTATTCTCTTCTTTGTCCTGATTTCATCCTCTCGTCAATAAAAGCATTAAATACCATGTCTCATTTAAAAATGGATTTCACGTGACATTATTTTCTGAAATTAAGGGAATTATTTAAAGCATTCATTAATGGAATGACAAAATAAAAGGATGAAATTGGAATAAATACTAGTGAGATGATCAAAATAATATAAAACTGAGAGTAAAAGGATCGAAATTCACATTAACCATAAGATAAGATAAAGAATGGTTGTTGGTCGGAAAGTGGGAAATGCATACGAGCCGCAAAAAAATAGATAAGATGAGTAAATTATAAATTAGTTACTTTAGTTTTGAAAAATAAATTAAATAGTCTATTTAGTTTCAAAAACTAATTAATCAACCTTTTGATAGGTATTAATTATATTTAATTTAATATTAATTTATTTTTAAAAAATCTTTTTTTATATCATCCATCTTTTGATAATATATATATATTTTTTTAATGTTAGTATTTCTTTAAAAAAAAAACAAATAAATTGGAAAAAAGGACTAGAAATGGATTGAAGAGGTTGATTAATTAGTTTCTAAAACTTGAGAGAGTATTTATCATTTAAAAAAAAACTAAAGGGATTACTTTATAATTTACTCTTAGGTAAGGTCGATCCATCTTTCACCAATTTTGGTCAGAAAAGTACAAAAGCTTCAAACTATTTGTGGTGAGTTTTTTGTGTTTGCCTGCTTACAGGGAACATGAAGATCTACTTTTTTGTTGGGCATGCTTTTTAAATTGAACTATTATTTAGGTGTGTTTAGAAAAATAATTAATAAATCTCTTTGATTAAATTTTCCATCCTTTTTAACTCAAATCATTCAACTGCCAGTCCTTTAAAATTTACTTGTTCTTTAAAATGTTTTTTTTTTAAATTTAAATTAACTTATAATTTTTTACACCATCAGGACTAGCTGAAAAACTCATAATAATTACAAAAATAAATAAATAAATAAATAAATCATTTACCTCTAAATGCTCAAAAGCAACACTAATATCACTGAACATCTTGTTTTTATGGAATCATACCATTGTTAACGGATCTGAGAATTGAATGAATGCCCCTATAAGTGGGCTTTCAGCTTGTTGGGCCCATTAGCCATGAGCTTTATCCTCTCTTGGCCTACTCGAAAAAATGAGATTACTGAAAAGTGATTCCAGACAAGATTTTCCGAGTAAATTATAAATTACACCCATTAGTTTCGAAAAGAGAATTAATTATTCTCATTTTTTTTCAAAAACTAATTATTTATTTTTATATTTTTATATTTTATTATAACTTAAATTTTTCCTTCCTTTTCAATTTATTTGTTTTTTTATGCTTCGAGAAATTTAAAAAATATGAAAAAATTAACGAAAAAAATTATTTAATAAGGCACCGCATCATCATCAATATATGAAACAACTAATAAAAAAATTAAGTCATTAACAGAAATGAAATGCAAAAACTGAAAGTGAAACGTATATCTTCCATCCAAAACAAATCTAGCAGCTAATCTCCATATGGGTATCCAAGAAACACAGGAGCAATAATAAAGAAACTTAGGAAGAGATCAATTGAAGAAGAAACTATGTATAAAATCATTGGAGAATCCATGATTGGTTTCTTGGTGACTGCCATGAAGAAGCAGAGGGGAAAGGAAGGGGAGACTGAAAGAGATAAACCGAAAGCATCACTTTTTTATCTTTTTCGATATTGATAACTATAGACCTAATGGTCAGTTGTGCCGATTATTTTTTTCCATCAGATTGCAAAGTACTCAAACTGGGAGAGTGTCCCTTACTATTACTGAACCAACAAGTAACGGCCGACAGGAAACCGTCCTAAAAACAGCCCAAATGACACCACAAAACGTACAGAAAACACAGAGCAACCCCATAGGTTACAGACCCACTGAAAAACCTGAAAGCAAGCAAAAGATTACCAATTTCAACCGCTTTTCCTCATGTCAACAACCTTCTTCCAAGATTCCCTGTCAGAAATCTCATTCCACCACCTACCCACATTCTTCCTGGAGGTAAAAAGATGTCCCCTATCAGTGGCATTCACCAAGTAATCCCCATTAGGCAAGTGTGAAAGATCAGCAAAAGTAAATTCATCTCCAGCCAAGAACCGACTGTCTCCAAGCCTCTGCTCATAAATATCAAGCACTTTTCCAAGCTTCCCCTCGTTCTGCTTTATAACGCCTTGGTCTTGTGGGATATTCATTCTTGGTGCAAATGCAAGCTGAAACACCAAAGCCCCACTTGATGGCCCAAAACTCTGCCCCTCAGCCTCTACCCATTGATCTATTGATGCCTTTTCTAATGGGTTTGTACCGTACAACCCTTTGTTTCCTTTATCTGCATATTTCTCACACACATACCTGCATATTGCTCTTGATTCTGGCACCAAAAAAAAAAAAAAGATTTATAAAGGGATTATTAAGAAAAAACAGTCTAATTAGAATTTGAAATTGATAATGTTAGAAGTTTACCGAAGAGGGAGATGCTTTCATCTTGAAAAGCTGGGACTTGGCCAAAGGGCTGTTAAATCAAAATTAAGCAATTGTTGAGTGTGTGAGTAGAACAAGATGAGAGTAACAAAAATAGTAGAACTAATATGGGCCTTTTAAGACGAGTACCTGAATCTTGAGGTAATCAGGCTTCTTGTGTTCCCCTTTGGACATGTCAACAGGAATGATCTGGAAAGGCACATCTTTCTCAAGGAGAGTAGCTAGGACTCTAGACACTGCTGTGGACAATGGTGGTCCGTAAACCTTCACTGGAGTTGCCATCAGATTTGGTAGTTGAATGAAGATTGGTTCTTGCTGCTTTCTCTCTCAGTTTTGCGCCTTACGACCACAGAAAAAAGGATTCTCCTGTTACTTTATCCCTTGCTTAAGGTGTTGGTGAACAGGGGTTGGTGAACCGGGTTCTCCAAACAGGACCCGAAAGAGGACTGAAAGTGGGCTTGTGAACCCAAATTATGGGCCTTATGGACTTTTTGATCCATATTTGTTACAGGATTGGTGTGGAGCTTTGCCCCTTTGCAGGTTCAACTGTTTGATTGATCATCTCATAAGATAAGGTATTAGCATTGCCTTTTGTGCTTTGCTAGGCAGAATGAGGTCTCACCATTACATCAGGGGTATTCCTCAATGAGAATGCACTTATTTAGTCTAACCACAACACAAAATAATTCACAAACTGTATTTATTAAATTCAAATAATAATACATAATTTAGCAGTTGTGTATCCAGTGGATTTTTTTAATAAAATAAATTTGAGTTCTAATGATTCTAATTTAGCGGGTTATTATCTTCCATTATGCTGTCCAAACCCATTTTAGATAAACTGAAAAAACATTCAAACAAAGGATAAAGCTACATATGCTGTTCGCATGCCTTGACCGAGGAGTAATCTTAATTGAAACCTTGACTTATCGTATTCGAATCACATCTTTCTTTTTGGGAACTCATAGTGATCCAATCTTGTCTTCCTAGCACTAAATAGATGGTCGCACCTCGTACTTAATTTCTTCAATTACCGATTAGTTGGCACAAGTGGTCCAGTTTGAGGGAAGCCTGGTCGAGACCAAAGGTGGCATATTTCTGACATTCACATCTGAGGGCAGCAATCGATATTCCATATCGAGCTCTTTGAACACTTTGATCATTTCTTCTAGGAGAAGAGTTCTCCTAGCCCATCTCTCCCCCATTTCCTGATGGTTCATCCTATGTGTAACCCACAGCGACATCTTCATTTTGTTCATGTCCTCTATGTCTTTCACGACCACCATCGAACTTGGATGCCAGTGGTTACTGTTTCCTTTAACATACCTGCATTGGTTGCGAAATGATTTCCTTGAGCTAGCATCCAGCCATGAAAAGGAAAAAGTTAGGTGGAGCTTCACACATGATTACATACCCTTTTATTTTTTCTTTCATTCTACCAATTTTCTCCATTGGAGTGGAGATGTGGACACAGAAATCAATTGTCTCTGCCATATCTGGACTGCGATAGAAGTTACCGATAGGCTTGTTTGCTAGAACACTGTTGGGGTATTTGATCTTCTGGTTATCACTCCTCAAGAACACTGTTGTTAATATATTCATCTCTTCAACCCTCAGCTGAAGCTCAAAGAAACATAAGTTAACTCTCGTTAAACATTGTCATATCGAAAAAGATGCTTTCGTATGATTACCATGTATACCTGGATTCCATCGATCTCGCAGCGATCACCTACGTCGAATGGGTGCATTATGAACAAGAATATGATTGCTTCAAATACAGTCTTCCAGGTATTTCCAAAGATGAATACCACCAAAAGAAGCTGGGAACTTATGAAGACTAGGAAATGAGTGATAGGAATTCCAAGTATAATGAGCCAGATTATCAAAATGATGACGCTGACAAGGATGTTCAACATATTGTGGAGTTCATCCACGGCTGTTTTTGTGTCATTGAGAGAGAATGCCAGCGCCTTTCGCTCTCTGAATGCATTGACCTAAAACAACAGGTGAAAAAAGTTTCTTTCATCGTGTTCTTTTAAAAGACAGGACGAAGTTCTAAACCAGTAAATGTGATCAAGAATATCCACACACCAAAGGCCTACTGTAAATTTAGAGATCAGTACCAGCCAGTGGTTAAGAGATGACTTGCTTATGCCTTCATTCTCACATGATGTTCCAATGAGATGCATTGCCTCCAATGCTTCTTCTTTATCCATAAAGCGCATCAAGTCATCAAGGTAAAATTCGCTAATACGGAGATACACATTGAGAAACATCAGATGAATGGATATCAACAAATATCAGGAGGCAATAAGGAAGGAAAATACCTCAAATCTTTTCATCCTGGCATCATGGTTGGCTTGAATGGAGATAATATGGATTGGCAAAAAAAAAAAAAAAAAGCAAATTAACTTACTGGGATCCTGTCTTAGCCACCTTCTGAAATATTTTCTTGGCTGCCTCTTTTGCCTGGCACTCAGTTCTGATATGTAGTGAAGAGTCATCTGTGATGTCTGAATCAAGTATTTGCTCATCTAAAGTAGACAAGGAACCATGGCGGATGGTATTTATCATCCTCCTCATATTCCAAGCTGATATATTCTTACGATTTAGCTTTTCCGGGTTGTCAATTGAAATCTCTTCTTCTTTCTTATGAGGCATTGTCCTGGAAATTCTGGAGTTCTTCCCAACCGTGGTGCATCTTCGTAGCTTTTCACTCCCTTCCCTTGCAAGGAGAGTTTCCTTGAGGTCACCTGGACTAGGATTAGCAGACCCAAAATTTCTTACCTGCTGAATCTCGGGGACCGTCCCTTCCTCTTCCTTGGTGCTTCGCCTTTCAAACAATGGAGGACCAGAGAGTGTCTCAATTACATATTGATTGAACAGAGCCTCCCGGATTCGTTCGAAGAATGCGTTTACATGGAAGGATGAAGCAAGAACCTTAACAAGGAGGGTTTTCAAAAGCCATATCAATGTTCCTATAAAGAAACACACCAGAATCTTGGTCCCATAGAGCAAGATCCTGCTCTTGCTCTTCTCAGCCTTATCACCAAAAATAAGATGCCAAATAAGCAAAGCCAAACCCAACCAGAGGAAATTTTGAACAGCCCGCCTCAACCCATAAACGAAATACAGAACCCGTTTCCGCAAAAGAAAGTTGTGTTCAATGAAGATCACAGCAACCTTAATTCCCCAACCAGACGCCAAACGACCACAGATAAGTACCAAAACCATTATCTCCCATTTCCATAGTGGAAGATCCCACAATGTTTGCCTCTTTATTGCAGGAATGGACAGGCTACAAACTAAGGCTGCAGTAATTAAAACAAGACTCACCCATTGAAGCATGATCAAGGTATTGTGTTTTATGATCCTATATTCTTCTGGGACGTCTTCATTATCATCTTCTTTATGACCACCATCTTCACCAAAAGCTCCATCAGACCTCACCGTTCTCTCGGTTCTTCGATAGTGTTCCTCAGGCAGGTCTACCAATCTTGACTTTGCCTTGTTCACGACTGACCTCCACGGATTTTGTTCAAAAGCACTGAAAGATGGTTGGTGTGTGAATTCCTTGCTTCTTTGCCGGACAGTTTCGTTGATTACGTCCTCAAATGACACTTTGAATTTCTTTGATGAACCTCTAACTTTACTGCTCTGACTTTCAGTGCAGGATTTTGAACCAAGGGTTGGTTCTTTGTCAGAAACATCAGCATTGTCAATGTTGACAATAACTTCCTCATACTGGTCAAGCGAACCTGAGGACTGTGCCATGAGACAATCGCTGTCATGGTGCAGTAGAGGTCGTTTTTCTTCTTCTAGGTGCTCTGGTTGTTGCTTAGCCAGAGCACCATGAGATTTCAGGGATTTTCTCAAGGCTTCCATTAGAGGATCTTAGGGCAATCTCCAATGCCTCGTGTGGGTAATAAATTACTGGTGTAAAGTACTTTTAAGCGTGTAAACTATAGTTGATGAGAAAGATTCGAATTTCGATAGTGCAGCATTATCGGTTTGCACTGATTGAGTATAAATGCCAAAACTTGTGTTGGAATCAGCATTTTTTCCTCTTGTAGTGTACACTTCCATGTCTTCCATTCTTTAATGGAATTCCTTTTTTTGGCACAAATTCTCTTCCTTTTGGCTTTGGCTAAAGTGAACCTCTAATCGCATTTCCTTCCTAAATTTTCATGGAGTTTTATATACAGCTTTTCATTGGCGTTAGACTCTCGCTGACGTTATAAAGTAAAGAAGAAGGATGTTTGACTAATATTAGTTCTTCTTTAATTCACTTGAAACATACGTGAATTTCAGAACAGATTGCTTGGCAAAATTTGAACGCTGGAAGAGTAATGCTAATCTTACAGTCCTACAAAATTCACTTACCGAAAAAATATCAATATATATTTCATGCATTAAATAAATAAATTTCAATAATGATTTTTGGAAATTCAATAGTTGATACTTGTAAAGTTGGGTTTCAATTTTCAGCAAAGGATGAGCTTTTATGGCCTCTAAATACAAATCCCTCCAGACAATCAATTATGTTCTTTTCCTTGAGACTCTATGATGTTTCTCTCGCATATATGCTTTTCCATTTCATATATTCTCTTCCTTCAAATATTCTTGACAAGTTCTTCCACCGTTAGTTATCATCTGTTGGAGTTCGAGAATTTTTCTTGGGTTTTATACGTACTTTTTTTTAATGGTTTACAGACAGAATTTCCATTGCTGGTGAGGGGGAAAAAGGATGTGATGCCAAGCACAGATATCAGGAAAAATCCGGTATTGAAGCATAAAAACATTTTCCGTTAATGATAATCTTTCCCTTAGCATATATGCTGAAGCTTTAAATTCCCCAATGCATGAAAGTTTAATGAATATTACAATTATTCTTATTTTGCCAGACAAAATATCTAAAAAAGTACTTCCGACCAGACACCCTAGGCCTGCCCCTCCCAAGCCTAGGCTGGAAAAGGCCTGCTTTTCTCAAGTTCTACTCTTCAAGGGGGAAAAAAAAGTTACATCACTGGTAGGACAATGTTGCCTCTGTATTTCAAGGTTGCAAATTCATTGGAACTGTAAAATGAAAATTTCATTAGAGCATTAGCTTCTAATTCCAAAGCTTTTGACAGAAAGAAATCCTAATTTCTAAAGAACTAGAAGATTGCTTAACACTTCTTCCGTGAATCAACTCTTCCATTGGCTGAAAAACTGATACAGCCCTAGGACTAGAACAACACAAACTAAAGCTACGTTCTACACTTGGTGAGCAACTGTAAGATCAACTGTTCTACTTCCAAGGTTAGGTAACATGCGTGCTTATCGCCAACATTTTATACATGTACTCGTGTGTATATGTAGATGTGTTTATATTTGTTTTCAGCAAAGGAGCATACCAACCCCTTGATTGAACAAAAGCCAGATGTAAAGAGAGAATGCCTCGAGACGAAAGCATTACGATGGATGTATACTACTACTCACATCTCGTGGCTTCACCCGTCTGTCTCGTCTAATTGCAGTTACAACTCTTCTGGGAGACTTTCCTTTCTGCTTGTCCTCTCTTTCTTCAGCAACCTGTTCCAGGATTAGAAAAGTTTGTAAATATGTACAACAATAACAAATGGAGAATTTTTATAATCTTCCCATACCATCCTGTCTAACTGCTGTAGAAGCTCTAAAATTTCAGAGAATTCAGGTCTCAAGAGGGGGTCTTGCTGCCAGCATCTCTCGAGCAGTTCTACCAATTTGGGATGAGAATGGCTAGGAATTTCTGGTCTTATACCCTGAAATCCATGTCAGTACAACAGCTCTTTATTAGTAATTTAGCAAGTCCTTTGTTAATTTGAGCTCAAAATATGCTTCTATTGCAGCAGATCCCAGTACCACCAAGCAGTATGGCCACTGGCTGATCAGAAAAAGAATTTACAGACCTGAAATAAGTGCCCTAATTGTTTCTTTTTCTCTCTTCTTCTTCCTGGTTTTTCTTTTTCTTTTTTCTTTTTTCGGGATTGCTGATTGAACTAAAATTTTGACCTCCCCCAATTGTCTTAGTTTTGATGCAGGGCATTAGAAAGCATGCTTGGAGCTACTTAGGGCCTGCCCAGCGCATGGGCCTCATTGACAACCTTTGAGACTTCTTAACATGAGTTCACACAAGATTTAAACTAACCAAAAAGTCGTTTAGTCATGTGCTTGGTCTTCCTTTGTTTATACAAGGCACATGGTTGTGTTGGTCGAGAAGCAGTTTGGCAGTTTACAGACAATGCCAAAGGTGAGCTGGTTTATATCTCAAAAGGAACACTAAAATCCCTTCCAAAGCAGAAAGAAAAGGCATTGTGGAGGAATACCTTCTGGACCACGCCAATGGCTGCTTGTAATGGGGACAAATGCTCATATGGAAGCTGGGATATCATTCACAAGAACATAGATGTTTGTCATGAAATCTGAGTGATAATAAATTTCTAGAACTCGAAATAAACACTGAAAATCGATTTGGAGAAACTAAACATATGAAAAGGAATATCTTATTATTTCACCAAAACAGAGAGGATGTGGCATTACCTTTCCAGTAAGCAACTCCCAAAGCACAATGCCAAAACTGAAAACATCAGCTTTATGATCATATGGCTTGTGTTCAATAACCTTATACCCACCAAACACCAAGGAAACATACGTTAGAGAGCCAGGATGAAACAACCAAATGCATAAAAACCTTTTAATCAATAATCATCATGCGATTCAGGAAGCCATTTTATTCAGAGCAACAACACCAACCTCTGGAGCCATCCAGCGGTAAGTTCCAGTTTCTGCAGTCATAACACCAGACTGATCTTGCACTCTAGCAACACCAAAATCAGCAACTTTAACTACCTGATTGCCAATTTTTTGAAAGTTTAAGAAAGACTGATAGTCAGAACCCATAAAGTGAAGCAGTAAACTTATTTTCTATTATAGAAAAAGCTGATCACAAAACCGCCTTTCTTCCTTCATAAGTTCTTGCAGAATTTCAATTTGAAACATGATGTAGTTTCTGAGAAGCAGAAAATGTTGATGCACTGATTAAAACTGAATGCAATATGTGGTCAATTGATACAATAAGTATAGCACTGACCAGACTGTAAATTAAATACTGCAAAAACAAATCACTTACTCCATTTCCATCCATCAAGAGATTGGCAGCTTTCAGATCTCTGTGTATTATTTTATTTTCGTGCAAGCAGTGCATTCCCTTGGAAACATCAATTGCTACTCGGAGTAAAGACTGAAGATTTAAACTCCCCTTTTGTTTATGCAGAAAGTCGTACATGCTTCCACCAGACATAAATTCTGAGAAGGGTTAAATGCAAACAGAAAAACAATAGACATGTTGAAAAGGTCGTTTATGTGGTGCAGTATTAAGACTACACTACAAACCAACATATAATTAGTTGAAGGCACGCATATATCTATGAGTTTGTTCAAAATTACCTGTCACAATGCACAAGCTTGGAGGTCTGGTACATGCACCTATGAATTGCACAACATTCTTGTGACGAACTTTCCTGAAAATTGCAAGGAGTCTTTAAGGGTAACAAAGAAGAAATTCATGCAAGTAGGAGGACAATGGCAGCATTTAATTTTTCTTTTAAGATCCCCAAGAGTAGACTTCACTGAGCAGAAATGGAACCTTGAAAACACTTTAATGCAATATTCATCCTCCCAAGACAGAGAAAGGACCAGAGGTTGCTAGAAAACTAGATAACAAGAGAGATCCTGGAACTTGATACTGTGGAAAGGTCACATATGATGCATTTGTGTACAAATTCTAAAGTGTCACAAATTAAATGAGAATTTATAATTCCATGAGAATTTATAAAAACTACTTCACTTGTTTCATTAAGCATATGACCGCTTAAAATAGGACCCCTTTAGCACATAAGAAAACATCACCCACTGCTTGCTATTTGCAAAATGAAATTGCATTTCTTGGGATATTTGGACTACTAAAAAACAGCTACAGAAAATATTTGTTAGGAATGATGACAATTCATCCAATCATAAATTTTCAAAACTGTCAGGACTATTAACCTGGTTCATTTACATTTGGATCTAGTGCCAGTATATAAACATGATTCCACTGGTATATTTGAAGTTCCAGCTGTAACTGCAAATGTTTTCAGAATTTCAGAGAGCGACTTTGTAAGCATTTAGATGGACAGATAAAGAACCAAAATATAACCAACCTCATGATAAAAACTTCTTGAGCAAATTCCCTCTGAAGTTTATCATTTAGATGTTCTCCTCTAAGAACTTTAATAGCCACATCTTGACTACAGAAGGTGCCTTTGTACCTGTTTCAATTAAATTATTCTATTCAAAAAGCATTCATATAAGAACAGATCATGAATCTTAAGCTGACAAGAACTCACAGATGTCCACTAGATCCAGTTGCAATTTTTTTCTCATATATTAACTGGCGTGCATCAATTTCCCAAACATCAATTGGATCAGCAGGAGCGTACATGTGATCAGAGACAAGACTGATTCCTATTTGATCTTGCTCCACAACAGGATAAATGGCATGAGATTTTAACTGAGTGTTCGTCTGCATAGCACCTCAAATTATCAAGTATAAACAGATATATTACTTAAAGAGCGTTAAAGTGGCACCAAGTTCCTGATAATTAGTGTCACTTGTTTGCCGTTTTAGCTTGAATTAACATAACAATGAACAGGGGAAAAAAAAAAAAAACTAAACAAAACATACTGGAACCCACAAACTTGCGGGAAATTATTCACTAGCATCAAATGCAATATACAAGTGGCACGTAGAAGAGCTACCTCAATTTTTGGAATTTCTTCAACCAGCATGCTTCTAAGCTGCTCTATGTCCTGTAAATAATTATTTAAGTAAGTCATGAGTTTCATTATCAGAAGACGAGACGAATTTAGAATTCCAGTCTACTGGTTTTTTTTTTTTAATGATCTCATAATTAAGAGGCGAAAGAAACAATGATTCAGACTGATATATGCTGCTCCACACAAAGAATTGTAAACGGTAACAAATGAACTGATTTTCAAGCAATCTGTACAGTGAATCTTGAAAACGACATGGACAGTCTTAAAGGACTAGTATCCAATGATTATCCTATGTGGGGGCAAATTGGGGGCAGTACCTCAGGTGCCCAATTATCAACAACAAACACATCCAAGGAGTAGCCATCCATAGTAGAAAAAGCATGAGCTTCTTGAATGTTGAGCCCGATCTCAGAAAGTAAGAAAGTCAACTGAAAATTGAAAAAATAGAAAAACAAAAATGATTTTAATAGGTCAATTACAGCAACAATATTACACAGATAGTTCAATTGCACTTAGAGTATCTTAATACAAGTCTTTCAGTAAATTTTGACATCATTTCAAATACCAATGTATTCATGTTATGTTGTGAATTTGAAAAATAACAATAGCATACATCAAACATATGTCATCTAGAGTCTAGAGATCCATGGGATTAATAGGGTAGATCAAAGTGGAGGCACTAATCTCTTGACTCTTAAGTATCAAATTATAAGAAGATTAGAAAATATACCAAAACTTGTGCAATGATCTAGGAATACAATAAAAATGCAAACAAACATATGCCATCTAGAAATTCATGTGAATGTTAGTGGACAAGGTCAAAGAGGAGAGGCAGACTATGGAGAGTTGCCTCTTGACTGGTGGTAAAGTATCAAATCATAAAAAGATCAGAAAATAAACTGGAGCTCATGAAATGATTTAGGAATACAATAAAAATGTCAACATTGAAAAATGCAAGTGGAAGGGCTTTATTAAGGTGAATTAACTGAGAGACAGGAAAGAATAAAGCTATAGATAGGTCCCCCAACAGAAGTTAAAGAAAGGTATCAAAAAAGAATGATTTATAAAAGATCCCCAAAGATCAAGTAATTACATGACAAATGTTTCAGTAAGATTGCTCCACTAATGGTAGCACAATGAATGGAAATGCACACTTCATCCTTCAAATCATGATGTAAAGTTCTCTCTTCTTGTATGTCAACTTTCTACTCCAAAAATAAATCTGAGGGCAGATGCCTCATATATGTCAAAGACTGTTCCTTCACCCATGTCCAGAAGATGCCTAAATAAAAGATGCTAAATCAAGGATGGAATAAATCTCATGTATGCAATGTTCATGGCAGAATGTCAACAAGACGCCTACCAAGTGAATACAATGCAGATGACATCCACAAATGATTCAGAAAGTAGAAAAGGTCAGCTACCTGACTCAGGAGTTTTGGCTTATCATCAGTTGAAATTGTAATTTCATGCATCAGCCTACAAAATAATGTAAGTATTGCAGTGTTATTTCAGCAAGATCTAAAAGGCATTTCCAGAAGCTAATTAAAATATTTGCCTCAAAGAGCGTATTGCACAACTACCCATTCCAAGAAAGCAAAAGAGTAACACAGCTAAGGAACAAGGGAGGAAGATAGCCAACACATTTACCATCCTATTTGAATCCATAAACATGAAAATAGAAACGATCCCAACCTCATGGTTCATTACTCATAATCCAGAATTCTGACAATGTGCCCGTACTTTAGCATTAAATGCTTATGCTACTGATCACATGAGTTATCGACACAAAAAATAAAAAAGCTAGTTAGTTAATTCTAATGGTTGGGCTGGTTGCATCAAGAAGCACCTGACTACCCAAGCCATCTTCTTCATATGTCACACTACAAGAAAACATTTTGATGGTGTGTTGCAGCTCATTTTTCTTTTCTTTTCTTTTTTTTCTAGCAAGGAAAAAATTGAAAGAAGAAAGGAGTTTCTCCTTAAGTTGCACCCATAACATCCTGAAAACTTCAATTTGATTCAGAATATCCCCCACCTCTTTTCCTTTGTTTGGATGAGACATAAACATTTTGCACAGCACCAGAAGTTGTTTCAAATTTTGAATGGTATGTTCTGAAAAATCACATGCGAGCCTAATCTGGGTGAGGCAATAAGGAAACAGACAACTACAAGATAGGAAATCTAATAAAGCGACCAGAGAAATATTAAACAAAAGTATGATTTTGAGTTCACAACCAGGAGAGAACAATTTGAACTATTACCTGGAGTAAAGTGGCCTGGTAATCACGTCAATATCCTTATCCTGATATTTATGAAGAAGTTCAAACTCAGATAATGAACCAAAGGCTGGTGGTGGATGAATGCTGAATATGAAAGAAAGAGACAAATGTAAGTGATCAATAGTTGCAATTTTCAAAAAGAAAATGCAAATCAAAGAATAAAATTTGCAAAACCGTGCCTCTGTTTTCCGAGATAATCAAAATATTGAAGCTGCAATTTCCTTGGAGAGTCTGAATCTACTGAATCACCAGAATGTCCATCAGATGCACAAGGAACCTGCATAAGAAATATATGACAAGATGCAATGTGCCAGCAATGAACTTCCAATTCCACAATCAGATTGTAATAAAAGCAGCAATGAAAACGTAAGAGTGTTGCCATTTTTAAAGAAACATAACATGGTAAACCAATAGAGGCTAAAACAGCATAACACAGTACAGCTTCTATATGAATGTAATAAAATTAACTGCAAATCCCGGAAAAATTAGTCGCACAAAAGTCAAAATTATCAATTTCATTTCGAGTGAAAATTCAAGATGTTCAAGACACTCAACAGTTTAATTTATCTGAATTGCACTGTTAATCCATAACCTTTTACAACAAGAGAATTTTTTATTTTTTTCCATTTAGATAAAAACAACTATAGAAACATCAGTATAGTATGTATTTTGCCTTGTACATCAGCAGTAAAACTTGTTATTAATTGCAAGCACTTTTCCCACCTTGATCTAAAACGGATTCCTATTCCTCTACTTAATTCCAAGCACATCATTTTTTTATTTTAAGAACATTTTCAGTCAACTCCTAAGTATGACCAGAGAGGAATTCTACAGTTACATTTCCAGATACAGTTCAATTTTATGTGAAATCAAGGAATATTGTGAACAAGCTCCATCCTCACCAAAATAATAATAATAATAATTATATATAAACTTGCGAAATTAAACTGAAGTCTCCATACACAAGAGCTAGCCCGAAGATACCACGGAACTATAAAACCAAGATAAAAACAACAAAAAACGGGCAAAAAAGGATAATCATTAATTTTTTTAATTATTGTTTACTGTAGAAAAGGCAACTTGCTAAAAATATTTAATAGCAGCATTTATGGAATAAGACACGCGTACCCTACCAATTAATGATAGAAGAATCTGAAAGAGTATCACGCAAGCCAAAAGATAAGAATTAAAATCGAAGATACCGAGAGACAGTAGAGAATCCACAGCCGAATCTCCGTTTCCATACCTGAACAAGTCGCACTTCAATTGCCGGCCGAGTAGCTGGATTATGTGCCATCTGCAACAATCTCTTGTGCATAATAACATCCTGCGCTCTCTCCGCATTCACATCCATTGCATAACTAAAATAAAATAAAAATTCATCAAATTAAACCTAAAATAAAAACAAAAATCGAGTGAACGGAATCTTCCGATTGTGATTACCGAGTAGGAAGTCTACAGAAATGAGTCCAGAGCTCGTCTTCGAAGCCAGGAAGACTCGTTTCTTCATCATTCGATTCTTTAAGTCGGCAAAGAACTTCGTTAAAAACATCTAGCTTTTGCCTCTGGTTTCGAGGCACGGAATCTACTGCTCTACTGCTGCAACTCTCTGTGTCTCCCATTAAACGCAGAGAAAAATAGAAGGCGAAGTGGTTTTTTGAAGAGGTTCAATGGCGGTGGCGATCAATCACATGAATCGGTTAATTTTAAGTAGTAAACGACAAAGAAATTCGAGACCGTTTGCATGAAGAAAGAGAAAAATTAGCGCTGTGTCTAATTCTTTCTATTTCTCTCTCGCTTTGTCTCCGTTTATTGAGTAATTTACAAACATGATTAATTCGGAGGTTAAGGAAAAATGAAGACGTTAATTTGTTGGCGTAATGCGCACCCATAAGCGCATCTACGTGGATTCTAACAATGCTTTCTCGCTTTGCTTGTATCACATATATAACAAAAAACTAAATTACTCTTTTCTTTCTTGGAAAAATGAAAGTATCTCCAATTATTTGAAAATGTTCTGTGATTAAGAAGGTGTGAACATTTTTTTTATTTTTTGATTTTAAGTTTACTATACCAATAAATTTATTTTTTTCCTTAATAAACTAGTTCCATATAATATATACGTATTAATTTTTCACTGATATATAAAATATCTCTTCCTGTCAAATAAATAATAAATTATTATTATTTTCAAAACAAACTTTCACTTATCCTATCTAAGCAAACTTTCATTTTTTTTTTTACCTAAAAACACTCTTTTTTCAAAATTATAAATACACTAATTTGGATTAATTGATTGATTTATGGATATATTTATTTCAAATATATGGATTTAAAATAAGGCATTAATTTAAAATCTATAAAATGCAATGTCAACAATATTTAAGTTTGAGTGGAAAAAAATTGTTGTTAGGTGATGTGACATTTTTTAAACATAAAATGTAAATTTCATCGTAATTTAATAATAAGATTGTCCATGGAAGTATTAAGTTTCGGTCAATCCAATAATTAAGCTAAGAAATATTTTATCATTGAATAAAAGAAAACAAGTTTTAATGATAAACTTTTTTATTACCAAATAAAATAACTTATCGATCACCAACAACTTGAAACTACATTATTTAATAAAAAGAATCTCAATAGAGAGATGGCGTATCTCTATGTTTAGACTAATAAAAGTTGATTGGCGAAGTGCACTGATTTTTTAAAAGGAAAGAACGAAAGGGTCTATTTCTATGGATAATCTTACACTGGATGGCATCAAGCACCTCCACATCTCCACTCCTAACCAATAAATTTCTTATGTTATCTCAACTCTCCACTCACCTTGCACAGATATGTATGCCAATTGGAATTGAGTTGCTTTTTTTTATTGCATGTGGCTGTTAAAATAAAATGTACAATGAGTCATCACTCACCAGACGGACTATTATTATAAGCACTATTTTTCACGGTTTAAAGGCATTAATTTATCCCCTAAATTATTGAGATTGTGGTAAAATAGGATTTGCGTTACAAATATGTAAGATTTGAACCTTAAATTATTAATTTTTTTTTATAAATTAGATTATTTTTTTATTTTTTGTAATTAAAGTATTTATTGATAAGTAAAATATTTAAAACAATATTATTTTAAGCATTTTAGTTTTTTTTCGATAATTAAAATTATTTTTAAAAAATATTTAAGAATAATTAAATCTCAAATGATATCAAATTATCTCTAAATCATCAAGTTCAACATAACATCTATTTTTCTAAAAAAGGTGCTAAACACACAGCTGTTAGCCTACATGTTTGTATAAAATAATAAATATAGTTTTTTAGTGCATTGTCCAAAATTTGTTAAACATTCTAGTAAACGACAATAAACACAATCCCTACCTTTAAGTAAAGAAATTTTAGAATAACATGAGCGCAATCACTAACTTTTTAAGAGAGGAATTTTTTATAGAAAATTTTTAAAAAATATTTTTAAATTTAAATAAAAATATTCTTATCATTTTTAATATTTCTGATTAATATGTCTAGGGGTGTTATTTTTTTTTATTTTCATGTTTGTATTTCTTTTTAAAACGAGTCCATAAAATATATATTGATTTTTAGTGGAATATTATAATTTTTTTAGATGATGTAGCTACTAGGAAAAGGAAAAAAAAAAACAAAAACAAAACAAAAAATAAACACGAGTTGAATTCTCACCTGAGGATGCTAACCTTGTCAACATAATCGGGCATTACTTTTCTTTCAATGTTCTGAAAACACAAGCATGTAAGATGTTGACGTGCGTATATAGGGACCTAGAGAAATCACTGACACATATGTGTGTTTATATCAATCATTTCGTTGATGATGCCTAAGAAATTCATATTTGAGTAATTTTCAGTGTATTCGTCAAGACAAAAGTCAAAAAAACGTCAAAGTTGACTAATCCTAAACACATTTTAAAAAAAAAAAAAAAACCAGGATATAGGATTTATTCTACTAATTCCAAGAGTCAAAGATGTTTTTTTGGAAAAAAAGAAAAGACTTCAAATAAATTATAAATTATTGCTTTTAATAAAATTAATTAAATAGTAATTCTTGTTTTAAAAACTAATTAATTAATTTTTTTATTAGTATTGATTATAATTAATTTAATATTATTTTTTAAAAAATATTTTTTCTCATCGATCATTTTATATTTTTATTTTTTGAAATAAAAATATAAATAAATTTGAAAAGAAGGAAAAAGATTAAGTCAGAAATAGATATAAAATAATAGATATTAATTAATTAGTTTTTAAAATTAAAGGGACTATTTAATTGTTTTAGAAAACTAAAGGGACTAGTTTATAATTTACTAAAACATTCCAAGATTCAAACATCATTGTCAAGTATAGTGAATTCGTGCTTAAAGTAAGCCACCTAACCCCCAACAACTTCAAGGCCACGATTGCCCAATCTCCCTTGCAATTCTATTTCTGCCTAATCCGACTCATTTTGCATGTGTTATGTTAATACCGAGATTGGGCACTGATCCACTGAATCTATTAGTCCTTTTGTGTTAAAATAACATTTTCTTCTCGAGGGCTATAAGCATTGAAGTTGTAGCACGTTATTAAAAGTGATAAAAGGAAAGCAAACGAAGATTATGAAGCATGGCCGTTGCCTGCAATACTGTAATTTGGCAGTAATGAATAGTGGGTTGTCACTAGTGCCTATTTGGCCTACTTTCGAGACCGATACATGTAAATTACCACAAGTCTTAAGGATGGGCCAGAAAGATGCTTCGTCATCCACTGCAGTAAGCTAGCCTATCAGGGAACTAGACAGTGACTGGTCTCTCTGGATCTAGCAACCTATGCCCTACTTTTTTTAAAAAATCCTGTGCAGTCCAAAAAATAATGATTCGAACAGTGTACGATGTTGTAAATTAACCCGTACCATTTCTTTCCCATCACAGTCCAATGTGGAGTCAGTTTGTGTCATTTCTTCGATAAAGTTTTGGGGTATGCTACAGCGTGACGGAACGTACGCCGAGCTCGCCATCTTTTTGCTGCGCTTTAAGCCATTTCTATTGCTCTGTCCAAAACTGAAAATTACAGACCGTGGTCTGGTCCATGGCCAGTTAAACCAGCACTGAGCCCATTACAAAAAGAAAAGAGGGCCTTTTATTTTACGGCGATGTCGCTGGAACTGAAAAGGCCTATATTAATGGTCTCTGTTGGCATACCAGCCGAAGCCGACAAAAGATTTTCCTTTTCTTTTTTCCTCCCTGGTTTGTGTTATTTTTTAAATCTTAGATAGGTGGTATTACTCTACACAAATCCTCATCAGTCTTTTGGTGACAAGGAATAAAAAGTCTTAAAAAAAATAACAATCCAAATCAAAAATTAAAGAATTGAAATAACATTTTCATTTCAATATCTATTTGAAATAATAATAAAAATTGGAAATCAAATTTCAAATTTTTAACATTTGTTTTTTAAGATAAATAAAAATAATAATTAAAAACTATTTCATCAATTATAATGATAATAAAATGATAAAAATAATTGCTATATTGGTGGAGGAGATAGTGACAATAATAATACTATAGTAATAATAATACTATATTTTAAAAACTAAATATAAAATGATAAAAGTAATTGTGGTAGTAGTGAAAAACATTGTGATGGTACTAATTTTATAATAATAACAATGATATATTTTTTTAACATTAATACCACCGTTATAGAAAGTGGAGTAAAAAAAAATATTAACAAAAGAGTGGCATTAGAATAATAAAAAAAAGAATTTTTTTCCACTTGTCAAGGCAGAAGAGTGGTAGTGGTTGTTTAGGTAATGAAAATAACCAGAATGATAGAAATAAGTGATATAAAATAAATAAAAATAATATATTATTATTTTTAAAAATATTTATTTGTTTTTTTTATTTTTATTTTCACTTCTTTCAATAGAAGTAAAACAATGTTTAATTGAAATAAAACTTCAACTTGCATTTCCACTGTTCTAATTTTTATTTCTAAACCAAACTTCAAAATACTAAATAAATAAAAAATCCAAAAATCCATCAGAACTTCTTGACAACTCTGAGACTCATCCATAAAGAAACTAAAAGAAAGACAACTTTGAGGTCCACATCACAAAAATTAACCTACCAAGACTAATATTGCAAAACCTAAAGGGTTGAGAATATAGTTTATCACCCTAGAAAGATTTTCACATTTCGATAATTAAAAAGAATTCCAGTTTGAAAATAAATTATTGTACCAAAAATATTTAAATATGTCAAGCAATGGATCTAAATTGTAGACCAAAACACACACATGTGCCCAAAAAAGGAGCGAAACGAATTCGGTCTTCTTTTTATCTTTTTCTTTTTTCTTTTTTTTCTTTTAAGAAAAATATCAAATACCGAACTAGCTTTGACTTTACAAGCTAAGGGAGGAAAAAAAACAAAAAAAAAACAAAAACTCAATCGAGTTCTAATCATATCTCTCTGTTTTTTTCAGAATTAAAAACCCAATCTCCAACTCACACTCTGGCTTTCTTTGACATAAAGTGAGATGTTTGTTATGTATTCCCATTCGTCTTCGTCTGTTTTACTATCAACGACGACGCCAAATTCTGGCCCTTTTACTTTCAATCCTTCAACTTTAGCCCCTTGATTTTGGACGTTGTTCTCACCCACTCCTACCTCGTCCACTCTGTCCAGATGTTCAGCTTCCCAAATCAAACTTTTCTCCTCGTTTGTCTCTCTCTCGTCATCCAAAAGACCAAAGATATAGTGACTTCGTACTTCAGATTGTTGGCTTCTGTCTTTCAACAAAGCAGGCACCAACATCTGGATAATTGTAACATTCCATGTTCCACGTCATGATAAATTTGAATTAGATAAAATGAATGATTAATAAACTTATGTGTATTAAATTTTGTTTTTCGGTACACACCAAATTTAGAAATTTTATAACACTGAATAAGTAATTAATGAACATGTATAATAATAATAAAAAAATTATATCTAGGCTCATTAAAAATAATAAAAAAAATTTCATACGAGCTTAATTTTTTTTAAAAAAAATTTTCTCTTCTTTACTTCTGTGTATGAAATGATTTATACTAATTATTATTTAAGTATTATAAGATTTCTATTCCAAAATTAAATCGTGACCCTAATCACAATTTCAAGCCATAAAAATTATGACCATCAAGCTTGTCATTGATGTGCTGATCGTGCGGGTTACAGTATCGTTTAGAAACAATTTAATTTAATTTTTAAAATTACCTTGCACAGTTTCAGACCTGTCCATTCAGTCCAGAAATCAAAGGTTGATGAATTGAAATGAGATGGAAACATCAGTTGATGCAGGGCCAAGGATGATGCGCATGCTGTAAGAATGAATCCAGAGCCTACGATTACATTCGTTCCTATTGTGTAAAACGCTGTCAAGGAGGACAATATGATAAGGAAGGGTAGGGCGGCATGTGGCTGATCGAATGGAGAAACTGTAAACGTCATCTAGAGAAGAAGATGAAAGGAAAGATTGGATTAATATGATATCATTCACAAACATGGAAGCTGAAAGAAATCAGAATATTCGAAAACAAAAACTTATACTGTGCTAATTGCTAATAAAGTATCATGATTTTTTTTATCCATAAAAAAAGCAACTTTAATCTTTTATTTTTTAATTTGGGTCTTGATTTTTTTATTCACAATTAAATTATTCTCTTCTATATGTAAAACATGTGAATCGTTAAATTAACAATATGTACCATTTCATAAAATATTGTTTGAAATTAAATAAATTCATGAAAATGCTTAATGTAGACTGAAAAAAAGTTTAAAAATTCAAATCAAAATAAAAAAATTAAAATTATTTTTCTTATTGAAAAAATTTCACTGTATTTTATAACCAATTATCCTTATTATTATGGTTTATGAATTAGACAGTGCCACATAAGCAGAGGGATACATACCTGATGCTCTTGTGCTGTCGAAGCAATAGAAAACAACTCCTCTGAGTCTTCCTGCTATATAACGATTAGAAACATATAATCAAACAGTAATATTTATTTATTTTTTTACAGTAATTTGTCAAAGATTAATTCCTCAGGAGTAAATTTTTAGATGAATTTCCAAAAACAATAAGAATGGCATCAATTACTTTGTCTATTATAAAATATACAGTTAGGAGAATCCGTTTCTTTTATGTTTTTTTTTTTTTTTAAAATATTTGATTACCTTATCAACTGAGTCCAATTCCCACAAGGATAGCTGCATTAAATTTACCAAATATGCCGTACTCATAAGCAAAAAACTTGTAGGAAATCTCTCAACAGTGTGGACAGCGCCAAAGCAAAGCAGTAAATTGAAGAAGAACAACATAACTGGAAAGAGAGAAAAACCAGCTTTGACTGTGATCTGCGAAAATCGAAATTGGGAATTAACTTATGTAACCATAAAATAGCATTTGATAGGGGGAAAAAAAACCATAGAGTCAAAAGTTCATGGTTAATTTATTTTCGAATATATTACTGTTATTTAAACACATGCACATAGTGAAAAATTACTATCGCTGTACCAGTGTGGCTGTGTGAGGTTTCGATTTCCTTTCAGAAATTAAAAATTCATATAATATAATTGAACAAACAATATCTTGTCAATCTAGCTTATGTCAATCAAATATATAAAGGAAGCTTAATAAATCCAAAACTGTAGCATCAACTACGAAGAGGACTTATTGTTTTTCTTTTTTTTTTAAAAGCATTTTTTTATTAATTTATACATTAATCGAAATTAAATTTTTTAATGTACTTGAAAAAAATCTTGAAATTTGAATCAAAAAACAAAAAAGTAAAGTTAAATATCCCCTTCATAAGAAGTTAGAATGGAATTTCTCCTTATGACTAAAATAAAAACAATTTTATATATTAAAAAAAAAGAGAGAAAAAAGAAGCTGTGCAGTCTTTGAGTTTGAAGTGATTGAAAGAAATCAAAACCCTAGTAGCTTATCGTCATGTACGTTAAGGTTTTTTATTGGTGTGTGTGTCTATATATATATATATATAAGCTTTGCAAGAAACAGAATAAAGAAAAAGTAGGAGATCAACAAAAATTGCGATGACTAGAAAAGGGAGAGTTAGAACGTTTACCTGGCCATTCCATGTTGACCTATCCAACGAAAGTGCCAAGGATACCATTGGGAAGAGAAAGATGAAAAATATTTACTGCAGGTTGAACTGTTTAAAACGATATTGCGTGGTCCTGAAAAACAAAATAACCTATATCGATGCTTCAGAGGGTTGTAATCATCTATATGCATATATAATGACTTGCGAAAGAAGGAACTGCAGTATTGCTTACTAAAGAAGAGCATTAAGAGAAGGACTATAAATTAGATTCCGATTTGGAAAAGAAGAAGAAGGATTTTGATTAGGAAAGAGTAACCAAAAAATAGAGTAATTTGATTAGGAAAGAGTAACCAAAAAATAGAGTAAATTATAAATTAGTCCCTTTAATTTCAAGAAACAAATTAATTAGTCATTCTTATTTTAAAATTAATTATTTAATTTTTATCTTTTAATTTTTTTTGTAATCTAATATTTTTGCTATTTTTAATTTAATTTATTTTTTATTTTGAGAAATTAAAAATATAAAAAAGTAAAAAATACATAAAGATTGATGAAAAAAGATGACATTTTATGAAATAAAATAATATTAAACTAAATGTGATCAACACTGATTAATAGACTAAATAATTAATTTTTTAAATAAAAAATTAATTAATTTGTTTCTTTAAAATAGAGAAACTAATTTATAATTTTCTCTGAAAATATAGCATATAAATATTTATAAAAAAAATATGTGACAAAAAAAAATCATGATAAAAATGATCAACGTCCGTTAAAAAACTAAATAATAAATTAAAAAAATGCTAATTAGTTGGTTTTTTAAAAATAGAAGAATTAATTATAACTTACTCCAAAAAATTAGCTGATAAATATTTAAAACACGAAAATATTGAACGAAAAAGTCATGATAAATCGTTGGACTTTGACCTTTTACCTCTAGAAAACGTTCTCAAAACTTTTCTCAAAATTGGAGCTTTTTACAATAATAACCCGATAAAATAAACCGAAGCTATAAAGTAAAAACTAGCGCAAGCCCAATATCAAGCTTTCGTCAAATAGTTGAAGAAAGGGCTCATTGTAGGCCCAAACCATCTTCTCTCTTGTGTTTTCCCCAACTTTTTCTGGAGTGAATTATAAATTAGTCCTTCTTGTTTAGAAAAATGAATGAATTAATTTTTTCATTTCAAAAACTAATTATCTAGTCCTTAATGCTTCAATTCCATCAATAAATTATAATTTTATCAGTTTTTTTGTTAGATTAGTGATTTTTTTTCAAAATTATCTTTGTTTATTTTAAATTGAGGATAGAGAAAAAAAAGATGAAAGAGAGAAATAAGACATTGAAAAAGAGTAGTTTGAAAAAAATAATACTAATCTAATAAAAAACTGATAAAATGACTAAATTATTGATGAAATTAAAACATGAAAAACTAAAAAATTAATTTTTAAAATGAAAGAAATAATTAATTAGTTTATCAAAACAAGAGGGACTAATTTATAATTTACTCATATTTTCTGAAACTGCCTACTGAAAATAAATAAGTTTCAAATTTCCTACTCTTAAATTCAAGTGTATTGGGTAATAAACGGACAAAAAACGGATGAGATTCCACAAAAAGTAATTAAGATGCAGTTCAGAGTGGAGAGTTATGACCCTATGGGACGATTCCCTCATTAAAAACGGTTGCAGTGCTGATCAGTTTGCTCTGCTTTGTTCGTCTAGGGTGGTCAAAAGAGAGACTTGTACAGAATTATGTAGCCATTCCCATTATTAATATGATGAGGGGGCCAAGGCCAACACCCCGATTTATACACAAAAGAAATTTATTGCAGGGAATATTACGGAGTGGTGGCCGACTGGCTCGTGGGTTGCCATTCAATGCTCTGTCCATGATGCGGGTTTAGGTTGTCCAGGGTTTTTAATGCACACCTGTAAAATTACAGCCTCTCTTTCTCTTTCTCGATTTGCTTAAATTTGATAGAGGACGGATTCTCATTTGGTTCATGATCAGCTAGTTCTCTCTCTCTCCAGCCTTGTTTCTCTCCTGCAATACAAAAACCAGCTCCTTGTGGACGCAGGATGGGACGAAGTTTATGTTTGTGTGCTTGAAAGTGCCATTGCGATGTTGGCCCGGTTCACTCAGAGAAACAAGCACTACGTTTTTTCAAGCAGATCGAAGCTTGAAAGAATATTGGTGGTCGATGTCTTTGATTGAGCCGTGCCAATATCTTAGTGCTCTTTCATTTCTTTTGCTTTTTCAAGCCATCTCTATGTTTGAACAGGTTTGCCAGAAGGTTTGCCCTTTTGTCTCTTCTTCTTAAAGTTAAGTAGAAAACAAAAGTTAAATAGAATAATAGTCAGGGATTTTAACTAGGTCTGGATCGACCGCTTTCGCTGTTAGTTTGTTCAGATTTTCTTTCTTTCTTTCTTTCTTTCAAATCTGCATCTCGGAGCCTACCTTGACAATCTCTTGTTCTCCTGCTTCCCCTGTAAGTATATTCAGATTGAATAGGTAGATGGTGACGACTGACGACCCCATTTCTTCTTTTGTTTTCATCAATTTCGTTGGCTGAAAAGAATGAAAAATGTATCTTAAAAATCACCAACTTATAACAGAGATAAATTTTGGACCTTCATCTTCTAAGAAAAGGGTTGTATTTTATTTCTTTACGCAGTTTGTATTGGTTTAGTCCCTACTTTTAGTGGACAGTCATCTATTATTTTTGTTGCATCGTATTTTCATAATTGCTGCTGAAGTAGAAGGGAAATTAATGCTAGCTAGGTCTCCATGCATCATCAGTTGTAGTTAAATCCTTGCAAATTAAGTTATGAGGTAATTATGAACAAGATCGAGGCATCATGAGCAAAAAAAATTGGGAAAAAAAAATCTGTGTGAGTACATAAGTAAGCAACATTTCACATTAAATTAAACAAAAGAAGACAATTTGGTCGGTGGATTCTTCGAAAATCGACTCCTTTTCCCATCCCCATCTCCATCATCACTTCTCTTGAATCACATTTCTAAGTGCGGTAAGCAATTTTGTTTTTATGGAGAGAAATAATTAAGCAAAGTTAAAATTACATGTTAAAGATTTTTGAAATAAATAATTCAATCGGACATATAATAAATTGAATTTTTCATATATTTTTCAAATATTTAATATATTTTTTCGATCATCTGCAAATTTTTTAATTGAAAAATCTTGTGTTAAAATTAAAAAAATATTTAAAATTATATTATCTGCATGTTTTATTTTTAAAGTTTAAGATTTTTTTTTTTTTTTTTTTGCATTTCACCTGGAGATATTTCAGTTTAAAAAATATCATAGTCTGAATTACACATATATTGAATATTTCAAAAAATTTTAAAGACATGGAAGACAATTAGAAATCCAAATGACAAATAGAAAACTCATGGTATTATATAACAATAGATAATCTGTTCATTCAAATTTTTTTTTATATATATTTTCATTGCCGAGTCGGTGGCAAAGAAACAAAAATTTTCCCTCCTTTCTATGTTGTTTCTAGAGAAAGTTTGTTGAGGTGAGTAAATGTGTGAAGATGGAAGGTCGGACGAACTTTAATAAGCAGAGTAAAAGGATGCCTGCTATCATCACTTTTCATAGTCAGACAAAGATTCCCGCATTCAATACTCCTAGCTAGCGTGCATGCTCTTCCTCTATAATTTTATTTACTGCCATGGACTGCTATTTGTTATAACATATCTTTATTAAATAATATATAAAGTTGAGAAAGTGTTATTCATCACAAGACTTAAGTCTTTTGGATATAATCCAATCTCAATTATCTAACTTAATATGATATCGGAGCCTTAAAGAGACCCAACGGCTCAAGAAAGATCCCGAAGCTCAAGCCACTTGACAGATCCCAAAAAGATGGACTACAAGCGAGGGGAAGTGTTAGAACATATCTCACATTGAATAGTTAAACTAATAATAAATAATATATAAAATTGAGAATGAGCAACCCATCACAAAGCTTAAATCTTTTGGATAGAAACTCAATATCAATTATCTACCTTAATACTATTCTCTCTTCCAATTCCATTTTTCTTCCTTGGTCTACATCCAATTCCATTTTTTTCCTTGGTCTACATTTCCTGCAAGAACAACACTGACACTGTACATTTTCTTTACAGCATTTCATCTTTTTAATCTGATATATTGAATGCGCACCAAATTAATGTTGTACCAGCTTTTAGATACAACCAATAAATATGGCATACAAAATTTAGTCTGTGAAGTAGACAGCATTAACTTTGTTTACCTGGTGGAGGGCAATCAGAGAAGTGGGGAAGGGTCAAATCGAAACAGGGCTGGAAGTTTCTTCAGTTTCCTTGATAGTTCTGATAATGGCGTTTTCTTCATTGTCAAATGTACAACGAGCTAGGAACGTCCTTCATATATAAATAACAAAAAATTTAATTATAGAAAGAATAATTGGCTATAAAGTATCTGAACTATTGGACATTTAAATAGGAAAAGAAAGATTAAAGACGTTTTCTTTTGACTAATAATTAGCCGAATAGAAATTTCAAGTTTGACAGTGAAGTGTGAGGTAAGGGTTGCGTTGGCTCATTTTTAGTACGTGGGATATTGTGAACGCAGCTCTACAAGTCTTCTTAAATTGGCGTTGCCGGCAGGGTGATGATGAGATAAGAGTATACATGAGATGGAAATTTGAGAAAGGCCAAAACCTTAAAAATGAATTTGGACAAACTAGAATGGCAGATGCCTTTGCCTTAAATTATAAATTTAAAGCACCAATGGTCAGGATTAAGGCAGAGCATTCAGACCATTCACCAAATCAAACACCCAGAAAAACAGTTAGCAAAGCTGAGAAATATCAAACAAGTCCATGTGGTCGGAACTTCCATCAGAACTTCTGCAATTAATTGCTGAAAAACACACTAACTATGTAGATTATCTTTTTACTCGAGCCGCCTGCAAGTCATGGCAGGCTGCCATAACAAAAAAACCACACAATGTTCTGTGCCAACTTCCATTACTATTGCTACCTTACCACCAAAACAATCCAGATCACCGTGGGCTCTACAACATTCCTGACGACAAAACATACAGTATTGAATTGCCGGAGACTTACGAAAAACGTTGCTGTGGATCATCTCATGGATGGCTAATTATGGTGGAAAACAGCCCAGCAATCTTTCTCTTAAATCCCTTAACAAGAGCCAGAATTGAGCTTCCTTCTTTATCTAGTGTCTCCACTTTCCCCACTGAAGTAGTCTTCGAGAACTCCAGGAACTTGAATGTGAACTACGTCAGGAGAGAGAAGCTTTATGTTCGTGACACTTTTGTCATTAAAGCAACAATATCTGCTGATCCTTCGTTGACTGCCAGTTTCGTTGTTGCAATAATTTATGGTTTCAACGAAAATTTAGCCTTCTGTAGATCAGGAGATGTAGATTGGACTCTGATTGATGAAACATCACAGCCTGCTCGATATAAGGACATAATGTTCTGTGCAGGGAAATTCTATGTGGTTGATCAAATGGGTAGAATTTCAGTCTGCACTATGGCAGACATGCCTACTATGATTCATCTTCCTCATCCACCACAGATTTCACCACGGATGGGATATAAGCAATGGTACTTGGCAAGTCTAAATGAAGAACTATTATTGGTGGCTAGGTACAGGAAAGTCATTCCTGACTATGAGTACAAAACCGATAGATTCGATGTTTATGGGCTAGATGCTGATGGGACAAACTGGTTGAAGCTGGAGAACTTGTCTGATCACATGCTGTTCTTGGGTTGAAATAGCTCAATCTCCATTTCTGCTCAAAATTACACGAACTGCAAAGGGAATTGCATCTATTTCACTGATGATTATATGAGAACCAGTAGAGATCATGTCTGGGAAGGTCATGACTTTGGCATTTTTGACTTGGAGGATGGGAGTGTCCGAACCTTAGGTTTACCTCTGTATCCAACTAAGCAGCCATGCTTTATTAACATCTTTTACCATAAGCGAAGCCTATTTCGCAATAGGTCTTTGTTCATTTTACCACCTCCTGTTTGGGTTACAATCAGTCCGTGAGTCAGGTGTAAATATATAGTCTCAGGAGAAATGCTCCAAAATTTCCTTTCTTTTTATCTCTTTGTCGTCACAGAAGTAACTTCTTACCTTGAAGAAACGCAGCCTCAATTAAGGATGCTCTCAATTTATCTAGTCACATTCCAATTCACTAGTGGCTACTTCAACCTAGTCCTCTATATTCAGATTCTTTTTATTTACGGATTAATTTACTTAAGAAGCAAAACTCACTTTATGGAATAACTGAGAAGTGAAATTTACACAAGAAACAGATCAGGTACTGTTCCTGCAGAAAAAAATACTGAACCAAAGACTTTTGTCCCTAACCACCTACGCTATGCACTTCTATCTAGTGGCATCGTAGGAATTCATGCTATCTGCAAACGGTCTCCAAATCAATTCACAATCGACAACCTCTAAAACTAGATTGAGAAACATTTAAAACCGATGCGGGGAAATTAACAAGAAACAAACAACTTGTTCTAATTCCTTTCTGGAGTATTCCTGCAGGATGCAAAACTATTGTCGTGTGCTTTGTTATTTTCTAATGCAGGGTACCTAACAAAGATAAACCATGGACAAATACAAATGCCAGGACTTTATTTACAAGGAAAAAGATAGTGAAACGGACAAAAAGAAAATTCCACGAACTAGAGCTAAAACACAAGGAGATTGCCGAAACACAAAAAGAATGCACATAGAAATAAGTAGACAACACATTATTCGAACATTTCTCCAAATCCAAGATACCCGACGCCAGAAGCTTTGGACAATAAGACCTCTATTTAATTCAGAAAGTTTACTTTTTGGAAAACACATAAGAATCATGTCCCGGTGGTCAGATCTTCCACGAGAATTGCTCCAACTGATAACCCAAAAGCAAACCAACTATGTTGATTACCTTAGGGTCAGAATCGTTTGCAAAACATGGAGATCGGCGTTACCAAAGAAACCTCATGATCTTCTCTGTCAACTTCCATGGCTATTGCTTCCTTATGAAAATGACAGCCCGAGCCACCGAGGCTTCTACAACCTTGCAGACGGAAAAACATACCGTCTGGAATTGCCTGAAGCTTATGAAAAACGGTGCTGCGGTTCTTCACATGGTTGGTTGGTTGTGGTCGAGGAAAGCCCCACAATCTTTCTCCTAAATCCTTTAACAAAAGCCAGAATCGAGCGTCCTTCTTTATCCACTTTCCCTAATTTTCCTACTCAAGTGGTGTTCCAAAATTCACGGAACCTGCCTCCGAGTTCCATTATGTCGTCCAAACTACGCCTAAGAGAAAGTTTTATCAGAAAAGTCAGAGTGTCTGCAGATCCGTCATTGGTTTCCAACTTCATGGTCATGGCCATATACGGTACCAAGAATGAAAGTTTAGCTTTTTGTGCATCAGGAGACCTAGCTTGGACTATCATTAAAGAAACCTCACCACCAGCAAATTATAAAGATATTATGTTTTATGCAGGAAATTTCTACGTAGTTGATAAAATAGGAATAGTTTCAATCTGCAAAACAGATAAGCCTCCATCATTGATCCATGTTGCAGATCCACCACACGTCCCACCAGAAATAGGATACAAGCAATGGTACTTGGCAAGTTTAAATGAGCATTTATTATTGGTAGGTCGATTCAGGAAATATAATGTTCCTGTTTATGGATACGAAACTTTTAGATTCGTGGCTTACAAGCTAGAGACAGGGGAATCAAAATGGTCAGAGGTGGAGAGTTTGGAGGATAAAATGTTGTTTTTGGGTTGGAATTGCTCTCATTCTGTATCAGCTCTGGATTTCAAAAAATGCAAAGGGGACTGCATTTATTTTACTGATGATAACTTTCTGGTCTGTTCTGATTTCAAATGGGAGGGCCACGATTTTGGCATTTTCGACTTCCATGATGGAAGTGTCCGGCGTCTAGGATTACCCTTGTATCGGATTAAACAGCCGCGCAGTCCTTGCATTTTCTTTCATCAGGAAAGCCTGAAACGAAATTGGTCCTTGTTCGTTTTGCCACCACCTGTTTGGCTTACAATTAGTCCATGAAGGCATGAACTCTGCCCTCATTTATGAATTTATATTGATTTTTCTTTTTCGTTTTGATTTTGAAGCATATCTGATGAATATCAAGACAATTAAGTTGTTCTACGACTACCAGCACATGGAATGTGAATTTTAAATTAAGTTGTTCAATACTTGGTACTGAAAATATGCAGTTTGTTTTCTTTCTTTGCTATACAAGTAAATAGCATCAAGCCATCACCCATCGACCATTCAAACCCTGTGTTGAAAATATCATCACCTTAATTGCAGGAAAGAAAAGAAGTGATTGGCTTAAAGAAACTACCAAAGACCTTTGTCCCTAACCACTTACGCCATGCGCTTCCATCTAGTAGCATCGTAGCAATTCATACTATTCGCAAACAGTCCCCAAATCAATTCTCAATTGACAACCTCTAAGACTAGATTGAGAAACATTTGAAACCAATGCAGGAAATTAAGAAGAAACAAACATCTTGTTTTTATTCCTCCCGGAGTACTTCTGGATGCAAAAACTAGTGAGAATTCCTTTGTTATGCTCTAATAATGCAGCGTATGTAACCAAAATAACTACGGACAAATACAAATGCCAAGACTAGTTATCATCAAAGAAAAAAGATAGTAAAATGGACAAGAGAATAATGCCAGGAACTAAAGCTAAAATATAAGGAGATTGCCAAAACACAAAAAGATTGCACATAGAAACAAGTAAACAACACATCATTTGACCATTTCTCCAAACCCAAGATACCTGAGGCCAGAAGCTTTGGAGAATAAGACCCTCTGTTTAGTTCAGAAAGCTAACTTTTGGCAAACACACAAGAATCATGTCCAGATGATCCGATCTTCCACCAGAATTGCTCCAACTCATTACCCAAAAGCATACAAACTATGTTGATTAACTTTGTGTCAGAGCCGTTTGCAAATCATGGAGATCATCTTTACAGAAGAAATCTCGTGATCTTCTCTGTTAACTTCCATGGTTATTGCTTCCTTACCAAAACAACAGCCCAACCCACCGAGGTTTCTACAATCTTGCAGTTGGAATAACATACCGCCTGGAATTGCCTGAAGCTTATGAAAAACATTATTGTGGTTCTTCATATGGTTGGTTATGTCGAGGAAAGCCCTGCAATTTTTCTGTTAAATCCATTAACAAAAGCCAGAATTGAGCTCCCTTCATCATCCACCTTCCCTAACCAACACAACCTCATGGGCATCAACATCCTAAAAGTAAGCAAGCACCCTGGACGCAAAAGTAGTCATCTATGATCTGTTATGTCCTAATGAAATGCTCCTTAATTACTGTGATAACTCCAACATGCTTTCCTACAAATTCAACGTTGCTTCCAATGCCGTGAAATGTATTAAAAAAGAAGATAAATACAGCTGCGAAGATTCATTTAGCAAAAGAGAGAAGATACAATTTATGAGAAGAAGAAAATGCAAGGAACAAAAGCCAAAACACATGAAGATTTCACATAAAAACAACACACCAATATGATCTAAGGCCAAGATACCTGAGGCCAGAAGCTTGGGCCACAATATGACCTTTATTTAATTGAAAGGCCAAAACATTGGGCCAAAGCAAGAATCATGTCAAGGTGGTCAGACCTTCTATCGGAACTGTTTCAAATCATTGCCGAAAAGGCAACCAATTATGTGGATTACATTTACATTAGAGCTGTTTGCAAATCATGGCAATCAGCTCTACCTAAGAAGCCTCATAATCTTCTTTGTGAACTTTCATGGCTATTACTACCTCACCGAAAAGACAGTCCAAACCACAGAGGCTTCTACAACCTTGCAGACGGAAAAACATACCGCCTGGACTTGCCTGAAGCGTACGAAAACGGTGTTGTGGTACTTCACATTGTAGGTTGGTTATGGTCGAGGAGAGCCCGGCGATTTATCTCTTGAATCCGTAAACCAAAGCCAGAATTGACCTTCCTTCGTTATCCACCTTCCCTAATTTCCCTACTGTAATGATGTTTCAAAATCCACAGAACTGGCATGACCCGAATTCCCTTACAGCATCCAAACGACGCCTAAAAGACAGGTTTATCAGAAAAGCCATACTGTCTGCAACCCCTTCATCGGCTTACAACTTCATGGTCGGGATTATATGTGGTCAGAAAGAAAGTTTAGCCTTTTGTACATCAGGAGATATACCTTGGACTGTCGTTGCAGAAATCTCACCACCAGTGAGTTATAAAGATATTATGTTTCGTGCAGGAAATTTCTACGTAGTTGATAAAATGGGAAGAGTTTCGATCTGTGAAACAGAAAACCCTCCAACATTGATCCGTCTTGCAGATCCACCTCCTGCCCCCACCAAAATGGGGACACAAGCAATGGTACTTGGCAAGCTTAAACGAACATCTATTATTGGTAGGTCGGTTCAGGAAATATACGGTCCCTGATTATCGATACCAAACTCGTAAATTCCTAGCTTACAAGGTGAAGGCAGGGCGATCAAATTGATCAGAGATAGACAGTCCGGGGGATAAAATCTTGTTTTTGGGCTGGCATTGCTCACATTCAATATCTGCTCTAGATCTCACAAACTGCAAAGGGAACTGTATTTAATTTACTGATGATCATTTTAGGACCTGCTGTGATTTTATAGGGGAGGGTCATGATTTTGGCATATTTGACTTCCAAGATGGAAATGTCCGGCGTCTAGGATTGCCCTCGTATCAGATTAAACAGCCGCAACATAATCGGTCCTTTTTCATTTTGCCACCATCTGTTTGGGTTACAATCAATGCACGAACTGGATCTTCACTCGAGAACTTCTAATGATTTTCCATTTTTTTTCTAAATTTGAAGCATATCTAATTAAAATAACAAGAAAATCAAGCGATGTGAATTTTAAAGATGTGTTAAACAATTAGTAGTGAAAACGTGTGATTCTTTTTGTGCATCCAAAAACAATAACATCACCTTAATTAATGGTTGTGTATCACATAATAAACAGATTCGAATCCTAATAATTTTAATTTAATTTATTATTATATAGTGAAAAATAGTTACTCAGATTGTGTAGTCCGAAGACCCAAAGACTCTCAATAAATATAATAATAATAATAATGAACTGAGTATAAAATAAATAACCATTTAATATGACATAATAAATATCCATTAAGTATGTTCAATAGATATTAAAACGAGTATGAATAATAAAATTACATACTTGTTAATATGGTTTTTCATAGCCCACTTCAGACCTTGCTAATATTGCTAATTAAAAACCAAATTGACATGTAGGGATTTGATTGGAAACATTTTAATATAGATACCAAAATATTTTCTTGCTAGGAGGAACAAAAACTTTCAATTGAGGACTTATTTATACAATGTTTTAAATATAGGGACTAAATAACTTTGTCCAAATATTAAAGAGACTAAATGAAAAATGTGTGCAAACTATTTTTACCGGGTGTTAGCTTATGGGCGAGTATGGCCATGTTTTTGGTAAAAATTTTAGAGGCTGATATGGACCGGACATCCAAGAGAGATGGATACAATTCATGATGCAAATACTTTAGAACCATTTTCCTTACATTTGGTGATTGAAATTAATATCTTCAATAAACAGGTTATTTTAAAATCTATTAAGTATGTTCAATAGATATTAAAACGAGTATGGATAATGAAATTACATGCTTGTTAGTATGATTTTTCATAGTATTAATTAATGGTTGTGAATCACATAATAAAATGGTTACTCACCTTGCTAATATAGCTATTTGAAAACGAAATTGACGTGTAGGGATTTGATTGGAAACATTTTAACATAGATACTAAAATATTTTCTTGAAAACTAGGAGGAACAAAAACTTTCGATTGAGGACTTATTTATAAAATGTTTTAAATATAGAGACTAAATAACTTTGTCCAAATATTACTAATAAACTAAAGGAAAATGCTCATTTATTGTAGCGTTTACTATTTGAAATACTGTATACGCTCTCACAATTCACTCGTTCATGACTTTTTTTATACACTTTGGTCTTTAAAGTTTTTGGACGCATGTTTCGATCCACATGTTCATTTGCTCATCCATTTTAATCCTCGGGTGGAGAGAGAAGGTGAGAGGAAAGAGAGACGGAGGAGAGAGAGAGATCACCGTCCAAGCTCATTTAGGCCACTTTGGCCGACGAAAGTTCGTTAGATTTTTTTATCTTTGAGAGGTGAGTTTGTCCATAATGGTTTCAAGCTATTAAACAATTAGAAAAGGTAGATCGGAGCTAAAAAAGAAAAAAAAATCCAATTTGATTTTGTATTTTTCTTTATTTTTGTGTGTATTAAAATGATTTTTAAAGTTTTAGATGTGTTTATTGGCTTTATTCCGATCATTTAGAGGTGTTTAGGGAAAAAAACTATGTCGGAATTCAATTTCTAAGAATCTAAAACTTGACCTCTGATTTTTCGATGAACTTTCAACGATCTCGGATTCATCAAAAGTTGAAGGGTTTTGTTTGGTGTTTTTTCAGCAAGCAAGGCCTGGCGCACAGGCCATTGCTGGACCTGCCTACACAGCCCAAGCGGGCTGGCCTCCCTCCCTTTTTTATATTTTATTTTTCATGTGACAGCCTGGTTGCACAAGCCAACCAGGTGCCTGTCCTAGTTGGCTTGCAACCAAGGCGCGCGCCTCTCTCTCTCTCTCTCTCTCTCTCTCTCTCTCTCTCTCTCTCTCTCTCTATATATATATATATATGAAGAAAAAAAACAATTAAAGAAAAAACTCTACCAAATAAAAAAAATTAAATATATAAAAAATAAATCATTATTTTTTTAGTTTTTTGTAAAGTTTAAAGATGATATATATGTTACTTTTATTGTTTAAATTAAAATTTTAATTATTTATTTCTTATTAAAATTCACATAAAAATAATTTTTTGATTTAATTTTATTTGTTAATAATTTTTTTAATATATGAATATGTCGGTGTTTTATTTTTTAAATATATCATTATAATTTATGCAATTTTTTTTTTTTGCTTTTTAAATGAAATTTTTTGTTCATTATTTTTATTATTTAAAATTTTTTACTTTAATTTGTCATTTTTTAAAATTCTCATCCATTTAATTTCAAATTACATTAAAATATTTAAAATATTTTTTTCATCTTTGATTTCATATATTTTTATACATTCACACTATAAAACAAACTATCAAATTAAAATATTTTTTCTAAATAATTTTATATATTTTATCTTACTCAATAACGTAACACGGGTAAAATACCTAATTAAAGAGACTAAATGAAAATGTGTGCAAACATATTTTTACCAGGTGATAGCTTATGGGCGAGCATGGCCATGTTTTGGGTAAACATTTAAAGGCTGATCTGGACCGGACATCCAAGGGAGATGGATACAATTCATGATGCAAATACGTCAGCACCATTTTCCTTACATTTGGTGATTGAAATTAATATGTTCAATAAACAGGTTATTTTAAAACCTATTTAGTCATAAGCGTAACAAATCAGTAACGAGATGAAAAAATCATTTGAAAAATATATTAATAATAAATAAACAGGATTGAGTTGACAACAATTTTTTAAAAAATTAAAATTGTGCTTGAAAACAAATAAGAAAAATTCGACAACGAATTTAGAAAATCATTTAAAAGCTTTATTCGACAACTAACTAGCCATGTAAGAGATTCTCTTTCCCTCACTTGCCTTCCACTTAATTGAACCAAAAAGAAACCCTTGACCCGAAGCATATCTTCGCCACAGAAAATCGGCTAATTGTTTCCAGATGGAATCAGGAAAGGGGTTTTGTCTGTCAAAGTCTTGGGCATGTGTTTTATGCGACGTGTATTGTGAGGTGTATCTTGAAATTTTGACCAAGTGAGATGGTCGAAGTAAGACCTGTTACGATCAGCAAGAACTCTACTTTGAAAAGACTTCTAAGCTTGGGTTGGCGTGGTCGCAGAAGGGGTGCTTTACCAGAACTTCAACCACAGCCCATTGTTCAAAACAAAAGAGGAATAGAATACCTATTTCAAAAAGAGCATCTTCGAATGATGCAACGGTCCAACGGATGAGTCCATTCAAGAAACCTAATCCCTCTTAGCATTATCCAACGGTAATAATCTCCCCATCTCAACATTAATAAAAATTCAAATCCACCTTTTGTACCACAGTTTTAAAAAATGAATGCGATTGTACGATACCAACCTCCAGTTACGAAGGTATCAAAATAGTAAAATAATAATCACAACAACCGATATTATAAATATATTAACAAATATTAATAATTTTTTCTAATTTATATATTTTATTAATTTTATTAATTAATCATAATAATAATATTTTTAATAATTAATATCATACAATGATAGTTAAATTTATTATATAAAAAAATATTAATAATATTTCTAATAGGTTAACATCTCATGAAAAATGATAAAAGACATTATAAATTTAAAATATACAATTTCATGTAACTAACGTCTGAAAGAGTATAAAATATATTCAATTTTTTAAAAAATAATTATAATATCTTTATATAATAATAAATAAAAAAATCACATAAAGATAATGATAATAAAAATCTTGTAATAGCAAATAATGATAATAAAAATATTATTGTTACATTGCATAACCGTTTTTGTTTAAAACCATGCTTCGTATTTCTTGTATCCCAAGTTCCCAACCCAACGGCAAAACGTGTTGAGTACGAGAGAGAATCAGGCTTTTTACACCTACACTCGTCCCATTCCCAGCTTAGAATTGTTCTGAACATACCAAGAAAGCTGACCCCACTAGAGTTCTGATCAACTCAAAACTCTTGCTTAATTCAAACGACCCACTTTTTTTCACTGCCTAAATTACCACACAAAACTAATCCCTGATAGGCTAATACCAAACCAGCTAGGTAACTAAATGCCGAATACAGAATCTGGTATAATTATTATTCTACTCCTGCAAAATTTATTCAGAGGAAAATTTGGGCTGATTCCTTTGAGCTAGAAAGGGATCTCAATAATTCACTTTTTTTATTCTTTTTTCTTTCTCTACCAAATAATGGTGCAACCGTACAAGTGTCCTGATTTCTGTTTCTTTCTATGATCGCTATAAATACTCACCAAATATAAACCCTTCCTCTACTCGCAAATCCCCTTCTTCCTTTATATTTTCTTTTGCCCTTTAATTTTAGGCATGGGGTCAATCCCTAACAACTTCCAGGGCATGATACTGGGGGCACCGGGTCTTGACGGCAAGAGGGTCACAGCCTTGCCAAAAAACGGCCTGACTGATTTTATGCAGTCGATAATCTCCGAGAAACAAGAAACCAAAGAGCCCTTTTACGTACTTGATTTAGGAGTCGTCACTTCCCTCATGGACAAGTGGACACTTACCCTTCCCATGGTACGTCCCTTCTACGCCGTCAAGTGCAATCCCGAGCCGGCTCTCCTCGGTTCTTTGGCAGCTCTCGGATCAAACTTTGATTGTGCAAGCCAGGCTGAGATTGAATCCGTTATATCCCTCGGAGTTTCGCCAGATCGAATCGTCTATGCAAATCCGTGCAAGCAAGAGTCTCACATCAAATATGCCGCTAGTGTTGGGGTAAATTTAACTGCTTTTGATTCCGAAGAAGAGCTTGAGAAAATTCGAAAATGGCATCCAAAATGTGCATTGCTCCTTCGGATTAAAGCCCTTGATGATAGCGGAGCAAGGTGTCCGTTAGGTCCCAAATATGGCGCACTTCCTGAAGAAGTCACGCCTCTTCTCCAAGCCGCTCAATCAGCTCGGCTCAATGTGGTTGGTGTTTCTTTCCACATAGGAAGCGGAGCCACACACGCTCTAGCATACAAAGGAGCCATAGCTTCGGCTAAATCTGTATTTGAAGCCGCAGTTCGTCTTGGCATGCCTAGAATGAAGATACTAAACATTGGCGGCGGCTTCACTGCTGGATCCCAATTTGATGAAGCAGCTACAGCAATTAAATCCGCCCTCCAAGCTTATTTCCCAAATGAACCGGGCTTGACAATCATTTCCGAGCCGGGACGGTTTTTTGCGGAGTCGGCTTCAACGTTAGCCACTAACATTATAGGAAAACGCGTTAGAGGTGAATTAAGAGAGTACTGGATTAACGACGGTATTTACGGCTCCATGAACTGTATTTTATATGATCATGCAACTATAACGTGCACGCCTCTGGCTTGCAATTCTAATCGTGCGAATCCCACGTGCAAAGGGGTAAGAACTTACAGTTCGACGGTTTTTGGACCAACGTGTGATGCTCTTGACACGGTTTTGATGGGTCATCAGTTGCCGGAATTGCAGGTTAGTGACTGGCTTGTGTTCCCTAATATGGGTGCTTATACGGCAGCTGCTGGGTCAAGTTTCAATGGGTTTAATACAGCAGCCATTTTGACATATCTTGCCTCCTCGAAGTATGACCTAGGAGAATGTTGGTAGGTGGGGAATAAAAGGTTGTTTTTCTTTCATTTCTATCCCTTTGTATGACCTAGAAAATCTTGATAAAGAATGGAATACAATCATGTACTAGATATTAACTTTCAATACAATCATGTAGTTTTTTTCTTTACCCATTTGTACAATTTCATAATTGAGAAATTCTCCAATATTTTGAAATAATTATTATTATTTTGACTTTTTAATAAATGAATGATAGATGAAGTATATCACATTACCATTACCATTACTGTATCATTAGCATACTCTAAAATGATCGTCTTTTACTTTTTTAGGCGGTTTAAAAAATTTATTGATTTGAATTTTTCGAAAACTTAATAATTATAATGTCGTATCAACATTTTTTACAATATTTTTATAAAATATCTCTTTTTTAGGAGAAAATTTATCCAATAATTTTGACTAGATAAACATTTTAAAATAAATATAAATAAATAAATAAAAGAACAATCTTTTCGAGATAGATGGAGCATTATATTACTACTTTTTTTATGATACAAAATTTTAACTAAATGGTGCAAACCTTTTTTATTTGAGAATCGGTCTTCAAGTTCAACTTTCTTCTAATTATTTTTTATTTGAAATTAGGTTCTTGTTAAAATTTATGAATGCTTTTTTTTTTTCCAAAAATTCTTTCTTTTAATGTAAAAAAAATAATTTTTAATTGCTTACTTAACATTTAGAAGAAAGAAAATGAGAGTGTACATAAGTTTTGGTGTTTTTTAATTGTCAGAAAAATTAAAAAATCAACCATGTGTAAGTTACGTGTATTTTACTGTTAAAAATTTAATTTCAAATAAAAATAGTTGAAAAAAATAAAATAATTGTAAGAAGGTTCAATTTGTAATTAACAGTTGACTGATTTTTAGATGATTTGAAGTTTATGGATGTTGTAGAACATTAACTAAAACAACTAAAACAAAACGAATTCACAGTTTACACCATGTGCATGCTTTCTAAATCGATAAAGTATATATCATGTATTCTTAAAATTTTTAAATAATAGTTTCTTATATATATAAATATATAATTATTTTAATATAAAATATTAAAAATATAATTTGTTTTAATCCACTAAGTATGGAAAAAAAAAACTATTGAATCATCAATTTTATTAAAAATTAATCATACATCTTCACACATTACACCAACTATTTATTATAAATATTTTTTAAAATATTATAGAATCAATTTATTTTAACTAAAATAATTAAAATATATTTTTTTAAAGAACCACTCATTCAAATACAGTTTTTTATACTAACATTATTGATTATTTTATAAATAAATATATATAGATCAAAGGTATATACTTTTAAAAAATAATCATCTTATCGGAATTAAATAAGAGTAAAAATTTATTGTTTTATTATTTAATTTTTACATAAGTCTAATTGTAACTTTAGTTTTTGGATACATTTTATGAAACTATATTTTTAAAGCATTTTTGTAATTTTTTATTAATATTTTAATTTAAATTATTATAAGTTTTTATTTTAGAACCTATGCATAAATAGGAATAATTCAAATTTTTTTAAGTAGAAAATTTACAATAAATAAATAAATTATAATTATAAAATTGAAATGATTTTGTTCTGCAGCGAAACGCGGTAATGGGCTAATTTATCCTTATTTGTTTTAACAAATGAAGGTGTTGATTAATAAACCATGAACCATGGATAAAAAAGTCCACACACTTGTTCCCTTCGGACAAAACGAATAAGCTATTTAAGCGAAAAAGTTTGGAGTTAGGCCCATAAACTTCTGGCCAGAACCGAAGCCCAACTTGACGAGACCGGCACTTACTACCACACAAAAACCCATTGGCCCACAAACTCTGCAACATAAAATCCCACCTCCCCATTCTCTACAGGTGTCATAATAGCAGAAACATTCACGTCTCTTCTGCGTCCTCGCCATGGAAACTCTAAGCTCCGCTGCAGCAATAGTTTCCTCCTCTTCTTCTTCTCTCTCCTTCTTCTCTCCCAAACGAAAGGAATTGAATTCCCCTCCTAGATTCCTCCGATTCCACACTTCTTCAAAAAGTAAGTCTTCCTCTCTCACTAATTTCTTTCCTTTACAATTCATTTTTATCTTGTGACGGAATTGAAATTTTTTTCTCAATTCAGAGGATAAGAAAGACTCCGATCTCCAATCCAATTCTAATGATTCCAGCATCGTCCCTCTCTTCAACAACCCCACTCTCTCGAAGGTAAAATAAATGTCGTTTTGAATTTATTTTTTATTTTTTAAATTCGGTGTCGAATTGGTAATTGATGGCTTTTTGGGGGGTAATTTGGGGGATTAGGATGCAGCGATGGGATTGGTATTGAGTGCGGCATCCGTGAGAGGATGGACTACAGGTTCAGGCATGGAAGGACCTTCAGTGCCAGCTGGTTCCGAGGACGGATCCAACACAGAGAAGGTCTCGACTCTCCCGTGGTCTCTCTTCACAAAATCACCACGTAGGCGAATGCGCGTAGCCTTCACTTGCAATGTTTGTGGTCAAAGAACTACTCGCGCTATCAATCCCCATGCTTACACCGATGGCACCGTCTTCGTTCAGGTAATCATCGCACTGGCATTCGTCAATCTTGTTTAATTATTTGTTTTGGAGTGTTAAGGTTTGTTGTTGAATTTGGTCTTTCTTGTTTTGTGTTTTTTGTAGTGTTGTGGTTGCAATGTGTTTCATAAGCTAGTGGATAATTTGAACTTGTTTCACGAGATGAAGTGCTACGTGAGCCCGAGCTTTAATTATCGAGATGCAAAATGGGATGGTGGATTCAAGTTGTTTGATATGGATGGTGATGACAGGGATGATGGTGGTAATGGCGGCGATGTCTTTCCAATCTAAAGAGGTGAAAATGACTGATCTTAAGATGTACATTCTGTTTATTATACTGGGAACTGGTGTCTATTGGGGTTGTATATAGGGTCTTTCTTCTTGTTACTGGTTCTCATTGGTGTGTTAGAGTATTTATAATAAATGACGTTTTGTTATGAGCCGAACAGACTATTATTATTTAGGGGTGGATATTTATAATGAAAAATCTTATTCATTATCTACAATTGCATGCATCAATTGTTGTTGATGGAATTTTAAAGTTCAAGCATTGGACTTGTTAATGGTGACGGCGTGAGATTAGAATTTTTATAATATTCATAAGTTGTGATAGGTCTATTTTGTTCTCTTGAAACTTTCGAGTTGCAAAGCTCTCTAGTTTATGTTTTGAGGATGCTTTATCTCCCATTCTCCTTGCTCTTTGAATGTCTTTCAGCTAGTGTTTAAATAAGAGCTGCACGAATAGCAAGCTCCATCTTAATCAGGCTTTTTCTTCATATATGTTAAAGTAGCCCTTTAGTTGGGATTCCTTTAGTTGGGGTCCTTTGTTAAAATTCATACGATTGGCTTTAGGACAACTTGATCATTAAATCATAAGAGGATGGAAGATTAACATGTGCTGGGTCTGCGGGTCTCGTGTTTGAGTGTTCACTATTTTGCCATCTTATCTAGGAACCTTGTTCTATTTGGTTGGTGTTCTGGAATGTAGAGTACCTAAGCCTGTACTGTACTTGCTTTGAAGGCATATCAGCGGAGGTCAAATAAAGCTAATGTGGTAGTCTTAGCAGTTTTTATTTCTTAACTTTCCCCCATGTTGTTAAGGCAGTTAATCTTGGCAAAAGAATTATTGTGACTCAAAACTTTTCTGATTGGTGAAAGATATCTGTCAGAGTAGCTACTAGTGTGGTTGGACAAGTAATTTTTATGAGAGAAACTTGTGATGATATTTATGCAATTTCCATAAATGTGAAACTAAGTGAAGGAGCTGTCAATATTCGAGATTGGACTCTGTGAGCCACGAGTCGGGAGGTCAGGTTTTGGTGAATGAAAGACAAGCAGATTGAGAGTTCCTATTTCTTCAGTATTCATCTGTAATACTTAGCATCTCGTAGTTTAGATGAATTTTTAGTTTTGACAAACATTTATATTAGAACTGAGATTAAACCTGTCTTCATTGTTTTCTTCTGTTTCACTTTTTTGAATTGAACAACCACTTCTGCTGGGAATATTGTTTAGAAACTAGATCCAGGGGTGGGAAATGGTGTTTTGGATTTTAAAATTCTTTGCTTTTTTTACAAAAGAAATTATACTCATAGTTTCTAAGCTTGTTAATTTTGGTAGTTAGTGACTGCAAAATCAGAAGGGGTACTAGGTTGGATGAACCATTTGTATATTGCTTTGGATTCTGCGGTCTCTCTTAGACGGCAATCTGTAAGCATAGTGTATTTTGTTTAATGGAGTTGTAACTTGTAGTTTAGCTGAATGACTAACGGTTAACCACTTTCTGTTAAGCATCCTGCGAATAGGATGCAGCAAACTGTGATGCATTATGGTGTTCTAGCTTTCTTCATGGGACGAAATTATTGACGAGTTAATGCAGTTTAACTTTAAAGTCCCATCCCATTCTGCCTTCTGCAGCTGTAGATTTTGGGAAAAGGTTGAAGCAAAACATAGACCTGGCATCAGAGCCCTTCCCCTGAATTAGTTGGGAGAATTTGTAAAATTTCAATTTCTAACGGTATATATTCAGGTCGTATGGTGGTCTATTGATCTCTAATAAATAGGTTTTGGTGTACGCATAAACCTTCTATAGCTATGTGCTGTGCGAGTTTCTCTTATCGACAGCTTTCATGCAGTAGGACCATCCGCTCGTGAAACATGCCTGGAATATCTTTACATGGGCAGGAGTGTAGTACATAGGCAGTACATAGTTAGTACAATGCAAATACGAGTACAAAAAGGGCTGAAGGCTAAGGAATTGCAGTCCTTCATGGTGCTTTTGTGCTCTCTCTCTCTCTCTCTCTCTCTCTCTCTCTCTCTCACAACTATGAAATCCTTGAGAAGAATTTTTTGGGCCTATTTGAAGGTCCAACGGGCCTTGGATTGTTGCAGCGCATTGCATTTCCAGTGTGATCAGTCTCGAGTGAGTTATTTTATAATGCATTTATATGCTTCATTGCATTATCCATCCTGTACTCTTTCTCAGTGTTGCTCAACTGCATCCATCTAGTTATTCGGTTTCCCTCTTTTATATTAGCATAAATGCGGCTTGATTAACGATTGTCTAAGTCGAGTGTAGTGACGTGGAGATTGAAAAAGGTGGGTTAGACAGCATCTTGTGGTTCGATTTGGCCTTGGTGCATGGTTTATGATTTATCTCCAACCATTAATAGATCCTTTAGGAAAAAAACAAATCCTGTGGTGGGTGCCAATGCTGCTTGAGCCGCACATGATGTTCGCCAATGGCGAAAATATCTGCGATAGGAAATCATCTTTACCACATGTTTTGTAGGCTTTGGACCACATGATGAAATCAGATGGTATGCAGTTGTGGGGGGAGAAAAGCAAACGCATCTTCGTTGAAAATGTAGTTTCAAAGCTCGCTATGATGTACTGGTTGGTCTAGGCTTTGTTTCTTTTCAACTGATTTTTTTGGAGGGTGTAACGTAGCTAAGGAATTTAACCATAGAAAAGAAAAACGATGGATTTACTCTGCTTCACTAATTGTCAATCCCATTTCCAGCTTCATTTAGTAATAACAGACTAGGAGAACAACGCTAAAGAAGTAAAATCGACTTTTGGAGCAGTAGCAACTAGCAAGCAAATGGTTTTGTTTTTCCTTGGTAATAGGTTAAGACTTGAGTGTTAAATTTCGTTATCACCGCCATTGTCATGAAGAAAATATCTCCTGTCAAAGGGCAAATATTGGTGAGCATGATTTATTCCTAAGATTTCAAGATAAGGTAAAAATCAAACGAGCAGTTTCCTTGTCCAACTCGAACACTTATCCTTTCCACAATTTTGTCCATCCCACCTCTCCCATTCTCCACCTCACTTCAATACATCCAATGCCATGTCACGAAACACCATCCAAACCAGCCAATGAGAGCAATCCTCACAGATAACCCATTTTCTCTGCCCATTCGCTTTGTCATCCATTATCTAATCACACATTCCACCTCACAATTTAAACCACACAAAAAGAACCTCTCACTCCTCAACCTCACACTTGGATTCCTTCGTTATTAATACGAACCAGACTCCCTTCTCCTTCTGATTAATCGCCTTCAGCACACAACACAAACAAGACCAGCAAAAACCAGGGAAAAAAGAAGAAGAAAACGACTCAAGAATGGCCACTGTAACCTCTGCTGCTGTTGCAATCCCATCTTTCACTGGTCTTAAGGCAGGTGGCGCCTCCAGTGCCAAAGTCAGTGCTAGTGCTAAGGTTCCACCCTCTCCACTTCCAAGGCTCAGCATCAAGGCTTCAATGAAAGACGTTGGTGTTGCTGTTGTCGCCACCGCTGCTAGCGCAATGATCGCTAGCAATGCCATGGCCATTGAGATATTGCTCGGAGGTGATGATGGATCATTGGCTTTTGTTCCCAGCGAATTCTCCGTTTCCTCTGGTGAAAAGATTGTCTTCAAGAACAATGCCGGATTCCCACACAACGTTGTCTTCGACGAGGATGCTGTCCCAAGTGGGATTGATGTGTCAAAAATCTCCATGAGCGACGAGGATCTCCTCAATGCCAAAGGAGAGACTTACGAAATTGCCTTGAGCGATAAAGGTGAATACACTTTCTACTGTTCTCCTCACCAGGGAGCTGGCATGGTGGGAAAAGTGACCGTTAACTAAGTTTAATTACATGAAGAATCTGTACGAATCATCTCATGTTTCTCTTCTTATTTTTTGGACGGTAGTAGAGTTTATAAATCTTAATGGTGGGAATGAGAGAATGTATGGGGTGAACCAAGATTGTATAATTCCTTTTAATTTTAATCAACATTGTAGTTTTTGTGTGCATTTTGTATCCTATACAGTAATAACCAAATAATTCCTGCAGATTAAGTTATATAATATGGAAGGAAGTGGAAAATATACTGTCAAAGCTCTTGCTGTGGCCAAATCTAGATGCAGAAATTCATCGGTCTGATCTTTTTATTCATCGTTCTATTGAATAAATTCAAAATTGGTATTATGGTACATTCACTACATTGGCATTTGGCAGCCCCCAGTAAATTGGCACAGTTGAGAAGGCTCCTAGACCTTGCTTGAATCAGTATAGGCTGTATGTTTTTCTTCCTCTCAAATGATCAAAGGGAAACCACAGGGAACAGAGAGCTAAACTGAAACCTATGTGGTTAATGCATCGGGAAGGTTTGTACGGGCTCCGAGCACCTTACCACCAACATCTGGGAAAGTCTCATGTCCTGGCAAGGGGCTTACTTTGCCATTGCTATCTACCTCCACAGGGTATTTAAGAAGGTGTCCTTGCAATAGTGTAAAATCCTCGGCTGTGAACTTCTTCCAATTATCTTCAGCTATTTTGTTCACACTCTTGACACAATCCAAACTCTCAGGCTCTTTAAACAAGTTATCAACCAACCCCAAATGTTCTGCCCAGAGAGACATTCGGTATCCGTATACCTGAAGACACATCAACTTGCTTGATCAGCTGACCAAGGTTAAAGTTCTTACAAAAGAATATATAACCAAGGAGAACGTGTTCAAAAGCAAGTAAATTGGCTTGGCCTCATCTGGGATATCTTAGAATGAAGCTGATAAAACTGAAGGACTCAGTGATTTAAAGTTTAAACTGCAATAATGAAGGTATAAACCTGGCCTAGTGGATGTCTGTTCTTATTGCTCCATGTATGATGAGGCTGATATGCACCCATTGCTATCTCAGTATCTCTTGAACCAGCCATAGATCGTTGGTTAATATTGGCAGACCCCAGTATTACATACTCATCATCTACTACCATTCCCTTTGCATGTACGTAAATCATAAACCGTTGAAACTTTTGAGACATTGAAACCTGAAAAGCGGTCAGAGAAAAACAATCAAGACTTATAAGGAATGTATATATATGATGCTTCAAATTAGCAAGTAAAATCCACTATGCATTCCCAAAAAGTACGTGGAAAAATGCAATCAGTGAAGATGTTTAGACATCCATCATGTAGACTTTATCTATAGAATTATTCTTGATTAGCTGACAGTTCCAGTTATCCCTCAATAGACCTAAATTAAGATAAAAGCCAACAGATGGAATGCTGAGGCTGTCTCAAGCCAGGAAAATGAACAATGACCATTAAACCAAACTTTAATCGTAACCATCAGAATTAGCAACATGTCACGTTAAAGCTAAGTTATTGGCATGTAGTAACAGAAATTCTAATTTATGAACCATCCTGTTCAGGGTCTAACCATCCTGGGTCTCCTGCTTAATTAAGCTATGAGGTTCCTGAATTAAAATAACTCTACAAGTTCCCCATTTCCCACTAAATGAATGAATGGAAATCACCATCTTTCTTTTTTTTATCAGAAGTTTATATCTTCTTGAAAAAGAATGCATAATAATTAGATAAGTGGAAGATAAATTCATGCAGTACTGTTACCGTTTGATCATCAGAATTGTTTGAACCTGACACTTCTTCCCTATTACCAAGACAGAAGAAATTTAGGTAGTCTTGTGGATGTGAATTCTCAAGATTCATGGATTTCAACTCTTTTGCTATAACTTCATACATCATTTGCATTGTTTGTGACTGTAAAAGCAAAAAACACATTAGTTGCATTGATAAAATACGTATCGCAAATGAAAAAAGTCAGCAATTTCTCCAAGGGAAATAAAACTAATCACTGCCATAGCTCAAGAAATCAATCACAGCAAATATGGAGATTTATAGAATTGCCTTTACCGCCAGAAGGCATAGGACTATAGATATGAAAGCGGAAATTTTTTTTTAATCAAAATGCAATAAGAAATACAGAATGTTTATCGGAAACATAGTCACGCTATTAAACAATGTAAATGTCATGACTTTCAAATTTCCAAAATGTACAGATTATTTTTCTCAAAGAATACAAGTTAAAAACAGCTGAAAAATCTTATTGGATCTTCCTCTCCATCCTTGCAGTATTCTCAACTTGCACCATAATGAAATAACAAAAAAATTTTACGTTAAGTTACCTGCCAAAAGAGAATTCCTTGTACAGAGGCAGAAGTGGGAACGCCCTCAGGCCACATTGGTATCACAACATAAACAGCAAACCTCTTCTTTGATCTTATTTTACTTGCTATCTTCAATGCCAACTCCATAGGAATCAAATTTTCAGCACCTACTCATACCAAAACATGGTTAAAGGAAATGCAAAAGTGCCTTTCATGAAATTTCCAAGGCAGATATGAAAATCAAGTGTATAATTGGTATTACTGTAATCTAGACCTAAATGAACAGCTGAAATGTTTTTTAAGCCAGGATTATGAGTTCATAACAGCAGACATGCTTCTGTTAGAGTTTATTTTAGCAGTAGTGATGAAGTCATCTGTTTAACTAACCATATTTTTATTCTTGCACAAGAAGAATCTTAAGACAGTGAAATAACCTGCATCTTTATATTCTGACCATGCAAATGATGACCCAAGGAAATATTGATTCTCAATATATATGAAGTGTTCAGCTGATCTGATTGCCTGAACATATGCTGTCTGAATGCTCTTGTCAATGACCAGATTTTTAGCACAAATAAGATTCTGCAATGACAAGAAATAGAATTGATCGACCACGGTAATGAGATAATTCAAAAGTGGTGAAGGTCATGCCAAATCAACAGAAAGATCATACAATATTTTTTGTCAGTCTACAAAAAGAATAAAAATAAATAAATAAATAACCTGTTTTTCAGCTTGATAAACATCTTTGGGAAATCCTTTCAAAGATCCTGAATCTATAGATCGGAAAACCTGTCAATTGAGGAGAGCCACTAATGATTGCTTATTGTCACAAAGCTATTTAAAAAGTACAAAAGCTTTGAATAGGAAAGTGCATGCTAATGAACCTGAACATGCCAGTTTTCAGGATCATCTTCCTCAGATGCCCATAATTGAGGATCATCATTATGGACTGATGGGGAAGGACCAAGTATCCATGAGATACGTTCTAACTTTATTAATGAATCGTCACGCCAATGAGTTGCCCTTTTAAAACTTCGTCCGAACTCTGACCATTTTGAGGCTTTCCTCCATCGCTGCTCAAAGTTAGTAAGCACATCATATGCAGCAGGCCCTTCGATTTTGCAATGCAAATCATGCCATGGTTCCCTTGGGGCCTTTGTTCCTGCCTATCATTTAAAGAACATACAAGTTATATAGATAGTTTACTCTGCAAGAGCCAATGATGCGGAAGAGCATGCTAAACATAAATCCTGAACATGAAGATTCATCAGTGTAAGACCATAGTTATTTTTGTCAGAGAAACTGCATACTCACAGGAAATGTTGGATTATGATAATCATCCCGAAATACAGTGTCAAGGTCCCGAAACAACCGATGTTCAGGTGTATCGTAGCGGCCATCACAAAGATCTAGACCCCCTATAAAAGAAGTTATCTTCCGGTTGTTTCCAGATGCCTGTGTATCCACAATTACACATTTCTGATGATGCGTATAGAGGGTCCCAACAACCTGAAAAGAGATTTCACAATAAAGCTGTCAGCAAAGGTGCTGTTTGATCAGAAAAAGATACCTATCTTTTCTTGTGAAATCTATGCACGTTAAGCTTATAGAGGCATTTTTCCAATGAATTTTATAGAAATCGCCAACATCGAAGAAATATATCCTTGATTAGATGATGTTATGATAATAACATCTTTCCCCATTTAGTAGTTTATATAGAAGACACTAATACATGTCATTTGAAAATGATATAGACATTCAATACAGATGACAACAGACCTCTATCAAGCAACCCCTGGCTAATGAATGAACCAGGCTTTCAGTACATAGTCAAACCACATTTGGACATTTTAACATCTTCTGTCTAAGTTCGATAACTTGTTAATAGTTCACTCCGAAGTGCACAAGTTTAAGATCTCCGCAGCAAGGAAGATTTCATCTCTAGTAAACCTATTTTCCTTCTCTTTCTATTCCTTCAAGCCTTTGAAAGAACTTTTTAAGAAACAAGATGATCAAAGGTGTGCCTAGAAATATCCCCATCTAAGCCCAAAAACACGGAAAACCACTACATATACAATAAGTAGTTCTAGCAATCAAAACAATCACAGTATTAGTAACAAGACATGTTAGAACTGATGAACAAAATGATGGAACAGTAAGAGGAACACTAAGCATGCCTGCTGCTTGAAAATGCTAAGCTTACTGCTTGCATAGCGCGGCGACAACACACAATTCACGGAAGAATGCTTGAAAAACTTCCGGGTTTCTTCATCATGAGTCTGCATCAATCCATTCTGCAAGCAACACCCTTTCAACTTTAAGATTAACAATCTCAAATCTGAATTGAACCAGCAATACCTCAAGTATAGAATCACTTTCACCAAATTGCAGCGACGTACTTGTAAAAGAAAAATTTACCAAAATAGGAACATATGGTAAATCCCCCACATCCACTAAATAAACATGCATATACAGAAAAGCCAGTCGAACTACGAGCAATTAATATCAAGTACATTACTTGTCCAATTTAAGCAAGAACCCAGTGGGCATAGAGAATACAGCAAACTGTTCACTTATTTCCCATCAACAGCCACATTATAAAACAACCAATTGAAAACCCAAATCCAAGAATTAAGACATACCGTACGAATAAAAAACTTATTATGAGAAGTCACGTCATCCCAAACCAGCAACAAAACTCTCACACCTTCTTGTGATTTATACTTAAGCAGTTCTCCCAAATTCAAATCCCCACCTCTCGGCAATGGCTTTGAAGGCTCCCTCACCAATCTCACCTTATGATAAATCGACCAACCAACTATATAAACCAAATGATGTGCTTCTACTATAGCATGACAAATATCCTCCCAGCATTTCTCATGTTTAAACACATTCCCATTCTCCAATTCAATCTCTGGCAAGCCCGAATCCGACACATGCGCATCCTGGTAAAGGGTAACGTTCCCTCCATGCCTCACCGGAAAATAACAATTTTCAACCCCGAGTTTGCTACCAATCTGCTCACATTTCGTAAACGTCATCTCGATGTGAAGGGCACAGTCCGTTTTTGGCTGTTTTCCGTACAATCCGATTATGGGAAACCAACCACTGATCGCTACCCCTGACAAAATCTTCTCTACTTCAACACTTGCTATCCCTATCAACTCAGCACCGAACATGTCATTATCTTTCACGTAAAATTCAATCTTTTCAGCCGGATGAGCCAAAGGAATCTTGAAATGTTCGTTCCAAACCGGACTTTGATTGTTCGAAATCACGCGCGTGCGAGCGACTCTTGCTCCCGATACGCAAACTGTAACGTACGGGTCGCTTGTGATGATCTTGCGGCTGTGGCTTTTGAGTTTCTGGCTTCCTTTAGAGAACGGATTCCGACATGTGTCGAATGCAGTAAAACATCGACGGAGACGTTCTGATACTAAATCCATGTTTGGTAACCGTCGAGCTTCGATTATTTTTAAATCAAGTTCTCCGTGGAGAATCGATGTTGCTCTCTTCGAATCATTGTCTTCTACTGCCATCTGAAAAAATCGAAAACTCTTGAAGAGGAATGTAAAAATGTTCGGTACTAAATGTAACTCTAGTAAGCCGTATTGTGGTATCCTCCTCGGTTTCTCCGATGAAGCCAAACAGGACTTTAACTGCTGGCTTGAAGGCTTGAAGAGTGCAGACAGAAACGGTGGAGCAAACCTGGGGCGTGGGCGAGATGTATTAGCAGCGAAGAATACTGTGACACGTGGATTGTATTATTGGTGGTGTTTATGTTAAAAATTTTCTTAATAATCTAGCTTCTGGTAGAAAGTTGTTAGATGGGGACAGAAGTGAGTTCCAAAAAGGAAAATTGAATTTTTGTTTGAAAAAATCAAAAGGGAAGCAGCTTTCTTAGCCGACATCTAAAAAGAGAATTTTATTTTTTTATTTAAATGTTACCTTTTTGGTAAGGTAATAATAGAAAATCTCTCTCTTGGCTCAGTTTATAAATCAGTGATTTATTGCCTAATTATGTCTTCTTTTTTTCTTTTTTTTTTGAAAATATGTAAATGAATAGCATATGGGTGGATGGTGTTTCCTTGAATCGTAAATTTAGTGATAAATAATCCCAGGTTCGAACTCTAAAACAAGTTTAAAATACATTGATTTGGATATGATTGATCTTTCTAAGATTTTATTTTTCAGAAATGGAGACGATAAATCAATGATATGATGATATCTGTGAATGAAAGGTGACATTGAAGGCGTCACAAAATTGATTATATTATAAGTTAATATATTAGTTTTGAAAAAATGTATTAATTAATAATTCTTACAGTTCATTTTATGTTTTTTTAATTTATTTTGTTATTTGTTTTATAAATAAAATTAAATAGATATTATAGAAACATTCATAAGAAAAAAAACATTTTTTGAAATAAAATAATTTTAAATTAATCATTATCAACATTAAATTAAAAAACTAAATAATTAATTTTTGAAATAAAAAATGATTAATTCTTTTCTTGAATTAACTCCCACAAAATTCTTCCTTTTACCCTTTTTTTTTTTTTTTCCTTAAGAACGAAGGAAATCGAGAAATCTGACTTCCCAATCCGGTGCTTTTTAAAGCACGACAATTTATTTTAAAACTATTATTATTATTAAGATTGTCAACAACTAGTCAAGAATAAACTAAACTGTAGTCTGTAGGCTACACGGGTTGTCATGGCCTGGCAGCACTGAAAACGGAAGATGAGGGAATAGGGACCATTTTCATTTCGATAAAGTATGGCTTATTCAAGCTGCTGACTTTCTGTTGGCTGTATTTTCTTGTCTCTCACCTAAAAAATATTTTTTAAAATAAAATAATTTTAAATTAATCATTATCAACATTAAATTAGAAAACTAAATAATTAATTCGTTTCTTGAATTAACTCCCACAAAATTTTTCCTTTTCCTTTTTTTTTCCCCTAAGAACGAAGGAAATCGAGAAATCTGACTTCCCCAATCTGGTGCTTTTTAAAGCAGGACGCTTTAGTTTAAAACTATTATTATTATCATTATTATTATTATTACAAGATTAAGATTGTCAACAGCTAGTTAAGAATAAACTAAACTGTAGTTTGTCGGCTACACGGGTTGTCACATGGCCTGGCAGCACTGAAAACGAAAGATGAGGGAGTAGGGACCCTTTTCATTTCTAAAACGTATGGCTTATTCAAGCTGCTCGCTTTCTGTTGGCTGTATTTTCTTGACTCTCACCTAAAATTTCACCCTGAATTTCGTGTGTATGATATTTTATATTTTGTTAGCTGGATTTTGATCTAAATTGTATGCATCGTATCCACGCCACAGACTTTGCTTGTTCTTTCAAGACATGAAGATAGAAAAATTGAAATTTATTAATATTTCAGTCTATTCTTGTGTAATAAAATCATTTTTAATATATTTTTAATTATACTAATCTTATTTTTAAATATAAAATGAGTTTTAATCTATATATTTTAAAGATTTTTAAGTTAAATTACCGAAATTATTTACAGAATTTACATATAACTAATTTTTAATCAGAAAATAACCTTTACAAATCAATCAAATAGAGCAAATCATATAACTAATTTTAATAATTTAAAATAAAAATCTAATTAAAAAATAGATTTGACATTTATCCTATATTAAAAAATAAAATTAATTTAATTAAAAATATATTAGAAAATTATCCTATTATATAAATAAAAGTTGAACCATTAACCCGTTCTTTGAGGACAGAACCAGTCTCTATTTGGCTTAGCATCAAGAATTCGTTTACACGTCTCTCTTTTCTGCAAGGAGTATAATGCACATAAAAAATAAATATATTACAAGGCATATAAAAAGTCTGTCCATTAATCGTTGGGCTAGCGATGGACAGACCTTAAGGATACACACTGCGCTATCATCACTTGTCACTAATGCCTTCCAGAATTTAAGCACCGGGTTCTTGTTGTCTCCTCTTGTGAACGTTCTTGTTTTGACATTGGCATCAGTCCAATGTGGCTAGACGAGACTTTCAATTCCAAAACTTCTAATCTCATCTCGGTTTCTAGTGCTTCCCCATAAACTAATATAGATGGGAGGTTTTGTAGATAAATATAAAGACTAGGGCTCAGCTTAAAGCCAGAAAAGCTATGACTGTTTTTTGAGCAACCACTGAAATGACTAGGCATCCACATAATTGGAATTAACGACTTTTTCATTTGCAATGGGAGGAGCGATCCTTATCATGAGACTCTGGATGAAGGCTATCACCTACATAAAATTGTTATGGAGCATGCAAATTATCAGTACATGATTAAAATCATGTTTAATGGCAACACACAAAGCTAACAGAGTCCTGCAAAGATTAAAATGCATAGAATCCTCTTTTTGAAATGTATCAGCAGTTGAAGGAATATATTGAAAACCAAAGAAAAATTCAGAGTCATGGTCCATGGATTTCTTCAAGGATTATTGGTATCATACTAAGATATAGGAGAACTTAAAAGTCATAATTCCCAACCTGGACATATCGAGTGTGAAAATTGGACTGGTTTGCCCTATTTTGTAGGCCCAGTTGATTGAATGGCTGTTCTCATACTTTGAATTCAAGCCAGCTTGCAAATTGAGAGTCTCAAACATGAGTTTCATCGATGTCATATGGGCAGTTTGCGACTTGATATTATGGCTAGGTTGAATGGACAGGACACGGGAGCTATGGGTGTTTCTTGTGCCCTTATATTCAAGCTCAGCTTGCAACTTGACAGCCTCAAACATGGGTTGCATCATTATCATATATCATACGGGCAGCGTGCAACTAGATATTATGGCTAGGTTGAATAGACTGAAGTTATGGGCAGTTCAGGCTAAGCCTTAAGTGTTTAAATGTTATGGCTAGATCTGTGTTCGACAGTCTGGTCCCATAACTCCCAACTAAATTGGGCACACCACTAAACTGACTAGATTCCCAGTCATTCAAGGAAATGATGGGAAGTTCGTTAGAAAACATATTAAGCTTTGGCTACTACTCAGTACTAACAAACCATGATGTAAAAGCTCTTACCGATGCAAATCCCACGCACATAATACTGAAACCAGGGAAGTGGAACGGTGCCCTTTCAGAGAGGAATAAAGCTGGAAAACAACTTGTTATATTAGTTTCGATTGACCTTGGGGCCTGATAATAATTTCAAAAGTTGAAATTCCAATCACCTGTTAAGGGAGAGAACACCAAGGGAGAAATGACATTAGCGAAGGAACTTATTCCAGAAATGCACCCTTGAGCCTTCCCCTGAAAAGAAAAATAAATTATAAGCATCAAAAGTACTCATACTACTTTAGACAAGTGAGATGACCTTGCAAACAATATTTATATGCTAATAAGAAGACGTTTGATGTGTCTTGAACTGAAGGATGTTTAATGCGAAGTGCAGGATAACTTCATTTGTTGTTTAACATGCATTCTTTTCTGTCAAGACACAACCTACCAACCACTGGTAAAAACAATACCTGCTCACAGGATCCAACTTGCTTAGACACAATGCTCCGCATCTGCAATTCATTTTTGAAACATTATCTAAAGACAATTTTGAACCAAATGATGGCCAGCTTCATAAAAACAAATGAAGCTCGAACTTACACATGGTTGTGAAAAGACAATCAGAACGGAAAACATGGCAGCAACATAAGGTGCCTATAAAGATCAGCTTTTTAAAAGTTAGCGATGCTAAGACATACAGAATTAGATGAAGCATACACCAGAAACAATGAGTAACGTTGAAAAGCCTACTAAATTGTAAATATAAAAGGCATCCACAAATAAAAGGAAAGAAGCTTGCTATTGCTAGTTAAGTTTCAAAGAATTACCCAGGAGGTCCATGCAATGCTGTAAAGAAACACCTGCATCCAGTGCCATAAATTATTAAATGACACAACTTGACGTAAAGGTTATAGCTTACAAATCAAACAACTAGTTAAAGACTGTCTTCTGGTTCAAATAACAGTTAGGCTCAAGTCAAATTATATAGAATACAAGGTGCTTACATGTACACAGGTAAAAAAGAGCCCTACTGCAAGCAGCCTTGCTTCTCCTAGAGCAGGAGCCAATACGGGCATAAGAACCAACTACAAGTTGTTCACCAATGACTTTCAGATCAACAGAAAAGGCATCCATATCTATATGGGAAAGCACCATGGGAAACGAATGACAGAGAATGTCATTAAAACAAAACGAAATAGCGTAAGAAATACCTGTGAAATAGTCCCTGCAATTCCAGAAATTACCATCAAGTCAGCAAATTGATCCTTGTTAAAGTGAAATTGCGCCTTCAAATAGTACTGCAAAGAAAAATCCACCACTAAGTTTCATATATAACCATGATGAATAGTTTTTAACCTCAAATGATAATGTCGAAAATATGCCCACTTATCTATAGTCTTTCTTACTACAAAAGGTCAAATCAAACCCGATAAGCCTAATTCTTGTAATTAGAAAGGTACCATTAATGAAGCATGAAGACCAACTTCTGCAAGACAGTAGAAAAACGCGACAACGGCAGCTTGCGAAAGTGTCACACTGCAAAGAAGCACTATACATATAAATATTTGCGACAACGGAAGCTCGAAAAAAATGTCAGTTGCAAGTAAATTGAAGCACTTGTTACAAATAGAAAAACTTAGCACTAAACTCCCTTTCTTTCACATTTTCATCAAGGAATTGAAACCAGCAGAATTGAAATATCAATAGACAAAAACTCCGATACGGAAAGAAGGAACCGCTAACCTGCTCTTAAGCAAACAAAGCATATCCTCCAAGGAAGGCGCTGATTTAAAAATCTGCACGTTTTTACTTTGAATTTCATTTGCAGCATTAGCTTTTCCTTTTCCTTTTCCTTTCCAGTTACATGTCAATATTGGAGCAGTAAGCTGTTCATCAATGATGGAATCCTGAAGAAAAAGTCTCATGTACACTAGAGCTGCCACTGCTACTGAGGCAGAAACCTGAAGAAAAAAGGTTGCATCAATAACAAACAACGTTAAGAAACGGACACATAGAGGAAGAGAGGGTGAACGTTTCATACCTGGAAGGTGGAGGCAGTGGAGAGGAAACGAGTGGAGAAGTTTCCGCATACGAAAGCGGAGGATGCAATGCCTGAAAGAATCCCAAACGCTGACGCTCGCCGACCCTCGGGAACATTGTCAGCCTGGAAATTGGAAGAGCGATAATCAAAACGAAACGAAGACAAAACTCAGAACGAGATATAATGGGCCGAAGCTGTATTCATGTACTCTTTGGAGGGAAAGCAATTGAGATTAGCCCAATTTACTTTCTAATGAGATTGTACCGATCCAATTGTAAGCCTATTTCAAATGGTTTAGAACAAGGCCCGTTATGATCACATCCCGTTGATCGTACCCAGCAAATTGACTAATGCCATTTGTTCCGAAATATCCATTCCGAATTAGTTCCCGAGTCACATCAAGCGGGTTATGGAATCCGCTAATCGAGTCCAGGTCGTCATTAATAAGTTATTTATGAGTATATATTAAGTACCCTGCGCTGGAACCATCGTTACAAAACAAAAAACTAAACTAAATTTATCAATTACTATTCAGTGCAGCATTTGAAACAGTATTTATCTAAATTCATTGACTTTATTTATCCACGCTCAATGCATTATTCTTTTAATTATGTAATGATATTTTTATAGTTTTTAAATATTTTTAAGATATTTATTATGAAAATTGTCATAACATTACACTTTAATCTTTTTTTAAAATATTATTTTTTAATTAATAAATATTTTTATTTGATTTTAGTCTCTTTTTTTTTTTTTGGGATCACTTTGGTCATTGTCTTTTTTTCTTTGGTTTTTTTAATTAAAAATTTTAAAGTAAAAAGATGTTTTAAAAAATAATTTACAAAATAAAGTTTTAAATAAAAATATTGATAGAGATAAATAAATAATATTTTTTAATAAAAAATTATGAAAATATGAAGAATAATTAGTTAAATATAAAAATTTGATTAAAAAATGATAAAATTAAATGAAGTTTTATTCAGTTTTGGTTTGATATATTTTGATAAACGTATAATATAGTACAAGATATCAAAATAAAATGATTTTTCAAAAATAATTTTATATATTTTATTCAACTCACAATGCAAGTAAAAAAACTAATAATAACTATAAATATATGGTGATTAAGAAAGCATTGCATCTGGAGTACCTAATAATTTATCCTTTGTTTACATAATTTGAGAAACTAATTTAGGGTAAATGGCCCTACTTGCCCCAAATAATGCTAGAGCCTTTTATTTTATAACATTGGGGTTGCTTTAGTATGACCCAAAAAACAAATAAAAAACGGTGGGCTAAAACGCGTGGAAAGTATGCTAGCTAGGCAACGATGAAATACCCATTTATTTGTTTTGTAGTTCGTGCAAAATGATGAAATACAAGCCATACCATATAATCCACCAGAACAGCAAGCACAGATGTATATAAAAACAAAAACAAAAACGAGAGAGAGAGAGAGAGAGAGAGAGGGTATTTACGACATAGGCAAGGGCAAGGCATTGTACACTTCCTTCACAGACCATTGCCATGAGAGTCCTGACGACATAGTACGCATAAAAGAAGTTCCTCGTTCTGCTGTACGCCAGTATGGCTGCAATTATATTTTATTATTTAAGTATAATTCCTGTAATATTTTTCTACGGAAACTATGAAAGTAAGTTGTTTTTTATTATAATTTTTATTTATATTGTCAGAAAAAAAATTTTAATCTATTTATTAACAATCAATTAAAAGAAGACTTTAGACTTGCGAATGAGTGAGTGATAACTGTGAGGATTAAATTCACTTAATTGCCATCAAGTGCGAGGCTTCCTGTCATGAACTTTCCCTTTTCTTCTTTGACTGAATTAGTTTCATTTTCATAATCAAATCAAATTACGACGATTAGAAATCCACTTGGTTATCATTAAGTTCTACATCTTGTCATGATTTTTCCTTCACCTGCCTTGATTGAAGTAGCTCTCTATTCCTAATCACATAATGACTAGATAACCATCATGTTGAAATTTTCCAACCCAACAAATACGGTGAAACTATAGGCAGTTTGAAATCGAGTTATTACCTAATTTAGTCTAGCCTCTCCACCTGCGTTGATCATCTCAATCGTAAGTTTTTAATCCAAAAAAGTACTTTCTTTCCACGTCAAATTTCCCAATTTATCCACTTCTTTTTTATTATTATTATTATTATGCTTTTCAAGAAAAGAAAGAAAACAAAATAAATTGGAAAAAAAAATGGAATTGACAAAAGGATGATTAAATTAGAAACAAATTAAAGAGTAGAGATTACAAATGTTGTTTCTGAAACTATAAGGATTAAATAATTAATTTTGTTAAACCACAGGGACCAAGTTATCTTTTACTCTTCCATATTTGACAGTAGAGTATTGCATGCTTACCTGAGGGAACTATTATAAGGCTGAGTGGAACAGTAAGCATAGCTTTCCGGCCATACTTGTCTGACATATTCCCTATTAAAGGCATCATTACCAAAGTCCCAAGCCCTATGATCTGCATAAAACAAGACATCTTTAGTGATGACGACCAATTCTTTACCTCCACTCGGAATGCATGTTTTTCTTTTTTAGGGTTCATCAAACAAACATTCCAAGCTCCAAATCTTTCTTCTTTCTTGGAAGCGGAAAAAAAAACAACAAAAAGATATGCCGAGGTAATACACAATCTGCAATGATCTCACACATTTAGCGGGCCAAGTATGGCTACCTGAGATGTTATGGCATGATAGTGGAAAAAGGGCAGAGAAGGGAAAGTTCTTAAAGACACGGAGTTCTAATGAAAAAGAAGAGAGATTTTGTATGTTGAATTCTGTCATTGTTCTTAAGATGAAGGCCTAGGGGTCAAGATTATAATTTTATTGTGCAGTTTCAGGTTTAAAATTTTTTTTTTAGCAATAGGTTGGAATTTTATAAATCTATAAGAAAAAAGGTTAAATTTCGTAAGATAAGATAAAATTGAAGAACGAAGAACGATATCAGACACATGGAACCCTCTCGTGATAAATTTTTAATTTTAATAAATAAACCAAGTAAAAATCTGAAAATATCAATGTAAAAAAAAACAACTTTTAAAATAAAATAAATCATATCAATACTATAATGACCAATGTACTAATTGATTAATTAATTTTAAAAAACTATTTATAAAATTAAAAATATTAACTTATAATTTACTCCATATTAGACACATGGAACCCTCTCAAGATAAATCCCAGACATAAAAAAAACCACATGCCCCTGTTTGAGTAAATGGGATTGTGGGTCCTCAAAGGTAATGCTTTTTGGGATGAGAAGACACTTGTAACTTTACTTTTCGATAATGACAAATTTATAAACCTGAAAGAGACCAAAAAGCATTTCATGGTGTCACCGAAGAGAAGTTTCGTTTCACGAGGTAGATTTAATTAACTGTCGACACCCATACAGGCCGAAGCCTGAAACTTTGGCTTTGCAGTTCATAAGATTCTCTCGACGGCCAATTGTACTTCAAAATTAAAAACTAAACCAAAGGTTTGTGGCCTGTTTTTAACTCAATGTAGCACATAGAGAAACAAGAACCCAAAAAACTTACTCTGAACACAATAAATTAGCATTCGGAAGAAATTTTTTTCTTAAACATCTGTGATTTTTTTTTCTACAATTTCCAATTTCACCAAGGTCATTGAATTTAGGACTACTAGATAGAGGTAGTGGTCTCCGTCAATTTCATGATTTAAAATCACGGGAACCTAAAATGTAATAACTAGACCCTTAAGAAGACTAATGCTGGCTTTAATTTAAAGATAAAAGAAGGCTTTATAAAGAAATAAAAACCAACATTCTAATGGGATTTTTTTTTCCTGCTTGCACAAACTCATCAAGGTTATATTTAGGTGAATTTAATTGAAAAGAGAGTTTAGTTTGGTTAAGGACTAGAAAATTGATCAAGAAAAATGGTTAATGACTTGCGAAGAAACAACATATATAGAAAAAATTTAAAAACAAAAATTACCGTATTTTGAATTCCACTTAGATAAATGGCCAGGGAGCATTCAACTTTTCCAGGACAAAGCGCAGACATGAAAACATCAGTCATGGCTGGGATCACCATGGATGTTGAGTAGGAGTAAAGAAAGTGAGTCAAGAAAAGATGATTCAATGCCGACAGTTTTCCCATCTCTCTCTTCCTTGCCTTCAAAGGTTCTCGAAACATAAACAAAGAACTAACTAAAGCAAAAGCTTCCTAACAAAAACATGTACCTAAAGCACCGCCAATGTAACGTCAGCATAAAACCTGGAAAAAAGGTGCATTGCGTTTTTAGGCTTGAGCATCTGGCATTTAAAGCTCACTCTGGTAAATGGGCGTTGGGAGGTAATGGGTGTCAAATTCACTGCTGTAAACACTAGCACATGACAGCCAAACCACCACTATTCCAAAAACATGTTCAAAGAAATCAGCAACTTTTTAAAGGGTCCATTAGTTATATCTCTTCTTGTCTTGATTTTCCATGACTGAAGAGTGATGACCAGCGGCAGTGTAAAGAATTCACCATGCCTTAAAACTTCATAAGAGGCTGTTTGGTGCACCTGCACAATGTCCATGTAATAATTTCTCTAGGCATGGGAGTTTTGAGTGAGCCCATTTTAGATCGAGTCATCAATCAAGGAAAAATTTTGTTTGGGCTTTATAGTCTATGTTTAAGTTAAGATAGTTACACTAAAGTTGACTGTGTCGACCCAAATGAACAGAAAGAGTGAAAAAGTGGGGTATGAGTTTGATGCTGGCGGTTTCCCCACAGAGAGTGGCAAATACATCCAAATTGCGTATCTGCTGAAACTGAGAGGAAATTTCCTATGATTGGAGGGACAGAGGACATAGAATTCTCTGTTTGTTAACGGTCTAAACCATGTCTCTGGATTCAAGAAGGATATACTCTTGGTACCTTAACCATAATTTCTAGGACTAAACTTAAAGTAAGAACTATTTATGCCTTGAAATGTTTTACGGGAAAACAAATAAGATAATTTTTTACTCGATCCTGGTGCATAACAAAGAACAGAATCATGCATCGTGACCTTAAATTGCAGAGAAAGGGTGAAAGGCATGTGGGAAAATAAGAAAAGGAGGAAAAAACAGAAACATGGGGAAGCAGAACATACCGCTTGTTGGAATCCGGTAAGGTAAATGGCCAATGAACACTCATCTCTTCCAGGGCATAAGGCAGACATTGTGACATCAGTAATGGCAGGGATCACCATGAATGCTGAGAAATTATGCAGAAATATTGTCATGAAGAGATGACTTAAACCTGACAACTTTTCCATTTCTCACTCTCTAACAACCGAAATGGGATTCAGAAGGGGAGAAGCAAAAGAAAGAAACCCACTCCCAACCGAATGAGCCCACAAGTGACCCTTAAAGCCGCAAAGGACCTTTTTTTAACGAATAAGTGAGCCATACACTTCTGTATTTATATATTTGAGAGTAAGGCCAAGTTAATTTCGTTGAGGTGAAATCAATGGGATAACAAAAATTTGAAAATTTGCTCGGTAAAATCTGTCTCCATCTGAAATCCGTGGATAATTTTTATAATAGGTTTTATATTTATGTACTTTATAATTTGGTTAAATTGTAAAATATCTTTTTGAATTAAAAAAAAAAAATTGATTCTGCCTCCTAAACAATAAGAGTTTTTGAATTTGTCTCTTCTATTAGAATTTCATTAAGAAATTGATGGAAAAACCTCAAAAATCTTCTCAATTCCTTCCTTTTCATTATTAATAAACATATTTTCTTAAATTGGTAGAGAAACAGATAAAAAATATGAGGATTTTTATGAATTTTTGGTCAATTTTTAAACCAAATCCTAATAGAAAGAGCACATTAAAAAAATCATGTTGTTTAAGAGACAAAATCAGAATTTTTTTTTTTAATTAAGATGGATATTTATTTTCTTACTCTAGTTCAGGAAAGTATTTTATTGTTTAGCATTATAAATTTTTTTTTATATATAAAACATGATTGGTTTGATCCACATAAACAATTTTTTTTTTTTTTTACAAATAAAAGATTTGAACTCTAAACCTTTCGAATGAAAGAAAACATTAATACCAATTGAAATGCATCTCATCAAAACAGACTGCATCTATCTGAAAAACATAAAGGTTGAAAAGAAATAATCCACAAGTTTTGTGCATATTCTACATTCCTTTTTTTCTGTAATTAAAAAAATTCAACGTGCAAGTTATACCGTGGATTGTGACCCTGTTCTTTCATACTTTTTTAAGGGTGGATAAGTAAAAGTAAAGTATGACAACGATCTGGTGAATGATGTGTTCGTTGCTTGCAAGTTCATGAAAAACAAAATATCCCCCAATTTTCAATTTATGGTTCCATTTGGATGCGTGCATAGGAGTAATTACGCAATGAAGCGTGCAAGGTTGCTAATTGAAGGAGCACCAACAAACCAAAATTGGTCGCGGATCTGAGAAGGCAAACTTTCCTGATCAGGTACGATAGAGTTATAGAGCTTGTCGTCTATTCTGTAGACCCTTCAATTTCGCAAATTAGCCATGTTGAGCTGAACTCGAATGCCTCTTGTCAGGTTGGCTATGGTAGAAAAATTTACAGAACCTGGAAACACCTCCAGGCTCTACAGCAAGCTGACAGAATATGTTTAAGACTGCAATGAATAATGTGCTAATGGCTAAAAGGATTCGGTTCTTCTCAAGTTACGAGTAACGCGATCTGTTATGTCATGAATGTAAATTTAGATCATTGATTTTAAAATTAATAGTAAAGATTTCATTTCACCAGGTTAATGGATATTTAGAATCTTTTTAAAATTAATAATTTTTTTTATATATAAGTAAATCCTAACTATTAATTTTTAAAATTGATATTTTGGATTTACCTAACATAATAGATCATGAATCATGTTATTCTTAACTTGAATAGAACCAAATCCATGGCGCATCCTTCCTCTATCCTCCCTCCTCCGCATGGGCTAGTTCACTGGTAATGGTGGGGTATGGTGGGTATGGCGGGGAAGAAAGAGGCGATTGCTTTCCATTTTAGTCCTTGTACTTTTCAATTTTTCATACAGTAGTCTCCCTTTTTTTTAAAAAAAACCATGGAAAGAATTGCCTCTCTTAACAGATGTTTCTAATTTGTGGCGGTCCATAAAGCAGTTTGGAACAGTTACTGAGTAATAAAAATATTCAGTTGCAAAAAAGAATTTGTGTGTTCCTAGTGGTAAAAATGTTGTAGATGCTAATCATATTTACTCGTATTACTTAATTTCAGGAACCTTGTTGAGGCCGCCTTTATTAGAATTTGTATAATATTTTCGGATTTTCTACCTCTCCAATGATCCGTATGCAATCCTATGGCTTTGTCCTTAACAAAGAACGAAAAAAGAAAAACAGATAGTGTATTTTTTAGATCTGTATCGGGCCGAAGCTTTTGTAAGGCATATTAGGCCTGCTAATGTCACTTCGTTTTCGTGTGACGACGGCCCACATCGGCATCTAAGGCTCTTTGAAAATTAGCCCACTGTGCTCGATTATCCGTATGGTGTGCGCACAAAAGAAATTTTGTGATACTTATGACTAATTATTGTACAATAATTATTTTATAAATATATTTTTTAGAAGAAAGGTACATGCATATAAAAAAAAAAAGAGAGAAAAATAGCTATCTCTCTCCTAAAAAAATAACCCATGAAATAATTAACATATATATACTAATTATTTCTTGAATATTATAAAAAAATTTTGTGCATACGGTCACTAGAATTTCATCGGTGCCTTGACTTCTTTCCAGACTTCTTGCAATCAAAACAAAACTTTTATCCTTTGAAATGTTGAGTTATTGGTATAAGAAATTAAGAATGCCAAAGATTCCTCTGATGCTCCCAAAAAAGTCCTGGTGATTGAAGCATTCATGAGGGCGACAAAAGTAAGGTTCCTTGCTTCCCCTAGAGTCAATATCGGAGGGCCAGTATTTCTGGCATTCTTATCATTTTCTAGCCTTGTCAGCTTGTAGGATAAGTCGAGGAAGCCAGCGCCTGGTGGGCCGGTGGCCCCGGTCTTTCTCAGATTAGGGTAGCCAATCATAATTTATCTTTCGTTCTCTTTTGTTCATCACCCAAATTCTGTTACCTTGAGCATCCCTTCATATTCCCATGAATGAACAGAGATATATAGCACCTGTAATCCCTACTAGAATTATTAAAGACCCTGTTAAATCTAGTAACGTTCCTCGTTTTTTAAATCTCCTAGCATTCTTTGTAAATACACTAATTTTTAATATTTTTTAATCAAATATCTGAATTTTTTTTTCATTTAAATATATTAATTTTTTAAAATTATCAATTAAGTACTTTTGTTCGACTTCTGACAATTATTCTATTATGTCTTGATGTGTCATTCGTCCCAAACAACTTAATTATGATTTTTTTTCTTTTTTATTCTAGTAAAAAAATTTTATTTTCAAATTATTTTTTCGTTTTTTATTTTTTGACTATAAGGATAATTTGAGTCTTTATCATACGAAAAAAATAGAAAATGATAAAAGAATTTGAAAAAAAAATCTATTCTAGAATAAAAAAACAAAATCATAATTTAATTGTTTTAGACAAAAAAAACACTTTATCAAATAATGGAGCAATTATCGTAAGTTTGGCAAAAGATACTTAATTAGTAGTTTTTAAAATAAAATAATATATTTAAAGGAAAATAAAATAAAATAAAATAAATATATTGATACTAAGAAAGCGTTAAAAATTAGTTTAATCATAGCGTAATTATCCCAACCCATTTTATACAAAACAAAAAAATGAAAAGGAAAGCTTATGTTCGATTTTCGTATGTGGATAAGTGTTTTTTTTTTTCCTTTTAACAAAGTAAATTGGTTCTGTTGAAAAGAGGCCAAACTCACTATTACAAATATTTATTTTAATTCTTGTTTCCTTATCTTACAGTCAAGTTATATTTTTATATAACTAGAAATCACAAACTTAATTAAGCGAAAGCACGCGGCGACACAAGGCCCCATCTCCAGGAACAAGAGAAGAACACAAAACTGCCGTGCTTCGAAATACGAAGGTCTCTTGTCCATAACTAATCCCATGCCTCCAATAATTCAGTGATTTGAGTCTCACACGCACTTCCAAACAGCTGCTGTGTGGGCTCGGGTGAATGCAAGAAATTAAATTTCATAAAATAGAAGGTGCAGGCCTCATCAAAATTGGTTTAAAAGCAAATTTTACTATTATTTTATTATAATTTGATAATTTTGACTCATGATATTAAATTACGTAATTTAAATTTTCGTTATGTATAACGATTAATTGGATTGACCATTACTTAAAATGTCAGCTGTTAGTTATGTTTTAAAAAAAATTAAAAAAACATTTTTAGCTCCCATAATCTTGAAATTTTTTATTATAAAAATTTTATAAATTATATATAGAAAAAATTATAAATATTTTTAACCTCTTCGTTTTGAACTTCTTTAAAAAAAAATTTATAAAATGTTATTGTAAAAAAAAAAAACATAATTAATAATACACAATTTCATATTTTAAAAAATATAGTTTATAAATTAAAATGAGCATAATTAAGGGCTGACCCTCCTAATTTTATATATTTTATAAAAAATATTTTTTATAAAATGTTAATAATATTTTATTAAAAAAGGTTTAAAAAATTCAAAATTATGATGTTTAAAATATCTATAAAATGTTTATAATACTTTATAAGAGGTTAAAAATATTTTTAATTTAGAAAAAAACATATTTAACAGAGGAATGTAAAAACGACGTCGTTTTGACATTTCAAGTAACGATCAAATCGGCTTACCGTTACACATCATAAAGATTGAGTAATTTGAATCACGTTTGTTAATTTCTAATATTTTGATGTTCAAATTGCGCGATTTGATAATATAGATTCGAAATTATTAAATCGCAATAGAATATAAACAAAATTTATCATTAAACCTAAACTTGGCCAAACAACATAATTGTATGTCAGATTTTCTGTAACTTTATCCTTAATCTTCAATGGTTTTACATTATTATTTTGTAATTTTCCAGGTTTTTGCTCAAATTATTCAAATTTTTTTTTTTTTACTAAACATGTTAAATCATTATATTAATCAGATTCGTGTGCTGATCCAATTACATTACATAAGCTTGATTACTCTTCTTTATTCCAAATAGATATGTTTAAATTTTCACACATATTAAAAATATAATTAATTGATATGCAATATCATTATTTTGCATTCATACTTTTCAAAAATATCTCTTTTACAAATGAGTTTCGATTAGAGGTATGATAGTAAAATACAAGACTTTAATATTTTGATCGGATAATTATTTTTTTGACAAATTAAAAAAAAAATTAAAACATAACGAGTATAACAACTAATAATAGTACAAAATTTATTGTTCCTCTCTTTCTAAACAATTTCGAATTCAATTCTTTCATTTGCTGAAAAAAAGCTAATAATATTACAAAATTTATTGCGTTACCCAAATAGATAATTTTAGTAAACATAAATCTCATCCATCTAATGATATGCAGCACCATTGCAATGTTATTTGGTAAAAAAGGACAATGAACTTTATTTGGTAAACAAAGACAACGAACTTGCAGTGACATGTTCAAAAGGAATCATGGAAAGTCCCAAAGAGATGAAAAGGCAGAGAGGATTCCGATTCAAAACCCACAAAAGTAGGATCTTTTTGGGACAGATCTTTTTGTGAAAGGAAAGTGCGATGGGCAAAGATAAAGCATCACTTCAAAAAGAAGCTTCCTCGTTAGTGCCGAGATGCTCCCCCGATCCATTTCGAATTTACAAAAGATTATAAAGCTACGGCGTGCTGATGGCAATATTTTCAACTTGATGATCATGCGGATTCAGTATACAGCAAAAGGAGCAAAATTACTATTATGTGTCCACTGGTTTTGAAAAATATCGAAATTGTTAATTATTTTTGTCACTCTGTGCAATCAAGGACACCGTTATGAGGAGATATTGACGATTTATATTAAACGCATTCGATAATTTAAGACAAGGAGATCCCGATGAAAATGATTAAGAGATAAATTTAATAATTCAATACATTTAATTGTTTTTAGATGAAATTCAAAATCTGATAATATATTTAGGACGTAAAAGAAGTTCCTTTTTAATATCTGTCATGCAAGCCATTTCCGTGTTTTTATAATAATGAAATTGGAATATCATAATTAATACTTTTTCTGTTTTAAAAAATTTTCCATCTTTAAATTTTTATTTGTCTTAATCAAAATATTAAACATAAACTTTCTTACAATTTTTTTATTTAAATTCCATTTTATAAAGCTGCTAAACTGAAATGAAAATATTTTTTAAAAAATATGAATAAAAAATAATGATATAGTATAATAATTAATGAAAAATAAATCGTTATAACTGTTTTGAAACAGAGAAACTGTTGACTGTTACTAATAAAATCCAACACGAATGTTTTCTGGAATCTCCAAGTTGGATAGCGTAAAAGCAACAATTATCATATCAGCTCAATGGAGAAGGAAAGTTAACAATAAGCAAGAATCTTCCCCCCACCCACCACACCACCCCACACTTCCCCCCCCCCCCCCCCTCTCACGACCATTAATAGCAACATCGAACTCTGATGTATTCCGAGACACTCTAATCCACATCTAAAGAATGTGTGTTTTTTTTTTTTTAACTCACATATTTAAAATTTTTAATAAAATTAATTTGTTAAAATTTAAACTTAAAACTTCTTGTTACTATTACCATCGAACTATAAGTTATTTAATAAAAAATAATAATTAACAATTATTACATCAATTAAAAAAAAAATGAAAACTAAACGGATAAGATCTCAAGATCTATAAGAAGAATTGCATCTTCAGGTGCAAATATTGGAAAAAAAATTATTTTTTTATAGTAAATGTATTTTTAATCCAGGATGAAATTCATCTCGTATTTTTGTGTTATCCAATATCTTTTATTTTAATATATCTACTTAGATATAATATAAATAAATTTTTGAACTATTAAACATTCTAATAAATTAATCCTTTTATCAATCATATAATATCATGTGATTAATATAGAAGAATGAAAGTGCCAATTTGTTCAAATGTTCTACAATATATAATTTATTTTGTATTAGATAAAAAAAATTAAAATGAATAATATTAGATGAACATAACCATTAACAATACATACCTAGCTCTTCCACCATTAACAAACTAAAGAAGGTCCATGAGGATGGTAATGCCTGGAAAAAATTACGCTATAAACGGCAGCAATCACTAGGGCCGGCGGTTGGGAGCTAGTTTCCTCCTTTTTGCTGGTATTTTCCTTGGTTGCCCGCATCGCTGGCAATACGAGAAAATAGAAGTACAGTAATTGATTTTGTTTCTTGTTTTTTGTTTCTTCTTCTTCTTCTTCTTTTTTTTTTGGCCCGGCAGAAATTGGTTTCTTGTGTTTTTTGCATGTTATGTAGATTGTCCATTTCTTATTGTCGTGCAGCCAAGAGCTCGACAAGACAGACCATTTAGGCACCTGTTCGAGAAAAACAAAATCACCCACAAGATCCGAAAGCATAAAACACCATGACCATGTACCAGCTCTATCATGAGGAAACCTATCAACCAGAATTAATAAAAAAAAAAAACTATGACAAAACTAGCACATCTTAGCAATTAACAATCTCAAACAAGTTATGAAGTCACGTGAGAAAAAGTAAAACAATTGCAAAGATTCTGTGCAGTGGATGATTAATGCACATCTCTGCTTCAGTTCAGTCACTTAGGAAATATCGGCAGTATTCTATCTCTGAAAGAGCAATATTGTAAACCAAATTTCATTATAATCATGTGTCAATGTGCAGAAACACCAATGCTACGCTACCTTTTTCTAGTTAGGAAAAATGGGAAAGCAAGAACCAATAGGCTACTCCACAATGGTTTTTTTTTTATTAAAAAAAAAAAAACTTTTTATGGATCTGGTACACTAAAAAAATAATTTATTTAAAATTTTGATTTCAAAATCCAAGAATTAATTTAAGGATATATCTTCGCATCGGTCCGGGTTTTTAAAAAACAAATTTCTCTGGATACTAATCTACGTGTAAATGATATTTTACTCCAATGGCTCCATAATGTTATATGATATGGTCTTACACAAATATTTGCAGGGCTTTCGGTCACTTTTGTATTAGAATCAAAACTAAGAAAAGAAATCTCTAAAGCCAACTGAATACGTTAAGATGAACAAGTCGCTGGCAAGTATAAAAGATAAGGATCAGATTGTTATTTTTTATTTTTATTTTTTTTAAGGATCTTACAGTCCCCATTAATTGTTAAATATTAAAGAATTAGGTGATGTTAGATAAAATTAAAAATTAAGTATTGAATTTATTAAATACTGAATTTTAAGTATTAAATAATTAAGTATTGAATATATTGTTGACAAACTATTTGATATTTACTGAAAATTAAATATTGAATATAATAAAATTGCTTGATAAGTATTGTTGAATATATTAAGATTATATAAATGATAATTTTAACTTTATAATTATAACATGATATTTTTTAACACAAATAAACACATAGACATAGACATGTTTGTGTGTATAAATAAATAAATAAATAAATAATCAACAAAAATAATTATTAATAAAAAATTTTAAAAATAAAAAAATATATTTATCAATTTTTTTTATTTTTAATAATATATGTTCACTACCACTGTTATGCCGAAGTCCTAGTCCAAAGACTTGCATATTCATTATGCTGAAAGATACAGGAAATAATATATGTTCACTACCACCTATATTGATCATATATCTACAATATAATTGTGTATCCATGAACAGTATAATCGAAAATAACTTACATTCACTTTCATTTACTGACTCTAGAATTTTTCTTGCTTTTCCCCCTTTTTTTTTTTTTTTTTTTAACCTTTTCTCTCGAGTACCGTTTTTTTTTATCAGGGATAAAAAAAATTGGCCCCATTTATGGGGGCTCAGGATGTGTTTCGCTCCTCCTTGGACTTTTTCTTCGGTGTCCCATTCCAGCTATCACCAAATTTGATTTGGTTTTCGATTTTTGTTTAAATAGTCACTAGTTATTTTGCTCGCACTACACTGTGAGTCGAATAAAATATATACAATTATTTTAGTTTAATAGTCTATTTTATAACATGAATCTATAAAAATATATGAAATCAAATATGAAAAAAATTATTTAATAAAATATTTTGTATTTAACTTTTCTTATTTGTGTTTTTCAAAAATTTTCTTCTAGAAAAAAGGATTTATTCTTGCTAATCTATGGATTATTAACTAAAAAAAAAATTAAATAATTTTTTTTAAAAAGCTTTAGTATTTCATAAGATTGTGTCGAAAAATATAAATAACAATTATTAAAAGCTTGAAATTGAAATATATTTCAAACAAATTATATTTATTAATCATGCCACTATAATTTAAAAATTATCTAAATCTATTTTTCAAAAGAAAAAATAATCATGTTCTAAAAATGCATTCCAAAATTCATACATATAGAAAAATAAATCAAAATTATTAGTAAATATAATTTTAAATTAATTGGATGAAAATTTTAAAAAAAATGATAGATTAAATTAGTAAATTTTAAATAATAAAAATAATTAATAAAAAATATGAAATCAAAATAGGATCAAATTACAATACAATTAGAGTTTAAAATTGAAAAAAAATATAGAAAATTTGAGGACCAAAGTGTTACAAAAATATCATAAATGGTGAAAGGAATAGTGATTTATGAGTGTGTGAATAGTGATTTATTGGTATGTGAATAGTATTTTAAATAGTAAATAAATAGCCAAATCATGTTTTACTTTAGTTTTATTGATAATGTTACGCCAGTTGAATAAATTTGCAACTTGTTGGTGTTCCCGATAAAAAGGGGAGCAAGATGAGATGGTTAAGTTAGTGATGCAATTTAAAAATGCTGAAGTAGATGTGTTTGTATGTATATCTCAACTAGCTTGTATAGCTAAGGTTATAAAAATAAAAAATCTTTGAAGGCTATATAGTTTTAAAAATCTTTCAACCGAGTGTGTTAATAAAAAAATATTAAGTTAAAAACTTTAAATTACCTAATTAAATGGATTTTGATTGAATTTAAATTTTAAATATGAGATTATTTAGATTATCAAACAAATTTTTTATATCAAGTACTACAACTTAATTTTTTCAACTATTTAAATAGGTTATCGAACAAACATTTTATATTAATGTAAGTAATTAGTGGTTAGGAAGGTAGAAAACAAAATCGTATTAATGTAATATTCCAACCTTTTGTAATGGAATTTTTTTTTCAAAATTAAATTTTCTAAAAAGTGAAATAAAAGAGATAGTCCTATTACTTTTGTACTCTCACGTTTTCTTGTAATTAAGGATTTTTTTAAGGTTAATTTTTTTTAAAAAAAAAAAACAAATTTTAATTCCTAATTTTTTTGCAGGTATTTTACTGCTATTAGACTAAAAAACCAATTGGAGTACTGACTTTCTATTTTTAACAAATTCATTATGGTGGATAAAAAGTTCTAAAACCTTTTGAGAACAAGCACTAAACTTGAGGAGCTTTTGATCTTTTGCCACCCCCAGGCCATGTTTGTTGCCCTGCTTCCCCTAGATCCTCTCATACATGGAACGGAAACCGCAATGTAGTATTCGTTAATCATTAATTATAGTTATAAGACTATTCCGATTAAAATATTTTAGTTGGTAATGGCGATCTTAATCATTGAACCAACCCGTTATTGCTACTAGCACATTATTTTTTTCTGTTATTATTTTTTCCACGTGGTACTACAGTATATTATCTCAAATCGAGTGTGGCTATCTTTCCTTTTGCGTTGTTTTTTTTTTTTTTTTATAATACTCATGATCTATTTTTGAAGAAAAAAATAAACACATAAAAAATAAAAAATTACATACAGATCCTTTAAAAAAAAATTTCCATGTTTGTTTATTTTTTATATGTATCTTTTTATTAAGTAATTTACACCTATTATTCCTGGAATAATTTATTATTATTGTTGTTATTTGTACTTGTTAGTAAGTGGTAATAGATATCCGTACTTCCATGATGGGCGGATCACGAACAATGCGGAGGAAGCAGTTGGCCCACTTAACATCACAAATTCTTGAATCTTGATTGATGGTTTGATGCAAGTTTAAAAATTCAAAGCTGTTATCACATGCAACGGCTAAACATTTGGGATAAGACATGGAAAGTATTGAATTCAAGTCATTTTTTTGGATGGGTAGTGGAATTTTTTTAAATCATCGTGGACCATGTTAAGTGGACTTCTTTCCAATAAAACATACGAACATTAAACATTGAAAAAAAAATTATTAGCCATTTGATCATGAAAATAGGATTAAATGACGGATGTTGTTAGTTAAATTACTTATATGTATTTTTTAAATTTTTTTGATGTTTAGAATTGTTCTAAACATAATGGGTTTTCATCTATTTAAAATGGGTTTTCATCTATTTAAAAATCGACCGGACTTAATACTATTGATATTAAATACTCAAACATCTTAATGCTTATATAAACATGGAGGGCAAAAAATAAAATAAAATAAATAAAATCCATCCAATCTAGGTTTAAGAGTCGGTCATGATTTTTGAAACTACTTAATTACATTTTTGGTATATAAAGTTATCGATATTTTCTATTTTGATGTATCAATTTTAAAATTTACTATTTGAGTATATCAAATTGCAACTTTTTTATTTATTTAAATGGCTTCATCAACTCTTGATAATTTTGTATTGATGTGATCTTTGACTGCATACTTAACACCCTCACGTAGAGCTTGCTATCAAACACTTGGCCAAAAAAAAAAGGTTTGTTGCATGTTTGGTCTACAAATTTATCAATTTGTAATACCATCATGTAGCTCTATTGTTAAACACGTGACAATTAAAAACTTTACGCTAGCATACCCAAATTAAAAATTCAAAAAAAAAAGTTTATATAAAAAATAAAAATAAAAATAAAAATAATACTAAAAAAATAAATATTAGAATTACATAAGAAACTTCTCTAATCAACTCATCTTACTCGAATTCAAATTCACGATACCTTTCACTCCAAATCAAAACTCAATTTCACCATTCACTCTTAAATTAGTGGCCAATATTCTCAATTTCACTCCTTGTTTCCTAAAAAGATGGCCAATATTCTCAATTTCACCTCCTTGTCTCCTAAAGAGAACACCAATGCACCATATGGCATCTCACAATTTACAAGTAAACCCAACAATTATCACAACCACCCAACAGCAAATTCATTCGTGTCATTAACATCAAGACCCACCATCACGTATTAGAATCAAAATCTACTTACGAACCATTCTTAAGAAACAAATCAAGATGAATGGACAAACAACAATTGCAAATGTTGGAGGATAACCCAAAAGAAAAGGAAAAGAAAAAAAGACAAAATAGAGATAGCATTTTTCAACTACCCATTACCGCTTTGACAACATTCAACTTTCAACCGTCACCATGAACAAGTTCAACTCATCCTAAAGCTCTTTGCCATCAGCCCATTTAATTTTGAAACATAAATTGATAAAATTTACATCATGCGAAGAATTCAATATTTATTTTGATGTTTTGATAAATCTTAAAATGAAAAATTTTGCTATGGGATTTGATGCCTAAGGTTCAATTTATTCATTGAGAATAAGAATAGATTGTTACCTCAATGAATGAACCTGATCAATTTTTTTTTAATTTCCAACCTTTTCATTATATTTGGTTATTTTTAAGTAATTTGTTTGTATTTTTTAAATATTTTTATGTAAAGCCGTAATATTTCATTATTATTGTGTAACTTATTTATTGTTATTTAAAAATAAGAATGAATCGTTACTTTTTATTTTAGTTATCATGTGTCTAGTAATGACTTCATATGACGAGTTTCGTGTGTTTAATTAATAGACACATTGATTTAGAATTAGCAAAACCACTCAAATTAAAAGATTTATACGTCGATGCACTTAAATAAAAAGAAAATGTACGATAAATACATGACAATTTTTTTTTTTTGTCATGTCTCAAATTATAAGGCCTATACTAGGATGTATTGTTAACGATCACATCAATCAAAAACTAACAAGAATTGACAAAGATGCTCAAATAAAAAGAATTATAATTTAATATGCTAAAATAATAAAAATTAAACTTGATAAACTCAAAAAAAAAAAAAAACAACAACTTTACACAAATATATATAATTAACTCTTTTTCCCAAGTACTGTCCATGGTGGAAGAAATTATTGACAAAGAGATAGAGTGAATTATAAATTAGTCCCTCTAGTTTAAAAAAAAATTAATTAGTCTCTCTCGTTTCAAAAATTATTATTTAATCATTTAATCAATGATAACCATATTTAATTTAATATTTTTTATTTCATAAAATCTATTATTTTGTCATCAATTTTTCATATCTTTTTTTTATTTATTAAAATAAAAAATAAAAATAAATTAAAAAGTAAAAAAAAAATAAATTATAAATAAATTTCAAAATATAACGATTAAATAATTATTTTTAGAAATGAAATGGAGTAATTAATTATTTATAATTTCCTCCAAATAGATAATATATACAAATGTCAAAAGTTGAGACGAAGCAAACGATAAGAATCCAACACCCACACGTCATCTGATGGCGTGGCAAGTGCAGAGCACACCACGTTAAAGGCTGTGATCTATGGAGTATAAACTTCTGCTGTCCCACCATCTGTTAAAGAGTCGCCCTTGAGGTGGCGAATTCATCCCTGCGGTCCTCGTAACACTCTATAAAATCCAATAAATATAGAAAGGAAGAAAAAACATAAAAAAATAAAATTATAGATTAATTTATTACGTATAGATCCCAATTATTTATCGAGGTCTATATTTCCTTTTCTTGATTTATTTTCACTTCAAGAAAAACTAAGACTCCTGATAATATTCACCTATTAAGAAGCTTTCAATCAATCTTCATTTTATTGTTTCGTAATAGAGTTTATTTTGACAAATTTAAAAGTTTCTATATGAAATATACTCGTTAAATACCATCTTCTAATATGATTCACTGTTTTCTTAATACAAATGTCTGTTACGATTTACAATTTAATTCAAATAAAAATTAAGGTTCGTCATGTAATTCATTTGTTATGAATAATAGAAAGCTTCTTATGGATCTCTATTTTATCACCTGTAATCCATTTTTTTGAAACAAATAGAAATTTTACTACTCTTTTTGTTCCGAAAATAATATTTTTTTTAATTTTTCACACAATTTAAGAAATTTATTAATAGTCATGCCATGTTAGTATTCTTTGTTCCTATTTTTCTAAAATATCCTTTCATTAAAATTATTAGTTATTTAATTTAGTACTGTATTACATAGAGTTACTATTAATTTAAAAAGAAAATATATCTAAAATTAAAAAGATAAATAAAAAAATCATTAAATTTGTTATCAATCAAGTTTAAAATAATTATGAAAAAATAACATACTAATAAAAACATATTTACCTCCAAAATTACAATATGCAGTAACGTCCATACAATAATAAATATTTTTTATACAATAATTTTTTTTAAAGAAACCACATTAAAGAAATTTGTATATATAAGAAAAAAACATAAGCAGTTTTGATTTTTTTTTTTTGGTCAGTAAAGAATAAAAATAGAAGAAAGAATTGATTTTTTTTTTATCAATTAAGAGTATTTTAAGAAAGTATATTATTTAAAGTTTTGACCAAAAAAATATATTGAAATAAATATAAATAGAAAAAAAAACACATATTTGAGACAGAAAAAATATATAAATATAGTACTAATGTAATATTATTGATCAAAACTAATTCACTTGTATTTGAATACATAATTAGCCAGACGATCGATTTTTTTTAACTTTAAATTGTTTGAAAATTACTAAAACAGTATGAATTTTATGTTCTTTAAAAATTAATTTTTCAATTCTCAGCTTTAGATTGGACTTCCATTCAATTATTTTTTTTAAAAAAAAACTGATTTATTCTTTAAGATTTTCATCAGTTATAACATGTAATTGCTTTATTTTTTTTCTTAACATTTTTCTCTGTCTCTCTTAAATGCTAATATAATTCATTTTTATTAAAGTAAAATCTTTTTAAACCACATACAACTCAATCCTAAGAGGGGGGATACAAGGCTATTGAATAGATTCAAATATGTCTAACAGCTAGCTCGTGACATTATTTTTTTTTCAACAGTAAAAATGTTTTGGTATCAATTTTTACATAAGACTGCCATTATTGTTGTATGCACATAATTGTAGTCCAATCTAAGAAAGTATACAAATAAGTCGGGAAAATAAGGTAATTAATTTTCAAAACGGGTTTTTGGTTCGGATTGGAAGATCTTAACAAATCAAATTGTAGCGTCCTTAACCTAATTCCTTACAAAAACTTCGTATAACTTAACCATTTTAGTTCTAGAAAACTCAATTAATCACAAAATATCACTTAAGATCATTAAAACCTCATATTAGAAAGATTATATATATATATATATATTTTATTATTCAACTAATCAACAACATTCCTTCTACTTATAACCCTTGGATATTCAATCAAAACCACCTTTTCTTTGCTCATAAACACGTCTCAAAACACCTTCGGGAGTTCATATTTACATAGTTACATATACAATTCAAAACTCTCCTAGGATGCATATGCTCGGCATAATGAGAGAGAGGAGAGGGAGATCGCCAACCGACTCGTTACTCATATCGTGAAATGAGCGACAAAACAAGCTCTAAGCTTCTTAACTTCTTGTACCTAAAAAGTAATTGCATTTTAATGAGATGCTACTCAATGAGAGAACAATAATTCATTGAAACCATAACATGCAATCACATCATCCGAGTATCATCATATATAAACAATACATGGAGTTCATATAACTCTAAGATTACATGCTTTCCTTTTTCTTGTCGGTTATGACTTGGACATGTCAAGTTCCGCCCCGGTACTTGTAACTTGTAAACTTGTACACATGTATTGCTTGGCCAGCTTTTATAACTTGTAATTGACCCATTGGGTCCTTGTAAATTTGTAAACTTGTATTTACGAAACTTGGACAAGCCGGTCATAACCTTAACCTCTTAGCTTGCATATATCATGAATGTTTCACATATAGCATATACAACATCCATGGCTTACATCATGGTACATATCCATTATAACATCAATAAACATAACGTTTGCGTCAACTAGCAAACGGCACATCATTCACATCATGATATCAATATCAATACACATCACATTAATAAACACAACGTTTGCATCAACTAGCAAACGACACATCATTCACATCATAGAAATATAATATTAGCAATCAATAGCAATAACACATCACGAGCACAACGATTATTATTCAACTCACAAAAATGACGTCTTCGTTGTTTATCAATGCGTCGCGTCTCGCACCTCACGCTCCTCAGCGTCTATAAACACATACACATATACTTTTATAAGTCATTTTATCATTATCAAACTTCTAAATATGCTTAAGGTACAAAATATGACTTTAGGGTTAACTTATTCCTTTATGGGTACTTGGCCCCTTTTCACTCTTTCTACCATAAGTCTCAAAATACAGATTCAAATGATGCAATTCTAGTTTCATATGAAACTAGACTCATAGGGCTCTAACATATCCAAAAATCAAGTCTAGGTACGAAATACACAACTCATGATGATTTTCTAAAAATCAGAGTTGCTGCCGATTGTTTATGGGTACTTGACCTCTTGACAGTTCACACTCTTTGTACTATAAATCCTAAAATACAGGGTAAAATGACAAAATTCTAATTTTACATGAAACTAGACTCAAAGGGGTCTAACATATCCAAAAATCAGCCCAATATTCCATATACATGATTTATTCTAGATTTTTAAACTCTAACTAGCTTCCAAGCACCCTTGTTACCGAGCAGTCCCCAAACAAACAACAATAAATCTAGATTGGGACATGATCAAGACCTAATTCTTTTTTTAAAAAGAATGAGACATATCATTATAAAACATATCCAAAAATCAGATCAAAATACTCAATACCCAAAGAATATCATATTTTTAAAGTTTGCACACTAATCTGCAAGCATCGGATCACCCGAACAACATGTGTTCAAACCATCATAACCCGAAATATAAATCACTAAATACAAAACCCTTTCACAGAGAGCTAGATAAGACACAAATCAACAATTTTTATTCTTACAACTTGGTTCAGATCTGACCCTAAAGTCTCGAAATCAAGAGTGCAAAACAGAGCTGGAGATGAACTTACCTAGATTTCCAGCTTGATCATCCGAATTTGACAAAGAAATGGGGTTTTTCTCTCTTTCTCTCTCTCAAAACGGGAAACCAGATGGGATAAGAAGAGATAATGATCAAGTAAGTAATCTTGATAAGGTTGTGAAGATATTTTGGCAAAGTTCGTTTTGATCCCTCAAGTTTTAGCTTGTTTTTATTCTAGTCCCCCAACTTAGATTATATTCAATTAAGTCCCTCATTCTTCCTATTATTCCAAATACTTACAATTGATCCCCTATTTCTTCCTATTATTTCAAATACTTATTATTCAATACCCCACTAACATGTCATATGCGAGTATAATTATATGCGTGTAATTTCTAAGTATGCGTGTATGCATGAACGAGTGTATATTTTTGGGACGGGGTTATTACACAAATCCACACCAAAACATTTATTAAAATAAAACTATAAATTATTCCTATTATCTTTACATCTATTTAAATAATTTTTAGAGTTTTAAAAATTAATTAATTAATTCATTGATCAACATTGATCATGCTTGATCAATTTTTTCGAATATCAATTTATTTTTTTATCTCTTTTATTTCTTAAAAATATACTAATTAAATTGAAAAGAATCATAAAATAGACAAAAAAAACTAATTAATTAATATATAAAAATAGAGGGAGTAGTTCATTTTGTAAAAATAAAATGAATAATTTATAATTTCCTTCATCCATTAAGGCAAAATATCAAAGATATCACCATCTCACTCCCGGATCCACTTGCTTCTTATCCTTTAAAAAAGAAAAAAAAGAAAAAGAGTACAGCTAATTAAATTAAAAAAAAAACGAGGGACGCGCCGGGAATATAAATTACGTAATTCAAGTTATAACAACTACGAGTGTTCACTATTTGATGAAAACCGAATAACCGAACCAAACCGCACCGAAATATCAATTTCGGTACGGGTTTTTTTTTAGAAAAAAAACGAATCGAAATATAGCCGATTTTTGGTTTTGGTTTTGGTTTTTTTTTTAATTCGATTAAAACCGAATAACCGAAATTATTAATTTTTTTTTTAAATTCATCGATGAACAACGTCGTTCATTCCAATCTTCACACCCTCATCTCACCCTCACGCAAACCTAAGCTAATTGGAGTTAAATCAATTAGCCCATAACCAATTCTTGTTGCATTGATTACATGAGCCAACCGGTCCAACGTCAAATGACAATAACCAATTCTTGTTTATAATTGCCTAAGGAGGTACATAATTTCTTTCTTTATTCAATTTATAGTTTTTTTTAAAAAAGATGTGAGATAATGTTTTTTTTTTATGTGAAAGAAAATTAGTTAATTTATGGACCCCGATAATAATTGGTATGTCTCTTTTTAGTAAACACATATAATTTAAAATTGAGCTAAATAAAGTTGAGTGTTTAAAGTTTTAATGTTCTTCATTGTTCAAAAACAACATTGTCATTTAATTAGCAAAGGTTAGCTTATGGCTGAAGTGTTTAACAAGTTATCCAAAATTATTAGTTCTAATTACGTCAAGTTAATTAAAAGTGTCTTTCATAAAGATAAATAAGTCAATTATATTTAAGCTTCAAAGCATGCTATGTTTCTTTTTAGAAGAAATTGTTAAAATGTCTTAATTGTAACACATATTTGAAGTTATTATTGATCGATATCGATAGACAATAACATATATTATATGTTATTAGACTTTATATGATAACGATGACATCTCGTATTATATATATATATATATATATATATATATATATATATATATTAGCAATGTCTATTGAAGAGTAGTAAAATAATAACAAATACACAGAGTTCAATGAGATTGAAAAACATATACATATAGAAACATAGCCTAAAATCGCAATACAAATACTAAATTTATTTTTTCAAAAATGCATGATCCTTTCAAAAATAAAAAACATTAATAATTACAGATAAAAATCGAATTATTAAATAAAAAATTAATATATTTTAAAATCAAATCAAAAAATTAAATTAAATAATAATTCGATTCGATTTCGATTAGTTTTTTTTAGATAATTCGATTAACAAAAAAATCGATAAAAAAAGTTCCAAAACGAATAGAATTATCAAAAGAACACCTATAGTAACAACACTATCTCAATCTTATTTCCTCTATTTTCCACGTGTTCCTGTTGAATTATATCGTACACGCGCGTTGCGCGTGTTCACTCAAGTCCACAAGACCTAAAAAAAACCCTCACATCTCGCATAAAACCTGATAAGCAAAGAGTGAAACGTGAGACCCCAGACACTCCCTCCCACACTCACTCATGGAAATTCTCGCTCTTTTGTGCACTGGAGCTCTCATAGCCGGTGGCATCTACTGGTTTGTTTGCATTCTCGGTCCAGCCGAGCAGAAAGGCAAACGGGCTGTAGATCTCTCCGGTGGATCCATCTCGGCCGAGAAAGTCCAAGACAACTACAAACAGTATTGGTCCTTTTTCCGCCGCCCCAAAGAAATAGAAACAGCCGAAAAAGTACCTGATTTTGTTGACACGTTTTACAATTTAGTCACCGATATTTATGAGTGGGGATGGGGTCAGTCCTTCCACTTCTCTCCATCCATTCCCGGAAAGTCCCACCGTGAAGCCACGCGCCTACATGAAGAGATGGCCGTGGATCTGATTAATGTAAAACCTGGAGATCGAATACTGGATGTTGGATGCGGCGTTGGTGGTCCCATGCGTGCTATCGCTGCTCATTCACGCGCTAAGGTGGTCGGCATCACAATCAACGATTATCAAGTGAATCGGGCGCGTATGCACAACAAGAAAGCTGGGTTAGATTCACTTTGTGAAGTTGTTCAAGGGAATTTCCTCGAGATGCCGTTTCCCGAGAACAGCTTCGACGGAGCGTACTCGATTGAAGCGACCTGTCACGCGCCGAAACTAGAAGAGGTTTATGCAGAGATCTTTAGGGTTTTGAAGCCTGGATCTCTTTATGTGTCCTATGAATGGGTCACAACTGATAAATTTAAGGCTTCTGATGCTGATCAGGTGGAGGTTATTCAAGGTATTGAAAGAGGTGATGCTTTGCCTGGGCTAAGAAGCTATGATGATATTGCTGAGACAGCAAGGAAGGTAGGATTTGAGGTTGTGAAAGAGAAAGACTTGGCTAAACCACCAGCACAGCCATGGTGGACTAGGCTTAAGATGGGAAGGATTGCTTACTGGAGGAACCACATTGTTGTAACAGTACTTTCTGCTTTGGGGATTGCACCGAAAGGGACTGTTGATGTTCATGAGATGCTGTTTAAGACAGCTGATTTTCTTACTAAGGGTGGCGATACTGGGATTTTCTCCCCTATGCATATGATTCTCTGCAGAAAACCGGAGAAGAAGACAGAAGAAACCTCAAATTCTTAGTCTTAAATTTGATTTGTAATAATCAAACAAGCCCTGGTATTTTTATGCTTCTTTAACTCATGTTCCACCTCCTATGTGACTTTTTAGTTCTTTTTTCCTTTTCCTTTTTAGGTTTTTTTTCTTAGGCAAATCCTCTCATCTTTGTATTTTTGTTTTGAAATTTCGTGGCTGGATCTTGGTGTTTTTTTACTGTTATTTATGGTGATAGTGAAGAATCCAGAGGTCGAGATTATTGTTATCTAATTTCCCTTCCTTTTTTTCTCATTCTATTGATTTTCGCCTTGCTTTAAATTAAAAAAAAAAAAAAACAAAGAAAGAAAGTTTGGGTTCACGAAGGAGATCTAACGGCGAGATTTACTGAAGAGTTTAGTGCATGTGAGACCAAAAGAGAGAGTACCCTAGGCGCACATGGAGGGAAAAGGCACTTTTGCCATTAAAAATAAACTTTAGAGGGCCAGCAGTCCAGCCACCGCTGGATCTTGACTTTGCTGTGTTGTTACTTTGCGTTACACGTCTGGATTCCTCCAATCTTTTGTTTTTCAAGCCTGGATCATCCGATTTAGTCCAGCTTTTGTCTTTTGTCATGTTATGACAAGTCTGTAGCCATGGAACAGCCAGAGTTTGCATCTATGGATCATATGCTGCTTTGCATCTTCTCTCGTGTTCTTCCCATCCAAGGACCATTTTTGCTAAAGTTAATAAATGAGTCAATTTGGGGTTTGATGAGCTCATAAATTATTAAATTACTGTTGAGTTTGTGTGTGGACACATTTGGTCAAAATAATTCACTTTCTGTGCAAATAATTTAGCGTAGTAATAGATATCTTTGGTAGGAGGGGAGCCGTGAAAATGAAATTCGGCATCAATTGCTAGGGATCAAGCGAGCAAGACGTTTTGCCAGGCATTTATTGATTGGACTGGATTTTGGGCATTTGAAGGGGTAGTAAAAGCTTGAGTATTAATTGAACGATGGACCATGGTCCCGGTGTTCTGACAGTTGGTTAGTCAGGAAATGAATCGAATGTTGAGCCAGGTTTTGGGCAGTACGGAGAAACTGGCAAAGGCCAAACCTCAATTGAAGGAAGGATTATTCATGGGGTCGCTGTTCTATGATGTTTTGCGATAAATTTGAGAGAAACTGGCCAAGCCCAAAACTCAATTTAAGGAAATAAAGTATTGAAGGAAGGATTATTCATGTTAAAGTATCGAATGAAGAATTATTCATGGGGTCGCTGTTCTGAATTATTTATGATGTTTTGCAATAAATTTGACTTTCCTTGATGAAGGAAAAGGCACCTTTCATAGTTTTTCTGGTGATCCAAGTATTACCTGGACCTCAATTACTTTCTCTTTGATATAATTTATTTTCTAAAATGGTACCATCACATACGAGTCTTTAAGATCTTCATACCAGATATTCGTTGAGATTGGTTGGTTTTCTGTTCTTTTGGATCATTGTGGTTTCGGCTGATTTAGATTGGAAACGAAATGCGTCCTCACATTGAGGGATTCACGGTTGATTCTTGAGTAAAAAGAATAAATTATAAAATAGTTTTTTAGTTTCAAGAAATGAATTAATTAGTTTTTATTTAAAAAATTATTATAATTTTTTAAATAAAAAAAGACTAATTAATTTCTTTCTGAAAATTAAAAGAAAATAATTTATAATTTACCCATAAAAATCCGGAAGTTTCCAGCTCATTTCCTGCTAAGATATTGACAAAAGGACAGATCATTGCACTGGTTCAGATCTCGTATTTTTCAAAAGGCTTTTGGGCTCAGCACATCTTTACACCTGTTTGGTAATAAAACTCAGAACTCTAAAAATCCTAATAAAAGTAAATGCAAAATTATTTAAAGGTTGATTCTTTTTTATATAGCATAATAAAAATCAGAACTATAAAATCCTTATATAAAAGTAATGAAACGCGGAAACTTTTAAGGTTAATTTTATTTCAAAATTCAAATTATTAGATTGATGGAAAGACTTTAAGGTTAGAGTTATTTCTGAATAAAATATTAGATAGATGGATGGACTAATAATTTCAAGATAATTGCCATGTAAAACAGGCATATTAAAAGCTTGTGATCTTTTTTTTTTTTTTTTTGGTACCATAAATTTTCTAAGAATTCAGATCAATAATACTTTCGACCATAAGATTATAGACGCCAAACAGATCCTTAGGCGCAGTTGCTTCTTTACAAGATGAGCGAGTTATTATTCTAGAAGGTAAGACAGTGGCCATGGAAGAACAGCTAAAATGAAGAAAACTGACGAAACGAAAGAGTGATTGTGATCGCTTATTTCAAATGCAGGCAGTGATGGTAACGGACGAGTACTTAGATTATTAATTTAATTTTTTAATCTAATTATATAAAAAAATATTTATTTATTAAGAAATCATTATATAAATCTTTATCTAATCTATATTTGACTTACATTAATTTACTCCTTGAAATGGATAAATTTAATTTGTCAAAAATATTTATTTTAGTCTCTATAATTTTCAAGAAAAGCCTTTTTAATCCTTAAAATTTATTGATCATTTATTTATAAGTTTTTAGTCCTCAAAGTGTTTAAAATATATATTTTAATCCTTCATGTTTAAATTTTATACAGTTATATTTTTAAACATTAATAAAAAAATCTAAATAAATTAATGGATATTGATAAGGTAAAGAGTGGCAATCTATATCCTAAAATTATATTAGTAGATGTACATTTTTTTACTTTTACTCACTTCAATACTCATTAAACATTCTTAATTAGTAGTTATTGAATCGGATAAAATCGATATTCATTTTATACCTAGCAATTTCTAAATGCAGGACTGAAGCAATCCGGCATATGTTAAGACATGTACGCTTTCTTTTGTTTTGTCCCCGTAACCCAGTTGCTTGTGTTCCGTGCTCCCGTCGGAAAAACCCAAGAAAGAAACTGCCCAGTAGCTGTAAAGCTGCTAAAGCTCAGCCCAAACAACTATGGATCCTGTATGTAGAGATCCATTTATTACACCTTTTTATTGAAGCCCAACTAATTTTAGCATCTCTGACCTTAAGCCGATTCTCTGACCAGGAAAAAGAATAAGGGAAATGCTTAATATATACTTATATAATTAGTTTAATATTCAATTTGTTCTTAAATTCAAAAAATAAGCCAATTAAATTTTTATATTTTAAATAAATTAATTTAGGAAAAACTTTCAGCCGAACTATAGAAAAAAATACAGGACACGTGACCTTTTTTTTTTTTTTTTAACAAAAATATCTTTTAAAAAATAAAACATCATTTACACACCTTTGGTTTAAAGGTAGTTTTGAAAAATAAAAAATTATATGTAAGTTACAGGACTTTTTTCAGCAGACTAACTGAAAAAAGAACTATTAAAAAATATGTTAAAGATTTACTTTAAATACAAAAAATAATTAATTTACTTCAAAGTATTTAATTTAAGGGACTTTTTTTCAGCAGTTTAACTGAAAAGAAAATTACTAAAGAATATATTAAATATTTACTTTAAAAACAAAAAATAATTAATTTATTTTTAAATACAAAAAAAAATAATAATAAATGTCGACACCAAAGAAAAACCGAACCTTATCCCAAAGTAGTATGCTAAAAACTAAAAAGAAAAGTGTCCTAAAAATCTAGCCCCTCCTAACTGGTAGATGATAAGAATCACAAAACAAATGTGGGGATCGCAAAAAGAGTGTCACAAAAGTCGTGCCCCAGCTCACTGTAGATAATAAGAATCGCAAAACAAATATGTGGATACGTCACAAGATTTCATGATAATTCGTAAGCTCTCTTCTCCTTTATGATTCTCAAATGCCTAGACCTCTTCTCGACAAGCTTCTTTCCATGGCTACCATCACAAATATTTTGTCAAAACCACCAACATCTCTTTCAAACATCCTTAAATCAAGTCCTCCTTCTTTGCACAGTTTCTTTTTATGGTAGAACTTAGCAGAACCTGCAATGTAGATTTCCTTTCTGTGATGGGAGATAGAATCAGAGAAGACTAAAGAGAGAATAGAAAACGTTCCACACTTACGAGCAAGAAAATAGAATCAAACAAGTTTGTCGTAAACGGAAACACCATCTCAACTGCTCGGTTAGCCCCAACTGTCCTGCTAGTTGAATTGTATCAAGAGATATCAACCCAGCTGAGTTGAATTGTATCGAAAGATATCAACTCTGTTGCAAGTTTGAATTAGCAGATATTCATTGAGTTTGGTTGATTTTCTGTTTTCTTTGATCACTATGGTTTCGGCTTATTTTGATTGAAAGAAGAAAAAATGCAATCAAGTTCCATGTTCGGGTCCATCAAATTGAGGGATTGACTGTTGATTCCTGAATAAAAAAAAAAACGAATAAATTACAAAGTCTCTTTAGTTTTAATAAATAAATTAATTCTTTTTTTATTTTAAATATTAATTATTTAATCAGTGTTGGTTACGTATAATAATTTTTCAAAACAAAAAAACTAATTAATTAATTTGTGGAAATTAGATGAAATAATTTATAGTTCTTGAAAAAAAAACCCGTAAGTTTCCGATTCATGTCCAACTAGGATATTGACATCGCAAGGATATATCATTGCATATTAAATTTTATATTTCTGAAAAAGCTTTTTAGCTCAATGATATCTGTAAACGTGTTTGATAATAAAAATCAGATTAAATTGATGAAAAAACTCTAAGGTTAATGTTATTTCAAAAAAAAAAAAAAAAACCTAAATTGATTGATGGACTAGTAATCTCAACATAAATGCCGAGTAAAACAGGCATAGTGAATGTATTTATCCAGTTAATAGACTTACATATTTTATAGGCATAGGGACAAATGTAAGCTTCCCTTCTTTTAGTACCACAAATTTTCTAAGAATTCAGATCACTAATACTCACTTGCAACCGTAAGATTACAGATGCCAAACAGCCTTAGCCGCCGTTGCTTCTTTCAAAGATGAGCAAGTTATTATTCCAGAACGTAAGATAGAAGCCATGGAAGAGCTAAAATGAAGAAAAGTGACCAAACGGAAGAGGGATTGTGAAAGAATCCGACAAATGTCAAGGCATTTACGTTTTCTCTTGTTTTTGTATCCCAAGCCAGCTGCCCGTGTTCTCCGCTCGCGTCTGAAAAACCCAAAGAAAGAAAATGGCCAGTAGCTGTAGAGCTCTTTAAGCTGAGCCCAAACAATTACGGATCCTATATGCAGAGATCCATTTATTATACCTTTTTATTAGAGCCCAACTAACTTTAGCACCGATGACCTTCCGCTCATAAAATTTGTGAATTCTTATATTTTAAAATGAGTTTTTAATTTATTTTTTAATAAATGTTTTGGACAAAAATATTAAAAAAGGTCACATGACTAATTTTTTTAACTAAAAGTGCCCCTATGAAAGTAAAACGTTACTTCAAATAATTATGTGAAGTCAAACGGTTTTTGTTGTGGATCCTTCAAATATGTTAAATTTAAAGATTCAGAACCATCCTTTGTTATTCTCCTAGATAATCATGCGATTTTTTTTACGGTGGTTTGACTAAAAATATTAATCAGAATAATAAATTAAAAATTCACTTAAAATATAAAAATATAATTAATTTATTTTAAGATATTAAACCAGATTCTATACTAAATCCATTATATGAAAACAGACGAAAAATTATCCAAAAGGATATGCTAAAGAGTAAAGAGAAAAAAGGGTCAAAAAAATCTAGCCCCACCCATCTGTGGGATGATAAGAATCACAAAACAAATGTGTGGACACCATTTATGGTCCCTAAGATTTTCACGATAATTCCATGGCTCTCTTCTCCTTTATGATTTGTGCTTAGCTCCTCCCAGGTTCTCAATTGCCTAGACCTTTTCTCTGCAAGCTTCTTTCCATGGCTACCATCACAAATTTTTTGTCAAAACCACCATCATCTCTTTCAAAAATCCCTAAATTAAGCCCTCCTTGTTTGCACAGTTCCTTTTTGGTACCCTTTGTTACTAAAGAAGTTAAACCTCTGGCAGCAAAACCTGGTACAAGCAGAACATACTTTATTACAAAGGCTACCGCTGGTCCAGAAACCAAAAAACCTATTAAGGATGAAAAAGTACAGAAAATTCACAACGTAGAGGAGTTCGATGAAGCACTTAGAGCAGCGAAAGACAAGCTTGTTGTTGTAGAATATGCAGCAAGCCACAGTTACCATAGCAGTAAAATCTACCCTTTTATGGTAGAACTTAGCAGAACCTGCAACGATGTAGATTTCCTTCTTGTGATGGCAGATGAATCAGAGAAGACTAGAGAGCTTTGCGATAGAGAAAAAATAGAAAAAGTTCCACACTTCAGCTTCTACAAGAGCATGGAGAAGATTCATGAAGAAAAAGGGATTACCCAAGACAAGCTGATGGGGGATGTTTTATACTACGGCGATAATCACTCTGCTGTTGTACAGCTGCATTGCAGAGAAGATGTGGAGAAGTTGATTGATGATCATAGAGCTGATCACAAGTTGATTGTTCTTGATGTGGGGTTGAAGCATTGTGGGCCATGCGTGAAGGTTTATCCAACGGTGATTAAATTGTCAAGGCAGATGTCTGATACTGTGGTGTTTGCACGCATGAATGGCGATGAGAATGATAGCTGCATGCAGTTCTTGAAGGACATGGATGTTATTGAGGTGCCCACTTTCTTGTTCATCAGAGATGGTAAGATTTCTGGAAGGTACGTGGGCTCTGGCAAAGGAGAGCTTATTGGAGAAATTCTTAGATACCAAGGAGTTCGTGTTACCTATTAGAGTATAATTTACAAAAAAATTTCGTCATTTGCTGAAGGAACTGTAATTGTATAGATAAAAATGAGTTATGAGAAGTGGCCAACAAATTCAGACAGGCAAAGAAGTTGAATTAGAGCTCGTAAAATTTCATGCCAAATCCTATTGTCAAACGGGCTCTGTTGACTACATTTTCAATGCCATTGTATACCTTGTTGGCTATTATCAATTGTTTCTTATTTCTATCATTTTATCCATCTTTTGATCTTGGATGTGACTAGTTACTTTTACTTGAAAATCAATCGATAAAACGATGGCTGATTTGTTTTGCAATAATTAACAGAAATCTTGTCTAAAATATGATACTCCAATAACAGAATGATCGTCTAAACCTATGAAAAAAATTGATAATGTGATGCAATATAACAATTTTTGAGTTGGGGATGGCTCATATTTTGATCACAAGTTGCTAAATTTTCTCTGCTATATTGTGACTGTTACATAGCTAAAACCCACAAAAACGAAGTTCGTTGTCCTTCCTCATCCCTTTCCCCTGTTTTTGGATATTTTGAAGGCAGAGTTTTTGTTCCTCTATACAATAGAGAGCACAGGTTCAGCACGATTGTCCTTGAAATTGATTGGAATGTTGCTTTCCTTTGTAGCTCAATTTGGCAAATTTGGAACAATGAATTTTAAAGCAAAGGCTACACAAGTCCAATAATGGTGATGGGAGTTGACAATTTATCCTGTAGAAATTGTTACAGATTGACCAATAAGATGGATCTGTATTGAAAGGGGCGGCAGGTCTTGTACTGTTATAATGCTTCTTGAAAGAAAAGATTTGCAGCTTAATTTATTTTTATATAATAAGATAATTTTTATATTTTTAATTGAATTAATCTATTTTTTATATTTTTAATTGAATTAATTTTATTTTTAAATATATAATAAATTATTAATTTGCTTTTTCATATCAAACTTTTTAGGCCAAACCTCCAAAAATATTATTTTTATTTATATATGATTAATTTTTATTTTTAAAATATTTTTATAAATCAGTTAGATATAAGATTTTTATATACAAACCGTGTAACTAATTCTAATAGTTTAGTTTTAAAATCTTACTAAATTGATAAATTTGATACTTAGTTTATACTTAAAAATAAAATTAAATCAATTGAAAATAGATTAAAAAATACTCTATTGTATAAGAATAAATTTGAACTGTTAATCCAAAAATAAAAAAGCAATTATATATATATATATAATCTCCTTAAATACCCGGAAAAAAAAGAAATAAGAAAAATATTTTTCGAGGTTTTTTGTCGGTTATTACAGGGATTTTGTGGTCAAACTGGACTTTCACATTGGGTTGGAAGATGATATGGGGCATGGGCTGGGTTTTTTTGTTTATGGGTTGAATCTAGTTTTGGACTTTTGGTAGCCAGAAGAGGGACCAGACACAGTTTGAGGTTGTGGACGCATAACAGGTCAGAGGAACCGAGACACGTGTTTGTGGGATACAGCGATGATCGTGATATTTTTACTGTTCCAAATTTAATTTAGGAACTTAGTCCATTGGATTCATCATGAGTTGATATGATTTATTATTAAAAAAACAATAAATTTTTTAATTCAATAAATCAATAGATAACAATACTTGTAATTAAAAACGATAAAAATTATGTATTAAAAATGATATATATATATAAAGCACGATTTTTTATATGTGTTTATTAACTAATCAATAAAATTATATTTATTACAGGAGTTTGTGATTAATAATAACAACTAAAAAACACCATAAATCTTTTGTCGCATCACTAGAATCGAGAAAATCTTAGAAACTCTAGAAAAAAATAAATATTTAAAACTTATAAAAAGATTGAATTCCAAGATATGCAGGAGAAATACTATTTTTTGATACTTTTGACAAATATTATTTCAACTACAAAACAAACACTGTTAAAGGAAAGCCATGTAATATCTCGAGTACTTTCTAAAAAAAATCAACTACCGGCCAGGTATAAATGGCTGAAGATTTCAGCCGTAGATTCAACCGACACTACGTCCATGTCAAGCAGGATGGGCTATTGTTAGCACGCAAGCGACATGTATTGCAACATAAAACACACAGGAAATTGCCGATATCCTTTCAAACGTCTTTGATTGGACTCAAAAGCCACTACTTACCTTAATTTATGGTGGGTTAATACATTTCTTATATTCCTATGCTCTTTGTTTCATATTTAAAAAGTCCATTTATTTTTTTATTTTAATAAAAATCATGTACTTTATATTTTTATTATCTATACATCCTTTCTTGATTCTGTCTCATTAAAATAGTTAAAAATTGACATATGTTTGGCGTTCACAGTATAAATTTTTTGTTACAGTACATTTAGTCTCTGGAACTTCATTGAAAATGTTATTATGGTCATTATATTATATACTTTTTCAATTTTAATTTAGTTTTGTTTGATCATTGTATTTTATAGTCATATACAATTTAGTCCTGGATGATTTTTTAAAATAAGTCCCTATATGTCAAATTATAAACTTAACAAACATTACTTAAATAATTTAAATGAGTTCAATGGATTTAAATAGGTATTCTATTTTTTAAAAACAAAATTGGTTTCTTATGATATCATATAGCTACTATAATGTTTTTTATTTTCTTTCTTTAATTTTTTTTCATGATTTAAATCTAAATTAACCTAGACAAAAAAAAAATTTAAAAATAAAAAAGGAAAAAAATTCTAAGAATAGATATAATTTATTATAAAAAAATATTTTTTTTATGAATTTAAACGGACATACCTATTTAAATCTACTTAACTCTTACCTTATCCATCAATCCATCTTAATTAAATAAATAATTTTATCTAAATTTACAATTTGATATGTAGGGACTTAATTAAAAAAATCATTAAGGGACTAATTTATGTGACTACAAAATATGATGACAAAAAAAATTTCAATGAAATTTTCAAATAATTCTAAGACCAAAATGTATATGAGCAAAAGTTCATACTATGAGCACGCAACACGTGTTAAGTTATTTTTAACGATATTAGTGACACAAACTATGAAAAAAGTGTGAAGTACAACACTGATATTAAAATAAAAAATAATAAAAGAATCTTTTTAAATACAAAATATACAGAAGGACGAGGAAAATCATTAATTTAGTACGGTTACATTTTCAACGGAGGCAGCTGCCAAAATTGTTAATTTTTTATGAAGAAATGTATCGTATTTCCAACGTGTGAGAATGTACATATAAAATTCTACTTTTTCGCGCGGTTAGAATTTTAGAAGCCTTCTTCGAAAGGACTACCTACTACAAGATTTTTGTTGCGGAAGAAAACAAAACCAAACAAATAAAGTAAATTTGTCTTGCTGCCAGTTGATCAATTTTTGGCATTGCCACAACCTTCCGATGCTTGTTGGATTAATCATTAGTTGTCGCTTTAATTTCCATACCAACTCCAAGCAATCATAAGAAAAAATCCAACGAACACATTTTGTACAAATTTCTTTGCAATTTTACCTAACATGTTCCATTTTTGCCTTCTTGCAGAATTTTAGATTTAAGAAAAACAAAGAACATATTTGCATACTTCGACAAATAAAGAAAAAAATTGTACTAATTAGTCTGATCATACCAAATTGGATCTCAATTGAAGAGGCCTGGGTGGATTCATGGTTCTTCTCTTCCAAATATTAACTTCTTTCCTCGGTAGCAAGTCTACTCCTCCACCTACCATTATAGGTGCCGAGAAAGGAATAATAACCTCTTCATCATCTTCGTCTTCTTCTCCAAAGCCATCGTCCCTTTCTTCATCAGAATAACAATCCCTGTGATCAGATCTCATTGGTGCAATCTGATGACCGGTCCAATCAAAACTTGCCAAAGTATCACGACCACTTGCAAACCTTTTCATTTGACTTAATGAAGGTGCCCTATCAGGAACTGTTGGCTTATCACCATCTGAAGCATTAGATTTCCTTCCTGCTTTTGATCCAGTAAAGAGTCTCTTAAGTTTAGATGCCTGCTTCTTTACCTGATTCGGAGCCTGTGACACAGGCTTTGTATCTTGAGGAGGTGAAATATGCTTGTAAGTGGCTTTGTTCATCTTCCTCTTGTGCTTGATTTGGCCCATACACGAGATCTTTGGTGAGGTGGGTTCTTCTTGGGTCTCAAAGCTTTCATTCGTCGGCTGTCTTCTAACTTCAACTGGGATCATCGACCTGATAGGATTAGCTCCTCTGCCGACAATGGCTTTGTGCTTGTGTGTGTTTTCTGATCTCTTATCTCTACCTGGGCTAAATGGAAGGCTATGGAAGTTGATGGCAGAAGCAGCTTTTGGTAGAAATTTCAAGACCCTTTTTGGTGCTGATGCTGCTCGTTTCTCCATTTCTCTTCTTATTGAACTCTCTCTGAACAAAATTTTCGATCTCTCATTCTTACATGGCTTTATATATTTGTGTCCTAAGAAGATAAAATCGGAACATCAACTGGCACAAGGTTTTTTTTTGTGTCTTGACCGTGTCTGTCTTGTTTGAGAGATGGACTAGAGTTTGGTCAAATTGTGAAGGTGTGACTTAGCAAACCATACTTGCCTACCAGAATTTAATATTAATACAGCTGGGCTGATTATGAAGCTTTCCTTATTGGATAGAAATTTATTGGGCATTCCAAGTATAATTCCTAATAGTTAATACCCTAATCTGCACATCCATTTGCTTTGTCAATGTTGGTCTAAGACCTGTTAAGCTTTATCTAATCATCAACCAATGTTAAACGTGACGCTTGACATAGGATAAGTAAAATAAACAATTAAGGAAAAAAAGGCTTAATTTGGCAAAAGTAGGTAAATTTTGAAGGGCTTTTTCCGTAATCCGGTCATATATTTTTCGAATTTTTTTTAATTGAAATTTTTTATTTGTTTTTAATTGAGATATTCAGTTGTTTATTAGTTTAATTAAAACTTTCTATTCTTTCAGATTTTTTTATTTTAGATCTTTTATTATAATGCCACAATCAATAATGGACAAATGACATTGTAAAATACGAAATTTAAAAAAAGAGGTAATACATTGATTATTGATTAGTGGTGTTATAAAGAAAACAATAAATTTTGAATAACAAAGAGTTTCAATTCAGTATAAAAAAAAATAATAAAGAGTTTCAATAAAATAAAAATAAAAACTATATGATATAAATATTGAAAAAATCTATTGTTTTTAATTGACAAAATTAATCAGTAATCATAAAACTTGATGAACTAAAAGATGATGAGCACGCTTAAAAGATAAGCTGTAACATTGAACATTCACCAACCCCTGGTGAATTAAATTGACAGATTACGAGCACACCTAATTCTATGCTGTCGATCTTGATCCATAAGGCTAGAGAGTTGGTAAAGTAAAATACAAAAATTTGGCAGGAGTTCATAATTAATTTCTCAAATAATCATTTTTACTTAAGAAAAAATGTAATTGATCATCATATTCAAACCTTTTTTTTTTTTTAATATGAAGAAAGATGATGGATAATCAAGTCCCTCTTGTAGTAGGAAAATTGGTAATTACGATTCCCCTAATGAAATAGTCCACAGCAGTTATTATTTTTTGATAATTATGGTTATACATCAACCTTGGAAACTTTAAATTATTGCAAATTAAGGTTTGATTTTCGATGAAGTCAAACATGTACGAAGTGTCTTTTTTCATGCAAATGCATTCGTACCATTTAAAAAAAAGAGGGTTTTGTGTAAGTCCATTAGGAAGATAGCAAGGCATTTATCTGATTGAAATTCTACTTTTTCACAATGTATACGTAAACAATTGTGTGCCAGTAATATATGAAATCTCATTTAATTGAGATTGTAAGTGCATTCATTTATTATTTGTGATATTTCAGATTTAAAAATATAGATTAATTATTCGCTCTTTCATCGGACGTATAACTCGAATACGGTTATTTAAAATTTTTTTTGTATATATAATTATTAGAATTCAAGACTTCTTGTTTAAATAACGTCAATATTCTTGAATTTCATTCATCTTTTATAACTTACATGCAATCAAGTTAAACCTACATTTGTTTTCTTCTTTTTATCCTTTGGTATTTTTGTCCTTGTAAATATTCATAAGGATAATTGAAAAATAAAAAAAGATTATTTTTTTAACTTTTTATTCATCCAAATGCTAAAAAATAACAGAATAAATTCTCTTATAAAAATAAAGTTATTGAGATTTTAGCCTATATGTTGTAAACAATGTATGATTAAAAAAACATAACCCTCCTTCAATGCTATCCACACACGGCTGTTCGAAATTGCCATGTGTGAGTAGAAGAATTTTTACTCCCCAAGAGAGTGAAATTTTTGTTCTTTGCTATAGACTACTTTGTAATAAAATTAAAATTAAAAATATTTATTTACTGTTTTTAACAAGTCCACCCTGAATCCTAGCGGTTAAAAGCAGAGGCCCTGACAGCTTGGGACAGTCAGTTAAAATTTTGGTTTGGATTGACTTAAGTTGGCCCACGGGCTTTGCATGCTATTTCAACGATAGTAGGCGGCCTCACACGGAGCTCCACACTGCAGCCGATTTTTTTTTTTTTTTTTTTACTTTTGTTTCAAAGATACGAAAACATTTGAATCGATCGGCACTCCACATCGCTAGTGAAAAAACGGATTCACCCATCTTTCTCTTTTGACTTTCCCCTGTACTTGTCCAACTTTTTTTTTTTTTTTGAAGGTTTATTTGTTTATGGTCCTTGGCATCACTCGTGATTTCTTATTTTATAACTTACAAATAAACTTTTTATTCGTGAAATCACAATTTTGTAACTTAAATAAACTAGGTTAGAGTCATTTCACAGTTGTTAAATTGTTAATTTTTTTTTATTTTATATATATTTTGCATTAAAGTGTTCTGATATTTTTTGTTATAAATTTAAGTTGGTTGTTTGTGTGAGTATTTTTATTCTTATCTATCTGTTTTGATGGTCTGTCAAATAAATTTTAATGTTATTTGTATTTTTTTTGTAAATTTAGTTTTGTTGCTTCATAAATTTATAGTATTTTTAGTTAAAGATATAATAAAGAAGGGTTTTTAGTTTTCATATACTTGAGAGAAGAAAAATAATAAAGAGCGGTCATTTTAGCATCACCTTAGACTATAAATAACAATCATGCGAATCATAGTATTATGGATTTTATTATAACTGAATTTTTAGTAATTGAATACTAAATTTTCAAATTCGTATACTGTGTGCTGAAAATTTACTTATTTTTCTATAAATAATTATTTATCTCTTATAGCTAAAAATATGATAATATTTCTTTATATTTACGAATTTAAAGATGGCGATGAAACCATTTTTTGAAGTCTTGTAATAACTGGTTCTTCTTCTTCACTCTCATGCATCTCTAGCAGTGCTCGACACAAATCCATTGTAACAAACAATGTAATGTTCTTCGAATTTATTATAAGCAGGCGTTCTTCATGAGTTGATATTTTTAGAGGTTTTAACATTTTCATTGTGGCCAAAAACCTTTTACTAACCTCTATAAATAAGATTTTAAATTTTATGAAATTCCATATTGGGTTATGTAAATTCATATTTGTTCTCAAAAGAAGTGCATCTTATTTAATTTTCACCAAAATCTCACTAATTGTAAAATAATAAATTACATAAAAAGTAAAATCAAACATCAAAGAATTAAAGGAAAAAGTAAAATTCAACATCAAAGAATTAAAGGGAAAAAAATAAAAATTAAGTAAAAACACAAATGAATGAACTAAAGTGAAAATTTGAAGTTGAAGTGATTTAGCTATTATATAAACTGTATATTAACATACAAGTAAAAAATTTTTATCGACATCAGACACACACAACTCGTGAATTTATCTATTTTTAAGATAATCTATAGAGAGCGAGTTCTTTAGGTGAACATAAAATACTCATTACTCATGTAAAATAACCCTTGATAAAAATAAAATAAATTATATATATAAGTCATGCAACTTTATCCTTATGAATCAAAAGTGTTTATACTAACACAAAGCGTTCATGCATGATTTGTGAGATGTCTTAAAATCAGCACACAGAAATGAGAACAAGCCCAAACATGTCATGAAACATGAATAAGCCCATTGACTTAAAATGGTTGGAATGAACGGCCAAGATCATTCTTTCCACGAATAGCTACCGTTGATCTGTTTGTTAACAGTAAAAGTAGCTAGGTTGAAGTTGACAACACTATATAATGGAGTGGAAGGCTAGGGTAAGGGCTCATAACTACTTTGGTAGCCGCTGGAAGTTCATCTCGGATGGGAGGAAATGGAGAGGGAGTAGGATTTTTGGAAGGTTATTGGGTGGGTGAGCGGGGAAGATAACTAAGTTGTTTGATAATATGCTTGTTATTTTCCCTACTCCACCCATCCCATAGGTTTCCGATCATTCCTCCCTCTCCTCATCTCCTCTGTTACCCTCTGCTCTTCAGATCTGGTTTGTATACTACTTTACCTGCTTACACACACACACAGTAGGATTTTCGAAAGGTTATTGGGTCGGTGAGCGGGGAAGATAACTAAGTTGTTTGATATTATGTTTGTTAATTTTCCTACTCCACCCATCTCATAGATTTCCGATCATTCCTCCCTCTCCTCGCCACCCCTGTTACCCTCTGCTCTTCAGATCTGGTTTGTATACTACTTTATCTGCTTATATGTATATGTATAATTTCAACATTATTGAGGTATGGATATGAATGCAAATTACAGGGAGAATAACATTTCAATAAAAGAAAGCGATATAATATTGCTTTCCAAAGGCATGTCCGGCTTTTCCGTCTCATTTATTGGCATATAAATCGATCTCTTTTTATAAATAAAAAGAGATCGAGGGAAAAAAATTGTGTTTGGTAACAGCTTTTTAGGCCTCTGATTCCTAATAGAACATTAGTCGTCAAATTATTATTGATTTTTAAATGGATTTGATTACAAGTCACAAGCACTTCTAATTCATGTAGAGTGGTTCGGAATAGGGTACGGAAGACATAAAATAAATCCATAAAATGTATATTGAATAGTTATTGAATATTTTAAAAAATTTCAACAACTATGTGTTGTTTGATCATGTTTTTATTTTTCCATTCCTAATTATATAAAATGAGAATTTTTATAATATTCAAGGATTAATTAGTGAAAGTTATTTTGTAAGTAATATATACAGAGAGGGATAAACACAAAGAATAAAGAGAAATTAGGAAGAGAATTAAAAAAATAAATTTGAGTTGATGGAGTAGAAAACTAGTTATTCTTGTAGTGTTATAAAATTTTGAAAGATTTTTTCTTATCAAGAGGAGAGAGAGATTATTTTGTCTAGCAGTAGCTAAATGAGACGACACGTCCTTCGAGTATTGGTTAGTTTAGTTGTGAACCAAATTCAACCGATCATTTCTCCTTAACAAAAAAACTCAATTGGAACCTTTGCTAAATAGGGCATAGTGCATAAGGCTTTCAAAAAAAAAGAGGGAAAAAAAGGCTTGGCCTTCAACTTGTTTTTACCATCACGCTACTTTTGAGAAGTAGTCTTAACAATGCATCGTCTTTTTTTTTTTTTTTTTTTTTCCGAATTAATATATGTTTGTCATGTTTTGCAAGTATCTTGCATCTTTTTTTTGGCTAGCTTGCGTACAAACAACGGCATTCGGACAACGATTCCGTTTGGATGGACTTAAGGACAGGCCTGTGGGCTTTATACATATTGCAGATATTTTATATTCAGTTATGGGCCTTCTGTCACAAAATTGCCCAAGGGTTTGGCCCAATTAACCCCTCAAATCACAACCCACTGAACCAAATACCCAGACACCTTATAATGCTTATATAAATTGGACTGGTCCATTGCATTGAAGGCATACCTTCACAAACACCTTGACGGCAGAGGTAAGTCCTTCAATGTGCTGAGCATCTCTGCTATCGTGCGCAACAAATCAGTAGGCAATTTAGTCCACTTCGAAGCCATAATTAAAGGAACAGAAATCAACGTTAGGAGATAATAACTCTTCTCTCCTTTCCCGAGGCTATCTATACTTTGGAGAATCAGTGAAATTGATGAGTGCTATGGATGAGAAATACGCCTATACATAGCCTCGTTTTTTTAAAAAGAATTTAAATCCTAATAGGAGTATTGCAAGTCATGGAAACCAAGTCGGCTAAACAAAGTTAATTAGTCATCTCGAATCCGAGAAGGAGTAGGTGACCCAAAAGAAAATAATTAATTAAAATGGTTAAGGAAAAAGAAGCCCACCTCAGAGAGAAGGGGAAAAAAAAACTCTGATGGCCAATGAAAGTTGAGTAAATTACAAAATAGTCTCTCTAATTTTGAAAAACAAATTAATTAGTTCTCATTGTTTTAAAAACTATTTATTAAGTCTTTACATTAATAATTTCTTTTGTATTTTTTTTTGCTACTTTTTAATTTATTTTGATTTTTTGTTTTAAGAAATAAAAAAAGTAAAAAATATAGAAGAATTGATGAAAAAAAGATATTTTATAAAATAAAATAAGATTAAATTAAACATAATCAACACTAGTAAAAAAAAAATTAAATAATTAGCTTTTAATATAAAAATAAATTACTTAATTTCTTTCTAAAATAGAAGAACTAATTTATAATTATTTTAGTCAATGAAAGTTTAGGTTTTTAATTTTTCAAGTCTTGTTTTACCAAAATCATCTGTTACTTTGGTAGCAAATATATATTATATTCCTTTTTTATAAAAAAAATGTTTTAAATCATTTCCTTTCAACCAACCCTTAATTCAAAATCATTTTAACTTATTTTTATTAGAGAAAACTATAATTTAAGAGCCAATCCTTTGATGTTTGATTTTTTATTTTTTTATATTTTTTAAGCAGAGTTCACTCGGATTGCTGATTTTTCTTTTTGGTATAAGTTCTCTTTTTAGATTATGACTCAAAAGTCGAACTTCACAATTCAAAATTTTTTAAAACTTACTCTAAGTCACTTTTGCGTCTTGTACATGGTAATGGGAATGATGAAGTACTTGGTAGTCTTTTTTAGATAGAAAATACATGGAAAAGACGCTTCAACATTTTGCTGGCAAAGACAATTGAGGCATTGGTGAAGGTCTGCGCAATGGTCTGCACAATAATAAAACTGACTTTCCTGATAATGATGACTGGTGATGGCAGTGATCTATTTTCTTTCCAGGAATGATGTGTTTTTTTTTTTCAGTTTCCAGTTAAATAAGGATGCAAGATAGCTAGAGGTGACAACCGTGGATGCAAGGAGCTCATCCAGCTTAACAAGCCTCTCTTCGAGGTCACTTTGTGGTGATCTGAATCGTTTCAAGAATAGTGCCTTCCCAGAAAGCGGGAATGAGTTGATTCATTCCAGTACATTTTTCATTGAGAGAGTTGGGAAGAATAATAAAAGTAAAAACTAACTACCGGTTACAAATGCAGACAATCACAGCACTGTAGAAAAAAGTCGGAAATATCAGAGGGGTAGAAATTAGTAGTTTTGAAGCATGCAATGAAAATTCACCAAATTTTGTTCTGAAAAAAATGCTCGTGTATATCAGAATGTCAGTTTACAATATCAGACCTTAAGCAAGACACAAACAAGCATGTACCTTAACAAGAAAGGTTAAGCCACAAATGGGGATAAAGAATAACTCGTCGGTGCAGAATGCCAAGCTTCTTCTACAGGGGACGAGTAACAAATCCTCTATCTACCATCTTTTCTACCAATTCTTCATGCTTCTTTAGCTGTCCTGCTTTCCTAAGCTGCTGCAGAACCATTTCATAGACAGGCAGACTAGGTTTCAAGCACTTCTCGTCGATCATCTCTCTAAAGAACTTGTAAGCATTATTCCAATGCCCCATTCCACAATACATTGTGATCAAAACCTTGTAGGTATTCACATTAGGCTCAATTTTATTCTCATCCATTTCCTTCTTCAACTTGAGAACCATATCAGTCGATTTCGAAGCAACAAACATTTTCATCAAGGTGTTATAAGTCACCGTATTGGCCTCACACTTCAACTCCTTCATCTTTTTATACATCCTGTGAGCTGCATTCACATCCCCTAACTTTGCAATACACCCAAATAACGTATTAAAAGTAGACGCATTCGGAGCACAACCTTTCTTACCCATCAAACTAATCACCTTAATCGCATCCTCAAGTTTCTCGTCCTTACAGTGAGTCTCTATAAGAAAATTATAAGTAACCGTATCAGGCTCGCACCCAAGCCTCTTCATTTGATTATACACTTGCAAAACCTTCTCCGTCCTTCCCGCTTTAACATGTATCCTCATCAAACTATTATAGGTTATCGAATTCGGCTGACACCCTGCATCAACCATCTCCGCAAAAACATCATGAGCACGCGTAATTTGCCCACACCTACACAGCGAATCAATAACAATACTATAGGTATACACATTAGGCTTAACCCCAGCCATTTTCATGTCCCCAAACACCCTCTCCGCCTCCGCAATATTCCCAGCGCGAAACCACCCTCGAACCAAATTTGTGTAAACAATAACATCAGGCTCAAACTTATTTTTTAAACTATCAAAAAATTCCTGAGCTTCACTAGCTCTTCGTTTCCTACACAAAATACTAATCAAAATCGAAAACGCAATCTTATCAGGCTTACAATTATAATCCTCCATGCGATTAAACGCGTGCATCGCCTCCGCGGCCAATCCTGCCCTAACATACCTTCTCATAAGAATCGAGAAGGTCTCTACACTAACTTCCACACCTCTAGCTTTCATTAAATCAATAGCATGCCAAGCTAAATCAAACATCCTTACCTTACCAGCAAAATCCACCATTTCGTTGAAAGCCTCAGGGGATTTATCAAACCCATTTTGATTACTAGCCCAGTTGAAGAAAGCAAGAACTTGGGGCACCGGGATACCATGACGAACTCCACCGGATTGTTCAATGACGTGGCGGATGATAGAAGGGGAGATGGAATGGACGGTGGAAATGGTTTGTGAGAAATCAAGTGAGAGAGATGGGATGGTGTAGGTGGGGTCAGGAGGTAGGGTTTTGTTGGGGTTGTTGCGGTAGTGGTCTTTGATTAGGGAGTGGAGTTTCTCGGCTATTGAGGTTTCTTCGGGTGACAGTGGGGTTTTGGGCGTTTTTATTGTATGTTCTTCGTCGTCGTTTAAGTCATCTTCGAGGACGGGGGAGTCTGAGCTTGTAAGAGAAGAAGAAGAGAAGGGTTTGAGGATGTGAGGAGAGAGTAAGGGAGGAAAACGGAGCTTTGTTTTGATTAAAGCCATTGGCGGCTATGGCTACTTTGAGAAGCAGAGCTAAATGACATGAAGGGGATTTAAATTGCTGGGTTTAAACTTTAGAGGACGACACCGATTTTAGGGATTTTAAACGACATCGTTCTTTTGTATCAGGCATCGTCATCTACGTTCGGAACTTCAAATTAAATTTATATATATATTCAATAAAATAAATGTTATTCTCTCAATCTCTAACTATACAATAAATTAATTTTTTAATATATTCTTGTATTTTAAATTAAATCAATTTTATTTTTACACATATATTAATTTTTTAATCGATCTTTTAAGAAAATCTTCAAGTAAAAAAACTGGAATTAATCATATAATTTGCAAATGAAAACATTCATCTTATTGTTTGACTTGTAAAAATAATTTGAAAATAAAAAATAACACATGAATAATATTTTTTGAAAATATTTTCCCAAAAAATAAATTAAAAAAAAATATATATATAACCCAAAAATTAAGATAGAGGAGGAGGCTCCTAAATTAAAATAGAGCTTCGAAAAACTTGTATAATTTTATACACCTCTAATTTCATATATCCAACTGTTTGCACATTTTATCCATGGACTAATAGCTAAAGAAATCAGTCCAGAAATCAACAAACCCAAAAGCCCATGGGCCTTTCTACTGTCCATCTACCGTCGCCAATTTGACCTGGCAAAAGAGCAACGCTGAGATAAAATTCCCTCTCTTTAACAGAGTTTTTGATGGAATGTCACTTGGGACCTCTAGAGCAACGTTTTTTTTTTTTTCGTTGGCAGCAATATTAAGATAACTGCAAGGATAACAAGTGCTAAAGATTCAACTAACTGGTGTTGGCATTTGTAAGAAATAAGAGTAGGGAGAAGTGCCAAAAATGCTGCAAGCATAGTGGCATCAAGCCAATTCCAACAATGTAGTAGTCAATAAAGCAAAAATACAAATGCAACCAATGCAATGACAAGATATTCATTGCGCATTATATGATGCAAATTTTTACTGATTAAAAAGTGAAAAGTTAAAATTTTAAAAAATAACCTGTCTTTTATTAATTTATATCTTCATGGATATATCACGTAATAAATTTAAATTAGTAAAATATATGTTATTTTTTAAAAATATCATGTAATCTTCAAGTGCTGTCAATGTAGAAAACTGTTATTTATCAAAAATATTTCAGTGAAATTATTATTTTTTTTTAAATTATAAACCTATCTCGGTATGATTGAAAGAATGATTGTATGTGAAAAACAAGATTGTGACCCTAAGCATGTCTGCATATCTCAATAAGAAAGGTTAGGCCACAAAATGAATCACCTAACTCAGCTAACAAATCCTCTATCCACCATCTTTGCCGCCAATTTTCATGCTTCTTTAACTCTCCTGCTTTCCTCAGCTGGTGAAGAACCATTACATAAACCGGCATACTTGGTTTCAAGCACTTCTCCTCGATCATTTCCCTAAACAACTCGTAAGCATCATTCCAATTCTCCATTTCACAGTACATAGTGATCAAAACGTTGTAGGTATTCACATTAGGCTTGTTCTCATCCATTTCCTTCTTCAACTTCAAAACCATACCCGTCGATTTCAAGGCAACATGCAATTTCATCAAGGTGTTGTAAGTCACTGGATTAGGGTCATACTTAAACTCCTTCATTATCTCATTGATCCTGCGAACAGCTTTCACATTACCGAACTTAGCAACACATAAAATTAACGTATTAAAGGTAGATGCATTCCTTTCTCGATCATCAACATAAGCACCCTTTTCACATCCTCTCATTCTCATCCTTACAATGAGACTCTAAAAGTAAATTATAAGTAATCATATCGGGCTCGCATCCAAGCCTCTTCATTTGATTATACAATTGCAAAACCTTCCCCGTCCTCCCTGCTTTAGCGTGTATCCTCATCAAACTATTAAGAATTATCGAACTTGGCTGACATCCGGCATCAAGCATCTCCGAGAAACATCATGAGCACGCTTGATTTGCCCGCATCTACACAAAGAATCAATAACAATACTATACGTATCAACATGAGGCTTAATCCCAGCCATTTTCAATTTCTCGAGACACCTTCTCCGCCTCCGGTATACTCCCAGCACAGCACCATGCACAAATCAAATTCGTGTACACAAAAACATCAGTCTCGAACTTATCTTTTGAACTATCAAAAAATTCCTGAGCTTCGCTAGCTCTTCTATGCCTACACAAAACACTAATCAAAATCGAAAATGCAATCTTATCGGGCTTACAATTATAATTTTCCATACGATTAAACGCATGGATCGCTTCCTCTGCCAATCAAGCTCTAACGTACCTTCTCATAAGAATCGAGAATGTCTCTACACTAATTTCCACATTTCTAGCTTTCATTAAATCAATAACATGCCAAGCTAAACCAAACAACCTTACCTTGCCGGCAAAATCAACCATTTCATTGTAAGCCTCAGGGGATTTATCAAAGCCCTCTTGATTGATAGCCCAGTTGAAGAAAGCAAGGACCTGCGGAACTGGCACTCCTTGACGGACCCCACTGGATTGTGCAATGACGTGACGGACGATGGAGGGGGAGATGGAATGGACGGTGGAAATGATCTGGGAGAAGTCAAGGGAGAGAGAAGAGATGGTGTAGGTGGGGTCAGGCGGTGGTGTTTTTCCGGGGTTGTTGAGGTAATGGTCTTTGATTAAAGGGTGGGATTTCTCGGCTATTATGGTTTCTTCGGGTGACAGTGGGGTTTTAGGGGATTTAATGGCGTGTTCTTCTTCATCGTCGTTAATGTCATCTTGGAGTAGGTAAGGCTGTGAGGTTGGAAGGGAAGAGGAAGAGAAGGGTTTGAGGAGGCGAGAAGGGAGAGGAGAGGAAGAGGGAGGGAAACGGAGCTTTGTTTTTAGTAAAGCCATTGACGGCTATGGCTGCTCTGAGAAACTTGCCAGAAAGAAGAAGCTGTGGAAGCTTGAAGCATAGAGAAAAGAAACGAAGGAGAAAATGCTGGATTTTAGACGACGATGCTGATTTTAGATATTAACTGTCACGGTACGGCGTTTCTTGTGGATGTTTGATTGCATATGACCAGGCTGAATTCGAGCTGGGAGCTTGTGACGAGGACGACCTGTCCTGCTTTGCATGCATATCGAATAAGTTTCAAAATCAAGTAAATTATAAATTAGTCAATTTATTTTTGCAAAATAAATTATATAATTCTTTTTATTTAAAAAAAATAATTGATATTTTAATTGATATTGATCATACTTAATTTGATATTATTTAATTTCAAAAATATATCTCATCAATTTTTCATATTTTTACTTATTGTTTTCTACTTATTAAAACAAAAAAAAATAAAAATTTGAAAAAGTAAAAATAATTAAATTACAAATAGATTTAAAAATATAAAAATTAATTAATTAGTGTTGAAACTAGAATGAATATTTAATTTTAAAAAATAAAAGGTAAAAATGATTAAATTAAAAAGAGATTTTAAAATATTGGGACTAATTAATTAGTATTGAAATTAAAAGGACTATTTAATTCTTTTTAAAAAAACTAAAAGGATTAATTTATAATTTGCGCCGTTTCAAAATCATTAATTTATAGAAAAAACCTGAATTTAGTACCAAACCTGGATAGTCTTTCTCCATTCCAGTCTTAACATACATTTAAAAATAAACTTATAAATTTTAAAAATATTATTCGTATCAAAGGAAATATTTATTAAGACTTTTCTTTTTGGGCTTTTGCTTTTGGGTTTAATGATTAGTTAGAGTATTTGGTGACAGTATTGAGTTCCACACATCAAAATTAAGTCACGGTTAATTGGGCCTTGAATAAACTTTTCAAAATTTTGACAACAAAAATAGCTTATTTATTTTGGTTAAAAAATAGCAAAATCAAAAATCATTATCACATTTTTTTTTTAAAATATCTTTCTTTGGTTTTAAAAATTTTCACAAAAATTATGGATTTTTTATGCTTTTGGAACCAAAAAACCAATTAAAAAAAAGATAACGATATTAATCAATCTCTTATTTTTTATTTTAGGAAAAAATAAGCAAGAGCCTAAGCCCATAAAAAAAATAAAAAATTACGTTCTACATAAATGAGCAGAACCACCCTAACAAAATCCTGTACATAAACAAACAGTAGTTTGGGAGGTAGACAATTGTACATGCAAGCAAAGCCCAATTACGGCTGAAAACCCAAATTTTTTAACGGATCTATTAACACAGATTTTTTTTTATAGTCAGCAATTGAAAAATTGTCTATTTTTTCATAACATATATCTAGTGCTCACAGACATTTAGAGTAAATTATAAATTAGTTTTTTTTTTTTAAGAAATGAATCTAATAGTTTTTTTTTATGGATAAACATGTTCATTTGTCTTTATATGATACGTAATGTATTTCATTTGTCTCTAAATTTTCAATTGTATTTTATATGTTTCTAAAAACAATTTAAATATTTAATATGTTATTCTGATCAAATTTTTTTATCATAAATTATTTTAACAGAAATAACCTTTGCTAAAATTTGAAAAAAAAAAATACTTGAAGTCACATGACCTAGATATTCTATTTTCTAAGTCTTTGGATTTTTTTTTTTTTTTCAAGCAAGGGCATTTTGATCAAAAAAATTATTTGGTTGGGAAATTAGGCCCGAAGGATAGACGAAACATGTCAAACACATTAAGAGATAAATGAGATGTAATTAAAAATATATGGACATATGAGAGACATTTAGATATTATATAAATACAAATGGATATATTTATCTTTTTTTATTTCAAAAAATTATTATTTAGTACTTTAACCAGTTTTGACCATACTTAATTTAATATTACTTTATTTCAAAAAGTATATTCTTTTCTCATCAATATTTTTATGATGCTTTTTTTTTTCAATTTTCTATTTTTAAAATAAAAAGAAAACAAATTACAAAAAAATCCATAAAAATTAAATAATTAAGTTTTTGAAATAGAAAAGACTAGTCAATTCGATTTCAAAACCGAAGAGATTAATTTATAATTTACTCCAAATATTTGGCCAAATATATTAATTTCTTTAAGGTTAATAGTAGCGCAACTGAGCTTCAAATTCGTTATCTAGTACCAAATTACTTGATGGGTATGGCTGTAAATAAACCAAATATTGACCTGAATGCGATTCGAATTTGATGTAATTAAATGGATATGCTAAATAATCTTATATAAATAATGTTTTGATCCAAGTCCGATTATAATCCAAATTCATTAATCGTTTGTTAAATGGATCAAATCCGAATCTACTTTGATTCAATATAATAATAATATGATCCAAAATTAAAAATAATATTTTTATAATAAACATAATATTTTTTAAAATAGAAAAAATTTAAATATGAAAAAAATATATATATAAATATGAGACTACGTTGAAATTTAAAGTTTATTTATTATAAAGCTTAAATAACGCGCATCCTTGAACAATGATGATTGTATTTTCAAAAAATCACATATAAATTTTTTGTTACTTTTTTAATTTGATTTCATAAAAATAAAAATTATAAGTTGACTTATTTATATTTTCAAAACTTGGTGTTATTATATGTATCATCACTCTATTTCTTCTCTCATGTGGACAACGAGATAAAGATTATTTATTATTTATTTCTTTTAGTTTTATCATACTTTCTAAGTAATTTAAGGCAAAATTTTATTAAAATTATTTGATTTTATACTTTTAAATTGTATGATATTTTGAATTATTTATAACATCGATAAATAAATTATCATCTTAATATATTTTATTATACATGTAGTGATTATAATATATAAAATGTAGTAATCATTTTTTTTCTTTATAAAAATCAAGTGATAAATCCGATAAATTTCTGAATTTCATCTAATTTTATATTTTTAAAATATAATTTAAATTTATAAGATTTGATTCGATCTGTTTTACGGAACAAATCAAATTTGGATTTATCATGATATAATCCTAGTCAAATGTTGACAATCCTAGTTGTGCGCATGTTTTATTGATGGGCCAGAAGCCTAGAGCTGCATATTTTGAGAAGAAGCACGAGCCCAAACGCCCATGCCCACAAGCCTACACGCCTATGAGCCTATTTAAATAAACTACACCCAGAGCGAAGAGAATTGAGGAATCTCAATTCTCCGTTGCTGCCAGTTTTGTCTTAACGAAAGACAAAAGGCATAAAAAGATGGCCATGAAGCTGCAAAAATGGCGAAGTTTATCTCCCTCTCTATACCTGATAAATAGAAGCCACGTTTTTTTCAATCATCGTCTATTACACGAAGGCCCAGACACCTTAGAAGAATTATTAGACAGACATTTAGTTAAGAAAGAGAAATCACTTGATGAAGAAGAGGAAGAGATTCTGAATCAGCGGCGATTAACCAGCACGCGACGTGAAGCACTGCATTTATACCGTGATATCTTGAGGGCCACCCGATTCTTTATGTGGCCCGATTCGCGAGGAGTGTTGTGGAGAGATGTATTGAGGGAGAATGCCAGGAAAGAGTTTGAAGCGGCCCGGTTTGAAAAAGATCCGGAAATTGTGACCCGGTTGCTCATTGGTGGTAGAGAGGCTGTGGAATCGGCTATTGAGAAGCTTGTTGAGAAGCAGAGAGAGCAGATTGAGAAGGAACGTCGCGGCGGTGGAGAGAATCGTTGATTAATCGACGAGGGTAATTTTTTTTCCATTTTTGATTGAAATCTATTGCGGTTTTTCCTTTTTTTTTTTTTTTTTTTTTTTTTTGTGTAAAACCCAGAAGGTTGATTTCACAATTTATGTAATATACTGGAATACTAGCCCAAATTTAATAATCAATATTCTCTTAGAAGATGGCTGAATTCTGTCCTCATAGCATATTGCTTTTGAAATTAATGAATTTCTGGCTTGATGTTTTGAAGATATTACACTGAATCATTGCAGCCGACTAATGCTAGTTTTATGGTTTCTGTCAAGTTTGTTGGGATATTGGCTGAGGTTTTGCTTTTCTGTGTTTATGCTTACCGGGGTGGGGCAAATATTTGCTTTTTCATATTGTTTTATAGTTTGGGTGCTAACTCTACAACCCAACTTGTAATTCATAGTTATTCACTAACTAAATCTCTTAGTCCCACTTAGGATTAGGAAAAAAATGAACCAAGCTCTAGCTTAATCAGCTTACCCCTTTAGTTGAAACTCCTTTGAATGTAGCCATTTCGTTTCTAATGTTTACATCTTTGCATTTTATATATCAGCCAAGCGCAAAATGTTGACTTGCTACTTGTGAAAGTGAAAACGAGCTCCTGACGTTTCTCCCTTGTTTTTCTTTCTAAATGAACTACACAAATTAGCTGGTCTTATTTTGAATGACAAGGGAATTCTGCCCTTGCTCACTTGCCAATTTAGGGTTTCGACCAGATGGTTTAAACTAAATCATTTCATTTCACCATTGCTTCCATTTGATATGCTGTTGCTTTCAATAGTCTGAATAGACGAGAAACTGGAAGTCTAAGCTGGGATGAAGATCTGCTGCCAACAACATAAACTGATTGCTGTATGAACAGGTAGGATAGTTGGATGGCTGTTCTACGTGCACTCGACGGTGAAAGGAAGTCAGGCAATTCACTGGAGAAAAGGGGGAAAGCTGATCGTGCCCCAAAACCTTATAGCTTATATTCCACGAAGAATCTATCCTTGCAAGACGGCAATTTTGGAGAAAAGGTAGGATAGTTGGTTTGATTGAATTCTTAGACATCTGCCATAATGTCCCTTGATGAATGCTATCCGAGGATGATCCTTCATTTCTATCTGACTGCCGAGCATGATACCCAATTTGAAAATACCAAGTTTGAGTGGCGGATACCGATCGGCAAATTCCCGCTACCGATGAGAAGGGTGGGTTTTAATACTCCGTTACAGCGATCCCAGAAATTCCTATCCGTTTTAGAATGTCCTCTCTTTGCTCTTGCCCCTTGGTACGAGGAAGCTTCTATTCCAGAAACCCAGCTGCTTTCTTTTGTTTTCGCTGACTTCTGTATTGTATTTTGAGGTCTGTTATCTCACTGGGCCGATTCAGTTTCTAGAGGGATCAAAGTCGTCTTATGTGCTCGTTGGGATTTCTTGTTTTGGTGCATTTCCTATTTTATTTGTTTTGTTTTTACAAAAGGAATTGGAGTTGCTTCCTTTACTTTTCTCAAGGATTGCTTTGATGGTATCCATTTGAAATGTACAATACCGGAGAACATTATTCCAGTTGATTTTTTATTGACCAAATCTTTATTTTCGACTTTGATGACGCGTTGATGCCAATAGATACCAAATAAATAAAATCAATAATCAAGGTACGGAACTTGCAAATCACATTCAAGGTGGTACTAGAGAAATTTCTAGGAAAAAAAGAAAAGAAAAGAAAAAAGAAAATAATTTAAGCGCATAGACCAAATTTCTATGATAAAATTTCTCGTAGGAGATTTTTTTTCCCTTTCTTTTTTCTTGATTTTTCGCTTTTCAAGTGTAAGAAAAAGTTTGATGGTATCCATTTGCCCCAAAAAAAAAAAAAAAAAAAAAAGGGGGGGGGGGGGGGGGGGTTGGATGTTTGTTTAGGTTTCACATAGAAAATGCAATATAGCCATATGCAAATTGATGGATTCCATTTGCACGGGAAAAAATGAAAGCCTGAAAATCATAATATAAAAAAGAGTCATGCTATCAAATCCCAATTAATTTTCAAATTATCTGAAACTATGAAATACCAAATTATTTTTAAAATAATATCAATCATTTAATGGTTGATTTGTTATAGGATCCTTCAGTTGAATTGCTATAATAATAATAATAATTTGGGATGGATACTTTATAAAATTTTAAAATCATTATAATCACATCACACGAGTAAATTATTTTTGTTTCAAAAACTAATTTATTAGTTTTAATTTTTGTTTCCTCTAAACAACAAAATAAATTGAAAAAATGAAAATGATTAAGTTACAAATATATTAAAAAGATAAGGATTAATTATTTTTTATTAAAAGTAGAGGGACTATTTAATTCTTTATGAAAACATAGAGGGATTAATATATAATTTACTCCATCACATGGTTTCTGAATCTATTCATTTTTTCCCCGGTCTTGCAGATACATATATATGTAAAGAAAATTGACTTCCAAATTTCACTCACTGACAAACCTGGTGCTGCCCACAGCTGCCGGAAAGAGGAAACTTAAACCAGCAAACTATGCAAATTGCCAAAAACACCCTTCCTACTCCTACCTCCACCGACATATAATTTCAACAACATAAAAACCCAGTGACAATTTCGTCAGTACAAGAAAAATTACCTTCCATATTTGAAATTTCTCTATATAATAACGGAAGGTCTTCCCCCACCAACCTCGACGCTAATACCATTGATCCAAACCTCAAAAAATCTCCTTATTTATTCGAGGAAACGGAATTTAGGGTTTAAAGAAAATGGTGAAAGTGAGACATTCGAGGTTACATACGAAGAAATGGACGACGTTTACGTTGGTGTTGAGTATGTTATTTATGTTAACAGTTGTTCTTTTGATACTATTGGGTCTGGGGATTTTTTCTCTTCCTCTGAGCGATGAAGATTCTTCTCCTAATGATCTCACTTCTTATAGGCGTATGGTTTCTGAAAGGTAATTTATTCAAGAAATGGTTCCTCGGTTTCTTTATTGATTTAATTTGTTTTTTGATTGTTTTTATTGCTGGGGTTTTGGTGATGCAGAGATGGTGATGGGTTGGGGAAGAGAGAAGAACAGTGGACTGAAATTCTTTCTTGGGAGCCTAGAGCTTTTCTTTATCACAATTTCTTGGTGGGTTTTTTTTTTTTTTTTTAAATATAGTTTCTGCATTTCTTGAAATTGAATTTGATCTTGACTGATAATGTTTTTCCTTTAATGCCTTGATAATAGTCAAATTAGTTGCTAGTGACTACTTTTATCTGTGCTTGATGTATCCTTGCTCGTTTTCAGTTTCTTTTCTAGTTTTTTATATAGCGGATGGAAGAATAATTTGGGTGCGTTAACTTCTTGATTTTGAACAGTCAAAAGAAGAATGTGAATATCTAATAAACCTTGCCAAACCTCATATGGTGAAATCAACTGTGGTAGATAGCAAGACGGGTCGGAGTAAAGATAGCAGGTATGCGTTTCCAATGTTTTGGTTTCCACTTCTATTGCAGATCAAATGGATTATAGAAGATGAAGGGCTGGCATTGGTTTGAATCAGCTTTAAATTTATCTCTTCTTCACAGGGTGCGTACTAGTTCGGGAATGTTCTTGAGGAGAGGACGGGATAAAGTCATTAGGGACATAGAAAAAAGGATAGCTGACTTCTCTTTCATTCCTGCAGGTATGGTAGTCAAATGTACCCCCAATTCCTGAAGTTAGCTCACAATACTAACGCAGGAATGCCTAGTCCAAAAGTTTTTTAACCAGCAGAATTTTGAATGTTTTTTTTCAATGCCATTTTTACCACTCTTATACTTTGCAGACAGTGAGCTGTTCACCTTCCCAACTATTTGCATTGATAACCTTTTGGGTTTATATGGACTTGATGACATGACTATTTTAATCTATCAGTAACATTTCATCAGAAAGGTTGTAAATGCCGAAAATCTAGTTTATGTTAAGTTTCACTTTAAGTGTAACATTTGCATGCTTAGTCCCGCTTTAAGTGTTCTGGAAAGGGGATATATACCATTATTGAGGAGGAAATAGGCGATGTGTTGGGTAATGAATCATGTGTGATGAATTAGCATTCTTTTGTTTCTACTGTATATTCCGGAACTATATATTGAAAGATCCCTGTCTAGACTAACTTTAGAACAACCAGAGCATGGAGAAGGACTTCAAGTTCTCCATTATGAAGTTGGGCAGAAGTATGAGGCTCACTTTGACTATTTCCTTGACGAGTTCAATACAAAAAATGGTGGCCAGCGGACAGCTACTCTTCTTATGTATCTGTAAGATTGTCTTCCTCTGGATAGCATGTATTGGATGTGCTTATATGCATCCTGTAAATCAACTTAAGCCTTTCCTTTTTTTCTTTCTGCTTCTTATGCAGGTCGGATGTTGAAGAAGGGGGTGAGACTGTATTTCCTGCTGCCAACGTAAACATAAGCGCTGTGCCATGGTGGAATGAGTTGTCAGAATGCGCCAAACAGGGTCTTTCGCTGAAACCAAAAATGGGTAATGCATTGCTTTTTTGGAGCACAAGACCTGATGCGACACTTGATCCTTCAAGTTTGCATGGTTAGTAATCATTCAGTTTATTAGTGTTTGATAGCTTTACCTGAGGATCAAGAATGATTCAGAAGTTTGTCTTATATTTCATCGGTTCTCATTCCAGTTATTATGGAAAAAAAAAAAAAAGGATCCAAAGTAATTTCTTGGTGTGAGAGTGCCTATCTACACAGGACATAGCCGCTTTCACACTGTGGAGCCAAGTCCAACAACCTTTACTGAGAAAATAATTGGCCCCATGCAAGAGGGGTTACTTTTGTGTGGCCATATATCGCATACCCCTTTCCTGAATACTTTGGAGTGAAGCTATTTCTCGTTTTTAACATGTTATAATCATCTAGTTGACTTACATTCTTATCATGGCTCGTGCCAGGTAGTTGCCCTGTGATTAGAGGAAACAAGTGGTCTGCTACAAAGTGGATGCATCTTGGGGAATACAAGGTCTGAGCTGTTATTGTAAAGGTAATTCTCGATGGCTAAAGGATTTATTAATGTTATGTGAAGTCATGGTTGTTGTATGTTTCAGGAACTTGGTTTTATTTCAGTCATTTGGCATTTTTTATCTTGATTATGTTGTCATTTGTTAAAGAAAAGAATTACTTGTCTTAGCCTATGAAAAGCGCAGATTTAGGTTGTTGGGCAGATGAAATTAAATGATGGCCAATTGTTTCCAGTGCTTAGTAAGTGTGTTCTCGAATAGATGAAAAAAGTGTGACCAACAAAGAGAATATATGCTAATTTAACTAACTCTTAGGAGTATTATTTGTGTAAGTGAAGCATCTTATTCAAGCTCCTTCCTAATATCGTGCTCTATTGTTTTTTCGTATCATCTATGTATTGTGGACTTCCAGAAAGGCATCACATACGCCTTTAGGCTCATTAAATTTGGCATGGCCACCTGGACCTTTTTCGCCGCTGTCTATGTTGGTGGTTTGTGGTAGCAACAGAAACCTGCCTCACTGAATATGGATATCTTGGATTTCGTTACAAAAACAACATTTTGCAAGTAAATCAATTAAATCTATGACATATGGTAATATAATTTGTTGACAGTAACTTTTTTTTCCCCTGTTCTTCTGTCAGCAGGATAGGAAGATCTGTACCATGCCGGATCAGTTACTGTTCATGGTGAATGGTGTTAGAATTCTTGATACATGCCGGCGTGACCCTCATTGTAATCAAAAAGATGTTTTACCGCTCAGGCACGAAGATTGTTTCATTTGATGGAACTCTTTTTTTTTTTTTTTTTTTTTGTTTAAACCCTTTTAGCCAGCATTTAGGTTGGAAGTTGGTGGTCTTGATAGAATTCTTGTAGTTATAGACTCAAAAGGGGTAGGAAAATTGGCTGCAGGGGATGCACCAACACCCTGCAGCCAACTGTAAAACTAACAGAATAAATCCAAAATATAAATTACTGGCATTTCTTCAGTTCGACTAATTGCTGCTGCCATTTGTTGAGAGCTGGTGCTTATGAATTGTTGTTTTGTTCAGAACTTGCAAGCACTTTATTGTTGATTGCCAATCCAAAATCCACGGATCTTCTCTCGGACCAGATTATGGGTAAGAAGGTGAAAATGATACAGAGTTCTTGTTTTTTCGGAGAGTTTATCTCTAGAGATGCCCTATCCATTGCAATCATTAATTATTCATTAGAATATCTTAATGGATAATAGGCTGGATACCGATGAGATTGTGTTGACCTATTTATGTTAATGGATAAATCGTCTATGAGTATGGATATGCTCTTTTTACTTTCTTTTTATATCCAGAAAATACGCATTAAAATAAAAAAAATACTAAAAATCAAAACCTTACATTTTTTATATATTCTATTTTTCTTGTGATGGTAATTTCCATTTTTGTTAAAACTCTAGTTGGCTATTAAAATTTGACTTAACTTTTCGTCAAAATGCTTTAAAATGATTAAATAAAATATAAATGCATGGAATTGACAATCAAAATGTGTATGCAAAATCATTTATTTCACTCAACTCTAATTTCATTTCGGTATCAGTAGAAAAAATCAAAGAAAATTTATTGTTTTCATTCATAAGTAAGCATATTTTTTATTTTTTTAATCATATGATTTATTACAAAAACGAATATATGAAATGGATTTGAAAAAAAATATTAGCTTTTTTTCAAAACAAATTGAGACCTAGCTATATGGACTTGAAAAAACATAAGTTTTTTTCCTGAAAGGAGGAGCGTAATTGATAAAACAGGTGTAATACTTTCTAATTTCTAATCTATATTAAACCTAGGGTATTTTTTTACTTTCAAAAGGTACAAACAAAAAAGTGAGCTTCATTAATCTTATGATGAAAACTTTAATTTTTCAAAGTACAAGATACGCACTTTTAATTGGGCCTAAACTGGGCTGAAGATGCGGATTGGTAGACTAAATTCCAATGCATAGCACCACAATGGAGCCTTGGAATGCTTGGGCGTGGAGACCCCCGAAATAACTCATGAATTAGCTAGCAATGACATCTTACGTTATCTGATTGCAGTTTTTGATAAGTGGCACCATAGAATGTTTTATTGTTCACATTTGAATGCTGCTTCTTGCGGATCTTTAGAAAAACAATCTACAAAAATACATGATCTGCCAGATAAGGTATTTCAGAATAGCTTGTGCCAACTGAGGCTAACATACATTCATGTATTTACGCACGTAAAATAGTCAACTAATTGCTCACCTCTAATATTCTCACAACAAAACATGTGCGAGAAGCAAAATTCTCCTCCTGATTCTCCAATGTTTGTGGATGGCCTCCCAAGTACCATGGTCGCAGACTATTCTGGGGAGAACTATAAAGTAAAACCTTACCATCCCCTGTGATGAAGATCTACCATTGTCGCAGACTGTTCTTGCCCGTTACATTCATTAACATGCCAGCATCTTGCCCCCACCATGAACTTGTCCATTCCGTGTTTGCACACTAGCACATTTCTTCACACTGTCATCTTGCTCAGACACCCAGTTAATCTTTTCCCAGTGTTGCTCAAAGAAATTCTGTCATTCCTTAAATGAAGGCTGCACATGAAACGGATGATAATAAGACAAGCAAGTTCCTAAAATTATTTGCTCACACCATGAACAACATTAATCAGAAACTTCAGTCTTATAACCGCTCAATGATGCCACAGAAAAATCTAGGTTAAAGGTCAAATGGTGGGTCATCTGCTTTAGTGGGATTGTTCAAGCAGGCTTGTTGATCACTTCAGGTTAAAGAATCAAGATGAAAAGTATATACCATACCATCCTATACCAGCAATGCCATAGAATGATACTACTAACCAAACGTATATCCTTGCTGCCTCTATCCTAGGAGTGCCAGGATTGAATGCTACTTGGTTAGGTTTTATTCTTTTAATCATATGGCAGACAGGATTAGATGATCTTCCCAAACTTTAGGTTTTACAATCAACTAGCAAAATTTCCAAGGAGCACAAATATTCATTAGGCAATGCCCCAGCATGGAATTGCATTATAGAGAGAATACCTTCTCTGTTCCCATGTCACGAAGCTGGCTCAAGATCTCTGTAAAATCTGGAGGAGGGTGGCATGAAAAATGTATTTCTTTCCCTGTGCAGGGATGTGTGAACCTACAGAACAATGTAAAGAAGCAACAATTCCATATTATCCAGTGGTGTCAATGAAAAGAAGAGAAACAAGCAGATAAGCTTTATCTTCTAATTGTCTCACCCGAGAGCCAAAGCATGGAGGCAAGGCCTCTCTAGTCCTGAAAGTGATAAAGAAAGTTGGCTATGAAAGCTAGGCTGGGTTCTGGATCGAAGCAGTGACAAGGCCATGTTTCGGGTCCCTCCATATACCTCATCACCTAATAGAGGAATTCCAATGTACTTTGCATGAGCACGGATCTGCTTCAGAAAAACATTCTAACCATGATGAGCCTAAAAGCTTTAGGATGTTAAAGAACTTATAATCAACAATAGTGAAAGGTTTATGTCAAGGTTGACCATCATTCACAGATCAACAAGGGAGACATCAAAAGGGAAATGAGGGAAGCATTAATAAACACAGAATTGGGTGAAAAAAACCAACTCGGAGACAGACACTTTTAAAGATCCATGGTCATCTTTGAAAATAAAATATAAATGAACCCAACATCAAGAAAAGGAAATAGTTGCTGATGCCCTTTTTTGTACATGAAAATTATAAGGGGACTTCCAGAGATTGAAAGTGCCTCTCGATTAAAAAAAATGAGCCGACTAGCTAGTCGATTTCACTCTTCTTATTCCAGTATCCAACAATTCATTAAATAAAAGAAACCTTCTGCATTATTTGTACCTGATGAGTGCGACCAGTTTCTAACCTCCACTCAACTAGAGCTGAACCACCACCAGCTAGCATTTCAATTACTTTATACCTGATAGGGTTCAACAAAATTATCAGAAATACAACAAAAAAAAGTTCAGTAAACTAACACTCGTGAAGCCTATAAAAAATGACAAGTACATGGTGCCTACTAGCAGCAATATAAGATGGAACTTGATGAATGGTAATAATCACCTACTAGCAGCATGACGGGCCTGTCTCCGATTTGGTCCAACTATAGCAGCCATGCGTATCCTGTTACTCACATCTCTGCCAATAGGAACATCAACACGTCCTGCCATTGGCCTGGGGACTCCACAGGTAAGACTAACATATACTCTCTTGATGGTGTGTAGCTTGAACTGCTCAGATAAATGAGCATGAGAATGTTCATCCTACCATCAATATATAGTACACTAAAGAATTAGCAAAAAAGCACCATAACAGCAAATTTAACATTAAAACCACAAAGATTTTTAAAAGGGGGAAATCACCTTAGCAACAACAAGCAATCCACTGGTGCCTTTATCCAACCGATGCACTATCCCTGGTCGAACAGATGCCACATATGAGCCAGGACATAACCCTTCATCATCATCGTCATCAGAAATATCCTCTGAATCCGACAAAACTTCCTGGCTCGAAACGGTTGGAAGACTACAATGGTGCAGTATCCCATTAACCAGCGTGCCCGTAGCATTACCAGGCGCAGGATGAACAACCTCAATCACACAATCAAAAAGCAAATTACAGCATCAACATTTCAATTCAGCACAACATTACTTAATCAAAGTTTCAATCTTTTTTTAAGAGTGATTACCATGTGGGCAGGTTTGTTAACAACTAGAACATTATCATCTTCATAGACAATATCCAGAGGTATATTTTCAGGTTCAGCCCTCAAAGGTTGCAACTCCGAAATTACGCAATTCACCTTATCCCCTGCTTTTACATTATGCGAAACCTTAAACAAACACCAACCTTAATATCTCAGAAAACCAACCCAGAGGAGAATAAAATAATGCAGAAGCGTTGAAAAAACTACCTTATCGATAACCTTGCCATTGACAGAGACAAGTCCTGATTTAACACTAGACTGAACACGAGCTCTACTGATGCCAGAAATGCGAGAAGAAATCCAAGAATCGAGTCTTAACTTTCCTGACTTGGAATCTACTGTCTCCTCAAGCTTTACACCAGAGTAATTGATTCTCTGGCTTTGATTATGGTTCGAATTAGACTCTCTTGTGGAACTAGAGCGAACCGTAAGGAATCTTAGAGCTCTTGGCTTTTGAGAGAGGAAGGAGGGAGGTGAGCAACGGGATACAGAGGAAAGCGAGAGCATTCTCTTGCTTGTTTGTTTCTCTTGTTGGTCTTCTTTATGTTTTGATGCGGAGTGGAAGAAACTGATCGTGGGTTGGACTTCAGTTTCCATGTCTGTTGGGCCCGGCCTATTATTGCTTAGGCCTATTATAAAATGCTTTATTTTATAATTTTTGAAATCAAAATTTATTTCTTTCCACTCACTAATTAATTATGTAATTTATCATAGGACAAATATTAAATATGTCACTAAAATATTAAGATGTTATTAAATTTACGCTCACATTATTTTTTTTATCAGTTTTATCATTAGCTTATATTGATTTTTTTAATTAAGAACTTTTGTTAGAAACTTAGCATAAAACATTAACTAAGATATTTAAAAATAGAGGAGATTCTTAATTAAGAATTTCTGAAATTTTAACGGTAAAATTAATTAAAAAAAATGATTTGATGATAAAATTAAAACTACCTATATGGTCGGATATTATCTTTAAAATTTACCCAATACATAATTGTCTTTTATATCAACATTTTTTGTTTATATTTTTCTAAAATACATTTTTTTAGAATTTTTTTTATAGAATTGTATTTAGACATTTTTTAAAAAATAAATTTTAACTAAAAATATATTAAGATAATTTTTTGAGACGAAATGAGCATTTATAAAATAATTTTAAATAACGATCGCTACGATATATAATACTCATTACATTACATAATGACCATTAGCTATGATATATAATACTCATTGCATTACTTAATGACCATTAGGGATAATTATCAGAAAAACCTTATAAAAAAAATTTATATTTAAAAAACTCATAAATTTATTTTTAAGTCTCTTAAACTAAAATAATATTTTTCTTACCAAAACAACCAATAGTTAACACTAACACTAGTGTTAACTATTGGTTGTTTTGGTAAGAAAAATATTATTTTAGTTTAGGAGACTTAAAAATATTATTTTGTATTTGAGAGATTTAAAAATGAAATAGTGAATTTTTTAGATAGCAGATTTTTTAGAAGGTATTTTGGTAATTATCCTTAATTTAAATGAAACCGTTATCTTTCAAGATATGTATTTGTATTATGAATGGTCATATTTTATTTAATTAATGCATCAAAATATGTTATACATTCATCTTGTAATTTAATTTAATTGTTTGATAAAAAATATTGAGTTTTGATTAATTAAAAACTAGTATTATCGATGATACTTTTTTTCTATCAATATATTAGGATTTAAGAAATCACTAATGCTCATAATCATACATATTTTTATTTTTCTTATTTGTATGATAAACTTTTAATTAAATTACAAGAGAATAACAAGAACGTCATTTCATTAATATTAATTAGTTAAATTGCATCGATTGCTATAGTTACTAGATAGTAAAATTAATCTCATAATTAATGAAACAAACTATCAATAGGAAAAAAAGCTCTAATATAAGAAGTTTTTAATATAATAATAATAAAAAAAAACAGTCGAATGTTAGTGTTTAAAAATTTTTTATCTAAAAAATCCATCAATTTATTTTTTAAACCTCTCAAACTTAAAAATTAAAAAAATTATCTTATCTATCGACTCAATAGTTAATTAGTGTTAAATTGAAAGTTAACTATTAAATATTTTGATAAGAAAAATATTATTTTGAGTTTAAGAGATTTAAAAATAAATTGATAAATTACTTGGATATAAGATTTTTTTTATAAGGTTTTTCTGATAATTATCCCTAATCCTTGCACGTAATTTAACGAATCGCAGGTCCTAACCATACTCAGCGTGTAGAAAAGCTTCCAGCTTTTACATTCTTGCAGTTATTTTACATCTATAGATAATATTGGAAAAACGACATCTAATCGTTTAATCTGCAACCCTAATATCATATCAAAATAAACATAGCAGCTGCAGTGTCATTTGTTTGACAGTACTATAAATATTATTATTACCTAATTTGTTGCAATGCTACCGAAACACACAATTATTTAAAAGACACATATAATTTCAAAATTCATAAACAGCCTCCTGCGAAAGGTGCTTAATCTTGAAAAAGCTACATACTTGGAAGTTCAAAATAGAAAGTAAATATGAAAAGCTGGAGTTGATCTAGGTGTCTTCCAAACAAAATTAACAAAATTTCTTCAAGCGCGAGCTCCCCTGTTGAGAGTAACCATGCGGGTTGGAGCATCTTGATATCGTGAGCCTCCAGAATATCCACCACCTGATCGCATATTTCCGGCCGCCCTAGAATACCCAACCCCAGCAGCTTGGCCTAATACCTGTGGCCTCCCACCACCACCACCATATCCAGAACGGCCAGAACCTTGCCTTCCATGAATGAAAGATGAGTTATCTTGCCACTTACCACCTGCAGCAGCCACGTTAGCAAAATCCTGGCCATCTCTCCGCCTCTGAGGCAGATCCAAACCACCACCACCAATTCTTGCCTCTGTTGCCCTTTCATTACTTTCAGCAAGGATTGACAGCTTCTCTGTTAACTGGAATGCCAGAGCCTGCAGCCTTGTGTGCTGAATGCCATGGAAGACAATGCACTGTGTTGGCTGGTCCCAGCTTGCTTGGAGCTCGTCATTGATCATCATTTTGCTGACAATGACTTGCGTCTGCGATGCTGAAAGGTCAAACATTTTGGTCAGCTGGTCCAAGCCAAGTGAATCATAGGAGGAGGAGTAGGAAAATAGGTAGGTCCTCAGAGCTTCTTCTTTAATCTTGGCTTTGAGCATCTCAAGAACACCATCTTTATTTCTGAGGAGCTTCCAGACATCAAGAGACTCAATAACATCAAAGGCCCTCTGGAAATCTCCTTTCCTAAGTGCCCGTGTAGCAGCCATTACATGGTCCCGGACATTTTCAGGAGGACCAGTGAAAGTTTGCCGCTCACTTACCTCAAGCAACCGCCTAAATGTCTTGCTAATGACTTTGCGCTTAGCATCAAGAACATTGGCTGCCATGTAAGGCACCTCCAGCAGCATTGCACAACTGAGATGGACAGACTCCAGAAGCTCAAGATTTATGTGCATATGATATGGCATCTGGCGTCTCCTTTCCAGTCTTTCCTGTTGAAATCAATAACTTAACCCAGTGAGTGGGACCGGTCTTAGGACAAAGAGCAAACTATGAAGAATATAAATCTAAGAGCTACATTTACCCAAGAAACATGCTTGAAAAATGATACAGCCCAGATTCGATTCACTCATGCTAATTAGTATCACAAACAAAAACAAATCAGCAATAACATGTACATTTAACTCAAGATAAAATTCAAAAGGTGCAATCTACACTGAATTGCCATAAATGATCAAATGTGTGTTATAGTTACACACACTAATAAGCACACCGAACACAAGCTTATCCGCCTAAAATCACACACACACACACATATATGACCAAGCCTCACAAGTAATGAAGTTATAGAAGTCTATAATTTTTTTCGCCAAAGAAATAAGATGTTGAATGATAAAAATCAAGACTTAGCATACAAAAAGCTGAAAAGCATAATGCATGATCAAATCTGGTGCCTAAAACTGTTAATCCCTCAGTGTGCAATTCAAACAAGCACCCTCTATAAGCGAATATCAACTTCTCTAGCCGAAAACAAAATACTCGACTTCTTAATACAAGCTAAATGCCCTTCATTCAGCTTGAATTAGGAAACAAAAACTTTAAGTTAGCTTTAAAGCCTCTTAAGACAACATTAAACACCCACATTACCTTGACACCCCCTAGAAACTAAATAAAACAAACCACGTTTATGCAAAAATAAGTAATCAACTTGGGAACTTGGAATAACTAAGATTCTCCTTGTGGATGCAAGCATGGCAAGTACGACAAAAACATAGAAAGACAGAGAGACAGAGAAAGCAGTACCTGTTCAGGAGTCTTTTCATGATATCGGCTTTGTGAAAAACCCTGTGCAAGCAACTCCTTTACCCTTCCACCAGAATATAATTCAGAAAGACATCCATGCGCTTCAGTGATTAGACCAACACGAAATGCACATAAACCAAGTTGTGCCATAGCCCTGTTGAAAAGTATCTGGCTTGAAATATCCATGTGTTGAATATTATCTTGCAGGTGACTCATCAATAGCAGGTCACGAGAGATTGAGAATTCATCCAGGAGAGCATGGTGGTAGATATCACAGAGCATTGCACGAGCTTTGGTCCGCTCATCTCCAGACTTGTAAATGAGGGACACTAAAGCATCCATCATTGTCCTGCTATTCTCAGGAAAGGTAGGCTTTCGAGGCACAAGCTCAGGAGTAACAACAAATGCAGAGGGACCCCTACTTTCCTCAACCTTAGGCTCCTCACCATTGTCTCCATCCTCTGTCTGTTCAGCCAACTTTCTCATAGCATCATAAACCTCTTGTGGTTTGTAATAGATCAGCTCAACGCGTCTTAAGGCAACCTTTGATGCAGCTTTAAGATCTCCAATACGTTCTAGATATCCTTGGACATTCTGAGCAAGAACTAAAAACATTGGTTCATCCCGCAGTCTTTCAACATACTCACGTGTATGTGGATCAATGCACTGCAAACTCTTGAAGAACTCGGTATCCATCCTCTCAAGAAAAGCCACTAAGTTTCCCCAAATCCGAATCGGCCCACCATGGTCTGCTCCTTTCTGTGTTTCATTCTCATCAGGCTCAACCGTGTCATCCACTATAATATTCTCATACTGCACCAGAATGTCAAGAATAATCAACATGTTATGCACACAATTTTTCCAGACATTAATAGGCATGTGCCCACTGAGACCTGGATTCACATCAAACTGTGCAGCGACCACACTAAAAAGAATCTCCAACTTCTGTGCTGGGGTCTTAGCAACCTTCGTCAAGAAAGTTAGCTGTTCAACCTGCTCAAACCTTCCAGTTCCCCTCCTGCCCCGGGCAGCAACAATTTCTTTAAACTTCTTGTTTACAATATCCCAAGTGATTTCACTAGGATCTTTCGCAAACTGCTTATCCATGAGCTTATCTTTCTTACTCAACATCTTCTCCCAGCCCCCATCCTTTTCAGATTGGTCCTCGCCATCATCCTCATCAGATATTACAATCTTTGAAGGGTCCTCCTCAAACTCCAAATC